>AP026137.1:0-600000 GCA_030295235.1 Fistulifera solaris | reverse complement strand
GTCAAGCGGAAGCGGAAGAACGAGAAAAAGCCGAACTGTTAAAGAAAACAAAGGCGAAGCTCGATAAATTCAAAAATCGACAAGAATCCTTCGTACAGACCTTTGAAAATGTTCTCCACGACGGCGTTAATGTCTTTCGCTTGACGCGTGATCATATGGACGCATTCAAACGGGTTGTCATGATACGGGACGTGACAGGAACGTCTCCGAGTGAGAGTAAACTGGTGCTAACGCAAGATTTGAGTTTGTTGGAATCACAAGTCCCTGCGTCGGCCCTCCGCAATCCCAAATCGTACCCCGACGACGCCGAAAACAGCGTGCCGACCGAGAACGACAAACCCACTCATGTGCACGGTCTTATCAAACTTGTGTTGGAGAATATCGAAAACTGTACGGTCATGATCAAGTGCAAATTCATTACCGGAACGGTCGAGTTTCACCGCTGCCGGAATATGCACATTATCTGTGACCCGACGGCCGTCGTCACGACCATTCAAGCCGATCTCAGTGAGAATGTGACCATTCAGTTCCGTGATCCGAGTACGAATCCCAAACTCTTTCATGCGGGTGTGAGTCAAATGTCGGTCCAATTGGAGCGGGATGGGGATTGTGGAATCGTCCGTGACGGCCGATTACGAACAAGACGGTGCCGAAGCGGTCGGAGCGGCGACCAAGGAAGAGTTCCGTTTTGTCACACAGTTGGTGGATGGGGCCTGGGTGACAGAAAAAGTCATCAAGGCGGATACAGTAGCACTGACCGAACGAGACTTGCAAAAGGAGAAGGAGCGACGGGCGCAAGCCACGAAAATGGCCACGGCCATGGCGGAAGACATGATCAAAATCAAAGATAAGGACGGCAAGGAACTGGTGACGAAACGTGAAACCACAACATACGAAGAAGAAAATGTGGTGGAAGAAGTCTTGACGGACTCGATCAAATTCGCTTTGGAAGAATGTGTGCAATTCAAAGCGCGCGGCAACGAAGCCTTTGCAGCGGGCGAATATGGACAAGCTATTTTGCAGTACAGTTTAGCGCTGGACAAGTCGACTCAATTGGGAGACGACAAGTTGTTCCCTTTGGACGTGATTTATGGCAATCGATCGGCTTGCTTTCTTAAGTTGGGACAGCACGAGAAGGCTGAAGAGGATGCACGTTCTTCGTTGAAAATTAACCCGGACTACATCAAGGCCCAATTTCGTTTAGGATTGGCCTTGCATGCCATGAAACGATATGAAGAAGCCTTACCCATCTTGGCCAGTGCGCACAAAATGGAACCCAAGAATCAGCAAATTAAACAAGCGCTGCAATTCTGTGAGGTGCGAATGGAACAAGAAATTCGAAAACGTATGCAAAACTAAAGGTCGCACCAGATTTATTTATTAATTATTTTGGTCGTATTTCGTTCTAGCCTAGCCATTTTTTCATGAATCCTGCAACAAAGATGATTTTAAAAACTAGTCTACGGAGTACGCCAGCCAAGACTGGATGGTACAGTCGTCATGCGTATTGCGTCTCTCGCATCCGTCCATTGTCATTCAACTGCGAATATACTTATAATTACAGGTAAATAAAGTCGCAACAACGATGATTCTGAACTACTTGTGAAAAGTTTCTTTTATTTTCATGTCGAAAGTCGAAAATCCGAGGATATCGACACCTTGAATTTCCACTATCGAACGGAGTGTTAGTTTACGCAAGCCAAGACTGGATTGTACAGTAGTCATGAGTCATGAACCGAACAACAAAGGGTTCCGTTTTGCGTCTCTCGCATCCGTCCATTGTCGTTCAACTGCGAATATACTTATAATTACAGGTAAATAAAGTCGCAACAACGATGATTTTGAACTACATAATAAGAGTTTCTTCTATTTTCACGTCGAAAATCCGAGGATCGACACCTTGAATTTCCACTATGACACGGAGTGTTGGTTTACGCCAGCCAAGACTGGATTGTACAGTAGTCATGAGTCATGAACCGAACAACAAAGGGTTCCGTTGTGCGTCCAAGTCCCAGGTCCCAGATAATCTGGGTGATATTGGAATTCCACTCCCACAGATTTTCTGATTGAAAGAAACAAGAATAAGTTCGCCCATACTCGGAACACTCGGAACAGAAAAGAAGTGTGATGCTGTTGTTAATGCAGAACAAAAATTAACGCAATTATAAGCTTGTTTCTTTCTCTCAGTGAATATTCAAATAAACAAATAATCTCACTTGCCCTTATCAATAAGCTTTGAATGCCGGGAATATCGGAATTCTCCGCCGCGATCGATGACGCGGCGTTTACGGAAGAGTTGCTCTCGGAGGCACGGACCATTTTAGAACAAGAGCCCGCACTTTGTTTCTTTTTTGAAAAGTACGGCGTTGCATCCATCCGTCGAAACCTGGACGGATATGGTCGTACAAACCGTCTGTCATCGATTGCTCCCAACTTCTTCGAGTGAGCCGTGTTTGTTTTGTCCCATGAATTTACGACAAGTCTTTCGCGAGGCCTTCACGTCGGACGTCCTCGAACTCGGTCATACCATGCACGCGGCCGTCTATCACGATTTACGTGCCGTCGTACGGCGCGATCCCGCCATGAATCATCCCTTACAAGTCATTTTATTTAGCAAAGGCTTTGCCGCTACCGTGTGTCATCGGGTCGCCTTCCGGATGTGGCAGGCCCACAGCACGTACACGGCCCTCTTTTGCAATCCCAAGTCAGTGCCGTTTTTGGACTCGATATCCATCCGGCCGCGCAACTTGGAGCGGCCTTACTGTTCGATCATGGGACCGGCATTGTCGTGGGAGAAACCGCGCAGGTGGGCGATGGTTGCACCATTTTACACGGAGTGACGTTGGGCGGTACCGGGAAAGAAACGGGGGATCGGCATCCCAAAGTCGGAGAACATGTTTTGATTGGAGCCAACGCGAGTTTATTGGGGAATATTCGCATCGGGGATCGATCGAAGATCGGTGCCGGTTCCGTAGTCTTGCGGGAGATTCCCGAAGGCGCCACGGCGGTCGGGGCACCCGCCAAAATCATTGGGCATGTGAAAGAAGAAGAACCGGGCAGTGATATGGATGAATTGTTGCAGAACGTACAACAGAATCACATCGAAAAATTACATCATCATCATTCCCATGATGCCGCGCATACCACCATTCCACAATCTCCTCCCGTGCCGGGTGTCAGTAGTGTCACCGACAGCTCCACCGATTCCGAAGACGACACTATTATGGATTCGCATCTTTTTCCGGGACATCACTTTGTCCGTGGCGTGAATATGCCAAATTAACATGCTGCGAAGTTCCCGCGGATTGTGTGTCTGCTAGCATGCTGAAACATGTTTTGCAGCCGTTCGGCGTCCCGCAAATCTTTCCCATACTATTTGCTCTGGATTACCAAAATGTGGGTCATGTTCCCATCGACCAATTCCAACAAGATGCCGAGAAAGTGCTAAGGAAACTCACGGATCTCACCCCCGAACAAGTACAGAGTGTGGTGGAACAAATTGTGCAGCAAGCGACGAATCACCACCACTCAACTGACAAGTTGACGGGGCTTCGGCCATCCTCCAATACTGTATCAGCCACCTCTTATTTTTAAATCCTATTTTCACATTGCACTACAAATAATGACAACAACATTGGCTAGACATTCATTGTAATATTTGTTTCAAGTCATTCATTTTAGTTATCATAACGTTCCAAGATGCAAGCATGCCCCAATCCACCGTCCGCGCAGGCCGCAATCAAGGCAAAGCGCTGATTCTCTTGTTGTAAGCGACGGGAAGCTGTCGTCAAAAGAAGAGATCCGGTGGCTCCAAAGGGATGTCCTACCGCCAACGAGCCACCCTTGGTATTCATCTTGTCCATATCCACTTTCCCGACCATCTTGCCGTTAAAGTTGTCATCGGCGAATTTTTGAGAGGACATGGCGGTCAAGTTGGACAGAATCTGACCGGCAAAGGCTTCGTGAATCTCGAATACACCAATATCTTCTTCCATATTCAATCCCATCCGCGTCAGTACTTGCTGCGAGCAGTACGTGGGTCCCAGCAGCAATTCCTCAAAGGGATCGCACGCCTTGAAGGACCAATCGCGTAAATAGGCCCAAGGCTTGAATCCCAATTCTTTGGCCTTACTCTCACTCATGAGCAACGATGCGGCCGCACCGTCCGTCAAGAAACTGCTGTTCGCTGCCGTGTGCGTTCCATTGGGTTTCACAAAGGCCGGTTTGAGCTTGGACACCGATTCCAAGGTCGAATCCCCTTGATTCCATTTTCCGCCGTACTGCCTTTATAAGGAATGATTTCGTCTTGATAGAAACCATCTTGATGCGCCTGGGCGGCCAATGTATGCGAACGCACGGTAAATTCATCCTGCTCACGACGCGAAACACCAAATTTGGCACTGAGACGATCGGAACTGACGCCCATGACTTCCCCCCGTCGTGTAATTGGCAATGGCGGGTGTCTCCAAGCCCAAATCGTTCGATTTCAGGCCCTTCAACAAATGACGCACGGCTCCCAACGGACCTCCTTTCTTCATAGCCTTGGGCATGGTAATGAGTTTTTGACGAATCGGTCGTTTCAAACGAATCGGCACATCGGAAAAGGTTTCACACCCCCCGGCAATGACGACGGACGCGTGTCCCGTCAAAATCTTTTCGGCCGCCGTACAAATGGCCGCATTGGCGGAAATACACGCTTGCGCAATGGTATGGGCCCCAATGGAATGCGGCAAACCGGCTTGAATGGCGGCTTCGCGGGCAATGTTGCTGGTACGAACTTCTTGAATGACATTGCCGCAGACAATGTAATCGACGAGATTCTTGTCGAGTGCAGTTTGTGTCAAAAGTCCATGAATCGCCAAACGTTGCAAATCGACCGCCATTTGATCGTGATAAATGCTGGACGTGGTCGCAAAGGGCAATCGGACGCCTCCGACGACGACGACGGGGTCGACGGCGGTTGATGACAAGTGACGCGTCGCGATGCGCGTGGCTGTTGATGTACGTAAGGTCGAAAGCATTCTGTAACACAATAATGAGCTCTTTGATGAATGAAAGATTATTTGTTGTCTTGCGGAAATGAAAGTGTCGATGAGATCGGTGGACACAACCGTTTTTCTTCTCGTCCTCGCGTTGACACCTCGTTACCAAAAAGAACCCAAAAAGGCGAAGATTATCGAGCGTCAAAAGATACCTACGGGAGAGTACTTTCTTGGCGCGCGTCATACCCTGCGACAACATTGTAGCTGATAGTAGTATAACCGGTACGATATTGTATCCATTGCCCCGCCCAACCATAGCCCTAATCGATCGAAGTGATGACCCACTCCGATCGCTTCGACGTCACGTTGACGACACGCACGATCCGCGATGTCATTGGTGAAAACACAACATAGCACATTAACGGCATAATCAATCATCTCAGCAACAAGGAAATAACAGCAATATACATTAGAATTTTAACTACAAACTGTTATCGCATTCTCATTTCAAGAAATTCACCATGAGACGATCACTGAACTTCAAACACAAGCGAAATATTCCCACAACACCGTGGGTATTGCTGTGTCTCGTCGTCGCCCTTTGCTCGATTCATTATGTTTTCCTGTACCCCCTCCATTGCGAACCAACGACCATCGACTCATTGTTCACTCACTCACGGACACCGCCATCGTATACGCCCGCTCCCGTCGAATCGTATGTCTTACAACATGTCCATGAACTGGGTTACGACGAATCACCAGCACAGGGTTGTCGGATTTGGAACGATCCGTCGGTCTCAACAATACACTCACAATTGATGCAATATCGTCGGGATTTGGACGAGTATGCCGCCCGCGTCAAAGCCTTTCGAACCACCATTCCCGATTTGCGGTTGCGGGCCAACAACGATGTTTGTCAATCGGTGGATATGTTGGCGGGCCTCCCCAATCAACAACTCTCTTATACTTCGAAAGCGGGCTATGTCGAACCCTTGTTGCCACCGATGCGGCATCCCATCTTTTGTGAAACACGGCGCCACAATTTGTTGAATCTCAACTATTTAGTCCACGACTTTGGAACTCTGTGTCGCAACTTGCAACGAACGTCACGGATTGTGTTGGTGGATATGGGAGCATCGCTCCAATTTTATGGAGAGAGTCCGGCACTTTATTTGATGGATCTGTTTCGACGCTTTGGATTTCCTTTTGATCATATATATGCCTTCGAGTTGAAACCGACGGAACCGGCGGAAGTCTACAAAATCTACCACCGCATTTCATGTCGGCCTATCATTGGATCAATGTGGGTGTCTCGGTCGAACCCGGGAACGTATTGAATCCGTTTACCACCATCAAACAGAACTTTAATGAGGATGATTTAATTATTGTCAAGCTCGATATTGACACGCCCCATTTGGAAATGGCCTTGGTGCAACAACTACTGGACGACGACGAATTAGCGGGTCTGATTGATCAATTCTACTTTGAACATCATGTTGGTTTGAAAGAATTAGAACGACAATGGGGAAGCCAAATTCGAGGAACTGTCAAGGATAGTTTAGAACTCTTTTACAAGCTACGTCAAAAGGGTGTCCCCGCTCATTTTTGGGTATAGATTTTCCACGGTGCATCCTTTTTTATAACAAAAAACTGTTAACTCCTACGTTATTCGCCTTTGCGTTCTTTTCGTTTCTTTTCATGTTCTTCTTCTAGTTCTTCATCGATTGCACAAGCACAAGCAATCACGAGCACGGGATCCATCCCTGCCGCCACTTGCAATTGATAATGATCGAATCGATCGAATTCAATGAGTCGATCCTCGATCACCTTGGCCACAGTTTCACCTTGAGCATTTTTCATGACAAAGTTCCGTTGCAGAAAATCACCTTCCAATTTGTAGGCCGGGGATGCCGCAAAGGGACCCACCTTTTCGCATTCGGCATAGAAATCAAACGTATCGGTAAAACTGATAATGGCTTTTTCGATCCAACCAATTTTTTCTTGGCAGTCACCGCGATAAATATCATACGTTGGTTTCAAAGCAATTAATTTGCGATCGAGTGTCGCGACAATTTGATCGTCCCGCACGATGCGCATTTTGTCCTTGCCGGGCAAGTGCAATAGTGCCCCGCGGACTCGGACGTAGGGAGTGTTGTCGGCTTCATCGTAGACATCAAAATCTTCGCCCGTCCAACTGAACAGTTTCTCTTGCACAGCAAAGGTTCGTTGCTCTTCCGAACGCTCCAACAGTGGATCTCCGTATGCCAATTTGGATTGTGGTACCAATTTGCCGCCGGTAAAGAGGTCTCCGAGGTTGGGAAATACATTCAGACGAGTGACGGTAGGTTGTTGTTGATTGTTGCTCGGTATCGACCACCCATTGACCGGCAACGAGCACAAGTAGATAACAAAGACAAACAGGAAGTTGTGGAGAGAATGTAGATGCATAATAGAATACCTTATCATACCTGGTATCGCAAACAAAAGTGAACGAAGAAAATAAAATGAAACAATGCGTTTTTGTCTTTAACCGAGGCAATAACGTCAGACAGAATATCCGTCAGATCTTGTTTAAGAGAAGCCACAAATGACAGAATGTCCGTCTGATTGAAATTCTGCTTGAATTATTTTACGCGGAGGCACCATTACTTACAGTATATCTGTATGCTTCAAACTATCGCTTCAAGTTTTCTGTTCATCCGTGCAACCCATGATGAGTTTGCTGCAAAGACGGCGTTCTATAGGGATTCTAAACGTCTATCACCATAGAATGCCAAATATAAAGTAATTGACTGCCGAGCACACAGCGAAGGCGATAATTATTACAAAAATAGCACTTCGGCTCGACAAAGATTCTTGTAACTTGTAAATCCTTGACTCATGACTGAAATGTAGTCACGGAAAAAAAGTAGTATACACTTTGGTCTATACTGGCGTAAGATCCGTTATTCGATCGAACGTTCCGCAAAACAAAAGATTCAGTTGTTCGAGCACAAAGATTCAAAAAGATTCATCTCTCTCACCTCCATGCCGCCTCCGAGTGATGGATCAAATCTACCGATCGAAAGATTCACTTGACTCACCTCTCGGAACGATGCGGCTCACCGAGAACGAATCTCACAGACATTCGAAGCATGATTCATCATACTCACCGACACTCCTCATAAAACGAAGTGCGAAAACATTCGCTGAAGCCATTTCAGACGAATACAAGAAGTCACCATGATGAACTCGAATCCTCAGCTCACGCCTCGAGTGATCCGTTTGGAAAACTGCCAAGTCCTCTTTGAGAACCGTAATGTCGAAAAAACTCCCCTCCGGCTGTTTCGGATCAATCGGAAGTCTCCACCGTATCTTCGGACGAGTCTTTGTGTGCAGACTTTCTTCAGAAGCCTTCTGTACCTGCTTGCTCGGTGAACGATTCCGCGACAAATCCTCGCAAGCGCACCGTTTCCGAAGGAGGAGACGAACGACCTTTCCGGTTATTAGCACAACCGCTTGAAGACAAGTCGGCTCTCCCGCCATTGCATACCTACATTCGACAGCAGATCGAAGTCTTCACAGTCGAACAGGCCGACATGGACCAACGAGCTCCGGGACGAAAGAACCCGATCCGCTTGCACCAAGTCGGCTTGCGCTGCATTCATTGTCGCCACTTACCGCAACGGGCGAAACGGGCGGTCTGCTTTCCGACCAGTGTCGCACGCGTCTATCATGCCGTCAGTGATATGAAGTTTGATCACTTTAGTCGCTGCGCGGGTCTTCCTGAAAGCGTGCGAGCCAAGCTCCATCAATTGAGAGAAGGTCAAAAGTCTTACAAAAAACATGAGAAGAAGAAAAAGAAGACTGCGGGAAAGTCTTCGTTTACCTCGACTGCCCAGTATTATCATGATGCGGCGTTGCTGATGGGAATGATCGATCGAGATGGAGGTGTCTATATGAAAAATCATTTGTCACCTCTGAAACAAGAGGATCAAGAAAATAGTCTTACCGCTTTGACCTTGGCTTTACAGAACAGTCTACCCAGAGCAGAACCTCCAAGAAAACGAGCCAAGATTGGAAGCCTTACCACGCCTACGCTGTGCGATTCTACTGTATCCAAAATGTTGTTGCAGTATCAGATGAGTCCGAAACCTCTTTTTGTGAATGAGCGTCCTCGAATGCTTCAAGCACTTTCTCCTACTGTCCAATCTCGCCTTATTTTCGACGAAGACAAACGTAGGATCACGCAAGTCAAGTTACCTTATCTATCACCCAAAAAGATTGATGTGCCCCAAGTCAACACCCGTGTTTCTCTTCAATCTCCACAAACTTCCCCAGCGACTGGTGTGATTTTGCTCTCTTCTCCTCGCGACGAACAGTACTTGAACGAAATCCACTGCTTTATCCGCAAACAAGTCGAAGTATTTGCAGCCGACGCGAGCGATGTCAATGCTCCAGCTCCAGGACGCCGTCAACGTATCATCCTCGGTCAAGTGGGCATTCGCTGTATCCATTGCGCTGCGTTACCGGCGCAACAACGGTTGAAGAGAGCCGTGTGTTACCCTCCTTCGATGAAAGGAATCTATCACGCTGTGTCCAACATGAAGTTCGACCACTTCACGGTCTGTCAAAGTCTTCCCACCAACGTCAAGGCACGCTTTGAGCAACTCTATTCCAGTGAAAAGCCACAGAACACGCGAGTGAGAACTATCAAAGGCGCTCGCGCTTCACCCATGGGTCAGTTTTATGTGGAATCAGCGTTGTCACTGGGTCTTGTGGACACGGAGACGGGCATCCGCTTTCGCAGTCCTCGACCCAAAGTGTCGAAACTTCCCGATATGACCGGCATGTCGGCCTTGCTCTTGCCGCCACGGATCCCACCATCCGGGACGTCTATTTTCAGTCAAAAAGCAATCGAACAATAGAGAAAGCTCACACGTGAGCTGTCTTAAAGTCGGCTACAATTTTATAAGATTAATACTTCGTAAATGATTTTTAGATACACTCAATTTCTCCTGCTAGAAAACTAGCAAGCTAATTGATCTTATCCATTTTTCTTTATTACTTTGCGGCCTCTCGAACCACTTTGGTCAGCAAACTAAAGTCGGTGACGAACCAGTCGGACAACTGCACCACCTTTTCACGACGGGCCACTCCTCCAAATCCAATGAAGGAAGCCGCTGGTGGCTTGGCCTGCGCATCCGTCGCTCCATCGCCAATCATAATCATTGTTTTGTATCCGCCAGCTTCTTGAATTCGTTGCAATGCTTTGGGTTTGCCCATATCTCTCGATGTCGGTTCGTTTGGATCGAATCCAGCGTATTGACCGTCCTGGTCAAAGAGAATTGTATTCGCTACAATGTTGTCACGGACGGAAATATTGAGAATATTAGCGACCGGTTCAATCATGATACGAAATCCTCCGGAAACCAAATACACGTGTTTGTTTTGGAAATGCAATTCTCCAATGAATTCCGCCACACCCGGAGTCAGTCGCAACGGATGCGCCTCGAGACATTCTTCAATGGATTGCTTGGAAGGCTTAAGTAACTCCAGACGCTGCGCCAACGCATCTTGAAAGGGCAATCCTCCTTCCATGGCTTGTTTGGTCAAGGCCGCCACCGCTTCTCCGAGTCCCAAATGATCCGCCAACACATCAATGCCTTCTTCATCGACGACGGTGGAATCGACATCAAAGCAAACACAATCCGCTTTCATCAAGTTATCAATAGCACCGGTAATATCCTTTCCAATAAAAGTGTCGGCATGGGGAAGTGATTGGAGAATAGTAGATGCGGAAGTACTCATGAGACGCGACGAATACAGTGACTTTTGGCAACTGGAGACAAGAAAAGTCGACGAAAGAAGAGTCCGCGATGATCTTCGAAGGATAGTTGGGGCAATCATGGTAATTACACTCGCGATTGATATAGAGAGAGAGCAATCTGGTCGTTTTCGCTCAGTTGGCTATAGTGGTGACGGTGACAAAGTCGAGAAGATTCATGGTCGGCGTTTTCTTTTTCTTCGTTGGCCATCAAAAGAATCAGCGTTTCCGCCGTTTTCCGTTGCACAGACGGACGTAGTAAAGACGTTGACGACGATCCGTAAGCAAATCGCATCAGTAAACACTTTTCTCTTAAACCAACACTTTGGGTCATAGTAAATACGGCAGACATCGTTTCGCAAGGCTCTTCGACGTAAAATAGAATGATTTGTAATGCAAACGCTGCGAAAGACTACTTCATAACAACAGAGACACAAGGAGCTGTTGAAAGAACAAATTGCAGGCAGCATTTTCGCCCGGCAGAATATTGATTCATGACTGAAGTGCAGTTGTGGCGAAATACGACACACTTTGGTCCATAGTAAAAATTTGACAGACAACGTTTAGGCTTTGTGACGTATATTATCAAAGCGTGTAATGCAAACGCCTTTAAAGACCAAGGAAATAACTTGCTAAAGACTAGTGCATGGCAACAACAACAAATAGAGCCCAAAAACTCGGTGCACGAACGAAGTTGCTGGTATCATTGTCGCTTGAAAGAATGTGGATTCATGACTGAAGTACAGTCGTGGATAAGTGAGTGTACACGTTGGGCTATAGTAAAAAATGTTTTCGTTATTTTGTATCAGACGGAAATTCTGAATGACTACCTCTTGTGGCGTACTGTACATGATACATGACGAGCATACGTACTGTCATTAGACATGTGACTCCCTCTAAAATTCTGTGGCAGTGAAGTGATTTCCAAGGCAAGCTCTCGGCAGTGAAGTGGAAGTGAAATCACTCCCGTGTCGCACTGAGTATACTATCAGCTAAACTGTACTCTAGCCAGTCACTTACTCTAGGGACTGCTCTAAGTGCACTAGGGTTTTGACTTCCTACGTACCTTTACGTACATGTAGTACTTGGCAGTGAACCCTTCTGGCTTGGAAGTGAAGTGAAGTGAAGTGGAAGTGAAATTTCCTCACGGCAGTGAAGTGGACGTCAGCAGTGGAGAAGTCACATGTCTAACTGTCATTGGTCATTGTCATTGGCGACGATATAACCATTGTCTACCTTGTATTTTTTTGTTATTTGAATAGATGTACCAGGTACCATAAAAAGCAATCAACCACCAATGTGGGATTCTGCGAATGATCGTCAACAGGCGCGTCCGCGCACGTTATCGCAAGCGGATGGGAAAGTCTTTTCGGGGCAAGTCGACCCATCCTCGTGGTCCGAGAATGCCGCCAACGACACCTTTATTAGCAAAGAGTTTCATTACATTCATATACCGAAAACGGCGGGCGAGTCCTTCCTACTAGATTCTCCCCTTCACATTGGTACAGGAAGTACGATGCAAGGAAATCATGAAAAGACTTATTATGAGACTCCGTCTCTCTTTTTATCCGAGAAACGTTATTCGGTCGTCTTTCTACGACAACCCACCAGTCACGTACTATCGCAGTTTCTCGAATGCAAATACGATCCCTACTTTCGAAATTTCGCTACAACATTACCAGGCTACAATGAACTCGAGAATGCGACCGCCGGATTCGATGCATGGATCAAAAACTTTATTGACATGGAGTTGCAGAACAAGTACGGAAAGGAACCAAGTTATCGATGCTATGAACCGTGGAATATGCAAGCGAGGTATATGACAGCATCAGGAAAGAATGATCCACATTTCGCGAAGGATCGCAGTGGGCGGCTTCCTTCCTTGGATCTGGCCGAAACAAATTTGCGAAAGATGGACGTCGTGGGTATTACCGAGTATTATTCCGCATCGCTCTGCTTATTGGAGTATCTTGCTCTCGATGGTGCCCTTTCTCCTCTCTGTCAAAAATGTGATCCCACTACCGGCAAAATTATTGCGCAAAAGCAGCAACATCGAGAGAGTCACGGAGTTCCCCATCACTCGGTCGATATGATTTCGGAACAGTCCTTGCAATTCATCGAAAACAACTTAACATCAATTGATCAGGAGCTGTACAAGATAGGCCGGCACTTGTTTGACGAGCAAATAGAGCAAATTTGGAGGACGACGGGCGTCGACTTGCTTTGCCGAGACAATTATTTTTCACCGAAGCAGGTCGAACTTCCAGAGAATGAATACTTGGAGACCGACATGAGATACCCGCGTCTGTTCTTGTATCTGATTCCACTCATTGCTTTATTGAGCACCCTTCGAATTTGGAGAATGGCGGGTCGTTATGGTTGTTGTATGGAGAGACAATCCAATTGATCGAGGTTCGCATTGGTTCAATCTTCATCACTTGTAAAAAGACTCAAAATTTGTTGCAAGCCATTCTCCTTTTGCCAACGATCCATCATTAACTCGGAAGAGACCATGTAATTGTCGCCCATTTCGTCATAATCGTAGGCCGTCCCGAATGTGGCGTAAAATGGCATGCGATAAAACGTCGAAAATCCTCCGGCTAAACTCTGATTGGCCATGATGAATCGACTAAACGCTAAAGCGATCGTTTCTTTGGGTGCATTGCGGATACGGACTTGGGCCTGTGGAAATTTCTTTTGAAAATACTTTTGCATGGGTCCCAGTAATTGCGTACATCGATCTCGGTTGCTATTGTCGATCTTTCGTGTTTGTCCTTGACTCGGCTGCGTCACAATCCCTATTGTTCGCGCTGCAGGTGATATCCATTTCGCCATTACACTCCATCGGACGTAATGATATTTGTGATGAGCTTTCAGCTCGATAATATCGCCACAGCGGAAATGAATGACAACATCGTCCAATTCCACGTCGGAGAGTAAAGGCGCAGTGGCCATGGGTATTTGTAAAGTGCGTTCTCTGGATTCGTCCAAAGTAAAGTTTGCGGCTGGGTGATTGTTCGAAGGAGCTCCGACTAAACTGATAGCCATGCGGCGAAGTTCGTATTGTATATCATCGGAAATGATATGCGCCGTCTTGGGTTGAAAACTATCACACGCATCTTCGAGACTCGCCGACGGACCCGGCCATGTATTTGCCGCAAACGAGCCCAAGACCCAAGGAACAATCAAACGACTTCTCGTTTCCATAGCGTCGATACATTCCATTTGAATGGATACATTCCCCAACAATCGCGCAATCAAGCGTATGTTATACAACATCAACAACACATTCCCAGTCCCATATATATTGTTGACAAAAGATCTTCACAGTGCATTCGAAACGACATTCGAACCGGAAACTGGGGTGGTGTGGGCAACGCTTCCCGTGAATTCGTTTGCCGTTCCGCCACGTCGGCACAAAGAACATTGTGATGCCCCATAATGGATTGTTGAAGAGCGCCGCGAAGATCCTCTTGGCGATACTCGACGATGAGCGGCTCGACGTTTGCCGGAATAGAGAGGTACGCGTTGAATAGTCGCAATGGTTGAGTTCTTAAGACCATGAGCAGGATCGCCATAATAACAGAAACCAGTAAAATTCGCAACGATCCTTTTTTGTGCAGAACGCGATGCCGTCGACGAATGAAGAGTTGATTTTCACCTTCCCGTACACTCCGTTTTATTTTTGCCCTGAGCCACATTTTTGCTTAGTAGCATTATATCACTTGATTCATGTGCAGATGCTAATAAAGGCTTTGGGTTATCATTATTTGCAACAACGAAGAATGGATTATTCGGAAGCAAGTTACCTGGTACTTGTAGTTTGTTCGGAAGCGCATCGCGTGTTTATTTTTCGCCTTATTATTTCTCCCTGCCGTCGTCACAAACACGAAAAGTGAGTCACGAATTAGATCCGTTGGATGCGAAAAATTTCCCCTTCTTCAACAGAAACGCTCAGTACTAAAAAATTCGCAAGGAGCGCGGCGCTCTCGCGGAACAAACAAACACACACACAATTTTCTCCCCCAACAAGAGATTCATTCTGCTCATCCGATCCTTCAACAACAACACATCAAAAGTCTCCTTCCGTATCGCAACACTCTTTCTAGTAAAATGAACAGACTGTTCTTGTCGTTGGCCTTGTTCGTGTCTCTTTGTAAGGCCTATCCCTTGCAGTATTGGGATTACGCCCAGGTGATTTGTCCTTACGTGACCACGGCCATTAACTACTACTTTGGAACTCGTGACAATTGCATTTGCAGTAACGAGCCGACTCTCTTTTACAAAAAGATCCCCTTCTTCCGATTTGGTATCGACGCCAACTGCTCGTACACGAAACCGGACGGCTTGGATATTACCGTCGATCTCACGTTTCGTGGTGGTTTCGTAGACACGGCGATCTGTCACGAAATTGATGCCTCGACAACGGCTTGTTTCTACGGAAGCTACTTTCTCGAACCCGATTGGGTCTTTACATTCAACCATATCCCACAAAGCTGCAAAGTCGAAGTGAATGGTCAGAAATGCTCCGACTGTGCATTCATTGGCAAGCCTCCGATCAGTGCCATGGCTTGGGATTGTGGGTCCTTGTTGCCCGCGGACTTTGATTTCAATCAAAGGTTTCCCAACGAAGACTACGATGAGAGTGGACTCATTGCCGAGGCGCAAGCATTGTTGGGGACCGGTATGATGATGAACAGTACGGCTACCCAACAGAAAAATGGCAAACTGCGCCGATGAAACCCACCGAGCTGATACATTGATCGGGCATACTTTCTTCTTCTACATATACGGGTAAACATAAATAAAACACCCCTTTCCGTTATCACCAATATATGTCCTTTAAAAATATAGGATACGCGTTTCGATACTGACGATTAGAACAGCATCCAACACCGATTAGACAACTCGTGATCGCTTGCTGGGATTGGTGGAGACAACTTTCGCCGCCGGTCGCTTCTCGGAATCATCCGAGCACTCTTCTTCTTCTTGCACGGACTGCAGCGTTTGCGAGACAGAAGGTGCTGCTGTCTTTATTCTGAGTCGGAGCTGGTTCTGAACGAAACTTTGTGCGTCGTCGCATGCCACTGATGAAGCGAGCTTTCCTTTGTCCTTTTCCTCTTCAACCAATGTACAATCCATTGACTTTGCAAAACCTTTGAGTCGTTCAACAATTAGTTCCGAGGTGACACGTGATACGCTTGATAAATGTTGTATGCGAAGGAGCTGGCCCTCGGGAAAGTGAAAACCAAGTGTCAACACCGCGCATCCTAGCGGATCTTGAAAGCAGGCCTCTTTGCACAAAAGCAAGACAATTGAGGAACTTGACCAAAGATTCACAAGATTTCGCGTGCTGACATCTTTATTCGACAGCAACAGCTTTTTGATTAAATTCAGATCTTGTGGCTCTGCCCGTCGTAACAAAAACTTTTCATCCTCGGTATTGCTTTCGTCGTGATAGCTATGAAGCGCCTTTTCCACACGGATATCAAGCTGTTTTCTTCGGGTTGCTACTTGAACAGCTGCTGTCTGTGGTAGGTTATCGCGGTCGAGTACACGTTGAAACCCCGAAACAATACTTTCGGGAAAGGGAGGTCCTTTAGAATTCACGCGGATGCTCTTATACCGCGTACGGGCTGCTTCGGCAGCTTCTTTGACTTTAGCGAAATTGCCACCGCATTCGGGGAAAAGCTTCACCAGCAAGGCGGCACAAGCCATATGACGTGCCTCGCGTTTGGACGTTCCCACTCCTTTGGCTTGCAAGACATCTTCATTGCCCTCGTCATGGCAGACTTTCAGCTCAGCAATACACGTAAAACGCCCGCGACTGACATCGGATGTGGTAGTCTTGCGTTTCAGCGGATGATGCTGTACCACCGGCATGATCTGATACGTAAATACAGGAGCAGATTCTTTGATACGAGGATCTATCTGAATCGTCGTAAACAACAGATTCGATAAGATTGTAGCACCCTGTCCGGACTTCCAGAAATCGTTTTCGTCTTCTGAAAAGTCCGTGGTGCTGCTGATATTATCGTCAGCGGCATCAATTGCGAGTTGTTTTGCCAGGTGAGGCGCCAGATCTTCCACAGCATTTCTCAGAGCAATCACAAACCCGCTGGTTTCATCAAAGACCACCGTCGGACAGAGACTTTGCAGTGCTTGTCTTGCTGCTTCTTTCTTGGCAGCACCCTTGTTTCCTCCTTGTCCGCGCCCCCACTCGACGTCATCTTCCAAAGTCACGACACAATCAAAATGCGTCGGAGTAATTTGTTGTAACACAAAGGAAGGAAGATGATTTCTCCGACTGCACCATTCGTACAGCGCCGCAACAGCCGTTTTCCCCAATAATGATTCATCGGACCGATCTTTCTTTTGCCTTTTCGAACAAAGGTGCTGCAACTGCTATTACTGCTACTGTCTTCTCCGCGTCGTATCCGGTCACGGTGTTGCTTGGTGCTGATGCGACCGGGAACATCATCTAGACGAGGTCGACGTTTTCGGCGGTGCTGAGGATCTGACGACGATTCGTACTGTTCATTCGATTGCTGAGGGCCGTGGTGTTCGGTTGGAATGAAAGGAGGAGGTTGATAGGGTGGATGATAGGGAGGATATTCCCCATTCCGAAATAGCGGCATTTGCCCTTGTGCCGCAAAATCGGCAGCCGCTGCCGCCATTTGTGCTGCTGCCCAAGCGGCTCCCGCTGCAGCCGATGCACTTGAGAGAGAGAACGAAGCGATGAAATCGATGAGAAGCATCATTCTAACTCATTGAGTCTTTGGGTTTTGAAATGGAACTTACTAGGCAGCGGCATGATCGCGCATACGCGCTTCGTAGTAGTGCATCGATGCAGGAGGATTCGGGTACTGTGGCTGATGAGCGAGATGAAACGGGGGTGGCGGTGGATGAACAGGATAGGGTAGATTGTGTGGTGGGTGATACGCATGTGAGGGGATGAATGGAAATTGAGACGGTACGAAAGGACCGAGCGGATTGTACGCTATGTGCGTAGAATACGGGTTCAAAGGAGGGTGAGGCAAACGTAGATTAGAAGGATCTTCTGAAAATGCTGGAGTTGGCTCGGTCGCAAGTCGAGGTTGCACTGGTGGAGGAAGTCCATCTGCCTGCGTTTCCTGTTTAATTTTTTTGTTTGCTGCCTCTGCTTTCGGTTCATCGTCCGATCGAATATCCTCATCGTTTCTATTACTCATAGTAGTTGTGAAAAAAGTCGTGAGAGAATAAGCAACAACAAAGATGCGAATGATGAAAGGATCGAGAAGAATGAAATGATGATGATAACACCGTGCTCGTGCTGCGAACGTCCCGCCCAGCAGAAAATGTGGGCGAGTTATTTTTCACGTTTCCAGAAAATGTGGGTGTGTGATGTTTTCACGTCTCCAGAAAATGTGGGAGCGTGATGTTTTCACGTCTCGATCGGCGGGTGTGTCTTTTCTCGCAATCAAAGTCTTCTAAGTTACAATCTAATGAGCAATATATAATTAAAATACGAAAGATCGATGCTGGTAGCGTGAATAGGATAAATCGCATTTTCGCAAAGAGAGATAGGGCCGGGCTGCTCGTTCCTGGCGACAAGACTTTCAAGCTTAGTCAACTGTCTCTCAAACCGATTCGTTAGCATTGCAACAATGCTACGGAGACCAAAAGCCTCGAAATTGACAAGCAGGAAGTACGCTCGGAATGCAAAGAGTTTTTCTTTTCACAAAATACTCAATCTTGTGGCTGTAATCATTTTCCTCGCATATATCGGTCTCCAAAGTCGCATATCATTGCTCGGCTTGTCAGAAGATCAAGTTCTTTTGCCAAAGAACCATCAATTGTCAGTCGAAATCCTCGTCTCGTACAACTAAATACACCCTGGAAGCCTTCCATCGTTGTTCCATCGCATTCTCTTCGGCCTTTGGAGGAGATCACGAAAAGCCCCGACTTTGGTGTTCTGGATCATTTCGTGCGCAAACGACGACGCAAAATTGACCAAAATGATACCATATTGCTACATCTGCAACGCGATGCCTTCTTGTCGCAGATCGACAAGAATGTGTCACCGTATTACGATCCGTATGAAGATCGGGACTTTGACCGTGATGAATGTCGTCCACCCAAATGGAAATATGACATCTATCCCGTCTGCAACCTTCTTCATGAACTATCGCTCGATCGCTTACCCAACCAACAAGAGTATTCGGTGGATTATGTAGGCTATGGACTGTATCGAGAAGTATTTCGGTTTCAACGATACGACCAACAGACACAGTTCGTACTGAAAACGTTGCGAAATACGGAGAATTTTCGCTTTGACATTGTTTCGACATGGTACATTCGCGGCGAAGCCATGCTGCTGGAAAAGTTGTCGTCGTCGCCGCGATTGGCGGATATCTATGGGTTCTGCTCTTTTACAACATTGACGCAAGTGGGGTTGGTTTTGGCGATGTGGTCGTCCCTAGGCCCAACTGGAAGTTGCGATTGCAGGATGAACGACCGCCTTTGCCGCAAACGCCCGACAATCAGCTGTTACCACACGAAAAGTTGAAACTGGCCCTGGAAATGGCCGAGGGACTCGCTGAATTGCATGGCTATCATCAAGGCGTCATTTGTCACGATGATGTGAGCATGAGTCAATGGCTTTGGAATGACAAAGGGGAAGCATTTTTGAATGACGTGAATACCATTCGGGTCCTCGAGTGGAATGACCACCAAAATGACTATTGTCCTTATTTTACCTATATCAAAGTGGGTGAATACCGTCCGATCGAATCGTTCTCGCCCGATCGAACATCCATGGAATCGGATGATATGTGGAGTTTCGGGAACATTTTGTTTTCTATCGTCACCGGAGTGGAACCTTGGATCGAAAAGGCCAACACGGAAGAATCGAAACAAGCCGTTTTACGGGGAGAAGTTCCGGCGATACCTCCTTTGATGGATCGCAATTTCACTCACATCGAACATCAGCTCATGGAGATTGTCGCATTGTGTCATAAGCCGGTACCCGAAGACCGTGCTTCGATCTTCGTTGTATTAGAACAATTGCGCGACGCTTGGAAAGATTACGAGGAAACGACGAAGTCAAGTGAAAACGGATGAGCGGAAACGGCACGACTGTAAAACCGGTTTCTTGAGAGAATAATGTCGAGCGATGACGCTTCCGGTTTTCTCATTATTTTGCAAGCGGCCACAAATTTATAACACAATTCACTCCGTTAACTCCTCGACATGCATCTCTTCAAAGTCTTACTCGCCGCGCTCGTGATCGCCTCGCAAACCGCGATGATTCTCAGCGCGGAACAACGTCCTGCATGTACCGACGAAGCCGACAAATATCACGCGTGCGTCGAAAATCATTTGGCATTGTGCGAAGAAGGTTGCCCCACCGAAGGAGCTGTCTCCGTTGCGGAACTCGACACGGAAGATCTGGTGTGCGGTGTGTTGAACGGAATGTTCTGCGTCGTTCATTATTGCTGCCAACGCACGTGCACCAGAGAAACCATGGAGTACTTTGAATGTCTTGCGCAAGAGATGAAAGGCTGCGATTTGGTTTGTATTGACGACGATGATGCCAGCTCCGGTGAAATGGTTGGACTATCGATGCTTGTTCTGGCGCTCGTGGCCGTTCTCAGCGTCACGATGCATCTTTACGGTCTCTGATTCTACAAACGGAAGACAAGCATTACGTAAACTTCGTCTCGAGCAGTATGTACTCGTTTCTAAACAATTTATTCATTAGTTAATAAATTCTAATCATAATTTAAATTCTGTTTAGCAAATTTTTGCACTATGCGTGCAAAACGAAAACGGCCACTTTTTTGACTATACTATAGAAAGTTCTATTGGCTTTGTCTGAAGACGACTCAACGCGATTTCAGTCCCGTTTGGTTTATGGATAGCTTATAGCTGTTGATAAAGTTGAAACGCGTCTCTACACATCTCTTTGAAAGTCTCTTAAGTAAAAGCTACTCCATGACGATTAAATAGCATTCCGATATGATTCTACCGCTGTTTTGTAGCTTAATGGAAAGTTCTTCGGTCTTCCTAATTCTTGGTATTGAACGCATTAACTTTTCGCCGACGTGTCTCCTAGAACCGTCGACACAAAGAATCGAGAGGACAATTCTCTTTCAAAAGCCCATTGTAAAAGTTGTTGATGATAAAGTTGTTTCTCTAAGTACGTCAGAGTGGCATTTCTTGCAATCTGTTCGTAGACGCATCCCCATCCCTACTTATACCCGCAATAAGCGTTGCGTTTGGTAACATCAACTGTGTTTCGAACTGCAAGAACGAATAGAAAGCCCTTCTCATTTCAGTTCTATGATTAGCTTGAAGTACACTTCATAACAATTATTATTCAGAGCAGAACGGCTTTTATGCCCTTCGCGAGACATTGAAAGACCGAGCTCGTTCGGAAAGACATTCACAAAAAACAGTCGCGGGAAGAATCATCATCGTCGTTCGTCGTCGTCTTTGTAACCGTCTCAATCATCCATCATGGCACCAGAGTCTAAGCGAGACAGCAACCCGATTACAAACTATCGTCCGGACCGCGATCTTGTATTCACCCTTAGTCCACAGTCTTTGCCGAGTCCTCCTCCCAGCAAGCCTGCGACGAGGAATGCGAATGAACCGAAAGAAAAGCCTATTAACACTTCAGGAGCAAAGAAATGGGGTAAAGAAGTGTCCCGCAAAGAAGTCATCGTGGTGGTTGCTCTGACGGTAATGATATTGGTGGCGGCGGTCGTGGCATTTCTGATCCTTGTCGACAAGGATAATGAAGAAAGCAACTCTGTCTTTGCTTCGAGTAAGGACAAATACGATTTCATTCGAGAATCGCTCGAGAACACGACCCTCACTACCGAAATGGCTCTACCGGAGTCGGTCGATGAAGTGAATGATGCCGATGCCTTTGCGTTGGCGGCCAAGTGGATTGTCGAAGATTCAGTTGTTACATCAGAGCACGCGGTACTTGTCCGGTACGCATTAGCCTCTCTATATTACGCCAACGGTGGATCCGATTGGTTGCGTTCGACAAATTGGATGAGTAGTGAAGATGTTTGTGAATGGGAAGGCGTCGGATGCTCCGTCAGTGTTGATGCCAAGGTACAGGAGCTCGATCTCTCGGATAACAACTTGACGGGGACGTTATCGCCGGCTCTCACGCTCCTCCAAGATCTCAAGATTCTCTGGCTCGACAAGAACGAGCTAAGTGGGCCAATTCGCGCCGATCTATTTGCCTCGTTGCCGAATCTTTCTATTCTATACCTGCAAGAGAATCAGTTGACAGGTCCCATTGCTCAGGACTTTTTAGCCACTGGCAATCTTTGTAAGTACTGCTGGTCTGAGTCATAGCATGATCTTACTGCGCCTAATACTCACGATCTGCATGACATAGATACATTGTACCTTCAAGGCAATCAGCTTACAGGAGCGTGGCCTGAAGAATTCTGTCCCATTTGCGATGAAGAGGGAGTGTGCAACGGTCCTTTCACAAACTTTGGTGTCGACTGCCAGGCGAATTTTTGCCCTTGCTGTGACCCGTCCAAGAATTGCTTTTAAGTTCACCAAAGTCAAGGTGCATTCCATCGGTTTGGACATGTCCATTAACCTCCATAGCAGACTTTATTTAATACATTGCGTTGAAAGTTTTTCGAATCTCTGAAGCTCTATTCTCTAGCTCGATTGAGCGCCGTCGTCCTTTTCATCCTCGTACGTGTCAACAGGACGAAACTGACGTCGATCCGGTGAAATGTGCTCCTGCCGTTTCGCTCCAACGACAGTGCCGCTCGCGACAAGTTCGTCGAATTGCTCTCCGACGCGATAGCAGACCCACCACAATAAAGCAGCCGTGAGAAGACTCGGTGCACTGGCCACGCGGATACTACGATCCACGCTTCCCGACATTTTATTGATGGTGCTACCAATGGCTTTGGCGACTCGTGCTCCCACCACATCGATCCAAAACTTTGACTTTAACTTGATCGAATTGGAAGTAGGAATGTACAAAATTTCCTTGGCGGGATCGTGCATACTGTAGGTCATCGCTTTCAAAAGTGACATAGACAAGAAGAGCACGGTCAGGTTTCCTGGTATCGCACCAAAGGTCAAGACATTAATCACCAAGAGTAGGGTCGGAAACAAACGGATCGTTATCCGTAATCCGAATCGCTGTATGAACCGAGGGAAGATGATGGACGAAATAAATAGACTTGAGATGTTCACCAATTGACCGTAGTGTCCCATGAATTGCTTGAACGACATTTTGTGATCACTCTCTTCGAAACGACTGTAACCCAGAAGCTTCAGTTGGTAATCCAGACAAGTGAGGGAGACTTCGTAGAGACAGGATGCACCCATAATCAAAATAACGTAATTGTTGCCGACAATGTGGTAGATACCCGTCCAAAAGCTGTCTTCGTCGGTATCGTTGTCGTCTTCGGTCGATTCTTGCGGCACATCGCTGGTACTCGGATAGCGTCGACTGTACACACGCATCACGATCACGTGCAAGACAATGATGAGACACGCGAGCACAATCAGAGTAATACTCGTCCAAATCCGAGTCGTCACCATGGTACTGCCCAAGATGGCTCCCAGCTGCGCCAAGGCAATGATAATACCGTAAAATCGTTCCGCATCGTGCAAGGACAAATTCGAGTTGCAAAAGACCAGAACGTGGCGACGGCAATGGATCCGAAAGATTCTACAGCAGCAAACCAGCAATAACCCACCACATTCCAATACGTCGTGGTCGAATTCAGATCTTTCGATGGATCGGTCAAGGCCACCAACGGATTGAATTGCAACAAGGACGCCATAATGGCGAATATGATGCAATAGGGTATGCATACGTAAAGGAATATCCGTGAAGAGAGTGGATCGTCCGTGATCTCACTGTGGTACGACAAGCGATCGGTGTTTGCGGAGGCCGTGGCCACGTTCATTGTGGACCACGTCTCTCGCGCCTGATTGTGCCGCATTTCGTGTTCATGTCGATTTGACAGATACTCGACACAGCAAACTAGAACTAGCGTGGCAGCAACGCTCACCAATTTGGCAATCGGAAGATGATGATCTAAGTTTCCCGCTACCAATGACCCGAACGTCGGCTCTTTTCTGTAAAATGGGTGAGAGGACGGAAAGATGTGTATGATACATCCGCTCACCATCGTCTGACTTACAATGTGTCGAGTAACCAAAAGGCGGCAAGAATCAAAAACATACCAAAACCCAGCCAATACGCTCGTATCCATTCGGATGTGTGAGAATCCTCTGTATTATACCGTGATCGCTGTGAAGGATTGAGCAGTGTCCTATCGATCTCCAAAGGGAGAAACTCCGGTTCATCTTCTTGATAATCGGCTCCCATGATAGACTGCAGTGTCGCCTTCTAAATTTCAAATGCTGTTCTTTTATCGCTTGGCGCGGTATTACGATTTGAAAAAGCTTCGCTTCCAATGATGTACCTGGTAGTGATGATGGATGGAGGCTATCATAATAATATTATAATGGTTTTTTGCTTTGCGTCCATGGTCGATCGCTACGTGGATCACAGTTTCCGGCAAGGGTTAACGGTATATAAAAATGATAACCTCAACCTTAAAACAAACAAATATTCCTTCACTTCACGTCACTACTTCTTTGACGAGTGTTGTGTTGTGTGGATGAGGACGTGTCGAAGCGTTTTTGACACGACCAATGACGATGTCCTGAGCGAATGTCTGCACTGTTTTTGTCGTACAGCAAAACGTGGTATTGGAGAGATGATGAAGAAAACCAGTAGTTGCACGACTACTTTTCAAACTACAACGGACGTGTTGGCACGTCAGCCTCCATCGATCGTTTGAAAAGGGATCCAAAGATCCACGATCCAACCCATTTTCATTTTTACTTATTTTTTCATCTCACAAAACAGAATTCATTTCAGTTCATTGAACAACGCTCTAAAATCGATCAATCAATATGAAGATTGCTTCAGCCTACAGTCTCTTTATTGCTTCTCTCTGTGTTCTACCGTCGGCGCATGCCGGCGTGCGCAGTCGTTCCCTAATGCGGGGCGTTCCCGGCCGTGTCGATCATCGCCTCTTGGAGGAAACTACGGATGGGGAAGAAACCGGAACGGAAGAACCCAGCGTGGAAGCGGCGGAGACGGAAGAAACGGAAACGGAAGGATCTGAGATGGAAGAAACCGACACGGCGGAAGACGTCGAAACTGAGGAAGAGGAACCTGAGATGGAAGAGGAGGAAGATGAAGACGATGAAACAGACGAGGACGACGAAGAAGAAGAGGACGACGAGTCTCCTATTGCTCCAAAGAGACGCGACTGCCGAACCAGTAAGTGCTTACACTTTGTGTCAATATACCGACTTCATGTTGCTTGCGACCGCCTACCTTAATCGACTGCCATAACAGGAAACGAAGCGCGCGGGGTGACTTTTGAATGCAAAGCCACGTCCGATGACGCCAACGCCAAAGTCAAAGACGAAATCGACTATACAGTTGAAACGTCTGATAGAGGCTTGATGGTCCGAATCAAGTACGAACAAGAAATTGAGGTCGAAGGGGCCGACGAGGAAGCGGAAGGTGACGAGGAAGATGAAGCAGAAGAAGATACAGATGCTGAACCCGAAGATGAGGAAATGAACGAATCTCCGGCTGACGAAGAGAATGTTGATGAGTCCACTGCGGATGAAGAAATGGCGGAAGGCCCAGAAACTCCCCCACCATCGGAGGAAGCAAACGATGAAGAGAGTGTCGAGGGTGAGCGCCTTTTGCAAGCGGAGCAGGAAACGGAGACGGAATTTGAAGTTGTTTACGACAGCATCATCGAGTACACGAAAGGAGCCGGGTCTACCACGGGCGAAGCATATGACTGGGAGAATGATGTTGTCCTTCAAACCATTTCTCTCAACACTTGGAATGTCATGTCCGAGGTTGCCACGGATGGCCAAACGTCCACGTTTAGTGTTACCAGCCCGGACGATACCACGACATTTACTTTTACGATCAATCAAGCTGCTGATGGCCAGCGCATCACTGCCAACAAAATGAAAATTGATTTCGAGCTAAAGAACTTTCCTTGGACCAGCGACGAGAGTTTTGTTGCATTGCTTTCCACCGTCGAAACCGAGCGCACGGTCGATGTCGAATACGGGCAAGATGCTGAAACCGAAGGAGGAATGGCACCCAAGGACATTTTCATTTCGTTTGCCGATGTTGTCGATACGTCCAGTTTCACACCGTTTGGAGAATATTCCTGGGCTGAGACGGCAGAAGCGACTGCCAGCAACAATCCCACAAACACGGATGACTCTACCAACAACACAACCATCGAGTCATCGACCAATGAGACAGAAATCATGTCGTCGCGCTCGGCCAATCTTACTTCCACTGCTTCGACTCCCCAGACTATTAAGGTTGTGGCGACCTCGCCTTTGGTGGAGCGCGCCGATCGCCGTGTTCAGGAAGGCAAGCAGGTGGAATCGATTGCCTATTCGTTCGTCGGTGGAAATGCGGCCCATCGTGCTTCTCGCATTTACTGGGATCCGAGTGCGGGCGTGGACTATCAATCGTCCGCTCGTTCTTTGTCTATGGCAATGGCAGGTGCAGGACTGGTTTTGGCTCTCCTCGCGGCATTCTAAAATGAATCAACGAGAGTTGTTGTCTCGATAGACTCCAGTAGACTCTAACAGATACTCCGTAGATCTTTTTTAAAGCTTTGGGTAGCCCTTGCCTCATTAGCGTTACCTCGTCACATCACAGCGACTGTAAGGTGTTGCTTAACTTTGATCTCATCCCACATACACGCATTGTTGCAATTGACGGCAAGAACAACAGTGACTTCATTCGAAAGATCGATGACGTTTCTTCCATTAATTTTTCCTCGGTCTTCGGATTTCGTTTTCCACACCACGGTTGTCGCTGACAGCATTTTTTGAAATTTCACTATACTCACTTATAGTGGAGAAAGATACTCCGACTGCTGTTTCGACGCGCACCTTTCCCTTTTGCGGTGGAGGGAGTTTTTGTTACTATGAAAAGCTGAATACCGGTCTTCGATTGTTATCGGACGTGGCCATTCAACGGACCATTGCACGCCCGCCACGTCTACCGGTGGATCGTGCATCTCGTGGTTGTCTTCGGCACCTTTCATTCTCACACATTCTTGTTTCTTCACAAAACGACCGTTGTTATTACTCCTTGAATAATTCAGTCCAACCATGAAGATTGCTTCCGCCTATTTGATTGCATCTTTGTGCGTACTTCCGTCGGCTCAAGCCGCCGTCCGTAGCCGATCTCTCGTTCGCGGTGTTACCGCCCCGTTGAATTACCGACTTTTGCAAGAAACGGCGGAGACCCCCGAAGAACCTTCCGGGGATGAACCGGAAAGTAAAGGAGGCAAGAAAGAGTCCCCGATTGCCCCGAAGAAACGCGATTGCAAACTAAGTAAGTGAAATCTGGCTGAGTGCATCGCTTCATGCATCTACAATAATTGATATCCGATGGACCTAACGCTCGCTCACTCGTTTGTAGGACAAGAAGGCGAAACGAACGAAGTGTCGTTCAAGTGCAAGGCCAAGAGCGACGACGCCAACGCGAAAGTGAAGGATGAAATTGATTACGTAGTAGGAACTTCGGAAAAGGGTGTGATGGTGAAGATTAAGTATGAACAAAAAATCAAGGTCGAAGATGAAGAAAAGAACATGAACACGAGGAGGGAGAAGAGCATGATCATGAACATGAGGAAGGAGAAGAACCCTCTCCGGAAGAAGAAGGTGACGAACCTCCGACCGGCGAAGAGACTCCCGAGCCGCCAGCCGATGAAGAAACTCCTGAACCACCCGCCGATGAAGAGACTCCCGAGCCACCAGCCGAGGAAGAAGGGGCCCAGCTCCCGGAGACTCCTCCCCATCGGAAGTAGCGGATGATTTGCCGGAAGAAGGCGCCGAGAGACAACGAGCGTTGCAAGCGGAACAAGAAACCAAGACTCAATTTGAAGTCATCTACGACAGCATTATTGAATACACCAAGGGCAAAAACTCAACGACAGGAGAGGCGTATGACTGGGAAAATGATGTGGTGTTACAGACTATCAGTCTCAACACCTGGAATGTGATTTCCGATATCGCCTCCGACAATGAAACGTCTTCGTTTAGCCTCACGAGCCCCGATGGAAACATTACTTTCACCTTCACCATCAATCAAGCCCCTAAGGGAGAAAGCGCCAGTGCCAATAAGATGAAGATTGATTTTGAGTTGAAAAACTTTCCTTGGACCAGTGATGATAGTTTCGTCGCCTTACTCTCTACAGTTGAAACTGAGCGTAAAGTGGATGTTAAGTACCGAAAAGGAATGGAATCGGAAGCCGCCAGAATGGAAGCCGAGGATGTCTTTATTGCCTTTGACGATGTTGCCGACACTTCCAGCTTTACACCCTTTGGTGAATACTCTTGGGCGGAGACCGCTGAAGCTACAACCAAAGGGACCAGCACCAACCAGACCGCTGATGTCTCCAGAAATGCGACAACGACAGCCACGAATGAGACAGAAATCATGTCTTCGCGATCAGTCAATACGACTTCACAGACAATCAAGGTCGTTGCGACCTCACCGTTGGTCGAACGCGCTGAGCGACGTGCTCAGGAAGGCAAGCAGGTGGAATCGATCGCCTACTCTTTTGTCGGTGGAGATGCCGCTCATCGCGCGTCTATTATCTATTGGGATCCTAGTGCTGGTGTAGACTATGTTTCCTCTGCCCGCCCCATGTTGGCGATGGTTGGCGCCGGAATCGCCTTTGCTATTTTTGCGCTTTTCTAGAATCAAACCTATTGCAAATAATATCATCAGTCTCTGTACTTGTAAGCAAAAGTCTTATTTGATTTTGTTTGATTCAGTGTGTACATCGTGCTTAATCAAAGTGAAGTACCATCATGGCCTGCTTGCATCGTATATTAACTGAGCAGCTATTTTTGCGCCCCTCCTAGCGTTTTCACCAGGTTTACTGCTTGCAGGTGAGAAACTAAAATGCGCTTTAACCTGCACGCGTTCGTTGTCTGCTATATTCTCTTGACGGATCAGCAAATAATAAGATCGCGCGACAATGTAGAGGATATCAGGATTGGCCGCGTAGACAGTTTTAGGATTGCCTAGATCCGAAAAGTCGCACTTTTCCAATCTTTCCATTTTGCCCCATTTAAGAAGTCGTGTCGTGTTTTGCAATAGATCTACGGCGTAGCTAGAGTCTGACCGAATCTCAATTTCAGCTGACTTTAAACGCGTCTCCGCAAGCCAAAGACGAGCTATGCGTAGCGCCTCGTGACACGCGAACAGGCTACAGCGTGGTCGGCTGGGCCGAATGTAGTGATAGCCCAATATCATCGTCTTTTCATCTTCTAAAAGTTTATACTTCCGTCCTTTCCACACATGAAAATACTTGCGCCAATCTTTAATGGACCATGCGGCGACGTGAAGAGCCACTCCACCGGATCGTTTTCTACCCCGTATACGCGACCCGGGTGGATAAGCGTAGCCAGCCACATTGACACACAAACGGTCCAGCGGGGGACCATCTCGTGCGAGAAGAGAAAGTGACGCAAATTCGCGCTCCATAACAACCTGCGAGCCGTTTGCTTTGCTACTTTGTTCAGTTGGTTTAGCATAAGCGAAGCGGCGTCCCTGGACAGGAAGACCTAGCTGAAGAGCTCGATACATCCTAGACTCGCTCATTCCTGCATACTTGGCGGCGTCTGGAACCCCTGCAAATTCGGCTTCAATTTGTGAAGAATCGCCTCTAAACAAATACACACGTCTACGACGAACCGATGCTTTCTCTTCATCTGAGCCCGTTAAAAGATGAAAGACCGTCACATCATTTGTTGCGTGTTCCAGGCATCGACGGACCCGTTTATGCAAGGCGTCAGGAGAACTAAGCAAAAGTGAGGGGTTTCTTTTTACTGCCAAAAGCCCATCAGACCCAAGTTCCTCTCGAAAGATAGACATTTTCAACTCCAAAATGTTCATGCTTTGTATCAACACCCAGGGCACAGCTTTGATTAAGTCACAAAGCTCAAGGTCAGACAGGGCAAGCGTTTCTCTCAAGAACTTGAGTTTGATAGACAAGTTTGTCTTCCAGCTGCTACGCAACACTTGTGGTACTTTCGTCACTAAAAGTCCATAGTCATTTAGAGTCATATTCCCACAATAATGCACCAAGGATTGAGCAGTTGGAAAAGATTTTTCTCCAATGAATAGGCCCATATTACTGGTCGTGACATGGTCAACTCAATCAGGCTCTCTGCGCTTATATTTAAATCGTTTCGAAAGAAAGAAAGCTTTGGCCTCAAATTGCCATCCACGCTGCAATGCAGAAGTGAAGCTTTTTCGAGCGAGCAAGCCTTCAACCGAGACGTGGTGAGACCGACCTCGAACCTCCAAAAGTCGAGACGCTTCTGCAAAGAGGTTGTTGATACACCCAGAAGGCTGGGCATTTCCAGAAGTATCTGTCGTAGCTGGTCCGATTTAAGCTGCAGAGATCCTTGAAGAAAATCCATGTTTCTCTGAATCAGACTTATTTTATATGTAGACAAAGCTGAATGAGTGCGAAGCATGGCTTGTAAATGCCAGGGCCGTAATTGTAACCTCGCCTGTAAATAATGAAGTACCTCCGGACGCAACTGACTCCGTACACGACCTTTAATATCCCAGTTTGGTTCCAGTGCCGGCTGCAGAATTGAAGGAAACGCATGCAGCAACAATTTGAATTCCATCCAGGTCCAACCCTTCCACTGTAAATATCCCAATGCTAACGTTTCCGCAACGGATGCTCCCGCCAACCATGCTTCCATTCGATCTCCGATCATTTCGACCGAAAGCGAAGGTGTTTGTTCGTTTAGTTTTATGAGAGAAGGATCAATCGCCTGGGCGGCGGAAGGGACTTGTGGCAGTCGTAAAATGAATTGTGGAAGCACTTGCAGCGCATGTGAGACTTGTGCCAGTGAAAAGCCACACCCACGACCATGTCGCGATAGCTGTACCGGCCAGTCTATGTTTTCCGTATAATTGACTTTTAACAGCAACTCTTCCTCGGGAAGAGGGGCCATGAAAAACTCAACCCTTTCACGTAGTAAGTCCGCTGGGTAAAGATCAAAGCCTGACCATCGATCCAAAAGTGAATTTGCCTGAGTAGAACCCCACTTTAGACGTTCACATAATAAATCGATGATTTGAAGCCGATTTTCTGTGACATTCAAAGCTATTGATTGAAAAGGATACGCTTGTTTATCATTAAAGGAGGTCCCCGCGATCATGGCAATCGGATGCACGGGCAGCAGTGTGGCCCTTGGATACTCCTCGAGCGCTTGATCAAGCCAGAAGTAACTTCGAACGACGATTCCATTCTTCTCTACAATATGACGACGGAAGTTGTGCGAATAACGAAGTGTGAAGTTCGAATGAGACGCCAATTCTTCGGCGGTGATGGCCAACGAAAGCTGAGACCTTGTAGTGCGGGAATGATAAGGACTCCAGCCTATCTTTGCATTAGGAAAGCATCGGGCAATGTGCAGTAATAGAAACAAAAAAGTTGGGATACGTGTTTTATGTATTGTTGGCATTTCATTTGAATTATATGTTTGCATCATTGAAACGATTTTTGACGATCGAGCGGTTTGAACTGGCGACGATGAGGGTGGTTTTGGAAAATGTTCCAGATATTCTGGAAAAGGAGTTTCTGTTCATACAGAAATTATGAGGATGGTCCAGAAAGCGCGTTATTTCCTTGCCAGAAAGTTTGTGAATGAATACCGAGAATTCCTGGAACTGCCAGATTTTCTGTAAGAATGAAATGAACTGGTCCAGAATTTCTGGACCTGACATACCCAGCTTTTCTGTATGAATGAATTTACGGATTACTTTGATATCGCGAACGCGATGACGATAACGATGATGAACTAATTGAGATTGACACACGGAAAAGCAAATAACATTATAGAGGGATATCATTGCTGCTGTATCACTTACTTCTTACAAACAATAAAGAAATTATGCCCTCGACGTCTCGACGGTTCGTCTCATGTATTCCATACATGCTCCTGTGGGCTGTTTGGGAATCCGAGGCTTTTCTCATGCCTGCTCGACCCACGAATAGCGTTCGTATCGAACCGTTTACACCTGCTTCCGCCAGTCGAACACGTATCATTCTACAATCGAATACCAACAAAAATAAATCCGATTCCGACGATGTGAGCGGTAATAATGAAGAGCCGTCAAAACGAAAGAAAGCGAAAAAGAATGACCCAAAAGATGCGGAAGCAAAGAAACAAGATTTATTAAAAGCGGTTGGGGAGCGTATGAGAAGCAAACAACAACAAGATGAAGAGCAGGAGAGACCCAATTTGCTCGACAAATTAAATCCCTTCAAAGCGGGTCAAAATCTGCGCAAACAAATCGACACGGCGCTTACTTCCATCAAAACATCCGACGAGCTGAAATCATCTATCTATTATTTGGATGATCGTTTTACCAACTTTCAAGATGGGACCTCGTCTCTAGGAAGATTGGTGGAAGATGATTACATTCCGGAGATTCTTGTTGTCGGTGCTACGGGAGAAATTGGGAGACTCGTGGTGAAGCGCCTGTTACAGGAAGGACGATCCCGTGTGCGGGTACTCGTCCGAGATTTGTACACGCAAACGCTCAACATGTTGGGAACAGGAGTTACGTACTGTCAAGGGGATTTAAATAACATTGAAAGTCTGGAGTACGCGGTGACTGATGTGGATAAAATTATTTTTGCACGAATCCGCCACGTGCTGACGAAGATGAATTCCAGGAGAAGTTTCGTGAGTTCATGGAAGAGAATCTAGATGACGATCAGATGATGACAGACAGTGGGGCTCCCAGATTGGCTGAAAAGGGCACTGCGAGTGACCGTGAGTGGGAGCAGATGGAATCGGTTTTGAAGTCCGAGCTCAACTCGCAAAGCAAGTTGATCTGATTGGCTTGAACAATATTGTTCAGGCGTTTTTGAACGTTCGTCATTCCGATTATGGCACTTCTCAAGCTGCAAAGCGGTCTCTGTTCAAGTTTCAGGGTAGGCCGGAAGATTTCAATCTGTTTTCTCTAGACGAGGAGGACGTTGAAAATGCATCTGAAGGAGCCGCAAGCGGGGACCTGGGATACGATCCCGATGACTTCTCTGATATCTATGATGACTTTGAGGACGATGACGACGACTACGTTGAGAAACTTTATGAATCAGAAATCGAAAAGAGAAAAGATGCATCGGTCAAAATGCAAACACAATGGATCCGTAATCAGTTTGGGCATGGTGTGTTTGTCGGTCGCGTTCCGAAACCGAGTGAAGGCCGTTCTGGTGGCGAAGCTGCCATTACTTCTAGCCGCCTAAGATCTCGACAAGATCCTGAAAATGGTATTGATCTTGGGGCAGGTTTCGGTGGATTCATTGTCCGTGTTTGTAGTGATGGCGGTACTTATGAGGCGTTCGTCAGGACGAAAGAGTATTACGATAACGGAATCGAGTACGTCTGCCAATTCTCCACAGCTAGCAAATCCCAAACGTCGAAAAATAAGTCGCGGAACAAGTTTGTGACGGTCCGACTACCGTTTGAAAACTTTAGGCCGGTGCAACAAACGGAGAAGGTCACAAAAGACATCAATGCAGTGCCGGTTTTTCAAGGCAGCGATGTTCGCAACATAGGTTTCCGATACCGAAGTTCGAGCAATCCATTGAAGACGAAACTAGAAAGAGGGGAGTGGAGTAGTTTTTATTTAGCGCTAAGCTACATCAAGCTCTACAAGTCACAACCTGAACCCGAGTTCGTGTATCTTAGCGACGCCCAGATCCCCCCAGTGGTTCAAAACAGTATGATTCGGCATGAGGCTCGACAACTTGCACTTGCCGGCAGTAATGACGATGTCAACACAGTAAAGCTTTTGGATGATTCCACCTTCCAAACTTTGGCAAAGGATGGCGCAGGAAGACTGAACAGTCCCGAGGAAACGTATTACAAATACCGTGGTGAAGAAATCGTACGGAATAGCGGTCTCAATTACGCAATCGTTCGGGTCTCCGGCTTTAATGAGATACCTTCCGCAGAAGAGACTACAATCGACCTGCAACCAAGCAATGAATATGTGACATCAATGTCGCGGGCCGAAATCGCTCAAGTGTGCGTTAGCGCTGTCATGGAACCCAATGCGCTGAACAAGTGCTTCTACGTCACCAAGAAAGTCGGGACAGTGCAAGTCACGGATGCCAACATGAAAGAAAAGTTTCGAGCACTACCAACCGACAAAACAAGATAAGAGAACATCAGACCGTTCTTAAAATGAAGTGAATATGAAACGAGCTTGCTTTATTTCTTAGTAAAGAATCCCAACAAACTACCTTGCTTCATATTCACCTTTTTATTCGATGCTTGTTGTGTCGTTGGCTTTTTCGGGACGAAAACCGGTTCATCTTCTTCATCAGATGGAATATCTTCCCAAACCTCTTGCGTTTCTGTATGCAAATAACCCTGTGCGTCCATGGACGTCTTTTGAATGAGTTTCTTGCGCCGTCTACGTCCTGTCGTCGTCGTGGTCGGTGCCGTAGGACGTTTCATTTCGGTGGCAAAATCATCCATCGCCCCTCGGACGGGTGGTTCCACCACGGGTGTCTCTTCCTTTTCCTCAACACTCTCTTCTTTGGGATCTTTGCGCCCGCGAATTACTTTTTTGCGCGGCGCCACTTCCTCATCCTCCTCGCTATCATCTTCATCGCCGACCAAATCTTCGACGCGACCCACTTTCTTATTATTTTCCTTTTCATTCTCTTTGCTGAATTCCTTTTCTTTCGATGATTTGGGTAGAGTCGGCTTCGTCTCCTTGATTGTTTTCTCTATGGTAGCAATCCTGTTCGTTTTCTCGGCCGGAGTCGTACTTTTCTTTTGAAAGAAGGATTCGGCCGTGGTAACTTTTTTCGCAGGTGCCGAAGATTTGGTGCGATCCAGTGAGCTCACAATGGGTCGATCCGACGACGAGTCTGTATTGTGTTGCATCAAGGGTAATATCGGTTCGGCCGGTGCAATGCTATCCGTGGCCGAAGCGGTCAAATTGTTCAATTGATTGTTTTTTAACATGTCTCTCATTTGATCCATATCTCGTTCATGGGCCGTTGCTACCGACTCTTGTCCCGAAATCGCATACATGTACCCGTCCTTGGAGCTTGGAGAAAGTTTGAAAACTGCACAAACGAAAGTGCATCACAAGTAGGTGAGATGAATGACACGGCAAAGTTCGTTCTTTGAGCTCCAAATTACGTACCGGTCGTCGGAATGGAGCTTTCTCGAATCTTTGTTTCCGCAGCAGTGACGGTGACTCGAACAGTGTTCTCCTTACCCAACTGTTCGAGCAACGCTTGCGCTGGCAATCGCGAAATTCCCAGCGATTGGCTGACGGTCGCAATGGTTACACTTCGACCTTCATCCTCCATCCAGGATGTCACCTCTTGCAATTGATCTTCTGTATACAAATTTGTCATATTATTAGTTATTGTGTGTTGCGTGAGAATTCTTCTTCCCACTTATACGAACATCATGGTGATACTAAACGTTTATGAAAGGTCGCCTTTTTCACGAGGAGCGCAGATCGCGAGGACGACGATTTTCCCTCCAACGCGGGCCAGTTTCCGTTGCAGTCGGCGCGCGCGCCTGGAACCTGTCGAGACATTCGTGACTCAAACACATGATCCAATCAAGCAAAAAAGTCGTATACACCTTCGAGGATAGTACCTGGTAGTCCAGTGCCGTATGAGATCACCACGGAAGAAATAGCGAAAAATACGCAACAAGAATGACGACCATGATGATCGCGCTGCGCGGCTCCTTGAAACTAAAGATAACACTTCTCCGTCTTCCCACCGTGCTTAAACTTCTTGTCAAGACAACAATCCTCTTCTTCCAGAACTCACCAATGCCATGCTCTTCCGCGCACTTTCGGTGACAAAACGACACATTGAACGACAAATCGTACCCACACCGGCCCATCACTTATTTCAAATTGTCAAGGACGTCGATGCGTATTCCCAATTTCTTCCCTTTGTCACGCAATCCAAAGTCTTGCAAACGAATGGAAATCATATGAAAGCCACTTTGTCGTTCGAATTTCCTCCTTTCATCCAAGATTCGTACGTGTCGTCGGTGACGTTCGATCCGGAACAATTGCAGGTCGATATTGTGAGCATCGAAAGTCGTCTCTTTGATTCCTTGCACAGCAAATGGCGTTTGCAACCCTTGTCAGAAAGCAAAACACAAGTATCACTGGAATTGCAAATCACCAGCCGTGATCCGCTATTGGCGACTTCTTTGGACTTTCTGTTGCCGCAAGTTGGAAAACATCAAGTTGCCGCGTTTCAAGAACGGTGTCGTCGTGTTCCTATTCTGCAAACGGAACAAGAACGTCAATAGTAGTATAGAAGGTCACTTTGTAAATATCGCTAAGCACATTGTTATGAAATATTGTATTCTTTAGGACGATTCGCACGGCCCCACTATAGAATGGACGTCCACCATGTTGGTGCGGCTTTCCTCCACCAACTCGTGCAAAAATTCACGATACAAGGCATCCATGTCTCGATGCAAGGACGATGTCTTGACATTGTTCCATTCTTCTTTGACGGCCGATTCGGGGTGCGGAGCGTGGACGAGAAATCCCTGCGGTGGTAATACGGCAAATGAAAATCCCAAGAAGCGCACGTGCTGAACGTGTTGAATTTTGTTCTTCCCGTATCCATGAAATCGTTCGTCGTAATACGGAACCGCATCGTTGGCGCACCACGGTAACACCAAATATGGCTCATACCGCAATGAATCGAAGCATTCGATGGTGCGCAATTCCTTGTGTGGATCGTACAGCCACTCGTGCGAACGGGTGGAAGAGTGACCCTCCGGATTGTTGTTGGCTTGAAACACACGACAGTCGTGTGCTTGCATACACGTCTCTAGTTCCATCATGGTACGCGGAATGAAAGAACTATTGTGCTGTAACAGTTCCAGACAATCGTTCTGATGGTTGCATTCCATGATTCGTTCAAACGCCGGAATCACCATGGCTTGTCGGGGTGACAATGCCGGTAGATTCTGTACAATGGCTTGTTCCAAAGCGATCGAGGGAACAAAATCGGCATCAACCACCAATACGTGACTGGTAGAAACGGCTTCCAGGGCCAAATTCCGTAAATGATTGACGGGATAATCCAATGTCGACGACGGTAAGTGATAGGAAATCCACTGGGTATTCGGGCAATCGTACGAATCAATGATGGAGGAAAAGTCTTCGTCGTCCTCCGATAACGCCACCACAACAATCATCGGTGATGATTTCCAACGTCGACACGTTTCTTGTACAACGGGAAGACGATGTATTGTCGTTTGAATGACAAGCGTCACTTGTTGTAATGTGTCAGATTGTGGTGTAGGACAATGTGGTCTCCGATGATCGGGAGCCAGTAGACTCCGAATGGGTCGTTCGCTCTTTCGCTCGGAATTGCGATGATAGAATTGGGGGTACATTTGTTGTAAAAACTCGGACCGCGTGGTCAAAGAAGGCGGTGGAGGAATGCGTTGTATTGCGTCATAGAGCGCATCGATGTGAGCCAGACTCTCGGAGGAGTACGAGTGATGCAGTAACAAATCCCTTCCCCGCACGATGGTACTGCCGTGCGACGATAATTGTTGCATCAAAAATGAAGCAACGGCCATACTACGTAAAGAAGGGAAACATACGTCAACACCAAAAGAGTGATGAGCATTCGCGTCGGTGAAGAACAAAAGATTTGTTGCCAGAGTGGATAATCGCGACGTATCTTTCGTCTCCGGCGACCTTCCGGATAAAATTGTCCTCCGTATAAAAAAGTTCGAATTATTTCCTTGCTTTTTCCACGCCAGTGTGGGAGGTGTACCGTGTAACGGCAAGATCGTATCGGGTTGTCGTCTTCGAAAGCGAGCCGCCGAAGCTGTCGGCGTTTGCGTCGAACGAGGGGATGGTGCGGGCGATACGGATCGTGCATCCTTCGAACGTTTCGAGGATCGAAAGAGGTGCATTCGTTCGAATGTTGGACAAGGAAAATGGTTCCTTTTAACGTTCTCCCGAGCGCCTCTAAACACAATTGAAAGCAACAGAGATAATCTCAAAAGGAAGAGACATTAATCATTTGGATTGCTGCAGCATTGTCGTTATTGTTGTCGTTCACAGGCGATGGCGAATGGCGACAATGTCGGCGGGTCGGTTATACCTCCTTGCGGCTGCGGCGGGTCAACGCCTCGTGACTAAAATCGAGTCGCTACAATATGTCGTATACACTCTGAGTATATACTACGTCATAGTACTTTTGCCACTATTGTGAAGAAAAGCGAACCAAGAACCGCCGAGCGATCTTTTGATGCTCTCGTTGACTGCTCGTTGGTGGGTGGAACAGATCCGACGCCGATCATCATGTTGGATACTTCATTATTTCTCTTCACATCAATCCTACCATACCGTTCCATTCCCATGTTCTCCGCTCTACTTCTTTTCTCTTTCCTGTGCGCAGGACAAGCTTTTCGTCCGACAACGACGACTCCTCGTAGCGGATTGCCGGTTCTTTCGGCCACGCGACGAGATGTCTTGGCCAGTTCTCTTGGGACGGCTGTCATCAGTTTCTGGCCGTCTTTTTCGTGGGCTGTCGATTACAAAGAAGTCGCCAAAGATATTGAAGATCTCGTTCGTGCCGATCCCGATAAAGGTCCGACGTTGGTGCGATTGGCGTGGCATTCTTCGGGCACCTACGACCAAAAATCCAAAACCGGTGGATCCGGACAAGGCACCATTCGGTTCGCCGAAGAACTGGCGCATGGTGGCAATGCTGGATTGAAAGATACGGCCGTACAGTGGCTGGAACCCATTCATGCCAAGTACGACGGACTCATTTCGTATGCGGATCTATACACCTTGGCCGGAGGTACGTTTCCCTTCCGCTTTCTTGAATGCTGAAGTATAAATCGCACTCACACAACTGCATCAGTTGCGGCCATTCATGCCATGGGAGGCCCCGTCATTCCTTGGAGCAGTGGCCGTGTCGATGCACTTGACGCATCGGCCGTGACACCGGATGGTCGGTTGCCAAATGCCGACAGCGGTCCCCCAGGAAGTGACCCAGCCGACGCCGCACACGTTCGGGCTATTTTCAATCGCATGGGGTTCAACGATCAAGAAATCGTGGCACTGAGTGGTGCTCATGCGCTGGGACGCTGTCATACGTGCGTATCGATTGTGTCATTCGGTGTCTCTGCAGAATACACTCACGTCGGACGTTTTCTTTGTTTCGCAGCACTGCCAGTGGCTATGATGGACCATGGACTCCTACGCCCACGACGTTCAATAACGCATACTTTACGATATTGAAGAATCTGAACTGGGTGGCCAAAGAATGGGACGGACCGTATCAGTACGTGAACGCACCCGGTGGGAATCTCATGATGCTGCCTTCGGATCTCGTTCTTCTACAGGATAAGAAATTCAAGAGGTATGTAGATATCTACGCTGGAGATGCCGACAAGTTTTACAAAGACTTTGCCAAAGCTTTTCAGACATTGGAAGAATTGGGTACCTCTGGTTTGACTCTGACGGCGTGGGTTTAAATGAAGAGAGCGATAATGAAACGGCATGCACCTACACGATCCCACAATGCTAGAGTACAACGCGAGTTATCTCAAAACGAATGTAGTCTATTAAATTTAAATCAATCGCACGAATTCAAACACGAGTGGTATAGTTAACATCAAGAGCGCACGCCAATCGGGTCAGCCAGTTCTTATGATAACGACCAAAATTCGACCATACAACGTTAGTTCACGAGGATTTTCGCATGACGAGTCTTCACCAGCGGTTCTTCGGCAAAAGGCCACGGAGACAATGCCGCCTCCTTATACATAGTGACATGCGTAACTGGCTTTCCTCCGATCAAAATACTTCCGTCGGACTTTACTTGCATACCATTCTGGCACTCCCCGGAGGTGCAGGCAGCTCCCTCCATCACCCACATCACTTCGTTCCGGCCATTCGTGCGGATGGCCTTGCCATCTTTGATACGGAAATAAGATTCTTTATCACACGAAAAGAAGTTCAAACCACATTCGCGTAGCCATATATTGGGAGAAACGACGTTGCCTCTCTGAATAGGTGCTGAAATGTAGAGATGGAATACCTGCAATCCTGCCGCCAAAAGAGCGATCACGAGGATTGTGAGAGCGGTACCGCCGCCCCTCGTCTTTTTCGTAGGAGCACTTTTGTTTTGTCGAGCTTCGGGGACACTCTTGCTTTTAACATCGTCTTTCCACTCTGAGGCATTGATTCCACTGGCTTTGAGCTAAATAAAATTTGAGATTGTGTTATCCAGTCATGAAAGAATTCAAAGTGTTGACTTACCATTTGTGTCACTTTCGAATCCGACAGAATGGGCGTCGCTAGACGCACACATTCTCGCGCTTGCAATCCCTCCGGAATGGCCACCAAGACCCCATTTCCTGCACAAAAGCTGGATAGCATTTCGGTGGGCGATTTCTCTTTCGCGTCGGGTCCACAGATTGCGACATACTTTTGTTCACGCAAAGCTTCTTCGGTGACCGAGACAGGAATCTGCACCAAAATGTCATTTACGGTGGCATTGAGGGAATCAAATTCCAGCTGCAGTAATTCGAACCGGCGCGTCACTGGGTCCATCAACAGCAATACGATTTTCAACAAGAACGGTTTCGGCGCTTCTACCGTTTGACGAGTCATAATCGAACGATCTTCGACGTCAACGTCATACACCGTATCTCCTTCGTCTCGTTGTTTTTTCTTTCTTCTCTAAAGTCTTTTTGCTTTTGCTTCCTTTCAACAGACCGCGAATCCGTTTAAAGGACTTGGATTTTCGAACGGAAGCATCACCGCTTTTCTTCGCCCCAAAAAAGCCCCGTTTTTCCTTTTTATCTTTCTTGTCCGACATAGCTTGGTGAATTGAATGAATCGGTAATAGTAAAACAGCCAGTGGGTTGGGTACATATTCGTGTTTTTTTTGTGATACTTTCGTTTGCGAAGGGAGAGTTGCGACGGTTGAGTTTCGTTTTTTCCTTGCTTTTTTCCACTTGCGCGTCTTGGCGATCCAGTGACTTCGGTGTCTGTGACAGGCGTGTCGTAACGAATACATTGCCCATAGTTGTGAAATAAGTTCTTTGTTGGATCAATAAAAACCAAAAACTGTTCTTCTATGAAGAAAACGTCCTTCGAAAAATCATAGCATCGCGTCCGTCTCGCGGACTTTTTTGCGGACAAGCCCTTCAAATTACTGGAAACGACGTTAAAAATCTGCCTCGCCGTAGGCGCTACGTAGAAACTTGTACTGAGAGGCAGAATTTTAACGTCCTTTCCTGAGAGGCAGAATTTTAACCTGCTTTCCAGTACAAGCGGGAATGACGTTCTGAATTTCTGAATCGTGAGCGTGAATAAAAATGTCATTCACGCAAAAGAATCCAGCCCTTACCAGGTAACTACTTGAAGCTTCATAGTCGATACTCTGCAACGCTGACGTGGTTTTGCCACTACGACAGTAAAGAGTACTATGTGATCTATACCAAGTAGCCCTTGGCGCCTTACGTCACCAATTTGCAGCCGCATTTCCTGTTGCACCTCTTGTTGACAGCTGCTCTTCCTGCAACAAGGAGACAAACAAACGACAAATATCTGCGTTGCTTTCTCGATAACATGACATTCCTTCGATCCTTCGCTGTTTTTACCTTGTTCGCATTGAGCCCCGCAAGCGCTTTTGCGCCTCTTCAAACTGCGCGCCCAACGACCGCCCTCCACTCGGCCCGCAGTGACGAAGCCGCGCGCAAAGCCATGACTTCCGTGGTAGCGGCTGCTTATCTCATGAGCAACATTGTCGCGGCAGCTCCCGCGTTGGCTTGGGATGCCGATTTTGCGGGATCTTCGCAAGTGATTGCCGGTCGCAGTGGAGGTCGTTCGGGAGGACGCGCGAAAGCGCCGTCCCGCGCCCCCACCCGCGTTGTCGAACGACAAACCACCATCGTGCAACCGTCTCCGGTCATTGTGTCTCCCGGATACGGCTACGGGTACGGATACAATCCCAACGCCGGCCTCGGATTGGCGATAGGTATTAACGCGATCGGCAGCATCAGCGAGGGAATGCGCGAATACCGTCAAGAATCCGAAATTCGCGATGCGCGATCGGAACTTCAGCAGGCCAAGTTGAAGGAGGCGGAACTAGAAATGCGTTTGCGTCAATTGGAACAGCGCACGGCGGCTCAGTAAGCTTTTTTATAATACTTTAAAATGGTGCGGTTACTTCTTCATTTTCATCGTATTTTTCAATTAGGAGTAGCTCTAGTTTGTTGTGAGAATCTTGTTCACGAGGTAGCAACGCCAATCGTTACTGAAATCAATCAACTCAGTATGAGAATACCTCGCTAGCAGCATCTGATGACCAGCGTTTGCTAATATTCAAAACAAGGAGAAAAAGCGATGCCGTCCAGGATTATAATATGTTACTTTAAAACACTACGAGTTCCCCGATCCACACAAAGACAGACTTTCAAACAGGGGGCGACAAGAGTTTACTCGGCATAAGCACCCTCTTCAAAGTCACCCGAAATGTCTTCTTCTTCGGCCGTGGCGTCTTGGTATTGCTGGTACTCGGAGACGAGATCGTTCAAGTTGGATTCCGCCTCAGTGAACTCCATCTCGTCCATACCCTCACCCGTGTACCAATGGAGGAAAGCCTTACGACGGAACATGACTGTAAACTGATCCGCGACACGCTTCCATGCCTCTTGAATGGCCGTGGAGTTACCGATAAATACACTCGACATGGCCAATCCCTTGGGCGGAATGTCGCAAATAGAGGCCTTCAAGTTGTTCGGGATCCACTCAACAAAGTAAGAAGAGTTCTTGGTAACCATCTGCAGCATCTGGTCGTCGACTTCCTTGCTGGACATGCTTCCTCGGAACATCATGGCGCAAGTCAAGTAACGTCCGTGACGTGGATCGGCGGCACACATCATGTTCTTGGCGTCGAACGCCTGCTGAGTGAGCTCAGGAACCGTCAAGACACGGAAACTCTGCGAGCTGACAGCGGTGAGCGGAGCAAAACCAACCAAGAAGAAGTGGAGGCGAGGGAACGGAACCATGTTGACAGCCAACTTGCGAAGATCGCAGTTGAGCTGTCCAGGGAAAACGAAGAGAACAGGTGGTTCCTGCAATTGCGTTAGCAATCAAATGGTTCAAGTCTCCGTAACTAGGGTTCGATAGCTTTAGGGTACGGAAGCAAATATCGTACAAGGCTTCGTTGTCGAGAGCAAAGCACTGATCCGCGTTTTCCACCAACTGGTGAATCGAAAGGGTAGCGTTGTAGGGCTCCACGACCGTGTCCGAAACTTTGGGAGAAGGCACGACACTGTAGGTGCTCAAAATACGGTCGGGATATTCTTCCTTGACTTTCGACACCAACAAAGTACCCATACCAGACCCGGTTCCTCCACCCATCGAGTGAGTTAACTGGAAACCCTGCAAAGTATCACAGCTCTCGCTCTCCTTGCGGATGACATCCATTACGGCATCGACTAGCTCAGCACCCTCCGTGTAGTGTCCCTTGGCCCAGTTATTACCGGCACCGCTCTGTCCAAAGACGAAGTTATCGGGGCGGAATAGCTGCCCGAACGGTCCGGCGCGAATCGCGTCCATGGTACCAGGTTCAAGATCCGTAAGAACAGCGCGGGGAACGTAACGGCCCTCCATGCCTTCATGGAAATAAACATCAATGCGTTTCAGTTGATTCTCGTTATCTCCGTGGTAAGAGCCGTCTCCCGAGATCCCATGCTCTGCTGACATGACCTGCAAACGGAGGCGACGTAATAAAGGTTAGTTGAGAGGATCCTGGGAGAAAGAAAAGTCATTTCGAGCGTTTTGAAGCATATCAAATCATATTGAAAGATAATAGTGTGAAAATGCTGATAAAATCCCACAGCAAAGCCAAGTCATTGACCTTCCGACCTCCATGGTCATTCTTCGATTTACTGCGGATTGAAAAATTGGAATCCGTCTTACACGTTTTTTGTATAGTATTGAAGATTCAAACAGAAGCTCTGTTTATTGACTCAGAAACCAATAAGACATTTCCGTCTAATACCGGACCGTCATTAGCAGGGCTGTCACCGTGGACGGCGGCATCGGATTGGTGCGGCCGCGGTGGTATCCCGATCGTAATTTATTTTATAAAAAGAACGTACCTGCCAGAACTTGGCACCAATTTGGTTACCGCATTGGCCTGCTTGAATGTGGACGATTTCTCTCATGGTTGTTTATTTGTTATGCGAAAAGAGACGCTTTGGCAAACAAATGTGTGTGTGTTGACGATGATGAACGCGTGTGCTGTTGCTGGGCGCCGGAGGACCGCCGCTCGCGAGAGCTGCGCGAAGATCCAAACGCCGTCCGTCGTTGCTCGTTGCGTCCTTGGCTCGAAAAATCAATTGAGTGCCGGTTTCCAACGGCGGTGTTCTTCGTACTGTGAGGGAATGAGTAGACGTACTGTATGATAAATGTATGCGGGACAGAAAGTCATCTGAGACTACTATCTACTCTATACATGATAGTGTTCTGGTAGGAATTCTACGACACGCCCGCGACTGAGTGAGTACAGAATACCGGAGACTATGGGCGCGCGCAAGGTTCTTGTGACTTGTACTCTTACATCCAGTACTTCCCGCTACTACCTACGCCATACTACCAGGAACCCTCACTGTGTATTTGACGGCAGCTTTTGTTATTATTGCCTTTCTCCGCTTCAAATTTACGGAGTAGAAAAGCACGCTTTTTTGTTGTTTTTCGTCCTCATCACTTCATTCTTCTCGACAATTGATGAAAATTCGGTCTAATACCACCCTCTGAAGCCACAAACATGTCTGTATGATGACCATGTCGGTACAGCTACAGCTAAGACGGGGAGAGATGAGCAAACAACGAAGAATGAGGCTTCCGCCTCGTTCGCCGTCGGCGCGGACGAACCTAATTCTGATGACACTAGCATACGCCTTGGTTGGAATATTTCTAGTCGTGCAATTACCTGGTGCATCACCTGATCTGGCAATGGACTCAGTAGATGGTCAGTCGTTGCTAGTGGAGGTTGAGGAAACGACACCGTGTGCCATTCTTTTCTTTGGTTTACCACGTGCCTTCGAGTCGCTGGTGCTCCCATCCGTCCGCAAAAACGTCCTACAAACCAATCCGGCATGTGATGTATACGTTCATTACTACAACCAAACGTTAGACAGACCAGGAAGGTCGGGAAAAGGCGGCCGGATCCATCCGGGCGACGTTTACCTCCTTGACGAGTACGCTTCTAGCGTTACTTATCAAGGAGAGTCGGAACACGAATTTCTAGAAAAGCGGGGTGATCTTCTGCAAAAGATTTCGACAGTCAAAGATTCTCAGGATCGATTATTGTATTTTCCGTGGAAGGAGCGGACTTACAACAACAGAACTGTCGAGAATGTAATCCGGATGTGGCACTCTATCGAGTCTGCTTGGAGTTTGATGGAACGCGAAGCGAGTAGACGAAACATACAGTACAAGAGAGTGGCTATGCTGCGTAATGACGTTGTCTATCTGACCCCCATCTACTTGGACGAATATGCTGCTGATAACACTGCTGTTGTGCCCGGTTTTGGTCGATACCCTGTGAGTGATCGAATGGTATATGGTCCTTACGAAGCGGTTCGCGTCTGGGCGTCGGAGCGCTTTGAGCGAATTGATGAACATGCTCGCTGGATTCTTAAAAACGACGAAGGTCGAGCGTTGCATGCGGAAACATTCATGAATGTAACTATTTTTCCAGCAATGCGTAAAGCGCTTGGCAATTCTCTGGGAATAGTGGAGCACCCGCATTGTTGTTTTTTACGAAGTCGTGCTGACGAGACAGTGTGGATGACGGATTGTGACTACAATCCGAGGCGTCAGGATGTGACTCTATCATCCATAGGATCTGGCATCGGAAATATTATGGACCGCCTAGAGAATGTCTTGGGCCGACGTTGTATCGGTTGGCCGTATACAATAGACCACGGTTTCAAAGCTGTGAACTGTGCTCGCCACTGGAGGTCACTTCGAGGATACTCAGATGATTTGTAGTTGAACTAGTTCTCGGTATTTTCTTGAATGTCAAGCAACTGATGCAGTTCGGTCAAAACAACTTTCAAATCAGCAACATCCTGCGTTGCCCAACATGTGTTCAACACTATATCCTGACAACGTGCTGCGATTTTGCCATTTGGAATTTGTCCTTCCAGGAGGAAGACGTACAACTGATCTGCAGTATATGATCTTATTCGCGGATATTGATGAATCAACATCTGGAGCAAGAATTGCAATTGCTGCTGTAAAGTAGACGCTGCAGTATTTGAAGAATGAAGGAGTGACACAGATACATCCACCAGCGCAAAAAGTGTTTGCATATCCTTACTAGATTGTCCTTCAATATGAATGAAAACGTGTAGATCTGATACTGTATTGTGACTTTGTATAATGTCATCGAAACATTGCCGTGAAATAAGTTTTGACATCGTTTTCAGAGCTGGGAGAGTGACTCGGCGCGTGCCTCGATTCTGTGCGAGTAGGTTGTTTATGAGCCCCCACAGTTTAAATCGTCGACCCTCGTCGCCTTCTCTTGTCCATTGTAAAGAGAAGCGAATGCGTGTTTGCTGACGGCTTCCGTAAGACCGCCAACACTCACAATAAGTCCGGAAAGAACGCTATCGATGTAAACGTCAGGAACATTTTGTATTGAAATCACATCCTTCAAACGATCGAATGTCAGCGAGGAATCGGCCCAATTTGGAGGCGCTATTCCCACCCCTAAAGCATGTTGCAGCTCGCTTCTAAAATCAATTCCGGAAATATATGGTTCATGCATGAGGATTCTCGCTAGTCCGTCACCAGCACACTTGCGAACCACATCCAGTCTTTCCCCAAGCTGCTTCAAAATGGCTGCCACTAATCTTGTAGCATGGTCATGTGACAAACGACCGGCGAGCTCAGCGTTGTCGCTGGAGCACAATAGTACGTCTACTATCCCATCGATCGCAGCCATGCGGCACCAGGAACCTACATCGCCTCTGCGATCAGTTTTGTAATCATTCAAAGCACAAGAAAAGGCTTCCAAAATTTGAAATACCAATTCTACACCCATAGAGACCACGGGATATGAAGTTTCTGATGTGTCGCGAGGAGTCAATGCCCACGTCGCTATCCGACGAAGAGAGAAAAGCGCATTTCTTCGAGATTCGGCGTCGCCTTCACTTCCAACAAGGCTCGTGTGCTTGGAAGACTCAATAAGACAAGAAATGACACAGTTTAAGACTGCATCAGAGGTAGCGACGAGTTTTGCGGGTACATAACCCAGTGCAAGAGCATAGCCTCTGGTAGCCGCTGGATTTTCGCTCGATGAACATGTATGAGTAAATTTCCCGACCACACGATTCTGTAGCCTGTCGGAGGGTCCATGTTCGCTTACTGGGAAATAAGCGATCAGTAGTTGATGGAGAGCTTGGCAGGCATCGTTTTGAATACTTTCGGATGGGTGAGGGATGCACGCATCCACAGAATCCAGCAACTGAACTTGCTCTTTCACCGATAGATCTATTCGAGACTGTGAAATGCATTTCACCAACTGGCAAACAGCTGACCGCATGATTTCTCCCCCGCGTCCTCGATAGAGCCTTTTCTTTTCAATGCTCGCGACTAAGCCTTTTAGTGCAGCCATGTGTTTACTAGAGATTTGGGAGAGGCTGCCGTTTGTCGAGAGAGCAAATGTTATTTCCGCGACTCCAATCACAGCACCATGACGCACGTGCAAATTCTTCATATCAAGGGAATTTTCCAGCAGATCTGGCAAAACGATCGAGCAGAAATAGCTTGCATCAAGTGGCACAATTCGACCAAGAGTATTAGCAGCCAGTGTCCGGATGGAAATATCCCAGTGGAAAAGCTTTTCTCGGTGAAGATGGTTGATGATGGGTTTTCTGTATTCAACGTAAGCTGCAACAGAGCAGGCGATCTTTGTATACGAGTTTGTCCGGTTTCCTAAAGAGAAAAAATCGGCCGTTGTCAAAATGTCGATCCCGTGGGGCACATTGCCTTTCTGACGACCTGCAACTTCTTGAAATGCAGCACTAGCGGCTCGCCGACAATTGACCTCACGATCGAGCAAGCTCGTGACAACAGCCGCGTGATTCAGCTCCCGTAAGAAAGGCCGTAATACACTTGGGTCAAAAGCCCTTCCAAATGCCCAATACGTATAACAAGCAGCATCGCGGACATGAGCTCCCACACTTGAAGTTGCTGTGGATGATGATGACGGCGGACTTGCATCAAAATGGATCGCCCGTATGACAAATGGAACAACTTCTTCGAGTCGGTGGGGCAAGAGTAACCCACGACGCGCCAATTCTGCTAAAGCCAAGCAAGTTCCGTGCCACACTTTATCATCGTCTGACTCTTCTTCTATTGTCTCCAACAATGCGTCCACCACATCATCTGCGCAAAGAGCTGGCAGTCTTTCCGTGAGACGACCCACTCCTTTGGCCGCCGACCACCGAACAACGGTAGAGGAATTTCGCAACGCAAACAGAATGCGACCCATGGCATCTTCTACTAAATCTGGAACCTTCCATATTGTTTCCCTTTCGTTTTCGATACTTTCGTCGTTACGTGCCTCGCTGGTCGTGTCGGACGACACGAATAAAAGACGCTTCCCCGTTGATACCGCCACGGCGCAATCCGCGGAGGCAAATGCGCCGCCGCCATGCGTGCCCACCACTTGATCAATTGATGCGTCACTAATAGATCTTTTTGCTGTTCCCCAATGTTCCATAATGGCTCCCAAAAGGGCAAAAGTGTTGCACCAGCTGTTCCCGATCGGTGCGACTGGTTTTGAGCATCGTGTTGAGAACTTTGAGAACTCCCAAGAGTGGAAATAACGAATTCGTGTGGCTTTTACTTGTATACTGTGTAATGATTTGTTGCGCATACACCTCGTACACGGGCCACTGCATCGACCAGACATCCGCACGAGACAACCACGAAGCCACACAAATCACAGCAGCCTCGCGCGTCGGTCCCGCGTCGTGACACTGTTGACGTGCCAAGGCGAGCATTTGAGACAACCAGGTATGTTCTTCCGCCACCATGACTTGTACATCGAAGGGTACAAGACTCAATACCGCCATCCAATGCCACAGAATATAAATCGATTCCCAAGACGACCGATTCGTTTGCAAGGCTTCCCATACAATCAGAATGTGCTCATTATGCGCCGGTAAAAAAGCGTACGATGTGTTTCCATCCCCGTACTTTTGAAAGTAAGTACAAGATCGACAGCATAGAGGCAGAGTTTGCTTCATTGGGCGGGCGTTGAAGATACCCTCGACTTAAGCATTCTACTAATTTCGGCAAGGACGGGTCCAGCAGTGTAGGGCACTCGAGATACTTGTCGAGAATATGACGGATTTCTTGTGCCGCTGCTGACAAATCGTCTTGGCTGCGTTGCAACAGCTCAATTTTGGCAAAGACTTGCTTTTGTTCGGAAAACAAAAGAGGCTGGCTGTGTCGATTGTTATCCGCATCGTTGTCCGCCGCCATAATTTCCTCTCGGCAGAACCATTCGCTCGCTTTTTCTTTTACTTTGTTGCTTTTGCAGCAGTAGAGAACGAATGAATAGTCGATGAAAAAGTGCGGGTCGATGAGTGTCTTTACGTCCACAGAAAATCTGGGGATGCTTTGTCTTTTCATTTCCAAAGAAAATCTGGAAGTGTGCATATCAAGACTGAAAGTCAGTCACGATCCAAGTTGCTGACAAGAATAAACACGGCAGAAAAATATTAAAACTAAAAAAAAAAGATTAATTGTTAATCAATGCAATCCACAGGTAGTGGTGAGCGAAGAGCATCCTGAAACCTACACCATCATGATGATATGCTTTGTAAAATCTTCCAAATATGCAGGCACGTCGTATCACTATAAGCCAGAGTGTTAGTTTAAGGACGCCACGACTGGAAGTCAGTCACGATCGCAAGAGCAAAAAATACTCTGTAAAATAAATAGAAAAGGCAGCAAAGTGCTAAGACGTTAAGTAAGAAAATTTAGCTGTTAAACTATGTAGTGCACAGGTAGTGGTTAGCGAAGAGGAAGCCTACACATCAGGATACATAAGCACTGTAAAATGTTCAACGCATGCTACTGTATGGCCGTTGTCTTGGGGTCGCAAACGCAGCTAGGGAAAAGAGACAACAACAGTAATAATCTATGTAGTTTTAATAATGCAATAATGCAGTCTCATCTGTTAGGCGCATCGAATTACTTAGTCGCGTCCGCCGTCCTCAATTGACTCGGTGAGCAACTCTAGCAATTTGTCCAAACCAATCGCTCTCCACATGGCTTGCCAGCTATTATCAATAGCGGGAGCATTCTCCGGTCTCTGTGCTACCCGGTGCATCTGCTCCGGACTGGCTCCGTAGGGATACATACCCGCTTTTTCAGCTCGAGCATGCATAGCCATCAGTTCTTCGTCGGTCATGACCTTGTTGCGTGACATGAAATTGATACCTTCAAACACCCGAACTCCGCCCCGTTCCAGGCACTGGAATTGTATCGATTCCGTGTATTCTCCGGTTTTAGGATCTTTCTTTACATCCACAATGTAATTGGGAAACTCGACACCAAATCCTTTTTCTCGTAATATTCCGGGAGGGTCACGCTCGTCGACGCGTCCAAACAAAAAGTAATGCGCGCCATTGGCTACGGGACTTTTGTCCCAAGAAAGGGGTGCAGCGTCCGGAGCGGGTCCTTTCACGCCAAAGTCATCCACCCATCCCTTGCCTCCTTCCGTTAACTGCGAATTTAAAGTGTTTGAGCCATTGAACCATAAGTGAAGAACAATGAGAGCTTGGAATCTACTCACCCTGATATCGAGAGAAGTATCGTAGACCTCTTTGAATTGTGTCCAATCGTGGAACTTCTGCTCGTACCACAGTCCTTGGTACTTGTTCAGATCAAAGTTGTCCATACTGGGCTGTCGAACGTCCTCGTATGCGGGACATCCTTTCACGATCTGGCCGTTGTAATTATCATCTAGAGCAAGGTTAAAGTCTCCAAGTCCCGCAGTTCCGTCCAAACCAGCACCCACGTAGGAGAAGAATGCGGCCAGTGCGGCAATGTTCAACGCGTTTCGTAGCTGCAAAACCGCAGGGGTCAAATTAAGTTAATGGAGCTAACGAATGCTTTGGGTGTACAAATCCAACTTACATCTTTGAATTTCATGATGGTGAAAATAACCACCGCATTCCCCGCCAAGAAAGAAAACGGAACTAGATTTCCAACCAGGGGACCCGGACTACCATGGAGAACATCACTCAGATACAAAATTGGTTGTAAAAGAGGGTGGCCGACCGCGAAGAAGATCCAGAAGTTGATAGCGGCCCAAAAGTCAGCAGGATCGGCAATGTTGGCTTTCATTTCTAACACGGAGCGGAAGAAATCAACCCAAGCACCTGAGTGACTCAACACAGAACCAATTCCGACCACTGCAGCAACTGTAGTGAGGAGATTCTTAGGAAGAGTCGGCATCTTGCTGCTGGCGGAGTCGATGGACACCGGACTTTTCGTGCCAGCAACTACTTCGAGTAGTTCCACAAACGTATCGGCGAATTTCTGGTTTGTCTCTTCGCTTACAATGGGAGAAACTGGGTGGAATGTCAGCTCCAATTTACCATCGACCGTCAGACATGATACTTGGTACAGGCATCCCGATTGCACATGCGAGGTGGCAAAGAACATATTTTCCACTTGATATCTTCCGTGTTTACTCTTCAAAGTTTCCCCTTTGGTACCAAATGCAGATTGGCTTTCGAATACACCGATGTTAGCTATTCCAGCACTATATGCTCTGCCTTTTGTGTCTTTGGATTGCGCTGTTAAGTAGACTAAATTGTTCAAATCTGCGATAGACATGGCGAAGTCGAACACTCGAACCGCTTGCTCGGGTCCTCCTTTGTCAATGAACTGTGTTGTCTGCTCTTTTCCTTCCTTGGCCAATTTCCATACTAGTTCAGTATCTTGACCCGTTCTTACTCGTTCTCCGGAACGATCCGGTAAAGGTCCGTGCATCAAATCCATGGAACCAGCCATACACGCCACCGATTCGCCCTTATCAAGTTGTTGTCCAAAACGACGCATATCCATGGACTGTAATATTTTGTAGTTACGCTCGCTGCTTGTATCAATCCCGTCTCCGATGAAATCCGTTGCGGTCAAGGTAACGGCCGCTGTCAAAAGATTGGTGACCGATACATTATTGACGCGGCACTGAGACAACAACGCTGATGTGGAACTCGGAGACAGCGACCGAAATTGTACCGTCGATTTTCGTTGTTCGGTATCCATTCCTCCAGCGGTTTGTCCGGAAATGATCGTGAGTGCACCCAGTGGGTTCCCGCTGTTCGATGATGACGATTCGGGGAGAATAACCGGATTGCGCAATCCCTCCGCCGCCTTACTGGCAACGTACTGAATGGTGTCGACCGACACCCCATTTGTTGTAACATCCGACCATCTCTGTTGCATACCCAAGACGGAATCTTCCAATGCGACGGGTATACGTTGCGGCTGCAGGGGCAGGGATTCGCCTTTCTCCAGCACGACAACTTTACGCAAAATCTGGTCGACCAGCCGGTTGACACTACCTTGATCCGAAATGGCATGATTGAACGCAAACAAAGGGCGCATTTTCCCGTTTTTGTGTCTCGGTGCAATTCTAGCTTCCACAGAGGCCCAACCGTGACATCACACCACGTCCCGTCATCTAAATTCCGAGCAAAAGCAGTTTGCCAGCTGGTTTCCAACTGATCCGTATCGATGATATGCAAAACTGCATCCGCGGTAAGCGATGAATCCACTTGAAATTGCATCGGATTCGGATCACCCTACCAGAAACCAATGATGAGAAAGAGAGACGACTCGAGTGTCTTTTAGCGACGACCGACACAATTGGAGAGACGTACCTTTCGCACCATTTGGAAGAGATCGATGCGTTTCTCTGGTTCTCCGTCTCCAATAATTTTCGCTCTAAGCAAAGGGTGTGTTTGCATCACATAGTCTACTGCTTGTCGAATGACGTTGAAATCCGGAGTAGCCGATAGAATGGCACACGCGACATGATTCATAGCGGGGAATGTTTCATCACTTAAACTGTATTGACGTGGTGCCATGAGCAGTTCCTGAGAACCCAGTAATCTTGTTTCTATGGCTGCATCGACTTTCTCTTCTTCTTTCTTCACGACTTGCTTATCAGCAAAGAACCATGGTTTCGTACTCGTTTCCCTCAGTGCAGTGTGGATGGCTCGTGTCGCACGAGGTGTAAAGGCATCGGTATAGTGACAGTGACAGGAAAATAACAGCAGGAGTATTGTGCGAAAATTCATCTTTTCCGGATAAGTCGCCACCAACCGATTTGACGACTTTAACTGATGAGCCGAAAGCCTTTTGTAGAATTTAGTTGTTGTCAACTATCGCATCCTGTGCTCGTCATGCGGTCGAGCAAATATTATTTTTGTGAAGAAGCTTGAAGTATGTCACTCGTGATTCAAAACGCCGATCTGAAACACGGTTGTAAATAGAAGATATCCGGGTCTCCCCTCTGTCGATAAATTTCCCTAGGGGCGCCTACGTGCAAACCACGTAGACTTTTCGAAGCGTTGCATCTTTAAACTTTCAATGTTTTGAGTTCAATTTAGTGACACTTTAATGTTATTTGGTACGCCTTATCTTTGTTGGTAGAAGCAGTAATGATATTTACGCAACGCCGACCCGAAAAATGGTTCGGTCGAACGAAGAAAATCGGTGTTCGCCCTACATCGATAAAATTCCTACGGAGGCTATGCGCAACTCAGGTAGACCTTCGAAGCGTTGCATCTTTGTCATTTCTTTTTCGCGTTCTAATTCGTGTCGAAAACAGTTATCTGGCATAGACCATTGATGCCGATAGAAGTAATAGAGTCGTCTTCCATGAAAGCCGAACAGGAAACGGGGTTCGACTAAGGTTGAACCTCCGGGTCTTCCCAACGTCTGCGACTGCGACATTCGATACCTGGTATACTCGATAAAAATGAAAAATGAAACTGTCTGTCAATAACAACAGCAAAAGAATCGAAATGATATGATTTACAGTGACGTATCGCAGTAATAGGCAGTCATTTGCTGCTTCATCTGAAATGGGAAAGCAGCGTCGACGGAAACCGCTCGGTTCTATGGCGGTCGTCGCGCTTGTCTGTATCTTGCTGTTTCACGGATGTTTCATTCCGTTAGGGCTCCCTTTCTTCTTACCGGAACATCAATGGATTCTCGAAAACCATATTGAGAACGACGATCATAGTCCTTTGGCTGATTTGAATTGTTTGTCGTATGGAGGGCCCGAAGATGCGTCCGAAATGATCTATTGGAGGGATATTACGACGGATGCCGCCTACACATCACCATTTTACAACAGCAAGGCGACCAAATACCTGACGTTCGAGCCCGATAAAGGAGGCTGGAATAATGTTCGAATGAATCTGGAAACAGTTATTGTTATGGCGCATGCTATGGGACGAACTTTGGTCATGGTCTGTTTGAAGATATTACTTATTGTCGTATCTTCTCTTCATTCGTTATTCTTACTTCTCCGCTCCCTATAGCCCCCGTCACAGGAATATTACTTACTGGAAAGCCAGAAAGGGGAGAGCACTATCACACTGGACACTTTTCTGCCACTCTCGCGCCTAAGCCGTGAACAAGCTGGTTTAGAAATCATTTCCACGGAGGAGTTTTTGCATCGAGAACGACGTTCGTTACGGCCACCCCACAATCGTACACAGTGGGACGGCATGTCGTACGAGATTGCAACCGAATATCAACCCTGGATCCGGAGTGTGACCACGATGCCCTCGTGGAATCCAGAGAAGTGTATCGCCGTGTTTTCCGACGATGAGTCGCGCGAGTCAGAATTGGAGTCCTGGTTTTCCATGAGAATGGAGAGTCAGGCCTTTCCCAAACCAGAACAATACTTCGGGCATCCCGTTTCAGTCGATGCTCCTTCTATAGATCGTCTGAGTGAAATGCGCGCTGGACGTGAACAACTGTGTGTCTACAACGCTACACTGCAGCAACAACGACTGCTACATTTTCACGGCAAACCCAAATTGGGCGGACGTCTACTGACCCACTTTTATGCATTTCTCTTTTTTGAAAACTGGCACAATGATTTGTTTTACAAGCGCTTGGTTCGAGATCACCTTCGCTATGCCGATCATATCCAGTGTGCGGCGGCGCGTGTGGTGCAGGCGGTGCGGGATCGGGCCTTTCAGCGCACCGGCCTTCGGGAGTTTGATGCGTTTCACATTCGACGGGGAGAATTTCAATATCAGAAAACACGCATATCCGCCGGCGATATATACAACGCGTCGCAACCAGAAATTCGCGACGGAGCTGTCGTCTACGTAGCCACCGATGAACGTGACAAGACGTTCTTCACGGATCTGCAAAAGCATTTTGACGTTGTTTTCTTGGATGACTTTGCGCATTTACTTAACGGAATGGATAGTATGTACTATGGGATGGTCGATCAGCTGGTGGCAAGTCAATCGCGAGTGTTCTTTGGTTGTTGGTTTAGCACTTTCTCTGGATACATCAATCGCATCCGAGGTTATCACGCGGACAAGAACAAAGCAAAAGGATACAAACACGGAATCATCTCGTCCTATTATTATGCTCCCATTGTAAATAAGCACCGCATGTGTGGATACTGGCCATTGTTTGGTTCCCTTTATGCCAGAGAGTTTCCCACAAGTTGGAGGGATATTGATCATGACTCATGAGATATAAATTCATAAGCAAACAGGTATCGGGGAGTTGGGATGAATGCGGATGCGCCGGTTGCATTCAGGCTCAAGGTGGACGAGTTAAGCCACACTCTCACGCATCGTTCATCGTATCCTGTAATTGAAGCGAGAGGTCGCACCATCATGCAAAGCCTCCTCATAACCCAACGAATAAAAAGTCGACACAAAGTGGGCGGATCGTAAGCATTTCGACGAATCCCTTACGCAGGAGCAAGCGTTTGGTTGGATGTTTGCTCGATAACAAACAACGGAGTCAGCACTCGAAAGAATGTTGGGCAACTCTTGGTGACGACCGCGAACCTTAACAAGCTCTAATTCTAATAAACTTTGTATCAATTCGACCGTACTCGCTTACTCTATTTTGGAGTTATCACCGTTATTACTGAAGCCACAAAAATCATCCAGGAGTCTCGGAAAGGCAAATTCATCACCAGCCGGATGAGCAACTGGATCAAACTGATCAATGGCCTCCCATATTTCCGGAACCCACAAATCTGGAGGCTTTTCGACCATGTACAAGTGCCCTCGCTGTTGCAACGCTACCGCTAATTCCATTTGATGATTGTGCATGAGCTTGGAATTGATCACTGCCACCAGCTTGCGATGCAACGTCAAACATTCCATCACAGTCCCCGCACCCGCGTGCGATAAAATGAGATCGGCTTGCAGCATATCTTCACGTAGTGACGATTTGAAATCGTAACACATCATTTCTATTCCGTATTTTGTGCTAATGGTAGTGGGCCTTATTCCTTTCCCATACTGAATCACCAGTCGATGATAGCCGAGATTCGCCACGCTTTGCAAAGCTTGATCGGCCGTCACGCATCGCACGAGATCATCGAATTGTGTTGTTCCCACCGTTACCAAAATTGTTTTCTTTTGCTGCTCATATGTAATGTGTAAAACGAGATATAAAAGCCAGCTCTTCTCTGACAAAGTATTGCAAGAGCAAAGAAAGAAGAATATGCGTGCCTCGTCATGAAAGAATGACAAAGTTAAAGACTCAGCTTCATGAGCGAAAAAAGCAAAAGAACAACACCCGGGATTCCAACGTGGTCCCCCACCGTAGTACTAACCGGGCCTGACGATGCTTAACTTCGCTGAGCAGACGGGAAGCGGTGCTGTCATCGTAGTATGGTCGTTCCTGTAGGCATCCGCAGAACTTAAGTATACAAAACGATTCAACTATAATGAACTTTGCGATGCAGTTTTGAAGCGACCAAAATGACATGTTTGCAATATAAAAGTCAACGATGATGAGAATGAACAATATACAATAGATCCACTTGAAGAAGATGCCCTCTTCCGCATGCAATCCAACGATCTCTTTTGCCTTCTTACTGGTCTTCTTTGCGGCAGTTTCCTTGTACGTAAATCAACTGCACCTGCAAGATTTACCGACAGTCAAACACGCTCATCTGCAATCCTTTTTGACCGATGGAAACGCGCAACAAGACGATGACGTTGAAACTGCAACCGAATATACTGCTAGTAATTTCTCCTTAGCGGGGCTCTCCTGTGAGCGTTGGGGAGGACCCTCGGATGAAGCCAGTCAAGAAATGGTGTACTGGTCGGATATTCCTGAAGACAACCGTCACATCAGTCCATTCTATCGACCCAACCAGTTTCTCACGTTTGAACCGGACAATGGAGGCTGGAACAATATTCGAATGTAAGTGGCTGCTTTGCAAGTAGAATGAAAAGGAGACAGTTCATCCTTCGATCGTTCACTCACTTTTGCTTTTCTTTTTAACTTGCGAACGTAGGGCGATGTAAGTGTCTGCATCATCAACAGAATCAGTGATAATTGCGTTCCGGGGCTTCTTTGTTCGAATTTTGTGCAGGTCTTTCTCTTATCATGTTTTTTCTATTTCACATTAAAACAGGGAGACGGTTCTGGCTCTCGCTTTCGCCATGGGACGGACGCTCGTTCTTCCTCCCGAAAAAGAATTTTATTTGCTCACCGCCAAGCACCACCAGGGTCAACAGCAACGCAAACACTTTTCGTTTGCACACTTTTTTTAATATGCGAGCTATTCATGAAGAACATGCAGGATTAAGTATAATATCCATGTCGGAATTTTTAAGCGAACATGTCATGAAGGGACAATTTGTGGATCGTGCGACCGGTCAAGCGACGTTTCCACCCGGGAACCGGACGGAATGGGACGGAGTACCACCGGCAGAAATGGATGAGTTGTTTCGGTGGTTACGGAAGGTAGCTCATGTGGCGCCATGGAATCCGGAAAAGTGTCTTGCTGCATTTCCAACAGAACGAGACAACGATACGAATCTGAGAGAACTGGAACTAAAAATGAAAAACAATCCGCCCCACTGGGAAGATTATGTCGACAATCCGGTACCCGTAGACGCACCCGCAGTCGATCGGCTTGCGGAGAACTGGGCCGAACGGGACAGTCTTTGTATCTACGATACCGAAATGCAGCATTCTCCTTTGGTGCACTTTTCGGGTGACCATAAATTGGGAGCACGATTGCTAGTTCATTTTACGCATTTTTGTTCATGGAAGACTGGAAGCAAGACCTTTGGGGAAAGCGCTTCATTCGGGATCATGTGTACGTTCAACAATTCTTTGTCGTGTTTTTCTTGTGTTCAGTGTCTCATTCAGTTAGCAAACGCTTCAGACGATACATTGATAGTATACAATGCGCTGCAGCACGCGTTGTTCAAGCGATTCGACACCGTGTTCGATCAAAAGAGAGTAGTGAGGGTGGTGAGTTTGACAGTTTTCATATCCGTCGAGGTGACTTTCAGTACAAGAAAACTCGGGTGGAAGCTTCGCAGATATTACAGCAGGCGCAGAAAAAGATAAAAGACGGGGCAACAGTCTATATTGCGACAGACGAAAGAGACAAATCATATTTCAAGCCACTCATGGAACATTTCGATGTTGTTTTTCTTGACGATTTTATGGACGAATTGCAAGGAATCAACTCGAACTACTTTGGGATGATCGACCAACTCGTTGCGTCCCGAGGACGAGTATTCTTTGGTTGCTGGTTTTCCACCTTTTCGGTACGTAAAAACCATATACTTTTTGACTGGAGACCTCTTGCGTGTGGCTAATTGTTTGTTTCAAACAGAGCTACATCATGCGCTTACGTGGCTATCATGAGAACAAGCGAAAATTGCCCGGTTATGATCATGGCATTTCGAATAGTTGGTACTATGTTTTAGAGGATCGTTTCGATCACATGCAACACTATTACCCCGTCAAGAAAGTGTTCTACGCGCGAGAGTTTCCGACAAGTTGGCGTTTGATCGATTTTCACACCGGCGTGCCCTAACATCAGATACTTTTCTTTGTCAACTGAACTACAGCGTTTTTCAATGTTAGCTGACGAACTGTTCTTATTCTTATCAAAGATCGTTGTTTAGTACGGAGTGTGTTTTATGAAAGATATGAATGAACTAGTCTACGATCTAAAAATGGTTCATGTTATCCTTCTAACCTTAGCTGCGAAGAAAGGTTATTGAACGGAAAGAACACAAATCCGATAATGGCGAAATAGGCCCAAAATGCAGGACTGAGTACAAAACACTATCAAGACCAAGCGTCTGACAAGCCAAACTATCTTATTGAATGTACTAATTTCGTGGTCGGATCTTGTTTGCGATCTTGTCCTTCTCGAATTGTTCCTTGGTGTCACAAATCATTCTTTCAACGCCTTGTTCGAGTCATTGTTGACGATCCATCACCAACAAAACATCTTTTTACAATTCGTTACAACCTCTTTATACGCTTAATAATATTTACTAGAGCATAGTTCAGCAAAAGGCAAGGTGAGGCAATGATGTCAAGCTTTTCTCTTCCTTTGTTCTCTTTGAACAATATTCTTACTTCTCCGTTCGTTTTCAGAATGAAGACTTCCTTATCAGCAATTTTTCTTTCTCTAATGACTTGGAAAGCATGTTGGAGCGTCTTTGGCCCAAAGCTAGTAGCTCAAAGTGACACAATGTTGAGCGGCGTCACCGCAATTGATAGCAATCAAGAGCTACAAGAAAGGACGCGTGCCTGGGAAATCAACTGCAACTTCACATCAATTCCCGATCTAGTACCATTAGTATCGCCTGAGATCAATGATTCATGATTGTTTCGAGTCGATATGCCAACCATTGCGATCTTTTTCGGATTTTGATTGATACGAGGATAACCATTTCCACTTTCCTCTCAGAGAGCTTACGCTACGGGAGATTTGAGTAATTGTAAAATAGATAACCAAGCTGTTAATTAAGAAATAAATAGTTAAAAAATCATCGCATCGATGGTAACTTTTCGTTGATACTAGAGACTATACGTATGTTATTTTTTATTTTTTAAATTAAGACCCCGTCCGGCGAAATTGGGGCCCTTTTGGGGGTTAAAATTGCTAGAAACCGTGATAGTGAAAAACACGGTTTTGTCTCCTAGCGTATAAAACATGATAAAAATAAAACAACATTCTTCGTATTAAAAAACGAAATCGAACGATATGTCGGACGTCTCCAACGCCCAAAAATTGAGCAAAATACGACCATTACCAAATTCACAACAAAATGTGAAGTGATTGTTGAACGCTACGTAAATCCTCTAATAACTGCTGCTTCTATAAACATTTAACAGGGAATAGTCCACAAGTGACACTTAAAGAGGATGTTTGACGGTTGATTGTTGTTTGGGCCGCTGTGAAAGAGAAAACGAAGCAGAAAGAGCGACCCAAGATTTTCAAGACGACAAAATCAACAATAAACCCTTCTTTTGTCACCGTGTGGCACAAATCTTTGCCCCCAGCACTCTAGCATTCCATCAACCACGTTATGGGGATCATATTCTACCAAAAGAGCTATCTGAAAGTGGTCTTTCAAGTCAATTTTAATCAAGTTTCTTGCTCAACGGCCGAATGTTTTTGAGCGAGAAGTCGCGTTGGCGATGACGAAGCGGTATAAAAACGAAACGAAATTCTACAATGTGACAATGTGTTTTATGCGCAGCGGTACCTGTCTATGCTTCGACCGTTACAAAAAGTCTATGTTTTTGCTTTAAAATTTAGTTAATATCGACGAAACTAGCAAAAGTAAAATTATACATCGCAATAACTTTTTAAAAGCTATCGATTGATGTAATTTTTATCAAAATCGAAGAAATTTTTTTTCGTTGGAACCCAGATCCTAGCAATTTTCGGCACCCCAAATTCGCCGGACCGGGTCTTAAAAAATGAAAAATGCGGACGGTACCGGTACGAGCCGTACCTGGTTGTTTCGCCTTTTACCTCGACACCATGACCGCATTAATTTTTGAGAACGCGTTATAATGTTGCAAAATTTGCCACAAGTCGATTATTTGATCTCAATCAAGCACTCTATTCAGCATTCCGTCGCGACCGAACGGCACCAATACGTCCTTTATTGACATAGACTGTAGGCGCATTACCATGGCAGTTTCAAGTCGAGATCCGTCGTCGCCGACTTCCAACAGTTCATCATCGCTCACCAAATTGTTGATGCTGGGAATTGTCATTTGTTTCGTCATTAGTGCCATTGTCAATCTGCAACACGTGTATCAAGAAGAAGAGGCTTTGTATGCCTTGAAAACGGATCTGCAAAATTTTGCGGTGGCGGATAAAGCAATGGACAAAATCGTTGACAGTCTCGTCGCGGAGTTTGACGGGCATGCCTACGAAAAATCGGATCGAAACGAACCACAAAATGCCGAACCACCCGAGCGGAGATTAGCGCACTTATCTTGTGCCGCTTACGGCGGACCTGCGGATGAATTTGCACAGGAGATGGTTTATTGGCAAAATATCAGCTCCGATGAACGATTTGTGAGCCCCTTTACTCCTCCGAAAGGTCAACCTCGTAAATATATGACATTTGAACCCGATGGAGGGGGCTGGAACAATATTCGAATGTAAGATCTTTGACGGAGTGTTTGACGCATACGAGATATGCTTTGTGAGAATCTCGTGCATGACATGTAACTCACTTGATCCTTCATCTCCCCTACAGGGCAATGTAAGTGTTACATACGACTCTCCGTGATGATCGATTTGATGCTTCGTCCAAAGCATAGACACAGGATGTATATTCCAATCCTATTCTCACTTCGTTTCTTGCTATTTCATACAAAAGGGAAACGGTTCTTGGTCTAGGTGTGTATTCCCAACATTCATCTCCTTCCTAATTAACATCTTTCCATGATTCTGACGTTTTATCCTGACAGCTATCGCCATGGGTCGAACATTGGTGTTACCTCCGGAGCAGCGCATGTATTTACTAGCCAAAAATCGGGGACAAGAAAAGACTGATTTTTCGTTTGCGGATTTTTTCCCGATGCACGATTTGGCCCGAGAGAACGATGGATTGCATATGATAACGACGGAACAATTTTTGAACGAAGTTGCCATGACGGGTCAATTAAGGGACAAGAACACTGGCGAGGTTAGCTTCCCTCCAGGTAATCGAACCGACTGGAATGGGCAAGATGTCAAGATATACAAAGAATGGCTTCGAAATGTAACGCACACGCCGTTGTGGAGTCCCACGCAATGTATGGCCGCATTCCCCGCCAGCGGAAATGCAGAGGACGCGCAAATGCTGCAAGATATGCAGCGTCGAATTCACAAAGAGTCCTTGACAATGCGAGACATTATTCTCGATCCACCTCCAGCTGTGGACAGCTCGCCACTCGACCGAATGCGCGAGAACCTAGCCGACCGCAAGGAGCTGTGCGTTTATGACGAAGAAATGCAGGGTGAATTGGTGGTCCATTTTATGTGCTATCACAAAATGCGTGTGCGCATGTTAGTGCATTTCTACGCCTTTTTGTACTTTGAGGACTGGCGGGAAGACCTGTGGATGAAACGCTTTATGAGAGATCATGTGTACGTGTAATATCCGTCGCCGTATGCTTTGCTGTTCGTTCTGTTCTCATGCCGCAAGGAAACGTTGATTTAGCCGATACATTGATGAAATACAGTGCGCTGCCGCTCGGATCGTACATGCCATGAGAGAATACGACAAAAGCCGCAGTAAGGATTTTCCCGGCCACCAGATGATAGGCCCTGGCGAGTTCGATACATTTCATATTCGACGGGGTGACTTCCAATACAAGAGAACCCGTATTGAAGCAAATGAAATTCATGAAAATGTGAAGCAATATATTGCTCCGAATGCCACCATTTATATTGCTACGGACGAAAGAGACAAAGCATTTTTTAACGACTTGAAGAAGCATTACGATGTCAAATTCCTTGATGACTTCGCTGATGAATTGAAGGGCGTGAACACAAACTTTTATGGCATGATTGGTAAGCAAACATAGAGAATTTGGCCACTATGACAATGATCATCTGAGACTCACGTTTAGCATCTCAGACCAGCTGGTTGCGTCTCGTGGAAGGCTGTTTTTCGGTTGCTGGCATTCCACGTAAGTCATTGATAAGCAGACGAACCTTTTGATGTGCATTCTCCTCATCATTTGTGACATAGTTTCACAGGCTTCATCCATCGCTTGCGAGGGTACCATTCGACAAACCACAGAGAGCCTGGTTATAAAGATGGCCTTCTTCCAACTTCTTATTACTACGTGCCCCGAGAAAATGTCGATGCTATGCATTCACGGTGCTTACTTTAACAGGGAGTTTCCAACGAGCTGGAGAAATTTGGATATAAGTATCGGAAATCTTCCGAACTCAGTATGATAGGAAAGATATCATCGTGCCTAAAAAGGAAACGAGCTGTTATTTTGGGATCGGGGATGCCTCCATTTTCGTAGATCATGTGTTCCTGCTTGACTAGGACACTGATCCGCTTAGCCGTTACGATGGGTCTCGAAAGTGTCCTTCTGGGCACTCTTTTCCCTCTATTTCGAGCTAGAGACCGGACCTGTCTGCCGTCGAGCAACCGATTCGACAACTGAGTGAACTGCATCGACACAAACACCCTTTTTTACGGAACCGCGACGGAGTAATAAAATAGTTCTTGTGACAGTGGTTCTCTCTCAAACTAAGTTGTAGTCTAACATGCTGCGTTGGCAATAGTATGTATCAGTCAATAAAATTAAATCTAGTGCACGCAATCTTTGAGTGCCTTAGGATTTGAACCGATTCCGGGACTGAATGCCAGTTGAATCGGAGCAATGTCCGCCTACAACTTGTTATACAGTAACAAGGATACTGTACATTCTTAGTTGGAATTAGCACGCGGAATAACGCCTAACAGAAATTTCTTCCCGATCAACGGCTAAAGAACGGCCATAGAACCGCTTCTTTTCTTACTCTTATGTTAGATACCGGACAATGCTGCCGACGACAAGAAGACGTTATCTTGTTATGAGTTCCGAACAAGTCCATAGTATTTCTATTTGGCGAAAAATTTGTACACTGTCTCTGACTGGGACCTGGGACCACCGTGGTAAAGACGCGAAGCCGGGGGCAACAGCCGATAACACCGCGATAAAATTTATCATTTGAGTAGATCTAATGCAGCTTTGGCGATGATTGATCTGCCATAGTATTCAAATCAAACGCACCGCCTTGATTTTTGATCTTTTGAACACGATTCGATTGGCATCTGGAACACATTGGAGGGAATGTTTTAGGAAGACACGAACCGAAACATCGAATTAAAGCCAACGAGCTCTTGCCAGCATTATTTCGCTTAAGGCAAAAACGATCGGCAAACAATCAATGGCTCCAACTATGTCGGATGATAATAGCGAAGAGGGTTTAACCTTCTTTGAATCTGATGAAATAATTCGAGAAACTACCGATTCGGACGTTTTGTGTGGAAGGTACGCTTGAAAGAATGATAGCTTTGGGCACACTCTTTTCCTCACTTCACTCTCACATACTATTTTATCAATTTCAGAGGCGGTTCCATCAACTCTCACCCAGGAAATGAACGTTTCCGCTTGCTTGTAGAAAAACGAAAGCGCGTATATCTCACAGCTCGTTTCAAGCGCGAAAAGCGCTTGATTGCGAGTAGTATTGTTTCGGAAATTCGGGGACTAAAACCTCCGGGGAGATTTTTAACCAGAGATTCAAAATCTGGTTTCTGGAAAGACATCGGAGATGAAAAAGCACGAGACAAGGCATCACAGGCTTTAAGAGAAAACGCGCCTTCGATACGGGCAGAAATTGAGACCGAGATTAACGTACAGAGGGCTGATATGAAAAGAGAAGACAACCTTTCACAACAGCAACAACCACCACCGCCACACCCGCCTCCCCCGTATTATGGTGCTGGTTGGGGCGGATATTCATTTTACGGAAACTATCCTGCACATACTCCTTCAGCTTATCCACCTCATCCGAATCAACATCCGCAACACCCACAATACGATTATTCGCACCATGCACATACAACACACGAGGCTCCGCACCCTCACTACTACGCACAGCCTACCGGGCCTTCTACATCAGCCATTGAACCCTTTTTCGACTTTGTGAATGCAGGGGCCGAGTCTTTTTAAAAACTGGGCAACGAGTAGCTTGAATAGTGTCATCCCATCGGGATCATCTCGAGACGGTCACGGAACTCGGCCGCCTAGCAGCAAACCTATTTCTTATATACACGAAGACATGTCACGAAAACGCCGATTAGTCAAGTTCAAAGATGAATATGCTCCTATGGTCGGCAGTATAAACTCTATTGCGACAGACAGTGACTATGAGCCTCATCATATGGAACACAACACGGAAGCGTCAAACTCTGTACTTGCTCATTTTGCGGACCGAGTTATGGGTTCGCTTGGTTCGTTTGATGCTGTATCTGTCATGTGCGGACACGATAGTACTGACACAAAAATACCGTTCCCAGTCTCTTCCGCGGACAATCAAGCCAACCAAGCGGACGAAGAAATGGAAGAAGTTGAATGGGAGGGTCAAGAGGTGCAACTAATGGAACCAGTTGTTCCCGATGAGCGTGTCATGCCCCCACCGGACGTTCGACCTCGACCATTTTACGATGCTGCTAGCTCGATGGGCATGTCGTCTATTGGAAGCTGTCATTCATGGTTTCCCGAACAAATAAGTGCCGCGTCTTCGTATTTTCGTGGGGCGGACGAATCGGGCAGCAGCAATGACGGCAATATGTCGATTGGCGGTAACTCACTCGTGCGTGTTTTCGATCATGAAACGAGTATGGACAGCGTCGGCCCGACGTCTTCGTGGGATCGAGCTAGCTTTCCAACACGGAGTCCTCTGAATCTCGGCTCCGACGACGAATCTCTTATTTCGAAGGGAAGTAACAAAAGCGGTGAACTTGCCGCCCGATCATTGGATATGACATGGGAATCTCGTGAATGATCGGATCGCAGCTAGCGAAGTCTTTAATTCATATTTTTAAAAATGAAAGTAACATTTTAACCGTTCACTTTATACAAACTTTCCAATAAAACCAGTGTATTTTGAGTTTGATTGGATGAAATAAGGAGGACAGCGCGGTGTCCTAACGCAGCCGTGAAGAGCAACCATAAAACCCACCTCTTGCCCGCCAACGATGCAATCAAGCTCTTGGCAAGTGATGACTTGGGTAACGGATTGCTGAAAAAGTACACCGAGCACAAAATCATGACCGTGCCTGCACAAAATTGCACACCGAGAACGTTGCCGAAAACAACCGTAGAGAGTGCCGACGATAACACAACCGACACACCAGTGGCCAAGCCTTTGAAAACATTATCAAGATGTTGAATGACAGATGCGATAAGCAAACCTCCACTTGCTTGAAGAATCACAGATAACCAAACCCAGGCGTTAAAACCATGTAGATAGGAATGCTCCGGATTCGATGATTTCTGAAACGAAGACTGGATAATCCCGATGCTGCAGCAGTAGAACGCCATTTGCATGTTTCGCATCCAAAGCGAGGCCTGTGGCTGCTTTAGCTCGTTTGAAGGCGCCTTGAGAACTTTTTCAAAGTACACACCCGCCGTCGCCGAACAGAGAGATGCAATCGCCATGGCTGACAGACCAATCAACAAATCGCGCTTCTTGCCGATGTCAGATTCTCCCTCTGTCTGATCCAGAATCACAATAGCAACGCCTAGGGAGAGCCCCAATAAACAGACCCACTGCTGAAGTGAGTACCGTCTCTCCAAGAAAAATACACTCAGTAACGCTGTCAGCACTAGCTTTCCTTGATTGGTCACTTGGAAAACAGGGACTGATAGATTCGCAAAAGCTGAGTAGATGAGCGAGTTTTGAATAAGGTACAAAAGGAAGGAATTGCGACTTTGCTGGCGTCGAAAGGCTTTTGAATAATGTACCGATCAATCGAAGATAGAAGATTGCCTGAGGAGGAGCGAAACTCCAAGACAGCAGAAAAAATGAATTTGAGAAATTCCGATACGACAATGAAGTGATTGATATCATAGAGATCTGACGTAGGAACGTTCGTTCGTGTGAATCGTCCTACTAGAATTGCACATGAGTTTTGTAGAACGACCAACAGAAGCAGGCCGAATTTGAACTTATTTGAAACAAAGCTACCCTCATCGCTTCCAGTGCCGACATCGTTGTCGTCTTTCGATTTGAAGCTCGTGATCGTGAGACTTTCAGGATCCAATGATTCCGACGATACTTTGCTCCAAGATATTAATTTGCGCATGGTCTTTCTCTTCAAAAAGATTTTGGAGGAAGCAAAGATAAACGCATACTCCGTAATAATGATCTTTTCGTTTTCGTTTCAAGCTATAGTTTCAAGAAAGAGGTGCGCTAAAAGGAAGATGGTGAAAGGCGAAAATAGAGGGCTGTTTTGCCGGTTGCCGGTTGCAGATTTAGATGGTCGCAACTGTACTTTACTGTGACAGCTGCGTCTATCTATTAGTAAGTACTACATATTATGGTTAATTATGGGAAAAAATCAAAAACGGAAACGCAGGAACACGATACACGATGCCGAAATTGGCAGTAAGCGGTATGATGTACGAAGTAGAATGCCGAAGTTGCGAATTGCGAATAATAAAAGGTTTGTGGATCCAACAAGGGCTTAAGTCTTGATTAGCCATAGAGATTAGTACGTAGGAAATTGTATTGTGTCGGAGTGTCGAGTGAGTCGTTCGTGTTTCGTGAATGAGCTTTCACTTATGCCCGGCACTCCGTGCTCCGTTTTGTCTTTTGTCGCTTGGGAATAGAGTTAAAGTTAACCCAATTATTGTGGTCTGGCCTTCGCACTTCGCACGCCTCAAGATTTTTGCTTGCAAAAAAATCAAGACCAAGACGGCGAACACTATTCCTATTCTTTTGCAATGGACTATCCCTACGCCTGCGAAATTGAACTTAACTTTCCGACGTCGTCGCAGGCGGAGAAAGCGGTCCGCGTGATGCAAGTAGATTCGGAGTTAAGCGATCAAGTAGTAAGAACTTTTGCATTTGTAGAGCCTCGATGCATGAAAGTGTAAGTGCTCGTCGTCAGCTTCACGGAGATGCTTGCCTGTTCTAACTCAAAGGTGTGTTAGGCGATTTGAAGCAAAACAAGCAAAGTTTCTGAGGGTTTCGTTGTCATCGTTTTATGATTATTTGACGGTGGCGTTGAAATGTTTTCAAGAGTTTGACCCAAACATGGATGCCGAGACTTCGTAAATAGACAGGATCCCGACAACAAGTATCCAAATCTACTATTTCTGTTTTTCAAACTTGGATTTTCAGATTATTGGCTTCGCTTGTTCGGCTTGCATCAATAGAGCTACAACAACATCCGCAGACCGCAAACTAGACGTGGCCCGATCAGTTGTTTTTGTCACATGAAACAATCAAAGTCGCCAAGCTGCAGTCGACCGAGAAACTATGTGCACTAATAATTACTAGCAAAATGTGTAGTCAAATGTCAGTCTCGATCTAATCAATTCCCCTTCATTACAAGAAATCATAATTCGCAAACTCGTTTCGTCTCCACACAAAGAAATCATCCGGACGTGCATCATCCCAACTGATTCGCAAGCCTTCGTCACAATATCCTGTACGCATAATTACTTTGGATGATCCCGGTCGGAGCTGTTCGAGAGCTTGTCCGCTTGGAAAGGGAGGGGCATTCTCGTTCAACACATCACCTAATGGGCCCAGTATAGTCGACAAAGCCGTGCTTTTCTCGGGTTTGGTAGAATCAATTTGCAAAACAACACCATCTGTTCCATCGGTTCCAACTATAGTGCCTCGTGTCGTCATAATAGATGTCGCCAAACCACCCAGGGTCGCGATTTTGACTCGCGATACGAAGCGACCGGTCTGTGCCGTATCAACCCATTCGATGTTTTGTCGCGCAGGCCCGACCTCTTTCAATGGTGCAGGAATACTGTCGGTGATGCTGTAAATTTGATCCGCATTGTCAGTTGCCTTGCGAAACGCCCAGAAAAACGGCGACGACCGCGTATCGTCTTCGGTGCCGTACAGTAATTCCCATTCGCCCGAGAGGAAACCGGACGAACTGCTCGATTGTCCTTCTCCCTTTGCTTCCGCCACTTGCATCAAGTTCTTCACCAGGCCACGGATGTTTTCCGGTTGGCCACCCCGAATGCAAGCTGCGATTAAATCCGCTTTCAAGGATGCGACACTTTCCGACGACGTGCTGGAGAGACGCAAAGACGTGCCGATGCGGGTTTGTAGAGGCCTCGGCGTCCACGCGTCAGCAAATGCCATCCAAATGAATATTGATATTAATTGAATCATCTGTGGTTAGTATATTTGGTGATGAAAGAAAAGTAAATGGTCCTTTGTTATGTTTATCGTTCATCGTGCTATAACCTTTATTGCAAAAAGTTGTTGCGAAACAGTGACTCCTCTACCTGGTATAGAACGAAAAGTACGACGAGTGAGTCAGTGTTTTCGTCTTTCGTCTAGGGCGCTTCTTACGTGATCCGAATCTAATGCTGGAAATTCACGTTAATGATAAGTTTTTGTAAATGAAAGGATCAAGCTCACGCGTAAAGTCTCTTGTAACAAATGAGGCTTAGGGTGATCTCTAAATGATTTGATTAGCAATGGCTAGTACTAGCAGACGTGACTTGGATCCGAGGATAACCTGGCTTTAACTATCATTGCTGTAATGTTTCAACTGATACAGCAAACACTTTCCCTTGTCGTTACCAATGGCCAAAAATCGACTCGCCGGTGAAAAATCCAACGACCAGACATAATTGAGCGGTGTCTTGGACGTCGGCCAATTCGAGAAAACGGTAGCCGAAGGCACATGCAAAAGTTTCAGTCCCATCTTCTCACGTCGCGTTGATAAAGCTAAAATTTCACCGTCGGAGTTGAATTTTACTAGATCAGCCGAGGTTGACAAGTTAAGAACAGATTTCACCAGATGCGACGACTTGTACAAATTGACAACTCCGCTTTCCGCTCCCACTGCAACATGTCGTGACGATGCCGCCAAAGCCGAAGTGATGGTACCGTCTTGATTCGACCATCGCTCTGCGCACCGCCGTGTGTTGCGAAGATCCCATCGATATACATCTCCATCACTACCACTAGCAAGAATCTCACGATTGTCCGGAGTGAATGTTATAGCCCGAACGCTGCCATTTATCTTGAGCGTTTTGTTGATTTGCTTTGACGCTACATCCCACAAAACGACATAACCATCATTTCCAATCAATGCTACTGTGCTTCCATCAGGCGATGCCACCGACTTTTCCCAACTCTTTTCTTCGCGTCCTAATATTCGTGGCACGTGATCTAGGTTTCCCGATACGGCATTATAAATGTAGAAAAAGGTCTTCGACCCGTCACAACGACACTCCCAGTCTCGCCTAGAAAGCTTGCGCTAAAAATCGGCAATTTAGGGACTAAGGAAAACGGCTATGAGGACAGGTCGCAATCGAAAGAACTTCTCGAGTCAAGACTTACAGTGTATTCCGTGAATTTTCTCACTCTTTTCTTCACCTACTTGGAAAAAATCGCAACGTTTTGTCCAAGCCAGCCGTGAGTAGGAGCGGTCGATCTGGGTCGGAGCCCGGATGAAAGTGAACTGCTTGAACAGCAGCTTGATTCGGGTCTGCCATATTGGCATCCGGACAGCGAACGGTAGCTAATATAGTTGGCTTCAGACCTCCTATTGACAGCATGGGCTCATCTGTGTCAACTACTGCGTGTTCCTCCTCTGTTTGATCGTTTTCTTCGGGAAGTTTCGCCCAATTCGTTTGAGCAGTCAGTGACTGTTGATAATAGGTTCGAAGGCGTCCTTCAAGTTGTTGCGTGCTCACAGCACCTTCCTGTCGATTGTGACGTAGCTTTGCTAATCTGTTTTTCAAGTGAATTTGGATGTCATCGTCGTCATCCTGCCAAACCGGGCCGTCCGTTTCTTCGGCATCGTTGTCGTCCTCAATTTCAAGGTCTCGTACATTTTTTAATTCTGTCGTCGTCTGTGTTTCTCCCTGGCGATCAATCACAAACAGAGAGTCTCCCGCAGGTTTTGATTGTATTATTTCTTGTGATCTTTCAAGTACTTCGCCATTACCAAAGAGCAACGCTGTAAGTCGATCATCTTCTTCTTTTCGGCGGCAATCCGTTTTTGCTTCTTCGACGAGCGCCGTCTTTTGTGTTCCTTTACAGTCTCCATTATCAACCCAGTCAGTATAAAGAAAGTTTGCTATTTAATGTAAAAATGTCTTCGTCCGTGGTTTTAGTTTGTTTATATAATTGTTCCTTCTTTTATTGTAACAAAAGAAGGGCCACATCTGCATCTCTTGCTTGGACGTAACAAAAAGCGTCTGCTTCCGCCCGCAAGTCATACTGGTAATGAAAAGTGTTGGAGTGACGTTTCAAGTCGGGACTGACTCACAGTCCCGGAAGTCGGCTGTTATAATCGTAACTAAAGACTATATAGATCGTAACAACAACAGTAGGTCTACTTTCAATCGAAACACCAGAGCATTTGATTGAATGCAAGGTTTGATGAAAATGTTGTTCTTGTTGCTGATGGTTTGCGTTAGAAAAGCTTCTTTTGGAATGGGTGCTCTTGGTAGGTAAAAATGCCCATCCAATTTTTGGAACTTCCATTATTGTGCCTTTAATGTGACATGAAACGTTCTGATTTCCATTGGGCGCAAGACAACCATATTACCCTTGTTTGAAATATCCTCGTTGGAAGTGCTACGAGTTTCGTGTGACCAATGCAGCTTAGTCTTCTGCAATGATTCCCACTTTTGGTTGCCACTTAGAGTCATTTCGACTATTGTATAGACTTCACCAATGCCCAGAAACAAAGTGCCGATATCCACGTTGACGGGTTCTGCTAATTCATCGTCATCGTCCACGCCATACTGGTGCCCAAGTCGAAGCAAGTACTTTGATATGCTCAAACGCGCAAAGGTTATGAGCATCACATTTTCGGGCAAACCGGTTGATAGACCAGAAAAGAAAGATGCACTTTGGGACATAGCTGGGCAAGGGTTTGCGCATTTACCGAAAAACACAAGCGGTTCGGCGAATGCTGAGTCCATCATTGACCGTGCAAGCTTAGCTCCGTTTAAACCTTTCCCTATCATGATTCGGTGTGTTCCTCGGATTATTACACCGTCTCCAACGCGTTCCGCATTCCCATAAGGTGGGTATGGTGTCATCCCACCAGACGTTTCGTTCAGTGGTTCTCCGACTCCTTTCGCATCGTCGGCCAAGTTCCTTCTCTGCACCATGAGCTCTAGTGTTCCGTCTTGCAGTGACGATCCACCTTGAGAGCGGTCGACTACTACGCTTAGAGATGCATTTTGGTCTTGAAGGAAAATGGCTGTGTTGACTGGATAAAAATTTCCAGCAACAGGTTCAAAGACGTCGAGATCCCAGGATGGTCGATAATTACGTTGTCGTCGAATAAACTCACGTCCATTCGAATCAGTATAGAAGACCGACTTGCTGCCAATAGACGCCCTGTAACGTGTCACAATTTCTTTTCCTCGAAGATCATCAATCGGAATAGGACCAATCTCGTACTCGACTTCAATGATCGGCTGAGAATGGAAAAGACGGGTTGTTTGTCGTATCCAATTTTGATGGAATTCAATGCGAACTTCCGCGCCTTGAGAAGTGTCCACGACTGTCGCCTTTCGAGGCAAAAGATGGTGTATATCTTGAGTAGGAGTGCTTGGTCGAAAGATGTATGCACCCGAGTTCTGTGTAGGGTCAATAGCAGGAACTTCAGAATTATCCCAGCGACTGTCGAAAGACGTATAGTAGCCCCACTCTTGGACAAGGTCTATCTCAGTCCCATCCGATACGGCTCTTTTCATTTGCCCCGTGATCGAATCGAATTCAACTGTCATAAAATCATTTGTGATTGCAATGGTAGTGCTGCTGGCTTTGCGAAGTCGTCTTCTTTCCTGTTGGATTATTGCAAGTGACGAACTATCCGGTGATGTGCAATCGCATTGCTTGATAATCTGAAATGTTTTGTAGCCCAAAGGTGGCACCGAACCAGTGTCGTAGTATACGACATATCTAGAGGTGTCAGCAGGTTGCATAGCTGCCCTGATGGAATGATCGCAAATACTGATATTGTTGGATAGATCAGTGATTTCATAGCACGCTAATGATGCAACTGGTATTCGCAAAACAGTAGATCGATTTTGGCCCAGCGGATTGTAGACCACAACATGGAGAGAAGTCCCGTTTGATTTCGTTGCTTCTTCTGCAATTGAACAGATTGTTTCGTTGAGGAGTGGACAATATTGAAGCTGAACTGCAGTCGAGTTTTCCGCATAAATGTTTTTTGACAGGAGACGAGACACGTGCGCAATAGCTCGATGCATACCAGAAGATAATCGCTTCGCGTAATCGTCGGCAACATGCTGCTTCGCAGTACCAGATACACCATCGTGATGCTGGGCGACGCCGAGGGCATCTTCTAGCTCATACAAAGGATGGCACCAATCGCATTTATTAAACTCCGGTAGTTCTTCTTTGTTCATAAAAACATCGATTTGCCGCGACGCTAATAGTAGCGATGATGCCTCTCGCTCAAGCCGTTTGAATGAAGTCCGTGACGTATAGTAACCCGTCCAAAAGCAGTTCTCACAACTGGAATACGGAAAGAAATCATCCGTTTTCGTTCTCCATTCCGTCTCATTACTAAGCCGATCCTGCCGTCGCTTCCAAACTTTGTGCTTTTGTTGAGTGTAATAATCCGGTGAAGAATAAAAGATATTGAGACGACTGTGCCGGGGGCCCAAAAACGATGGTACATCGAGACGACCCGAATGCTGATAAATCATGAGTTTGGCGATCAATAGATCCAGATTGGCAAAATTTGTTGCCGCGTCCATGTACTGTAAAACAGAACGCTTGATAAGAACATAAAATCGAATGAAAAAGCACGTCCAAAATTGCTTACATTGAAATCTTCTCCCATGGTCAACATGATATGATTGTCTGATGTTCGATCACTCTGGGCTCTTAACTGTTGCACAAAGTCTTTCAACCGCTCAAGTAACGCATCGTCCGTCAATCCCAACAAACGCTCCTTGGAATCACAGTAAGCATCAAAACAAAATCCTTTCGGTGGTCCATAATTCCCACTGTAACTTCCAGTAAGCCCCCAGAATACGGTCGTATCTTCAAGGGATGTAGATGCATTCCACAAGCCTTCACAATGTTGTGTTAAGTGCCGTAAGGCCAAATCTTGATAGTCGATTCGACCGAAATACACGGCATCAAATCCCATTTTGCTCGTCATCAGAGACGCCTGTGTCGCGGAATGACCAAATGGATCCAATTGCCATCCCACTTTGGGTATATATCCCAATTCTCGTTCCAGAAAGGTGTGACCTGTCGTCATTTGATCGATCATTCCCATAAAATGCGTCGCCGCTTCATCGTGCATACACCAACCTCCATTCACGAAAGTCAACTGTTGATTCGCCACCAGAAACCGCACCGTATCTTTGACTGCATCATTCTGTTCCTTCCACCACATGGCAAAGAACTTGATTTCCACGACGACAAAGGTTCGTGCTTCGTTTTGTTGCAAGGCATCAATGGTCGTGCTGAGAATTTTCTGCACGGAATTGGGGGAAATACTGCAGTTTTGATCGGGATAATAGTATTGTTCGACCGTTTTCAGCCACCCCACATCGTCATGGGAATGTGGAACGACGTGTACATTCAAAACATGATCCGAATCGATGGCGTTGTATTTCTGTAATTCAGCAGCTGTGAAGCAGAGGAGCAATGAGGCGAAGGAAAAGGCGAACGATGACCTCATTTTTGGAGCAGTATCTAAATTAGTCGTGCGCTCTTAAAAGAGATTTCGCAGGTGTAACATGTATAGCCTTTGAAGGCTGCTCGATGAATGTGGAAACAAGAGAAGCGTCGACCGAAAGATACCTGGTACTGTACGATGATGAGCTTTCGTGTCGTCAAAAGAAAGCCGATGGTACAATTTTTAGCGGTCTCGACTACAACGGACAAAATTAGAACCGGTACGATAGCCTTTGATTATGTGAGATTAATGAAGCGGACGAGTAAAGAGAAATGAGATGTTTTGCGATTTGCGATGAAGAAGTGAAAAAAAAAGAACGTACACGTCGCATTGACAAAATAATGAAAAGAGCGAACAAAAGGTCTCCTTTATTATTCATTATCTCATTAATTCAAATCTGTCATTGATCCTACAATGATTATCAAGAAGCAACAAACACGAAACGCACGGCTGTTTATGATAATAACGAGCTTTCTTGTATTTCTATTGCTCGGAATCATCTCTTTTGTTGTATGGCAAAACAATGCCGTCCTGTATTCGACCGAATTGCTGCAAGACTTCTCCCACTATCCAGCCGTCGTGCCTGAAGCACCCAAAGTGAACGATGTACAAACGATCATAACAGCGGATCCATTTCATCGACAACAAGACGCATTGCGGGCAGTCTTTTACAACATTTACGGCGATCCTCGACAAAATGAAACATCCTTTTTTGAAACGATCGTGCTCGAACAAATACAGCAAATCGGTGAATCCCATGCGGCTACCATTCCTCTTGTATTGTACTACAATACGGTCGGTCACGCCTTTTGCACGGTCCAGCATTCACACAAACCGTTCAGACCCGATGTCAAGCCCTCGGCTTGACTTGTGTTCACATGGCACACTATCAAAGCGGCTTTGAAGAAATTACGTTACAAGACGCGTACCAGTTTTGTCAGAAATTTCCCGATCGGCAAATGATTTATCTGCACAACAAGGGGTCGTACAATGGCGGGAAACGGAGAGAAAAATGGCGAAGACACATGACGCGGGCCATTACCGACCAGCTGTGTCTCGATCGGATCACGGATCAGCAATGTTCGACCTGCGGCTTGCTTTTTCAACCGGTCTGGACGCTCTTTTATCCGGGAAATTTCTTCACGGCTCGCTGTGATTATGTGCAACAACTGATTGCACCGAACGAATTCGAGGCACGGACCGACGCCATGCTCGCGCAGCGTCCCAAGGAAATTCGGGGTGCCATCTTTGCGGAAAAGCGCGATACCCGAGGGGAAGACCGGTTTGCGACCGAACACTGGATTGGTTCGCATCCATCCATTCAACCTTGTCATTTATCGACGCACGCGGATTTGACCGTGTGGTTGGATAAACCGAAGTTGCCATTTCGATTCATGACGGCGACCGATCTTCCGCTCGACTCGAAATGGATTTTGAGTGACCTAACAAGAACAAAAACAATTTTGCAAGACAAGTCGAGTCGCATGCGAGATGCGTATTTGCTAGCCGGTCTGTTGTGGAAATGGCAATCGTTCTATCAACAATACCCGGCAGAAAATTCTTGGATATGGAAGTACTTTCCCGATGGAGAGGAATGGCGACAGCGCGTGTATGCTTCAAATGATACTTCGCTCAGAAAAATACTAGACGATGCTTGGCGAGAAACGCCGGCATCCTTGCTTTGGATAAAACAGTTAAAGTCGCTAGCGCAACAAAAGTAAAAACAATTGAGTGTAGGGGCAACCATCAGAAGCAGTGGTGATCAAGTTGCTGTCGATAAATTCCGTACACTACAGAAAGTCGCAACGTTGCGGACTCTTTCAGGGTAACTTCGATGCCTAATAATCCCATTTAGAGGGTAGATAGCATAGCAGATGCAGATCCGTACCAGCACTTTTCGACCTTTATTTTATCAAACAGTTGTCTATAGCAATATTATTCACGACTGCAACTCAATCTTTGCTTAGGCTACAATTCGTTTGTTCAGAAAATTTTACAGTTGTAGTTTTTGGCATCCTTTTCATTACATGTCGACAAGTCTACGAAAACTGGTCCGCCAAATTTTACTATGGACCAAAGTGTTTTCCGTATTTCGTCACGACTGCACTTCAGTCATGAGTAATGAACAAACAAAATTTATAAAAATAAATAACTCTGATATTATATTTAAGTCCTATCCACGTTGTAGGTGCTTACGCATTTAAGTAAGCCGCTAGAACCGATTCAGACTGGTCGCCTTAAGAGACTTCCGTTGGCTGACCGGGAACGAGCGAAATTGTTTCAAGGTGTCGAACCTCGGATTATTTCGACGTGAAAATAAAAGAAAATCTTAACAAGCAGTTCAGAATCATCATTGTTGCGACTTTATTTACCCGTAATTATAAATTTATTCGCAGTTGAATGACAATGGACGGATGCGAGAGACGCAAAACGCAAAACGGATCCCTTTGTTGTTCGGTTCATGACTACTGTACAATCCAGTCTTGGCTGGCGTAAACCAACACTCCGTTTCATAGTGGAAATTCAAGCTGTCGATCCTCGGATTATTTCGACGTGAAAATAAAAGAAAATCTTAACAAGCAGTTCAGAATCATCATTGTTGCGACTTTATTTACCCGTCAATATAATTATATTCGCAGTTGAATGACAATGGACGGATGCGAGAGACGCAAAACGCAAAACGGATCCCTTTGTTGTTCGGTTCATGACTACTGTACAATCTAGTCTTGGCTGGCGTAAACCAACACTCCGTTTCATAGTGAAAATTCAAGCTGTCGAACCTCGGATTATTTCGACGTGAAAATAAAAGAAACTCTTAACACGTAGTTCAGAATCATCATTGTTGCGACTTTATTTATCCGTAAATATAATTATATTCGCAGTTGAATGACAATGGACGGATGCGGGAGACGCAAAACGCAAAACGGATCCCTTTGTTGTTCGGTTCATGACTACTGTACAATCCAGTCTTGGCTGGCGTAAACCAACACCTTGCGTCATAGTGAAATTTCAAGGATGCACGGAAATTCTGGCTCATTCTTCGCATTCATTCAATTCAATGATTACCTGGAAGGACGTTAAAATTCTGCCTCTCAGTACAAGTTTCTACTTAGAGCCTACGGCGAGGCAGAATTTTAACGTCGTTCCCTGGTGCTACTCCCTTCTTTGCGTTATTATGAATGCAACCTTTTCGAAAAGGCACACAAATCGTATGGATCTTCCATCATCTACAGCAGACAGCACGACGGAGTGCGCTTGTCAATACATGACACTTGTTCCCCGGGGTCTTCATTTTGCTATCACTGAATGGGTACAGCAAAGAATTCCCCTGCACCAATCCATTTGGGTTAGTGAATCGGAGGCTTATTCTCATGATGATCTGACTCAAGAAAGCACCTCTTGGCGAAAACACTCGGTTGCGGTGCCCATTGGGACCGTGCATTCGCAGACAAAATCCGACATTAGTATCGGCTATAATTCACATCGAGCTGTCATTTGGACGAAACCGGGACAGCATTCGTATATGTGGTGGCAGTTTGCTACTGCTGAGCCAGCGTCCGATGTTCCAAATCTACGAGCGCTCGGTCCCGTCACGGCCTTGGTGGGTTCCTGGAAATTATCACCTTTTCCTCAACGAAGAATCGCGACACTTTCTGAAATGGCTGAAGCTATACATTTCTGTTTGCGTTCCGATTCGTATCGAAAGCAACAATTTCCATCTGCCTTGCGGATATGGAGACAAGTGGCTCTTTCCAACTGGAAAAGCGTATCAGAACGCGTTCGGGACGATTCACTATTTGTTGATGACTTGTGGCTTGCCAGCACGAACACCGACAATCCTGGCTTGAAATTTCGGATTAGTTGCGTACGGCCCGACGATCCTAACTATACGCGACGCGATTTGATCATGGCCGTAGCCAACGATTTAGTTCCTTCTTCCTGGACCGTGGATCTGAAGCATTATGACGTGGAAATTGTCTTGTTTTTGAAAGAAGATGATACAGATCCTTGTAGCCATCATTTTGCCGTTGCTTTGGCTTTGCATCCATATCAATACCTTGGGTGCCATTCCTTTTCGTCGGGAATTGTACCCCCGGATGTGGCTCCGCCCTACATGACACTGACGGGAATCGTTCGATTGCGTCCCTCAACGGCGCAATTGTTGTTGCATTTGGTGGGCTTGAAATCCGGAGCCGTAGTTTTGGATCCGTGTGTAGGTATTGGGACCATTGCTCACGAGTGCGCATATTTGAAGTATGTCGGATTGGGAGGAGATATTGTTTTAACACCATCCTTGCTCGGACCGCAAGCGACCACTTACTCGGCTTCAATACAGAACGAACAACAACGAATAGCGGCTACATTGATAGCTTGGGATGCGGCGAATCTTCCCATTCGAACGGGTACTGTCGATGCGGTCGTTTCGGATCTTCCCTTTGGAAGATTGTGTCTTAGCACCAATAAACTTCAGCAGTTGCTACCTTTGGTGCTGAATGAAATGGCACGGGTTTTGCGGAGGAATTCGGGGAACATCGTACTCCTGTGCGGGCACTACAAACTTGTTTTAGAAGCGTTAGAATTTATCAATCATAATCATGGAGAACAAAATCTTATATGGGAGTTTCCCTGCACTGCCGTTTTCCCTGTGAACATCGGTGGCATGCTAGCTTGGGTCATTCAAGTACGCCGCGGTCCAGGTATTTGGCAATTGAGCACGTTTGCGTCCGAAAAAATTAGAAAACTGACAAACGGGCGTGAAATTTCACGCTTGAATCCATCCGCTAAGAAAAAGAAGCTTCAAAGTTAGCTTTTGTTCTTGCTAATTATTTCATTATTTTTGCTTAGCTTTTTAACTGGAAGGAGGCGAGGACTTGCTGCAAAACTCCCACTATACCACCGACCTGCACAACAGCAGCCAGTAAACCGGTAAGTTGCTTAGCGTTCATTTGTTTAAACCACGTTTTTAGATGTGGCAGAAGGTCCAATGGTGAGATTTGCAACACTCGTCTTGGGAAGCGGGCCTGATAAGAGCGGTGCAGTTTTAATACTCGGTCGTTGGCAAAAATTCGCTCCAAAATGTATTCATCCGACGTCATGATACCGTCAATCATTTGCAAATCGAAGGCCTCCTTACCCAGAAAGACAGATCCGTCCGCGACACGATCCAGCACGTCACCCAAAGCGGGACGGCCTTCCACAACCAGTTCTTTGAATGCTTCATGAACCGCGGCCAATCGTTCTTCTTCGTGGCGAATGTCTCTGTCCGAAACGCGTCCGAATGTCGACAATGGATTCTTGTTGGTTCCGGCCTTGAGTATCAGAGGCTTAACGCCATACTTTTCTGCTAATTCGTTAAAGTTCAAACCTTCCATCATGACACCGATTGAACCTAAAGAAGAAAAAGGTGCCGCTAAGAGTTTGTGCGCCTGAGAGGCAATCATGTATCCTCCCGAAGCGGCTATCTTGTCCACCACCGCTGTTGTAGTAATTCCTTCCACGTTCGACAATCGACGCATTTGCGATGCAGCCAGACCAAACGTAGATACACCTCCACCAGGAGATTGTACCAAAAATACGACTTCCACTTCCATGGGACGTCCCGTGCTCTTGTGTGTTCCGAATGCACCGCCACGGTGCTGTTGTAACAAAAATGTGACTACCTCTGGCATTTGTTCGAGACTGATGCCTTCCTTTACATCGTCACTCAGCTCAATGACAACTACGGTTCGAGTAAAGACAGACGCCAGGTCCACTCGTTCCCGCCGTTTGCGGGCGTGCACTTTCCATACATGATCCCGTCTCCATTGCCCCATACTGATTCCTTCCGGAGGCGTTTGCAGCACTTTACTCAAAGCCGAGCTATCGCGCTGATAACGATCGTTCAGTCGTTCCCAGACAAAGTGTTGTGTCGGCTGAATGGATTCCTCTTGTGACGCCAGTCTTCGTGCCAGCCACGTCAATAACCACAAGCGCGTCGCCGTCGCAAAGACGGAAACAAGCACTTCTGCGAGTACGACGCTGTTCTGTTGTGACATATGACTGAGAGGTACGCCCGGTTGTTGTTTTCGGTAGTACCGTTGAGGAGTATTGCCGTAGGGCGATAATTGAGAAATGACAATATTACTGGGGCTCACAGCGTGCGACTGTGTCGGAGGGCTTTCTCTAGTCTTCGTTTCGTTTGTCGTGATAGAGCTGGTATTGTTTACGTTTGTATTTGTCGCATTGAATGTAGCCGTCCCGTTCATTGACGATTCACCTGTCGAAGATGTTACGTTAGTCTCTACCGTTTCCACTCCGTCTGTCAAAACATATGTAGTCACAATAATCTTCGTACTAGATGGTGTTGATTCGGGGACTTGTGGCGCGGGACGTTTTCGAAAAAGACCCCAGGTTCTCTTTGGGTTGTTCGTACTTGTCGTCGTGTTTGCGGAGGGCGACAAAGCAGATTCACGACTGTCCTCGGTAACATTCGTCGCGGTTGTGATATTCGTTGTCGAATCGCTGGATGATTCGATCGGAGAGGGGCTTTCCGGAGCCTTCCGACGTTGCCATGGCATCGTCATTTGTTTGGTAGCCTTGCTGGCGGGTACATCCGCCGTGGTGGCTTCAGGAGTCGGTTTTGTCTTTTTCGGCGAGCGTCGAAAGAAGGAAAAGGGCTTTTTTGGTGGCGTTGCTTTATCCGTGGCATCATCGCTTCGCTTGTTGCGACGACGGCGTTTCTCATTCGTCTTTTCAGTTTCGTTCGATGAATTATCGCTGACGCTGGTTGCCCCTAGTCGTTGTAATAGCGAAAAGAACCGCGGTCGCTTGTTGTTGTCATTGTTATTCGTTACCTCCGACCACGGCGCCCAACGAGGGAAAAAGAGTTTTCGCGAGGAGGACGTCGCTGTTGTTGCTCTGGACGAGAATGCAATCCAGAGAAGGATGAGATGGACATTTCGCAACAAGCTTTTCATTTGTGACGTGTATTTCCCTCTTTTAAAATTGTATTAAGGTTCAAAGGATTTCAACGTTTCATTTTTTTACTTGTATTTGCAATGAAACAATGAAGAATATTTTTTGCATTGCAATAAAGATCTTTCGTCATCGATCGTCGCCATCAAAAACGAGGTCATTGCGCTGCAATGCTACGTACGGCGTACGGTCGCCTCATTCGGCCTCATTATTCCGGTCCAATGACAGACCAGAAAATGCCGATCACCGATCACCACGTCACTTTCGCGATGCCACATTTTGAAGAAAAAAAAGACACACGCGGACGACACGCGGCCACGTTTTCTTGTTTTTCTTCTATTCCACCACAAACGCACCTTCTTTCTTATTCAAAGGATAGCAAAAGAACGTGAGACGAACTCGGGTAGAGTCATAGAGAGGTGCGCTACTGTTTATCTTGTACATAGATTTGATTTATTGAACATAAAGAGCCCATATGAAGATGATGGTGAATCGATTCTGCCTCGCAGTCTTAATAAGTGCCACACCGTGCTGGGGATACTCGTCGTTGTCAACTCGGACGACGACATCTTATGGTGTAAGCCGAACGGCATTAAAGAGTACGTCGACTCCCTTTACTACAACTTCACAATCGTCCAACCCACTACAACCGGAACTCGATGAGAATGATTTGTATATAGAGCCAGTCGTCCCTAGAGTCGGGACGATCATGAAAATGCTACCCAAAGAGACATTTGATATTCATACACCTACATCATTATTCTACTTTGCCGTGGACGCGGCAGCCGTCCCTCACTTCCATGGGATTTTTGTATGCCGTCGTGACTTCGGACGTCTATCACGAATCACCCTGGATCCTACAAGCCGCCATGGCGGCACCCCTACAAATCTTGTCCGGGTTCGCACTCTGGTGCATGTGGTGCATTGGTCACGATGCCGGTCATTCGGTTGTTTCGAAATCCAAGACGATCAATCGCGTGGTCGGGGAAATTGCGCATTCCGTCTTTTGCTTGACGCCCTTTGTGCCGTGGGCCAAATCACACAAGAAACATCATCTTGGGCATAATCATTTGACACGTGACTATTCACATCAGTGGTTCATTCGAGAAGATCGGGATCAGTTACATCCGCTCATCAAACTCAGTCATTGGAGTCGGAATTTGCAATTGCCGATTCTGTATTTCGTCTATCTCGTATTGGGTGTACCTGATGGTGGACATGTTTGGTTGTACGGACGAATGTGGAAGGGTGAATCGGATGCCGAAAAACGCAACGGTCTGATATCGGTAGCAGTATCCTTGGCGACGGCTGCGACGCTATGGCATTCAATGGGAACCGCTGATTTCACCGTCGTTTGTATGATTCCCTGGTGTGTCATGTCTTTTGGCTCTTCATGGTCACGTATTTACAACATCACAGTGAGGATGGTAAATTGTATACCGACGAGACTTTTACGTTTGAGAAAGGAGCTTTCGAAACGGTGGATCGTAATTACGGCAAGTGGGTCAATCGCATGTCGCATCACATGATGGATGGGCACGTTATACATCATTTGTTCTTTGAAAAAGTACCGCATTATCGATTGGAAAAGGCCACGAAAGCGCTAGTTCAGGGTTTGGAAGCCCAAGGGCAAGGACATTTGTACAAACAGATTGATACGCCCAACTTTACGCAAGAGATTGTAAAGCAATTCAATGAGAATTGGTTCTTCATCAACGAAAAGCAAGTTGTGCGGAAATAAGAATACACGCTAAGTCGCATAAACATGATGGATTTTTTTAGCTCTGATTACCTCGAATGTCTGTTGGGCATCAGTTTCAACAGTGTCTAGGGCAGAATAAAAGTTTGAAGTAAGAGGAACAATAGCAATAGCCCGCCAAAAACAAGGCTTCGTGACTGAAATGCAGTCGTGGCGAAAACGGACAACACTTTGGCCTATAGTCAATACAGAAGGCAGAAGTCTGCGAGGCCTTCCGAAGCAACAAAAAAATGCATTGAAAATGATGATGAAAGTAAACAGGCCATGATATGGTCATTGTGGCTTCAATGAAGCAGCAGATCGGTCGGAAATTAGATTGACGTCGTTCTAAACAAAGAGCAATCATAAAGAAAATCCGTGGCGGTCCAGAAATTCTGCACCAGGTGTATTTCATTCATAGAGAAAATCTGGGGCTGTCCAGAAATTATGAACTAGTTGACCAGTTGTATTTCCTTGACACAGAAACTCTGGGATGGTCCAGAAATTCTGGAATAGTTGTATTATCACTCACACAGAGAAACTGGGTTGGTCCAGAAATTCTGGACCAGTTGTATTTCATTCACACAGAAAATCTAGGTTGATCCAGAATTTCTGGACCAGTTGTAATTTCATTCATACAGAAAATATGGGCTGGTCCAGAAATTCTGAAATAGTTGTATTTTCATTCACACAGAAAATATGGGTTGGTCCAGAATTTCTGGACCAGTTGTATTTTATTCATACAGAAAATATGGGTTGGTCCAGAATTTCTGGACCAGTTGTATTTTATTCATACAGAAAATATGGGTTGGTCCAGAATTTCTGGACCACTTGTTATTTCATTGATACAGAAAATCTGGGTTGATCCAGAAATTCTGGACCAGTTGTATTTTCATTCATACAGAAAATCTGGGCTGGTCCAGAAATTCTGGACCAGTTGTATTTCCGTTCATACAGAAAATCTAGGTCGGTCCAGAAATAATTCTGGGGTTGGTCCAGAAATTCTGGACTAGTGATATTTCCGTTCATACAGAGAATCTGGGTTGGTCCAGAATTTCTGGACCAGTTGTATTTCATTCACACAGAAAGTCTGGGTTGGTCCAGAAATTCTGGACCAGTTGTATTTTCATTCATACAGAAAATCTGGGCAGGTCCAGAATTTCTGGACCAGTGATATTTCAATCATACCTGGTACAGAGAATCTGCGTTGGTCAAGAAATTCTGGATCAGTTGTATTTCATTCACACAGAAAATCTTTGGCTCTTTAGTTGCAAGGTAACCAGTTGACCAGTTGTATTTCATTCATACAGATAATCTGTGGCGTTACGGAAATTCAGGACCAGTTGTTTTTCCGTTCTGACAGAGAATCTGGGTTGGTCCAGAAAACGAATACCGGTATCGAGCGAAAAGGATGCTTATCCAATTCTTTTCTCAAGTAAAGGAAGACTTGTGAGAAAGAAAAGACTTGAAGCAGAGAGAGAGGCTTCAGAGGATAGATGCTGCGACTGTTAATCTAACAGATTCCGGCGAATCAACAACGCGTGATCCAGTCCAGAACGAAAGCAACAATCAACCAGCAATTCTGGACTAGTGATATTTCAATCATACAGAGAATCTGGGTTGGTCCAGAAATTCTGGATCAGTTGTATTTCAATCATACAGAGAATCTGGGTTAGTCCAGAAATTCTGGATCATTTGTATTTCATTCACACAGAAAATCTTTGGCTCTTTAGTTGCAAGGTAAACTGAATTGCGGTCATTGCGCGCATTCAGACCGCGCGCGGACGAGATCTACAGAATACCAGTTAAACGCGACACACGCGACCAAAGACCGCACAGACAATGCTCATTGTTTACAATAAAACAAGGTACATGGCATTGGCAATCGCATATTCTCTATTCAGCGTTCATCAAAATCAATCTGGAAATCTTTGCTAACCTCTGTCGATCCCTTCTCTTCGAAATGTCAAAATTGCTAAGTTTACCGGACGATCAAATTTCTTCTATTCTCCAGTACCTTCGCGCCGCCGATCTCTGGCGATTAGGGGCTGTCTGTCGCACGTTTCATGGAAAAGATCTGGACGAAAATGCAGTGTACAAAGAATTCAAAGCGAGAGATGACGTTTTGCTACTGTCACGGCAATATCCTCGGGAAAGTCCCATCTTGTCTTTATCTGATTGCCGTCAACGGGTCTTGTCGTTTGAGCGATGCAGCGAATTCGCCCAAGAAATGTCTCTGCACGTCAAGAAAACCGAAGAGTGGGGATATAGTTGTAGCCGTTACTGTAGTTGTGCCGAACTGCACGGAAAGGTCCCCAAATTAGCAAATGGGCTACGAGATAACATGTGCTATTTGTTTTTTGTTCAATTCATGCATCAGGATAAAATATTGTGGGAAGGCTTTCTTCGGGACTACAACCCAAAATCGGATCTGATCATACCAATCGACGACCTTCTTCGTAAGCAAGACGGATCTCTGACGAAAGTCTCGGACGTATTCGGTATGAGTGGCGGCCTAGAGTGGTTGGGATTCCAGTCAGTATTTGATGATTCGGATGTTCAGTTTCATCTCGACACCAGCAATGTCACTAACTTTACGAGGGATCATGTGAATTCTGATCTGTTTGTGACACTTGTGAGTTTGATCTGTTCCAAAAAAAGGGGGTCCACCGCCAGATCTACAACTACATTACTCGTCCGATGCATCAGAGGTGCAACAGATTTCGTCTAGCAACCCCGATTGCTCCCCTTCTGTCGACAGTTTGCCGTTTCAGTTCGTGACAAGGCACAATCCGGAGATAGGTGATAGTGCACATCCTATTTTAATTGGAAGTCGAAAGATTGCCTTCATAGTTTTTCTCTGGCATACGAATTTGACGAGGAGAATGATGATGATGACTACTTTGACGATCACGAGACTATGTACAGTGATGATGCTTTTGATTACGGCATGTACGGCGACAATGACGACGAAGAGGATTTTTGAGGTCACATTAGAAAATAACCGCAATGAGAGCGAGTGATAACCTCCCTCTGGCCCTAAAGCAGAGCTTAGATCGCTGTTGACTTGTAAACCTACCGTAGCAGTAATAACAATTTGTGTCACTTTTGTACGCATTGTGAGCTTCGCACCGTATATCTCAGTTTCGTCATAGTCTTGTCTGGAGGCAAGCAAGTTCGTCTTATAAATGAATCTATTTTACCGCAGGTGAAACTATTTCTCAGGATTGTTGTTACAGTAAGTAACATTTGCAGTTGGTGGTCTCATGGCCCTAGATTTTACGTCATGGTTCTTCATAATTATTTTGGCTCCCTAGTTTTGCGCCGTCGTCTTTGCTTCGCCCGTTTTGCACCCTTCCACTTTTTTGTTCGACACGATGATAACAAGAAAAACAATCATTACGTCTTTATCATGCAAAGTAATGAAACAACCTCATCAGATCACATTTCTTCACCAGTAGCCGCTGATAAATCGTCGCGAGCAAAAGGACGTTGGAAACTACTTCGTGCAGCTTTACTGAGGGAAGTTGTACCCGACGAAGCTCGCAGTATTCATCAATTTCCTGGCTATAGTTCTCATCTGATTCCGTGTGAGCCGGTTCATAAAATAAACATTTTGATAAAGTCATTCGAAGATGCTTTAAAAGATGAACGCGACGAAGAGCAATTCGCTTTGATAGTGTGGGCATTACTTGCAGTCGACCCGAAACGCAATTTTTGGACGATATCTATCAGTGAAAACATTCAACAAAGTCGATTAAAAGAATTTCTGTCCCCGCATACGATCGAATTTCAGAATTACCCGTCGCAGATGCTCTTATTGACTCCACATGTCGATGCAAATGATGTGCAGGTGAAATGTTACTCGTTGCCTCATGCAAAGATGTATACACGAGAACGATCAAGGACTGCCCGCAAGTCATTACATGAGTTAACGAGCCACCACCATGCACAAACAGAAGCCATTGACAATACGGGAAAACATTTGTGTTTGGGATTGTGAAATTGTGTTGGCGTGGTATCTGTGGCGACCTGGTGCTTGTCACATAGCTCAGGGAATGACACTGCTCGAAGTGGGGGCTGGCATGGCTGGTGTAGCGGCACTGGCGGGAGACGGGATCTGCTCGCACATATTCATTACCGATGGCCACACCGACTGTGTCTGGAACAATCGTATCAATCTACGTCTCCTTAGACAAACCAACTCCACAGATTCGTCTCGGATTGAGTGCAATCTTCTTCGTTGGAACTACGACGACGAAACTTTGCTCTGCTCGGCCGACTCAACTTTGGTCTCTGACTGTACGCACTTTGAAGAATGGCATGGTCAACTTTTGTGGACGATCTTGCGTCATACGCGCGTAGGTGGATCCATTTGGATGTGTCAACCGAATCGAGGGCAGTCCTGGTCACGCTTTCATCAATTGATGGAGTGCACTGTGCTGGGGACGGTTGCGTCGATACAAGAACAATGTTGCGACCGACTAGACGAGCTGCATGCTCAATTTCAGTTGCAGCATTCGTCTTCCTATGAACCCGATCGGCACCGACCGCGTATTTTTCAAATCAGAAAGTTAGGAGAAGTGAATTCGTCACACCGCGATGCTATTCAAGAACACATTCGAATTCGTGATTCACAGCGTGACTGAAGATATGTCCGTCCATCATACGTCAGTTTTTCATTCGTGTTCGCACACCGCGACACGCGAGAAAAAGTTCCGCGACGACGATATTTTCCAACCGAAACACAAAAAGTAACAGCACGAACGCATCCATTTTCACCTTTTTTTCTTGCCTTTAATATATTGATTCTCTTTTTTGATTCAAGATGTCCACCACCAATACACCATCTTCACCGTGGACGGAACCGGACGTGCATTTCGAATATCAAGAAGAGCAGGGAACCGGGACAGATGGCGTCAATAAAGCCAGCGAAGCGACGAGGAGTCCGCCGCAAGACCGCCGTCGACAAATAGGCGGCGCCGCGGCTGTGGGTGGTATTGCGGGATTGGTTCTTGCTGGACCCGTCATAGGGCTTGTGGCTGCAGGAGGGGCTGCTGCTGTGGCTGCAAAGGGAAAGGGAGCCGTAGGTGATGTCGCGAGGGCGACAGGAAATATGGCATCGCACGCGGGGGAGCGAGTGAAAGAATTTGATAGAAAGCACAAAGTAACAAAAAAGACGTCGGAAGGGTTTGTAAAAGGCTGCAATTGGGTGTCAAAGAAGATTGCGCCAAAGAAAAGCAGTACATAAATTGAAGAGCCACTTTCCTCATTGAAAAGAATACTGCTGCTTACGTACTTGCTAAAATTTGACTGGCATAGGTCATAGGTTTAGTGGGCTGATAGTGTGTCCTTATATTATTTTGACGTCCATCGTAGTCACGTACAAAACCGCTTTTCTAAGGACGCCCGAAGTTTGCGTTAGTACCACCGCTTCAAATGTGCAAGGAAAAGCTGTCCCAACTCATACGCAAATGAAAATAACATGCCACCATGGGTTTCGGAAGATGTCCACGTATCAAGAAAGCTAATTGTCCTTATTTAATGCGATCGCATCCTGACTCAACGCTAGAAAAAATACGGCTACGCCCTGGGATGTGGGGCTTCTGAGTCACGACCGTTGACTACTTTCTACGCCATACCAAAATGCTCACCATGACAAAATCTTTAAAAAATATCGCATTCGACGAGGCAGCCGCCCGCACTGCCAATCTTTTGTGTACCCTCGAGCTCCGCTCTTTTTTTTCGAAAACTCCATCGAGGCACATCGCGGCACCATGGCCAACCTTTGCCATTGAAATACAATGTATTTTAGATTCGATTATAGACCAAATAAATTAGATATCACTTTTTAATATCATCAAGAGATAAAGCCCGCGTTATTTTGTCTATAATCGTGTTTAAATAAATATCGTTATTTCACGTGTTGACAGCAGCGGCGAGGGTGACAGGATGACAGACAACGACGGAGACGAGCAACTTTTTTACAAAATGGTCGTGACTCAGAAGCCCCACATCCCAGGGCGTAGCCGTATTTTTTCTAGCTCAACGTCTCAACTTAAGTCAATAAAACCTATAGTGTCGTCTCGGGACTGAAAATCAGTTGAGGGTTGAGGAGTCGGAAATCAGTAGACACTGGAGTTAATTATGCTGATCCCTATTGTAGCCAAACACCCAACCGTTTGACGACGCGACGGCGCGGCGGAGTTTATACGTCTCGAGGATTCGTCAAAGACAAATAAAACAGAGTATTATTCCTTATCATCCTTGTATCTTCTTTAAACCGCTTATCACTGTCTTGATGAGTCGATTTCTTAGCAATAGCACTATCCTGGACCGTCCAGTTGGTCGATCGCAACGGTAAGGGAGGATAACTTTTATCACAATCGAGTGTGATCTGTCGCTTGCCTGCAACCACATCTCATTGTGATTCTCTTCCTTTATGCGATAAGATCTGCCGAGCAAAATGTCAGCTTAAGTGCCTTTAGTTACTTGTTTTCCGAAATGGTGCAATATCATCAAAGTCGTGTCGACTCGGTGAGTGCCTTAGAGCATCGTCTCGAAGCAGCGGGGTACGGAGTCGGACTTAAAGTTCTCGAATTGTTGGCCTATCGAGCTAGAGATTACACGCGACAAACCAAATTGATGAACATGTTGCAGTTTGTTTCAACGACGGCATGGAAAGCTCTTTTTGGGAAGGCTGCTGACTCTTTAGAGAAAAGTATCGATCATGCCGACGAGTTTATGATTGTTGACTACGCGCCCATAACAAGGTAAGAGGAAACAAGCTCAGTTGTGTAAACAGAGAACAGGCAAGGGTGAAACATCGGGTCTGACATCCTTTGGTTTCATTCTAACGCATTTTACTACAGCACAAGTGTCAGTGTCCCCGCTGATCTGGGAGGATTGTCTGTAGATGCGTACATTTCGGGGATCATTGCGGGCATGCTACAGGGAGCAGGATTCCCTGCGCGTGTTACAGCACATACGGTAGAAGAAGGAGATCGGAAAAAGGCGGTCTTCTTGGTCAAATTTGCCGCTAGCGTCATGTCGCGCGATGCGACCATTATCGGCTAAGATCGACTAAACACTTTGCGATTACTGTTTGTCAATACAAAAAACTAGCGTGTATTGTTTATGGCTTAGAACGTATCTGAAATTCTGGAAAGCAAAGGACCCACCACTTCGCGTACCAGATATCATCCTCTTCAACCTTTGGATCCTCATGAGACACGGGGAGGATTTGGGAGGTCGTTCCAACGGCGATGGCGGTTTATGCTGTGGTGGAGTTTGTGAAAGCTGTCGGTCTTTCAGCTGTTGCTCTTGTCGCTCTTTAAGCTGTTGTTCATGTAATTGGCGCAGTTTCTGTTCGTGCTTTCGTTGCTTCTTGCGTTGCTTCCTTAATTTCATACTGTCCTCGTGCTCAGCAGGAGAGAACAATAGTTGGTCGTTGATGGATAGAGGTCCATCCACTGTGGGTGGCGGTTGTCGAGTTCCCCCTGTCGACGAATCACTGAGTGGCCTGTGTTCACAAAGTGAGTCAAGTTTGAGGTAGGTTTAGTAAAGGCTGAATCTGAATTGTGTTATAACTTACCCTGGAATGGTTGTCACAAAATCAGCCCCTTGCAATGTAGACGCATCGGTCCCAGTCCAATGAGATCGTACCATGTGCGATTCTCCATCCGTCATGGCGCTGTAGGCCAGAGACCCGCCACCGGTGAAATGAGATCGCATCATTTGAGACTCTCCATCCGCGTAACTGTACGCGAGCGACGATTCGGCTATAGATTTATCATCTCTATTCGTTGGCTTTTGTTGTTGTTTCAGATAATTTGCTAAATCTGCTGTCATTTCGGGTCCTTCCAAAACTTTCAAAATGTCCGCAAAACTGCTATCGGTGGATCTAGTGCTGTTACCTGACGAATAATCCAAGCTCCCCTCTGTGTCATCGCTGGTCGAATCCGCTTTCGATCCCCGTCTTCTTGAAGCCGGTGGACTCTTCGCTTCGAACGAAGGTTCCATGGTGAAGTAAGTCTTCTTCATGTTGCCGGCAAATATCCTGATCGACAATGAATGATGAGGGTGTCGTCTTGAAGAATGAATAACAGCTATCGGTTTTCTACTGCGATGATGAGATCAACAATTTCCCAATGGCGACGACTTTCGTTTGTCCAAATCTGGATTGCTTCGAAGCTTGGAACGCAAACAGATTATTAAAATCGTTGTCGCTCTTGAAGCTACTCCGTATTATTTTACGAAGTAATGGAAACGGAGGAAAACAGAATTTATGGCGCGACGACCGACGACGACGACGGTGTGTAGGGAGTCGACGCCTCGCCCACCGGGATTCCTGGTGGGTAGTGAGTCCCTTGAGTCTGTCCTCCTCACGCTGATTATTTTCAAACATGTTGCCGGCCTGCTCGCACGCGGGCCGGTCCCTCGTCGTTGCTTGCATTCTTCATTTCGCATCATTCATTCATCTTCCTTTTCATCATTATTATTGCTCGTCAAAATGAGCCGCCAACCTATTGTATCCTGATGTAAGAATTATCGTTGACAAAATCAAATCATTGTATTTTGCATTCACGGACACTAACTATTGTCTCTGCTCTTTCGAAGGTCTTTTCATAAAATGGCGAGTGGCGAGTGATCGATCCTTACTCCATCTATCGCATTGCAGCTTTGGTGTCGGGCTGCTTCATTGTTTCTGTTGTTGTCGATCAAATCTTCGGTTTCCCGACGCAACATTGTATTGCTTCTCCATTCATCTGAGCGCGGCTTTGATGGCGGCCTACAACTTCGGCTCGCTTGTTGATCTTCTTCGCCTTCATTGTTTCGTTTGTTGATTGATCAAATGTTTGGTAACCCGACGCTTCATTCTTTCGTTACTTTATCAATCACAATCACAGCGCGGCTTTGGTGTTGGGTTGTTTGTTGATCTTCTTCGTCTTGTCTCGTTTGTTATCTTTTTCGTTTCGTTTGTCGATCGATCACATCTTCGGCATCCCAATACTTCATTCTTTCGTTACTCTATCGATCACAATCACAGCGCGGCTTCGGTGTCTGGCGTCTTCTTCCGCTCGTTTTCGGCTTGTTTGTCGATCGCACCCAGCGCGGCTTTGGTTTCGGCCGTCGTGTTCGACTTGTTTGTTTATCTTCTTCGTATTGTCTCGTTTGTTATCTTTTTCGTTTTGTTTCGTTTGTTGATTGATCACATCTTCGGAATCTCGACACTTCATTCGTTTGTTACTCTATCGATCACAATCGTAGCGCGGCTTCGGTGTCGGGCGTCGTCTTTGGCTTGTTTGTTGATCGCACCCAGCGCGGCTTTGGGGAAAACGCCTTAAGTGATTTTTCCGTTGAAGAAACGGTCTGGCTCAGTTGTAACTGAGACAAGTTTCAACAATTGCTTACACGTGGAAGTTTTTGTTGTGACGTAGGCATATGACGTCAGTACCGGTGGGCGAGGGGTCGGGGGTCGGGGGCCTATTCAAGAAGAAGCACGTCTGTACCTCGCACCTCGTAATCGCGAGGTCGAAGGACAAACGAACGAATGAGAGGAAGTTGAGGAGTCGATTATGTTGATGTCGAGTGTGCGCTGTTTTCCGTTCTAAAGAAAAGGAAAAATCTAAAGCCTGAACAGCAAGAAAAGGGAACGAAAAGCAGAGTTTAGGATCAAATGAGTGAATAAGCTGACCAAAACGACTTGGATTGCAAGTAATAATTCATCGTGACTGGCGAATTTTTCTACCAATAGTGAGGGTTAGTCCGTCGTTTAATACAAAATATTTGATCTGTAAATTTGCAACTTACATCTGAACGATGTAAAGGAAGTTCTTGAAGTTTTAGACTTCATTAAAGCACTTGTGCAATGTCATGGTGGAAAAAAATGAGAGGTTGGTTTCAGGCCGGCCCGCTCATGGTTGAGATATTGTCGCTACATTCTACTATGGCCAATAAGTCTACTAATGTTCGTATAATCTGTCATTACATTTAGTATTCTTTTTTTGTACAACGGGTACATTCCGCTTAAGCAATGAAATCACTGACTGTAATCTGTTTTTTCATTTAACAAATCTTTGCAGAGCGCGACTCGCTAACCCCGCCGATTTTGAATTTTGGGTGGAGTTTTTGCTTTGTTCGAAAAACGTTTGTTGCCATGGCACACCAACTTCCGAACCGACAAACAAAGGTGATTTTTGAATAATATCATCAAAAGGAACTGTGTAGATAAGCTGATTGAGCAGTTGTAGAGTGTGGTTGGAGATAGAAGTCAGCATCATGGTAAGTGAAATGCGAAAACTGAGAGTTATGCCGACGTCTTTAGGCGGATTGAGTCGTCCTTACATGCCAGTGATCATGCACAATCAATTCAATCTTGCAGGTGTACAAAAACTTAATAAAAGAAAGTCAAGAAGAAGAAGCTCCTGTGAATAGGCAGTCTTTATTAAAACCTGTGACGATCACCACCGTAAATAACTACGCGACAACAAACAATCGGAAATGCAATGGGCCTTCTCCTCGTGTTGGTATACGACCCAAAGAAGTCATAAGAATTTCCTTTGAAGAACCCTCACCAGAAGGATCGATATCTGAAAGTGTATCAGTAGAGGAGGAGAAGAAAAGATGACGAAAAGGCCAATGGTGGGCAACGGAGGAAAGGCTCTCGAGAAAGTCGGCAAGGAAGTGATGAAGAGACTCCCGTGACACAGCAGCACAATAAGCTAGAAGCATTCATCGTAAATTCGGGGATCTTGCAAAGAGAGAAAGACGAAGTAGTCAGTAAGGTCACCTCGCCACCCGACTCGAACGCGAATGAATCCAATATCGTACTTCAGCCCGACGCGAGTGAATCCAATGTAGTCCTTGAGCCCGGCAATGAGACAGAACAGACAGATAGTGTTAATGAACGACAACCGGAAAAGAATCCAACAGAAACTCAACTGCCTAAAAACGATGTCGTAGGGACCCCTGCTAGTGACGAAAAAGGCAATAGTCAAGACGAACAATTGCACTGTACCGAAAACTCACAGCAACAGCCTGCGTCGGAACCAGATTGTAACGATACACACATTGAAGAGCAACCGTCCGTGGAATCGGCCTGGTCGGTCACTGAAAAGTGGAAATTGTTGATGGACGGTGAAGGCTACGCACCAACAGAATTACCACTGAGGTTTCTAGCACAACAATCAAGTGAAGAGTTTCGCAGTTTGTTTGATTCTGTCACGAAAAGCCCGTTTTGTGACGAGTCCGAGCGTCCTTTTGAACCTACTGCACCGTTAGTAGATGCGATTATTTCCGTGGAAGACGACGGTCAGTTGAAGCGAAACACTCAAAATGTTGATGCCCGACAACTCGATGAACTAGTTCATCGGGCAAGGGATCAAAATACCATGCCCAAATACGCACCTCCTACAGAAGCATCGCTGCGACAACTCGATGAATTAGCTCATGAGGCGACGGATCAGGATTCCTTGTCCCAGCAACACCCTTCAATTGAGGCGACAATGCGTGAAGCAGTTGAGGGTGCGATGGCTAAATTTCTTGAATACGCTGATAAGCTTTTTTCCAGCTCAACGACAATGGAAACAAGAGACGATGATTCGCGACATTCAAAAATATCACATGTGAGCAGAACCAGATCAAGCAAAAGTAGAAGCAAAAGAAAAAAGTAGAAAAGGCCGAAAGAGAGTTAGGTTTGACGACGAAGCAGAACGTACCCCTTTCTATGAAAGATGGATAAACATGTGTTACTAAACTTACTTATGTTACCATGATTTCACGTTTGTTGACTAAGATAGAACAGACGGCTGCCTGAGAAATTACTGCAAAGAGTTCAGAAACTTTAGTGATTCATTATGAGAATGATTACGTACTTTCTTGACGAAAGAGTGCTTTTTGATGCCATCATGCTGATAAGTATCACTTTTTGTTTCGATGCCGAATGTGAAGCGCATCGCTGGCGTGGAGAAGCCGTTACCAGGTACCGTGTTGCTCAAACTATTTGTTACGGCGGTTCCATTCTTTGCGCGCAAGAGACAAAGTCCTATCTGAAATGATACGAGCAAATAAAGGAGGTTTTTGCCCGTGGCTTCCGTGATATTGCTCTTCTTCCAAATTGTAACTTATCCCGTACGGTAGTACTTTGATCATTTCATAGGGCGCAAAGTGTTTGTTTTGCTCGGTAAGCATCGAGTGCCACTCAAAAGTATCCGAAAGAAGTCTCTTCATTTCGATGTTTTCCTGCATTGGCTTAAGAACATTATCGTCGGGTTCCATATGTGCGATGCGGCGCTCGACATCTCGTCTGGCCATAACGAATGAGAGACTCAGCTGATCAAGCTTAGTACCCCAGTGAACGTGCTCTTGGTACCAATCGCAACGAAGCTGGTGGGCTTCTTCAAGCTTCATGTCGTGAAGAATCCATCGCGTCCTTGCCCAAAATTTACTCATGTTAAACTTATAGGAAGCTTCTGCTGAAGATCGCATTTGGTCACGATTGATAATTGATGGAAGCTTTTGATAAAATTCCCGTTGGAGTCTGAGAGCAAACGGTTCTTTGCCAAGAGGTTCCTCGCCGAGCTCGAAACGCATGAATCGTGTCGCCTCGTATACCTCAATGTTTGTATCAGGAGGAAGACGCTCTGCCGTGGCTGAATCCTGATACTTTAGTTCTGACATGAGAATGACAGCTCTTCGGTTTGGCTCGGCAGGCAACACGAACTTAGCTTTAGGTGTAGTCTTTCTCTTCACCAGTCTCTTAGGCCAATGAGATCGCTGCATCTCGCTGACCAAGAACTGAATGTCCTTTAGACTTGGTGAAACGGTGAAAGTTTGGTCAATGTAAAGAGCGTATTTCACGTCTGATGCGAAAAGGGCATTCGGTGTGAGCTTCAGCAAAGCAGCTTCATGCTCGTGAAGAGGTTCAGGTGTCTCGGTTTCTGGCCAAATCAAAACCCAGCCACGAAATAGAAGTCGCCCATTCAACTGGGAAATTTTCTTCTGATGAAAAGCGCTCTTCTTACTTCGATCTTGGGGGTTGGCTTCCACGCCTAGTTTGACCAACTGATCGTCGGGTACCTTTTTAATGACACTTTCAACCAAAGGACTTTCTCTTGAAACAACAGCCACATTGCAAATTAGCGGGTCGCCTTCTTCCATATATTCTGCCTGAAGTTGAAGGTCCGACACATCCTTTCCAAGTTGATGTGTATAAAGGACAATGTCACAGCCTTCAGTAACTTCTCTGAATACCTCGAGCACGGAATCGAATAAAGAAGGTAAACAGTGCTGCTTAGTCGTGCAGCTTGACGCACAGGGAAGGTACTTTTGCCCGCGATGACATAGAATATCGTCGGCTCCACAAGTAGGAAGCAAATTTTGGATTAAAAGATTATCTCCCGTCCGCAATTCTGGGTTAATGCTTTGTTCACTGGCAGCATCGTGGTGCTTGTGTAGTGAAGGAAAAGGGTGTGCTTGATCCATCAACCATGCCAAAGTTCGCGTTAAGCCTTCTTCTGGCGTGACCCTCGGTTTGCGCCAGCTCAACTTCTCCTCTGTCGCTTGCCGGGCAGCGATTAGGTTATCGTATTCAGTAACAGCTCGCAAAGTCGAAGTCAACGATGTGCCTCGGCTTTTTCGAGAGCGCTCAATTTTCTTTGAGCGACCTCTCTCACGTCAGAAAGAGATAATGTACCACCTGAGGTAACTTCAAACGTCGCAGGAAGAAGAGAGGGAGAGCGATACTGCATTGCGGCTATAATCGTGTCAACCGCATCATCCACATGGAGGAAGTCCCATTTGTCGTCGCGTTCCCAAGAGGAAGTCAATGTTGAGTTGATACAATTTTCTGCCGTACAATGGGTTTCGAGACTAGACTGCAGTACGCTGTTCACACTCCAAAATTCAGCGTTAGCGACGTCCGCCGTGCGAACCCATGGCCCGTAAATTCCGTTCGGTAACCGCAGTGCCACCGACTCGACGCCATACTTGGCATAATAGAAATCTGCCATGATTTCGTCCATCATTCGAGATCTTCCGTGTAACGCATCCATCCAATCATTTGGTATGCGCTCGTGGAAAAGGTTCGAGGATGCGAACATCAAATGAGGTCGTTTCGATTTGTCACTGACAGAAGCAATGGAAGACAGAATTTGCTCCATTCCGGCAAGAGCCGATCGGAAAGAAAACATAGCATTATTATCTTGGCTAGCGTCCGTGCTCGTGAAATATGCATCTTCGGAAATGGAACCCAAGTGAATGATGTGAGTGGGTTGAAATGCGCCATGTAAATCGAGCTCGCCCGTCATATCAAGAGATGGGCTATTTTTCTTTGGTGGTTTGGTCGGGTCAATGCCAACATAAGAAGCGTAGATTGGTCGAGAAAGTTTCGGTATGGTAGTATACAAAATTTCCATAGGCTTGATGAGGTCCAACCGACTTTTGACCGTATTTGGGAACATGTTATCTACTCCGATAATCAACTCGACACCGCAGCGTTCCTTTAGTGCCAAAGCAAGATGGAAGCCTGTTGGATTGAGTATCCCCGTAATGAGAACACGAGCCTTTGAGTTGAGAACGTCTCGCTGAACGTACGAGTCGCGATTCGTTACCGATGCTGTGCGCGCCAAGTATCCGCAAAGTGAATTCATGTCAGCCGGCGGACTGTCTTCAGTATCTGTATTCACGTGCGGTGCTCTCTCATACCGATCGGATAGCCAAACGTCATACGAATCGACTCGTTCATCCACTACAGTTATCGCAGGAGGTTTCGATCTATTTCTCCTCTCCGACCCGTTTTTATCTAACTCTTTTGCACTAATTCAAAGAGATCAACCTCTCGTCGGTCTTTGAAACGACGCTGATCGCGAAGCTTTGCTGCATCGCTTGCCAACTCGACGAAGATGCGGTAAGATAGTCGATTCTTGGAGGCATGTCGAAAAAGAAGAGCGTCGCCAATAGATAGGCCGGTATCCCTGCAAAAGACAGGACCGGATCCAACGACCAAGGCGCCAAATTCCGCTCGCTTCCTTCCGTTTAAAACGGGGATGACGCTGTTGCCTTCGAGATCGGTACAAATCAGGGTGGTTGGGACGAGGCGGAGAAGCAACACTACTGGGTTGGTGGCGTCGATGGACACCCAGCTGGGCAACATCCATCAGTACTTCGTCATCGGTATTTCCGGGTTCGAGATCTTCGTTCCGTACCGGTCTTTGCCCAGTTCGATGAGGAGATAGCTCGAGTGAGCTGTCGGTGGAGATACCTCGTTGCAGTTGACGTTTCCCACTGGCGGTGCGATGTACACCGCGGGCGGAAGAGGAATCGTCTTTGTGTTGCACAATTTCATGTCCCTCCGGAATCACTGGTGGTGTTGAAGATCTTGAAGGAGAAGCTTGGGAGCCCGGTGTAGAAAACGATGAAAATAGTCGAAAGGGAGAAGAACGATCACTCGAAGGCGAAAAAGTGGGAGGCTGGGGATCATGCGAACTTACTGCCTTGTTCGATAAATTAGGCGAAGGAGCAGGATTATTCGGAGAAAACAAGTAGAAATTGTTTCCACTTTCATTTAAAGAATCCCCCTTCCCGGACTTTGCATTTTGCTCGTTTTGTATGCCGTTTTGGATTGTCGTCATGGGAGATACTCCTGTCGATCCCGACGAATCGTCCGCCTTCTTCGTGTGCTCATTAGGAGGAACCGGTCGAACTGGGATGGGCACAACTGGACGCTCCGAGTTCTGGTTCGCTAGAGGCTGATCGTTCATATGAATAGACGACGTCTCGACCTCATTAGGCTTATCTATCCGCCTTTCTTTCGAGCCGTTGCTCTCCATGATTGACGTGCAATCAGGCTTTTCGATGCGCCTGCAGCAAACGTCGAGGTTGTGAACTTTCCTCCGTAATTCCGATTATAGGGATCAGCTGACTTACAAGCTGAGTCTTTAAAAAGAGCAATGACTTAGCGGAGAGCACTCAATCAAGCCTTGCAACAAGAAATATTGTCATCAACCAACGGATAGGCGACAATGAAACGAATGTGTTTTGCGGTCCCCGTCCACCCACGTCAAAATTATTCGTCCGTTACTGATCGGCTGGCGCGTTGGCGGGAACCATGTTCTGCATCTCGAGCTCGTCTTTGATACAGGGGCAAACGTACGCCGGTACTATTAATTAGATACAATACGTGGGGTGTACGTTGGAACTTGGAACCCAATGTTCGGAGTATTTACAAAGAAAGAAAGATTACAGTGTGACGTACTCATAACAGTTTAACTGCTTTGCTGTGACTATTACGTCACATTTGACTCATGACTCACTGCGTTGTGAGCGGGACCCATCACGTTCTCAACTTCCGATCCCCGCTTCTTTATTGCATTCGAAGAATCCATCCAAACGTCGATCGAATGTTGGAGGCTATTGTCTACATTGCGAACCGAGAACACTCTTGTCGAATCAAATGAAGCAATCTTACTCATAATGTTCAATAAAACGCTATTTTCTCGACGTCTACGAAGCATACCATCTCGTACCATGACGACTGCTTCCGTTCTATCGCACATCAACAACCATTCTTTGCTTCAGAATTGGTTGCACGAATCGTCTTCTTCAGACACCTTTGAAGTTCATAACCCTGCTCGGCCCGATGAAGTTGTGGCGTATTTAACGAACCAGGGGCGTCGTGAAACTCAGGAAGCGATTGCCACTGCTGCAAAAGCACTACCTTCTTGGCGCGACGACATGACGGCCTCCGACCGTGCTCAAAAGCTCAAGAAATGGCATTCTCTCATCCATGAGAATCGAGAAGATTTAGCTAAAATCATGACCTTGGAGTCCGGTAAGCCCTTGGCAGAAAGTATGAGCGAACTGACTCACGGAAATTCGTTCGTCGAATGGTTTGCCGCGGAAGCAGTGCGTCAACACGGCCCCGGTGGAGGATTTCAAATGCCCACTACATTTACTACGGAAAAGGGAACTCCTCGAGGAAAGGTGCTGGGAATCAAACAAGCGGTTGGTGTCGCTGCCTTGATTACTCCATGGAACTTTCCGCTTGCTATGGTACGTGTTGTACAGCCTCGAAGTCGACTGCGCGATGATTCTGACATTGCGGTTTGTAGATCACACGCAAAGGGGCACCAGCTTTGGCTGCAGGGTGCACCGTGGTAATCAAGCCGAGTGGTCGAACACCGTTAACGACATTGGCGCTTCAGAATCTGGCCCAAGAGGCGGGCATCCCTGCTGAGGTCATGCAAGTAGTTACTGCCGAGCACGGTACGGATATTGGTCACGAACTTTGTACCAATCCAGGTGTGGCAAAAGTAAGCTTCACGGGATCCACTAGCGTCGGAAAACAGCTCATGGAATGGAGTAGCTCCACCGTGAAGCACGTTTCGATGGAATTGGGAGGGAATGCGCCGTTTATTGTTTTCGAGGATGCTGATTTGGATCAAGCTGTCGGTGCGGCTGTCGCAAGCAAATTTCGTAATGCGGGCCAGACATGTGTATGCGCCGATCGCTTCTTGTTGCATGAATCAATTCACGATGACTTCGTGGAACGTTTGCTGAAAAAGATTGATGAGAGCATTCATCTAGGTGATGGTATGGACGAGGGAACGACTATGGGTCCACTAATCACCAAGTCCGCGGCATCGAATACATACGAAACAGTTCAGAAGGCAGTTAAGGAAGGCGCAAAGTGTGTGTACGGCGACGTTGATGAAAAGCCTAGCGGACAGTTTTACAATCCTATTGTCTTGACGAATGTGTCGACGGAAAGCCTCGTATGGCACGAAGAAAATTTTGGACCCGTCGTGCCCATTAGGTCGTTCAGTAGCGAGGAGGAAGCATTGAAAGTGGCCAATGATTCCAATGTTGGTCTTGCTTCTTATTTCTGTACCCGTGACATGTCCAGGGCTTTCCGCTTTGCAGAACGGTAAGCAAAAGTTGCGCGTGGAACTCGTCTCACTTCATATCCTCACATTTGGCTTTCTAGTCTCGAGACTGGTATGGTAGGAGTGAATGACGGAATCATGAGCACATGTGTCGCTCCATTTGGAGGTGTTAAAGAGAGTGGCCTTGGTCGTGAAGGTGGAAGTCTCGGTCTCGAGGAGTATTTAGAGACGAAGTACATTTTCTTGAATGTTTAGAATAATCGGATCTACATAGACTTAACATTGCATGCGTACCCATTTTAGTCATCCTCGTGGTAGTCCATATCTTGTAGAACTTTTAACATGTCTAATGTTGATGCTCGCCTATCATAACCGCCAGGGCTAGCGCCCGCATCACTAGCTTGTTGCCTGTCAAATTCATAAAATTGCTGTTGAACGTCTCTCATCCAGTTAACCGAGCTTCTTCGAATTGAAGAACGGAAATTGTTGTTGAATTGAACATTCGGCATAAGACCTGGAACGCTGTCTAGATCACCGAACGAGTCCCCCATAGCAGATCCCATACTCATTGCAGACATTCGACGTGCATCGACAGCACCAGCTTGAATAGAAAAAGGTTGAATCGAAGATCGGCGGCGATCAAACACAAAGTCATCGAACAGATCGTCTCCAAACTCGGCCTGAAAGTCGTGTATATCGCTAACGAGGCCTTTGGCTGAAGACGACGATATACTCATGGCTCGCCACGAGGGGCGACGCCCGAACTTCTCTAGAACTTCAACAGATTCACGAGACGACCGGCGGCGATCTACGACATCATTGTCATCGCGTGTTTTTCTCGTCTGTTCGGCATAATAGTCGACATCACCATATCCATAATCAGGGTTCAGTGGGGGCGGCATTCGGTTTACTTGTTGTGCGTTGAGTTGAGGCGGCTGCTGATACATATTCCGGAATTGCTGCTGCAACTGTGGATGTATTGGCGTTGGTTGCAGATCTTGTAATTGTTCGACATTTAGTTGCTGTAACTGATGCGACGGTGCTTGCTGACTTTGCATGTCAGTGAACGCTTGCGAATTTCCATACAGAAAATTGATACTCTGGCGAACTTCATCGGTCATATTGATTGCACTGATGCCACCGATGGTGGGCGCAGGCATTGAAAAAAGCCATTTGAGGAGCTATTAGATTCGCAGCAGCATGTTGATCGACAAGGTGTTGAGCAACGGAAGAGCTAGAATGTTGAGATGACACGAAGCTATGCACGGTTTCTGGAGGGGGAGTCCGTGAACGAGGAGGAGAAAGTGAATCGCCTTCTTTTTTCTTTCTTTTTCTGTGCCGTTACTTGATCACGAAGAGAATGCCCCACCTTTTCTCTGGCCTGAATATCCCCAATATCGTACCACCTCCCGGAATCGTCATCTTGTTTCACAAAGAATGCGCCCTCCTGTCGCACCTGTTCTACCACGGAAATGACTACCGCAGTCTTATCAGTCTTTGAGGGAGCCTGGACGTATCGATCTACGTTCGCTTGTATCAAATTCCTGAACCAGACGTTTCCTTCGTGATTCCAGTTTCGCTTCCCACGACCGCAGCATACATCTCGATTACGAGGCTCATATCCAACAGGTAACGGTGTTAACACTGACGGCAGTCCCGACTTTTCTCCTGCTACTATTGCTAACGCAATGGCTTGTAAATCCATGTGCAAATTTGCTGATTCTGAAGAGGCCTTTGTCATAATTGCGAGGAAAAAAATAATCTAATACTCCTAGCTACTAGTTGCTTCGCCCCCTCGACCACACTCTGAACAGGGTATTCCGCTAGGCTGTATTTTATCTTTTAAAAGCGTACTCCGGACTCCGGGGTAGCTCTTTACCGATTTCATATAAGCAAAAGCAAAAATAAAAGATGCGCAGGCAAAACAAAGAGCGCGGTCGCATAAACAGCGCTCTGTTTGGTTCTGGTTCTCCGCATCTTTTTTTGCATGTTGGGGTGCCGGTCGAGAAGCAGTGTTGTGCTACAGTACAGACTTTACGATAGTACAGTGTAGTGCCAAGACAGAAACGGACAAACAACTAATCCGGTTAACGTGCACAACCGAATACGTCATGATGACGTATATCAAACATCGGACCGGTTTCGAAGCGGGACTTAATAATGCCACGTGTAACATTTTCCCAACCTCTTTTTTAAAACCGGCCAGTTCAAAAAACGACCCGGCCTGCTCGCACAAACGGTTTTTTTTCCAATGAACGAGCTGGGCGGTGCGCACTGGGGTTAGTACTTGTATGGCTGGTCAACGCCAATTCAGGATAATGAAAACAATTGTATGCAACAAGTTGACAACAGCAACATGCCCTTCCATCCAAACAACATTGAGACGGAGTCGATCCAAGCGGATATTTCCTCTATTCTTGAAGATTTGAGAGCAAACGCCTGCTGGACGCCAAAGCTTCCGTTTAAGTGTCAGCTGACTGTTTGTGCTGGGCAAGTTCCTGATCGCTTTGAAGAACTTGACTTGAATGCTTTCATAGGTGAGAATTACAGCCGATCATGCAGACTGTACTTGATCCAAAAGTTTATCCTCCGCCAGCTAATAGACCGGCAAAAATGATTCTGTCGAGGGTGACAAAGTTCTGGAGCAGCTGCAAACAGATCTCATCAGAGCAGCTTTTGAAAATGGTCACGAAATCAAGCCCAATGGAAGCACCAGTAACAAAGCCAGAGGGCCAGTTGACGATCGTGTCTTTGTGTGTCCTAGGCACCGTATTTATAAACCTGGAGAGAATGGCAAAGACGGAACTAACAACCCAAACCGCAAGAGAAAGTATCGAAACACATCTCTGCATAACAATAAGAAAAACTCGTATGCAGGACTGAAGCTTGACAGGGCGTTTCTCGGACTAACCGACCTACCGATTTAAATCTTGTTTGTCGTTATCGCTTTCACGGTTAAATGGGATGACATCGGATACTATGTGATGCTTGGCACTGGCTGTGCCAGCCATGAACATCACCCTCGGCTGGGAGTGGAAGACATGAGAATCCCTTCCCGTGTAATTGAGCCACATGAAAAGAAATCATGACCTCAATTGCTGCAGCAAATGTCAATGATGGTGCGGGATGTATGATTGTCAAAGAGAGACTTGGGCACTACATTGAAAGAAGTCAGTTCCGCTACATATCAAGAAAGAACACCAAGAATCCTGGTGCTACCAGTATCGCTAATGTTACCTGCATGGATGATTTGATATCTAAGTTTAAAGGTTCTGACAAGTACAGCTGGGCTATTTTGTATGATGAGATCCTTAACATTTCACAACCGGACGATGTCGATGAGTCGCCCTGATGGGCAGGATGTCGAGAATAGGCAGGACGTTGGGAATATACCCGCACATGTCCAGGAACAAGCCCTTCTTGAAGACGAGGTGTTGACACAAGAAACAAACATCCGAGATGGCTTTTTGCAATCGTTTGCTGTTGCGGTTGAAACAGTGCCGGAGATTTCCGATGTCCTCGATCCCGATGATACATACATCTATGCTGATAAGAATACTCGCGACTCCCTGCGCGTGCAGAAATGAGAAGACAAGCCATTGAGAGACGTGGGTCAATTCTGGGACTGAAACCAGAGCAGAAGATGGTTGTTGCAATCGCTTGGAGTGTGAACGATGCATTACGCCCTATTCAAGCTTTATCCAGAAGTTGTTTACTGTGATGTTACAGAGGACACAAACAGAGAGAAAAGACCCCTCCTCACATTTTCGATTAGAGAAAGTCATGGTAATCAAATCGTGTTTTTAAGTGTGCTACTTCCCGATGAAAAAGCATGTTCTTTTCGATGGGTATTCCAGGACGTTCTTCCGTCCCTCTTACAGCGAATATCTCCAAAGGATCAATCTGATCATTACGGATGGTGACTCGCAAGAGACAACTGAAGTCGATAACATGCGGGATGAAATCGAAGATCTGCGACATGAAGAAATGCGGAAGACTTTTGAAAAAGTGGAAATTATGCGGCGGACGTTGGAACAGGTTGTACAGGACAGCACCACCACGAACTTCCAACGCTTTGCTTCGTGTTCGTTCGCGGGTGGCACATTGTACACAAAGGGTATTCGAGGCACGGTCCAGGAAAGTCAGACGTTGTTGTCGGAAATGAAGAAAAGTACGAAAGATTCCAGAGGACCTTGAAAGCTTTCGTATACTCCTGGATGAGACCAGGATTTTGTGAGTCAGAGGAAGAGCTTAGGGTGTCAAAGGCTCTATTGTTGAGATATCTTTCATTGGAACGTGTGAAAAGTATATTCAAGGAGGGAGAAAATCAAGTCAGAGATGTAATTCATTGGATTCGAGGGCACGTCGAGCCATTGCAGCCATACTATGCGCACTACATTCGCAAGCGATGTCGGCATTTTGACTCCCACATGAATACAGCTCACGAAGGAACTAACAATGGTTTGAAGAGCCATGGTGCTGCTGTTCTTGCCAGTCATAGCATAGCTCAAGCAGCAAGTGCAATGAACACGCAACTGTTTGCTAAATGTAGTTCCATCAAAAAGAAGGCCGCAAATGACATTAAAAAAGAGGTTCTGTGGTCGCAGCTACCGTTGAGAAACAATGTGACGGAACTATGCCTTGCTCTTGTGGAAAACCAATGGAAGCGATCGCTCAATTATTCCATCTTCCGTGAATTACCAGAGAAATGGCTGGTTATTGTGAAAGACAATTGCAAAAGCAGCGAAATCGGGCATGAAGAAGATGACTCTCCAATGAGTGGTTATATTCCAATTTTTGAACACGTCCGTCATGTCACTGTATCAGAAGGAAGATTGTTGTGTTCGTGCTGTGCCTTTGAACGGCTTGGATTCCCATGCTGCCATGCACTTGCAGTTCTCAAAGACGAATTTCCAAATTACGAGGGCCCGGAGAAGAACGATGTTGCTCTCTTTTGGCACTCATCCTATGCTTACTACGGTGAAAGACCAGTTGAATTTCCATCGCTACATCGCCTGTTTGAGGAGCTCAAGACCAGCGATGCAAGAGGACCGGCGCTTCCTGGAACGCTTTCTGAGTTTATGTTTACCATCCCAAGAGCAGTGCCTTCAAAGTTTCAAGACAAACCAGTCGTTGATCGTCTAGTCAATGCGCTGTACCGAGCGAGACAATAGTGGTAAGATCCGGCGAAGATATCAGAGCATGGATTGAAGCCTACTACCACTGTGATAGCTTTGGACTTCGAAGAGAATGTACACAAGCAACCCAAGCCTCGGATGAAGAGGATGACGATGCTGGCAACATTGCTGACGATGCTGATGATGACGACAATATTCCCAACCTTGGAAATGAAGCTCACTCGTTTTTCAATGCTACGAATGCTAGTTACAAAGATTGTTGCCGCGTTCTTGACAAAAATTTTACGCAAGAAGATGTTATAGAGTTAAAAGCATGTCTTGAAAAGCTGATTCGACGAAAGAATGTCCAGCGCATGACATCAGAAAGTGCTCCATCCATTGCAGGGGCTACATATGTGTCCAGTGCTGTGGCAACGCAACCAAATGAATTCGACCGACGCTATAATGGGAAAAGAAGTTCTTTCTGAAGTTTAATGTAATCACATGTTATAACAGTTAACGTGAGGTGTGACAAAGAATGTAACATCGAACTTAGTTACCATCATCGAAGCAAATTTATTGGCAAAGGAGCTCGATTGAGAGAGAAACCTGGACGAAAAACGCATGAGCTGCTCGTTCAAAAGGGTAGGAACCCGACAGCTTGGTCAAACAACCACAGCATGGATTTTGAGATCAATGCTCGAAATTCCTCACGAAAGTGGAAAGCTAGTTGGAAACTGAGAATCATTCGACACGAGATACGCAAACCTTGCAGGTAAGATACCATACGAAACCTGCAACCTGACCCAACGATAGCACGAATTTTGGAAGATTCAATGCTGGTTCAACATATGCAATCAAAAGACAGTGCATGATACTAAACGACAACTCGATCAATCAACAGAGGAAAACGAAAGCTGCGATAGTGTGTCCACGGATACACCCGCCACAAAATCAGAGCCTCAAAGTGACTAAAGCCACTTCCCCATACTGCTAATTGCGGTAGACACTCCCCGAACCTGTATGATTGCAAATAGACGGTGAAATGTCGAGGGAATGCCATTCGTCGTCTTCAACAACAACTTGATCAAGCAACGAAAGAGAGGAATACCAAAGCCGCATAGTCTTCAAAGCAATCGAGAGCCTTCTCTTGTGTCCACAATAACACCCGCAACACTATCAGAGCCTCAACGTACTGCTAATTGTGGTAGACATTTCCACCCATCTCATTTGAAAATGAGATGCTGTCTACGACAACAGTAACTGGCCTGAGTAATGCGACGAGCAGGTATAAATGACACTCTTGAGGGTTCTAGATGACCTTGAGGGCACTTGAAAACCTTGAGAGAACCTGTATGATTGCAAAAGACGGGTGAAATGTCGAGGGAATGCCGTTCGTCGTCTTCAACAACAACTTGATCAAGCAACGAAGAGAGGAATACCAAAGCCGCATAGTCTTCAAAGCAATCGTGAGAGCCTTCTCTTGTGTCCACAATAACACCCGCAACACTATCAGAGCCTCAACGTACTGCTAATTGTGGTAGACATTTCCACCCATCTCATTTGAAAATGAGATGCGCTGTCGACAACAGTAACTGGCCTGAGTAATGCGACGAGCAGGTATAAATGACACTCTTGAGGGTTCTAGATGACCTTGAGGGCACTTGAAAACCTAGAGAGAACCTGTTTGATTGCAATAGACGTTGAAAAATTGAGGGAATGTCTTCGACGTCCTTCACATTGAAAGCTCGATAAAAGCCAGACGATCACATGCCGGTGTTCAAATGAACAGCAAACACAGGCGTTAGATTGGTATAATAATCATATTGACCAATTGATGAATAACTTACAACAAATGCAACGAGTCTCCTGCTGCTGAAATAATTGAGAGTAAATGGAATATGGGTCATGATGTTATGCGTTGTTGGCTTGTGTGGTTGTGCAATGAAAGATTGCGCTCTCCACTCTCCACCCAAAAACTGGCTGTTGGAAAATTTCAAACGAAAAACGATTGTTTGCCTAAGTAAGATGATTTACTTAGATCGCAACGGACATCTTCGACAGTTTTTTCTTTGCTTGCCCGGCGTGAAAAGATTGGTCGAAAACCGGATGACGGAAGGACTGGATTGGGGGAAGGACAGACCAACCGGTAATGGATGTGACGTATTCGGTTGGGCACGTTAACCGGATTATCCAACGGACTTTTTTGTACCGCGCATTTTCTCGCTCTAAACTGTAACGGTCCACTTTATTCGCGCGAGACTCGTGACACACGATGCATGACTGCGTTAATTATCGTCTAGGCATTTTAATTCAACCAAGAATTCAACCAGTGAAAGATAGTGAATGTCATCGTGTCAATTGTTGTCGCCAATAATGAAGACAAATCCTATTGTATTTCATCGCACATAAAAGATCATTATTAAAGAATGGGATGGCTTAGAAAGATCAAAGTAGGGATTGGCTCGACCTTCGGCGTCTCTCTAGCTAGAGTCAGGTGCGTCCGCATCACGCATCGATTGTCAATCCGCGACAAAGAGTAAAACAGTGTCTTTGTGCCCAAGTAAGATCACCTCATTGTCTCAGAATAATCATGAAAAGGTTTAATTGAGATTATAACTATTTGTGCTAATCGCCGAGAACTAAGGAACGGAGAATTGGCCGCAGCTTCAAAAAAAAGAAGGTCGACGATTGGCTGATAGAAAAAGCTTGTAGGTTAACCTCTCAAGCCCCTGGAATTGGAATACGAGCACCTGGTAAGCCCCTTAGTATCCTGTCTCTATCCGGTCTCCGGTCTGCATACGTCTAGCACAACAAAGACTAACACCTGAAGTTCGTGGTAGAGAACCTGTCACCAACTTCTTTCAAAGTCCCGGAACTTCCGAGAGGTGGAGGGAGGATGAAGGAAGAAAGTAGGCGAGGACATTTGCCCCTTGTCTCGATTAGAGTTCCATTTCTCATCCTACATTGTTCGTCATAGTCCATCCTTCCGTTTGTCCGCCTACCCTTTACATATAATGCTATATTGTGGGTACCGGACGTTAACTGAGTATAGATTTACGATGAATCTCGATGCCGGTTTACTGTTTACTTCTTTCAACAGGGAGAACAAAGTTTTTTTTTGATGGACCATCGACATCGACGCCATCGATTCACAGGATGAGATGGGTGGTAGATGTATTGTCAATAGTAATATCTTTGAATTGGTAGCAGTTCTCACACAACGCACGGAAAACATAGCGCCTACCTGCTGGCTAAGCGGAAGTAATTTTAGTGGCATCTGAGAAACAAAGTAGTTTGATTGAGCTGTTTATTGTCGATTTACCTTTCAAGAGCGATGAGCGTACCCAATTCGATAGATTCGAACAATAAATCACTGATAGGGCGCCGTCTTCGACATCGGAGCATCTCGAGCGGAACTGGTGTTGAAGTCAATCGTAAGCAATCGATGTTGAGCATAGAGGAAGATGATACACCGCGATTACCCATTCCGAGTCCGGATTCGCCCGTTCGAAAAACGTGGGAGCGGCAGTACCGTTCTTTCTTAGCGAAAAAGAGCGCAAAAGGACAGGGACCGGTTTCTCAGAAAGGAACACCATTACCTGATTTACCGAAAATTACCCAAACTGCTGTTAAAAAGGGAGATTATACGGCAGATGAGCACTCTGTTCGCGGAGGCGGTTTCTTCGGCAATGTGTTCCGTTCATCCGAGAAAACAATGCGGAAGGGCCATGATCGGCGGGCCAAGTCATTTTCCCATACAGATGAACTCGATGGAGCTCGGCATCATGGGACACCAAAAAGCCCAGGGAGTAGTCGGCACGCCATTCCCTACGACATGGATGCTCCTCCATCCCTTCACAGTTTGAGCCTTGCTCGTTCGCGTTCTGTCAATGACACGTTTCGAATGAACAATCCTAGCCCCACCACAACTTTGACTTTAGAGACTAGTGGAGCGATACCTGCAACATGCAAAGAGGAAGAAGATATTACACAAATCTCTTCTAGCTACACTGAGTCGACTGGACTCACCGCCGATTTATTCCGAGAAGAAAATAATGCAGCCTTCAGTAGATCTGCATCTGCTATGAAAAAAGCTTTCACGGAATTTCATAACTCATCAGCGACAGGCAGTGATGCTAATTCAGCTTTCCTCGGTGACGACCCGTCGACGTCCTGGGTTCATCGTCAGCGAAGTGCTCTCGCTACATCTGGGCTCTTTGCCCGTAAACTGCAGCCAGGGAACAGATTGGCTTCAGTGGATCGCTTGGATCACTTAGACTTTTCTAATGCTACCGGAAGTCGAGTGCTGAAGCCTATTCTTGGTGTGGAAACATGGCAAAATGCACGTAGATATCTCATGGGACCGGCGATTGTAGCGGACTCTCCTGTATCGCTTTGGGCACATCAACTCATTAATCTCTCAGACGCTACCACCGACGACTCTGCCGTATACAACACGATATTGCTCGGGCCATGTTTTATATGTGACATGAGCAAGGTTAACGATCACATGTCATCAGAGGAGTGGTCTTCCGCTGAGCTACTTTTATATCAAAATTGTCTTTTAGAATTCAGCAGTACAGAGGATCGCACATCGGGATCAAGACCGCGAGGGTACATGCACTTGCAGTACGCGGTTGCAGAACAGCACCCTTTGTTTGATAACGCTCTTCAAGTTCGATGCTATGGAAGCCCTTGTGCGAAATCAGATGCGAGGCTTCTCCTTATCTGCTTAGCCAAACCGGAAGAAAGGGAACTATGGATATCTTGCATAAACAGGGCTGGTCTACTCAATCTTGATTTCATGTATGAGTTCAATGCAGAGAAGCCGCTGGGAACTGGGGCGTACTCTTCGGTGTACCAAGGGCGTCGCAAACAGAAGCAAATTGGGAGTATTCCATCGCAGCACTGCGACAGAGCTCTAAAAGTTTTCAAAAAGGAAGAGTTTTGGAGACATGTCATGAAGGGCAGAGAGCGAGCAGATACAGTTGTTAGAGAAGCATCAGTGCAAAGCGTATTGACTGTGAAGTACGGTCCGACTGTGCCCTCCTTAGTTAAATTACTGGGCTTCTTTGAAACGTCTGAGCACGTTGTTTTGGAATTGGAGCTTTTAGACGGACGCGATCTATTTCATCATATCACGCAAGCTAAGGGTGCTTTGGAAGAGAAGGACGCCGCTAGAATCCTAAAGGACTTGCTACAAAGTCTGCAAGCTATGAAAAAAGCAGGGATTGCTCATCGCGACATCAAGCCTGCCAATCTCCTCATGAGCTCCGGTTCCGATACTGTTATAAAGGTAGGGGATTTTGGAATGGCCACATTCGTTGGAGTAGACGGTAAAGTGAGAGGACGGTGCGGTACACCCGGATACGTTGCTCCAGAAATATTCACTGCTGGTGTCTACGGTGGCTACGATAACAAGATCGACGTCTTCTCCGCTGGCGTGACACTATACGTTATGCTCTGTGGATATGAACCGTTTTATGGAGAAACCGATGCGGAACTTGTGGAGGCCAATAAAGTTGCCGAGGTAGATTTTCCTGATGAGGATTGGTCAAAAGTTTCACCTTTGCCAAGGACTTGGTGAAGAAGATGATGCACAAAGACCCGAACGAGCGAGTTAACGTCGAACAAGCGATGCATCACCCATGGCTGACTAGACATCTGAACGGTCAGGATCATTTACAGGTTGGCTCACAATCGAGCCAAAATACCTGTGTAATTTGCTAATAGTAGCTGAATAAAATAACATTAATTTTTGGTTGTATCAGAGAAATTCAATTACCTGCGTTCCACGTTCAAGACGCAAAAGTACGCAATATAAATTGTCGCCTGATAGCTTTACCTGTCGATATTCTAGATAAACATAGCATTGAGTGAATCATTGAAAATCAACACTTGCTCATTCCCGGGCATTGGTGATGAAATGTTTTTCGTCAACAAAATCGTGACTTGTTCAGACGAAAACGATGGCCAAAAATTGACTCCCCTTTAGAACAGTACATCCGGCGTCACTGTCACACCGCCAAATTGGTGTATCACTCTCCTACATGAGATATTATACACAGAATGATTCCTGTAATATTCAAACAAGCTTTGAAATATCAAATAGCGAAAGAGTAGATAACTTTTTCCTGTACGGTACTCATTGCTTAATGTCACAAATTCTTCCGCGCAAGCCGGTACGTATTCCATTCGAACAACAAAAACAAAAACTCACTCCAAATCAACATTTACTCTCATCGTCTATCTCTTTCTACAATTCGCAATGCTTTCAAATATCAGTTTTTGGAAGAATGGATGCATCAGCTCTATCAAGTGCAAAGGATACGCAGAAGCGAGCCGTCATATACGTGATCCTAGCATCGTTAGCTTACAGCGCAATTAGTGGCTTGTCATATGCTCGGTCGAGTAGTCAAAATAGCGCGACTGATTCCGGTATATCTTTAGGAGATTTTAACAGCTTTCGAAAGCTAAAATATCAGCTTATCAAATCTGCCGCAAATGATCCTCATCGTGAGTACATGCCGCGACCAGATGGGATGGACAAGATCGTCATTCTCGAGGAGGATATCAAAACAAGAATTGTCGGAGGATTACCATCACCCCAGGGAGCGTTTCCTTTTACGTCCACTCTACAGGATCAGCCCTTTGCGGCGGAACACTTATTCATGAAGATATCGTCCTCACCGCGGCGCACTGCTTTGATACATTTGTCGAAGATGTAATAATTGGGTCCAACGACATATTCGGACGAGACGGCGCGGAAAGAATACCAGTAGAAATAACACTCCCCCACCCTCTGTACTCCAATCAAACGGAACAAAATGATATCATGTTGTTGAAGCTTCGATCCTCGAGTAATTCGTCTCTAGTCACTCTCAATCTTAATCCTGTCGAACCAACAGACGACGAAGAAGTGACAGTAATTGGATTTGGGTATACATCCGAACCTGAAACTGAGGACGCTGCAGTATCTATTGAGCTTCAAGAAGTCAACATCAACATTATTGATTTCGAAACGTGTGATGCCTTGCTGGGGGTACCGATTTTCGCAGACTCGCAAATTTGTGCAGGCAATCTGGATGGAGGTCGTGATAGGTAAGATGTCAAGGGCTTGATACTGTTCTATTGCAGAGTTTTCATACAAGTGCTAAAACTCACTTTCAACGATTAGTTGTGCCGGAGATTCGGGTGGTCCGTTGTTGAGTCTCGATGGACAACAGTACGGTGTGGTGTCCTACGGTATTGGATGCGGTCAACCGAATCGACCCGCTGTTTACACTCGCCTAAGCGCGTTTGCAGATTGGATCCGCGAAGGAATTTGCTCACTTTCAGAAAATCCTCCCCCCGACTGTCCTGAAAGACCACCCGTCGATAGTCCTGTGGAGCCAGAAACCTTACCTACGGCGGCACCAACTGTGGTCAACAGTACAACTTCTTCGCCAACCCTAGCACCCTTGTCTGCCACTACCGCACCCGTGCAGCGTCCTACACCCCGACCGCTGATTACTATCCCCCATAATGATTTGTTTGTACTAAGCAACGGAAAGGAGAAAGGATTCAGTTCCTTGTTTGGAAAGAACAAAGACACAGTATCCAAACCAGTAATGGGAAGCAACCGTGAATCTGTCTCTGGGAAAGAATCTAAAAAGGGAAAAGGGAAAAGGAAACGAAGAAAACACCGCGGCAAGGGCAAGGGCAAGGCAAGCAAGAAAAGTAGTTCCAGCGGCAAGGGTAGCGAAAAGTCTAGTATCAAAGGCAAGAAGATGTAAAAATTAAAAGCCTCAAATACAACTTCATTCTAAAGGATTTAAGACATAAACGATCAAGTCGTCATGTATTACAAATGCTGCAAAATATATTTGTGTTGTGATGAGGTCAACTATGGCATTCCTTAGTCTAGTCACTTGATTTGCTCACGATGATTCATTCGTGACTGGAAAATAGTTAAGCCCGCTCATTTTGAACTATAAACGATGAAGGCGTTCCATGAAATGTTGTTAACTACAAATTCATAAGATGAAATCGGTCATGGCTTACCAAGCTAGAGTGGAACGAATGAATAATAGTGTGGCTCGTTTTCGGTTGATTTATGAGAATCAAGGAAGATGAGAATACATCATCATGACTGAAGTTCAGTCCTGGAAAAGGTAATATGCACTTTGGACTATAGTGAATATTAAAGACAACGATATTTTCAACGAATACCAGAATAATAGTGGAGGCGTGCGTTGAAATTGCCGCTAAAGATAACTGAATTGAAATCAAGTCAATTGGAAAGCTACCAGGTACAGGCAGCCCAACATAAGGAGCTGCATTAACAGTTTGTTCATGATTCATGACTGGGTGCAGCCGCGATTACGTCCCGTTTCTATTTATGATGTATAGTGAATTCGGAAATAAAGAATTCAGGATGTATGGCGAGCAATGCTGATTGTCAATGTATTTTGGCAACGACACATGTTAATCACCAAGCTATCAGGTCGAATGATGGCTATCCATCTAGTTTCCCTCCCCATCCGTTATCGATTATTATCGCACTGGTTTGTAGGTGTTATTTCTAGATAAACATGATGTCGTACAGAGTTCGAAAAAGCGAGGCGCGCGCTTACTTACGCACTCGGCCGAAAGCCGCGCCACAAGCCACACACACGAAAGGTATCAAGATTCAGTGTCGCATGCACGCACAGACGAGTGAGAGCCTTTGACGTTTGACGTTTTTGCCGCCGCTTATGCACATCACTCTCGCGCGCTGACAAGAGTTTCATCTCTTTGCTGGTGTCTACTTTGCGTTTGAAGATTGCCGAATTGAGCTATTTTATCAGTATTCAACAAAACGAATAAGAATGAAGATCATTATCTGGACTAGTTTGTTTCAGGCCGTCGTGTCTTTTTCTGTGCCTAAGACGAGTGTACCTCGTTCCTCGTCGGCATTGTTTGCGGAAGCCAATGGCTCCGCCGCACCCAAGAAAATTCTCGTTCTCGGAGGTGATGGTTTCTGTGGCTGGCCCACTAGTTTGTACCTTTCCGATCAAGGGCACGATGTTGTGGTCGTAGACAACTTGTCTCGCAGAAATATCGATCTAGAGTTGGGTTGCGACTCTTTGACACCAATTCAACCCATGGAGGTCAGTCTCATCGAGCTGTATTTTTCATTCATCTGCTTTGCTTCTGGATGAGAGCGGATAAATGCTTTTATATTTGAAATTCAACTTATCTCACTCGTCGCTGTTCCTCTTTTGTACTCCCCCCGCAGGTCCGTTGCCAAGCTTGGAAAGAGGTGACCGGAAAAGATATTCGCTTCGTCAATCTCGATGTCGCCAAGGAGTACGATCTCCTCGTTCAATTGATCGAGAAGGAAAAGCCCGACTCGATTGTTCATTTTGCGGAACAACGTGCGGCTCCTTACTCGATGAAGACATCGAAAACCAAGCGCTACACGGTCGACAACAACGTCGGTGGTTCGAACAACTTGTGCTGTGCGGTGATTGACAGCGGGGTCGATGCGCATATTGTTCATTTGGGTACTATGGGTGTGTACGGTTACGGCACTTCGGGTGGTGAAATTCCGGAAGGATACATTGATGTCATTCTCCCGGGAGGACGCGAATCCAACATTCTGCACCCGGCGTACCCCGGATCAGTCTATCATGCTACCAAGTGTTTGGATGCGCTCTTGTGGCAGTTTTACAATAAGAACGATCAACTTCGTGTGACAGACTTGCATCAAGGTATTGTTTGGGGAACGAACACTCCTCAGACCGCTCTTGATGAACGCTTAATTAACCGATTTGATTACGATGGAGACTACGGTACTGTGTTGAACCGTTTCTTGATGCAAGGTGCTATGGGCGTTCCTCTTACTGTCTACGGTACTGGAGGTCAGACTCGTGCTTTCATCCATATCTCTGACACGGCTCGCTGCATTGAACTCGCCATCAACAATCCCCCCAAGCCAGGTGATCGCGTAGAGATCTTCAATCAAGTCGCCGAAACACGACGTGTTCGGGACATTGCCAACTTGGTCGCGAAATTGACGGGAGTGGAAGTCAACTACATCCCGAATCCTCGTCAGGAAGCCGATGAGAATGAGCTCGACGTGTCCAACAAAAAGTTCTGCAACCTCGGTCTGGACCCCATTACCTTGGACACCGGTTTGTTCGATGAAGTGACGGAAGTTGTGAAGAAGTACAAGAGCCGGTGCAACCCGCAGAAAATCTTGCCAGCATCCTTCTGGAACAAGAAGCGTGCGGAAGCGTGTGCGGATTTGGACCCCAAGAGTGTCAAACTAGCCGAAGAAAAGACCGAGGCGGCGGCTCCTTAAAATCGATTAGGAAGAATATAAGAATATCAAGTTATCCGTACTTGGTATCCGTGTTATGACGCAGTTTACTTTATTCTACAAAAGGAGGACATGGTTTTCTTTGTTTCTTTTATTAGTTTATAAAAAATATTTTTATGAGGAACATACAACATGAATGGTCTGTTATGCGAGTTCATAATATTATGAACTTTCCGAATTAAGAATAGGGTTTGACGTGCTCGCGGAACGACTTCGATCTTCGAAAGAAAGCCGCCGCTGTGATGAAAGAAGTTAACACTTTTTGGGTGAGGAGCAATGATGCTCATGAATGATGATTCATTCTTCATTCATGTTCTAATGATACAATATTCCTTGACAGCCAGTTTTTGTTCTGTTTGGAAGGGTGTCATCTTTCGTGAAAGCTTTCTTGAGCCACTGAAATAATAGTTTTCGGTGTGTGAAGTCCACGGCATTTTTCAGCTTCACAAAAAGGTGAGCATTTCAATGCATGGAAACCGTCCTTTCGCTTAGAGGGGTAGCTACCGACTTTCGGCTTGTCCACGATGACTTATTTTTAACTGAGCGGCTGGCTCGGATCCTCGGCTCGGTTTATTGAGAAGCAGACGCAATCTTGTGACCATTTTGTGTCCTCGTCCTCATCAACTTCTGAGCGACAAATCAATGCTACCACTTGACTAGACAATTTGACGCATTATAAAGTCAACGGTTAAGAAGTTGGAGCCTCGGAAGGAGATCGGGTCGGAGCCTCCGAAGGGGATTTTGTCGGAGCCTCGGACGGGGAACGTGTCGGGGCCTGAGAAGGAGATCTCGTCGGAGCCTCAGAAGGGGATTTTGTCGGAGCCTCCGAAGGGGAACGTGTCGGAGCCTCCGACGGGGATCTTGTTGGTGCCTCGGAAGGAGATCGGGTCGGAGCCTCAGAAGGGGATCTCGTCGGAGCCTCAGAAGGGGATTTCGTCGGAGCCTCAGAAGGGGATTTTGTCGGAGCCTCAGAAGGGGATCTCGTCGGAGCCTCGGAAGGAGATCGGGTCGGAGCCTCAGAAGGGGTTTTCGTCGGAGCCTCAGAAGGGGTTTTCGTCGGAGCCTCGGAAGGGGATTTGGTTGGAGCTTCAGATGGCGCCGAAGACGGTCTTTGCTCGGGGCTCTAGTGGGTTGACTGCTTGGTGAAACAGTCGGACCTTCCGTCGGAGCCGATGACGGTTTAGCGCTCGGCTTATCGCTTGGGGCGCTAGAAGGCTTCATACTCGGTGCGACGGTCGGCCTATCTGTCGGAGCACTCGATGGTCCAGCCGTGGGTGCAACACTCGGTCGTGAAGTGGGCGAAACAGATGGTTTCACGCTAGGCTGTTGAGTCGGGTCACTTGATGGCGACACTGTCGGAGTACTAGTCGGCTGAATTGTCGGCACGGAGCTGGGCTCTTTCGAAGGGCTCGTTGTTGGTTGACGACTGGGTTGAACGGTCGGAACTGCGCTTGGTTTCGTCGTCGGAGTCATGCTCGGTACAGCCGTCGGTCCGCTTGTTGGTCTCGCACTTGGTGTAACTGTCGGATTATCTGTCGGTGAAATCGACGGACGACTTGTGGGTGCAGCGCTTGGTCTTGTCGTAGGTTGGCGGCTCGGCGGAGCAGACGGAATGATGCTCGGCGACACGGTCGGATCCAAACTGGGCACGGCACTTCTTACAGGAGTTGGCAATATACTCGGTACAAGAGATGGGGTGTGAGTCGGTTCAACGGAAGGCCGAACCGATGGCGTAACACTCGGTCTTGATGTGGGCGAAGCAGAAGGACCAGGAGAAGGCGCCGCCGAAGGTTCACGCGAGGGACTATTTGTGGGCAGGTGGCTCGGCGTTCCGGATGGGACTATTGTCGGCGCCGATGTCGGAATAATCGTGGGTTCACTAGACGGTTCCTTCGTGGGATTCATGCTAGGTGCAACGGTCGGATTCTCTGTCGGGTTAGTCGATGGTCGGGAAGTAGGAACAGCACTCGGTCGTGACGTTGGCGTGACGGAAGGAACTGTCGTTGGAGCACTCGATGGTTCCCTCGAAGGTCCTTTCGTGGGCTGGCTGCTCGGCGCAGCCGATGGTTCGCGCGAAGGCCCACTTGTGGGTTGACTGCTCGGCGAAACTGTCGGACCTTCCGTCGGAGCCGATGTCGGTTTAGCGCTCGGCTTATCGCTTGGGGCGCTAGAAGGCTTCATACTCGGCGCAACTGTTGGCCCATCGGTAGGTGAACTTGACGGTCGAGTCGTGGGCGCTGAGCTCGGTGTTGATGTGGGCGAAGAAGTTGGTCCAACGCTAGGCTTTGGTGAAGGCTCTCTTGATGGACCTGTTGTTGGCTGACGACTTGGTTGAACTGTTGGGACTGTGCTCGGTGTCTTGGTTGGGTTCATAGTAGGCTGATCAGTAGGCAATCTTGTTGGTTCCACACTTGGTACTTTACTCGGATTTTTAGACGGTATGATTGATGGCTTGATTGTAGGATTAGCGCTGGGCATCAAAGTTGGCAATGCAGACGGACCAATGATAGGGTCTAGAGATGGTTCTTGTGATGGGACCATTGTTGGGTGACTACTCGGTTGAACAGAGAGGAATCTGCTGGGTAGCTCAGTTGGCGAATTTGACGGGGTCGCATTTTGTGCCCCAGTAGGGTCCTCTGTCGGCAAAATCGACGGTTCCTGAGATGGCTGTACGCTCGGTCTTGATGTGGGTGATGAGGAAGGGCTTATGGTTTGTCCCGGGCTAGGAACGCGAGATGGTAATTGAGATGGCTTTTCTGTCGGGTTTGTCAAGACGGATTCTTGTATTGTTGGTTCCATGCTTTCTTCCATCGATTGACCTGTCGTTGGCGAATCGCTTGGCGGATCTGACGCTAGCAGGCTTGGAGAAGCCGTTGGACGCGTAGTTGGGTTCATAGTAGGCAGACTGCTTGGTGAATTTGATGGTTTCGTACTCGGTGCCATGGTCGGTTCCCCCGTCGGTGAGTTTGTTGGCTGGCCACTGGGTGTCGAACTTGGTCGTGATTGAGGTGAAGCAGACGGACGAGCGCTGGGCCTCTGTGAGGGCTCCCTCGACGGTGCCGGAGAAATTCTTGAGGTTGGAAGTGGAATTGGCGCAAGGCTTGGGGAGCTTGTAGGCACTCGATTTTCAATTACCGGAGCCGACGTTATTTTTGGCGCGCTTCTGACGGTTGGTAGTTCCCGGATGACTGTAGGCACTAAACCAAGTAAGCCTTTTACGATAGTGGGGGCTTTAACTGGTGGTCTACGGGTTGGCGAGGGAACTGGGGCCTTTGGAGTATTGTTCTTTTTGTTTCCTTTTTGCCGTTGTCTTTTGAATTCGACGGCTTTTTGTCTGACTTTTGTCCCCTTTCCCTTTAGTTTCCTTTGGCTTCTTGGTGGGTTGCTTTGCTTTTCCCGGCGATGGGGTATCCCCTTGCCCGTTGACTTGTTATTCTTTCCGGTTTTGTTCGACTTTGCTTTGTTTTTACCTTTAAGAAAGCGATTGGCGAGCGCTCCGTGACTACGTGTCGATGTTTGAGCTGTTTCCTCATATAGCTGCGGGGTTGAGCGCTGAAAACTCCACAATCCAGTAATCTCGTCCACCAGATCCAACGCTAGATCCTCAAGCTTTGAGCCTGTGATCTTCTCTTGACTTGAAAGTCCATCGAAATGAGCCTCTGTGGCGAGATTTCCGTCAATTGATGAAATCGATGTCATTTCGTATGTTGACGCATCACTCTTCTCCGTCGAACTAGATGACCCAACATTGACCCAGAATAATGTTAAGAAACAAACAACAAATAATTTCCTTGGTATTTGAAACTCCATTTTCTTGTTCGATATCGTCGACGTTTGCTGTGTTGCCGATTGCCGATGCCGGGGTGAAAATATTCAATTCTGTCAAATGTGTCCGAAAAAGGTGACCAGCTTCCGGTCAGGAAACAAAGATAGAAACGGTGAAACTCTTTGCCAACATTTATTATCAGACTTTTTGACCTTCTTATGGGTCCATGGGATTCCTCTACTCAGTCTCTACTCTCTACTTATTTACACTCATTTGTCGTCGTCTCACTTTTGACTACAGTACAACAACTAACAACTAACAACTTGCATCTTGCATCTTGCATGCTTGCGTGCCGTTACATGTCACATGTCACTGAGTAATTGTTTATGGAAATTTCCCCGGATGCCGAATTCTACGACCAGATCTAACAGAAAAGTAGCGAAGTGCAAACTTGTTGCATTAGTCTATGATTTAGCCCCTTGGACGTATCAAGACCAGGACGTTTTTATTGGTTTTTTTATAACGCTAACACAATCCTAAATATTTATTCCTAACTTTCCTAAAATGCGGATGCATTTTCGACATTTGACTGAATTTTCCACTGGTTTTTCTCTTTTGCCCCAAATATTGGTTTTTTCTTTCTTTCAGAAACTCCGATTTCTGAATCACTGTACCACAGTTATTGTTTTTATTTTTTATTTTTTGCACCTTCGATCTCCGATTTCTCCAATGATTGGACTACGGTACCGGTACTTGATGACTGATGACTCGTGACCATCATTATTACGGAGTATTTACACCGCAGACAGGGTAGGTACGGTAAGGTAAAAGGACGTAAGACGTAAACCGTGCGTAAACCGTAAGGTTGAAAGGACGTTAAAATTCTGCCTCTCGGTACAAATTACTACGTCGATCCTACGGCGAGGCAGAATTTTAACGTCGTTTCCCAAGGCCCGAAGGTCATAGTTTGTTTTGACATTATTTTATTTCTATTGTCAGCCCACTGAGTCATGAGTCGTGAATCGTGAGCCTTATGATCTGAGTGGCATTAGGTATAGGGTACCGTACCAGAATAACCTTACTATAGACCAGGAAATAACAAATAACATTTTAAACCAACAAGCAAGATCCAAGATGCCAGTACGTTGTTGTAGACAGAAGAAAGAGCTTGGAGCTTGCATTCTGCTTGGAGTACCTTGTATGACGGAGCGTTGTAGCTTGTAGCGTTGCAACTTGCAACTAGAGTTTCAATTTTAAAATCACTAGAGTATCTGGTTCACTCGTCACTCTTCTCCTTTTATCACTCATCACTCATCATTCATTACATGACTCAATGCTTTTCACAATACAAAGAAGGCAAATCTGTTTTTCCAATTTCTAATTGCCTCTCTTTAGGGTTTAGAGCGAGGGGCGAGCAAGATAATCTATGAAGTATTAACGACTACGACAGTGCCAGAACCTGGTAGGTCGTAGGTCCTGCAATTGAATATGGTTTAAATTAGAGGTCAATAGACTATACAGTTATTTATTATAAAAATTTATGAAAACAACATTATGCAGTTCATAGTTCATGCTTCTTTCATGATCTTCAAGATGCATATATTTGAGCATTCATTAAGGACAGGGTTTACGACAGACGACAGACGACAGAAGATGATGATGTCACCAAGATGTCACACATCCGAACTTTTTGCCATGTAGGTCTAAGTTGTGTGTTTTGCTGCAAAACATCCATTTGCTGTTGACGCGTTACATTATCCATTCATACCGACTTTTTGTTGCCTTTGAGTCGAAAAATTATCTTTATGCATCTGCAACAGGGGCGAACCGTCGGGAGGGAAATGTCATGACAAATGACCGCCGAAAGACTGACTTATTGACTGTTTAACATCACCGTTGTGTCGACTCTAACAGTCTCCTTCTTTAGCCTTCTTATTATATCAAGTGATCGGGCTAAATGTTTGTTCCTTTCAGCGACTCGGAGTTGTGTCATCAAGCGGGAATCCAGAGATATTCCTTTCTTCATTAAAAGAAATGACGTTACTCTCTATTTCTCCCGGCAACGCCGCTGAGAAATGCTTTTGTTTATCGAATGAGGATCGAGTTTTACTCCCTTCGAACGACTCATCTTCTAAATCGGTCTCTTCTTCCAAGAAGCGTACGCCTCGCGATCGGTGAATTACTCGGTTTCAAAGTTGGTTCGACGGATGGAGCCTCAGACGGGGATTTTGTCGGAGCCTCAGAAGGAGATCTCGCCGGTGCCTCAGAAGGCGCCGAGGACGGTCTTCTGCTTGGAGCCGCCGACGGCTTTGAGCTTGGTGCACGGCTAGGAGCACTGGTAGGATTCGTACTTGGTGCAACGGTTGGGCTGTCGGTCGGCGAAAGAGATGGCCGACTGCTTGGTCTCGACGTTGGCTTAATCGAAGGTACACGACTAGGCCCTTGGGATGGTTCTCGCGATGGTGCTTGCGAAGGCATCGCCGTCGGCAGACTAGTGGGTGAGAAGCTTGGAGGGCTAGAAGGCTTAGTAGTTGGCTCAGCGCTTGGTTCGCTGAAGGTCCTTTTGTGGGTTGATTGCTCGGAGAAACGGTTGGACCTTCGGTCGGAAACGAGGACGGCGCTTGTTGGCTTCATACCGGTGCAACAGTCGGTCCATGTGTCGGAGCAATCGATGGTCGTGTAGTTGGGATAGCACTCGGTCGCGATGTAAGTCGTGGGTTCAGCGCTTGGTCCTGGCGAAGGCTCGTGAGGGCACAATTGTTGGCTGGTGCGTCGAACGCTTGTAGGCGACACCGTCGGAGAGCCGAGATGGCTGAATTGTAGGCTCGTTACTTGGTTTCGGTGAAGGGCCCGTTGTTGGCTGACGACTTGGTTGATCTGTCGGCGTGGCCTTCGGTTTCGCTGTCATATTCGTGCTGGGTACATCCGTTGGTCCACTCGTCGGTTTCGCACTTGGTGTTACCGTCGGGTTATCTGTCGGAAGCGTCGATGGAAGACTTGTGGGTCCATCAGTCGGCTGTGACGTCGGTGATGGCGAAGGACCAATGCTCGGTTCGGGAGAAGGCCCTCGTGGACGGGACAATAGATGGGTTTGCAGTTGGAAGTCTACTTGGAGAGACGCTAGGAGAGCTCGACCCCGATATAGTCGGCTCACCGCTGGGCCTCATCGAAGGGGTTGACGTCGGTTGATTGCTCGGCCGGAGCAGACGGAACGATGCTCGGTGATGATGTCTCAGTGGATGGTTGCAGACTCGGCACTGTCGTGGGGTTCAGTGTCGGTGAAGTTGATGCTAGGGTAGTCGGTGCAGCTTCGGATTTGTTGTGGGCGTCTTCGAGGGTCCGCTACTGGGTGCCATCGAAGCTACTTGCGATGGACCCACAGATGGTTGATTGCTCGGAGAACTGGATGGGACTTTTGTAGGTAACGCGGTTGGCTGCCGTGGGTCCAGTACTTGGTACCTTTGTCGGATTCAAACTCGGTGCACTTGTCGGATTCTCAGTCGGGGCAATTGATGGACGAAGTGGGTGCAGTGCTCGGCTCTGACGTTGGCGAAAACGAGGGACCCTCTGACGGTACAACCGTAGGTTCCATCGATGGTCCAATTGTTGGCTGACGGCTCGGCGAAAGCGACGGGCCTTCTGTTGGAGAAGAAGACGGCTTCACACTTGGCTCTTCACTTGGTACACCGGTTGGATCCACACTCGGTACATTCGTCGGCCCATCGGTCGGTGAACTTGACGGTGGAATAGTGGGTACAGAACTCGGTTTCGATGTGGGCGAAGAAGTTGGTCCAGCGCTAGGCTCTGGTGATGGCTCTTGCGACGGCGCGCTTTGATGTCTGCTGAGATGGATTGCTACTCGGTGACACGGTAGGAGAGCTAGACGGCTGGATTGTCGGCTCGGCAATAGGCTCTCTCGAAGGACTTGTTGTGGGTTGACGACTCGGTGCATCTATCGGCACAACGCTCGGTTTTGATGTCGGATTGACGCTGGGTACAGTTGTCGGTCCACTTGTTGGTCTTGCACTTGGTATTACCGTTGGATTATCTGTTGGCAAAGTCGATGGACGGCGTGGTGGGTCCATCAGTCGGCTGTGACGTCGGTGATGGCGAAGGACCAATGCTCGGTCCGGGAGACGGCTCGTGGACGGGGCAATAGATGGTTTTGCGGATGGGGGTTTGCTTGGAGAGAGGCTCGGAGATCCGGACTCAGCAATAGTCGGCTCACCGCTTGGTCCCATCGAAGGAGCTGACGTTGGTTGATGGCTCGGTGTCACAGATGGACCAATGCTTGATAACAGCGACGAGGTCGGGTTCAAGCTTGGGATCCCAGTGCTCACAGGTGTTGGTTGTATACTCGGCAATGCTGACGGGGTAGCCGGGAAGTCGATGGTGACGTAGTGGGTGTAGCGCTCGGTCCTGTGCTGGACGGAAACAGAAGGTTCAAAACTTGGTTCCATCGAACCACCTTCCGATGGACGCGTCTGTGGGGTTTCGGCTCGGCGATACAGATGGGATTGCACTTTGTGATGCTGTCGGCAACACCGACAAGGTCGGCTCTGAACTTGGTACCCCACTTCCTACAGGAGTTGGTTGGATACTCGGTACCTCGGAGGGGTTCTTTGTAGGTGAAAGCGATGGTGAAGTAGAGGGTGAAGCGCTCGGTCTTATAGTTGCAGAGGGTTCGAGACTCGGTGCCATCGAAGCTTCTCCCGACGGAACAATCGTGGGATTGTGGCTCGGCGATACGGAAGGGACAGTGCTGGCGCGGCGATGTCGGCGACTGCTAAACGGTCGGATCTGAACTGGAAGCCGCACTTTTTAACGGTGTTGGCTGGAGACTCGGCACTTCTGATGGTGTTTTCGCCGGGGGATGTCGACGGGAAGTTCGTGGGTAATGCGCTAGTTCCAATGCTGGGCTAGAAGCAGAAGGTTCATGACTCGGCACCGCCAAGCTTCTCCCGATGGAACAATTGTGGGATTGTAGCTCGGCGATACAGATGGGCTGCCAAGCTTGGTGACAATCGTTTTCAAAGAACACGTTCTCAATATAGACAAGAAAGCGCTCTGAAACGAAAGGATGTCGTTGAAAGCCGACAATGGCGGTCAAGACAAAGCAGGCTTACGACTGGTTGATGCCTTTGAATGGCACGAGAGCGGCGGATGACCTCAATCACCCTATTTACTAGCTTTCTATCAGTTGTATGCGTAGTACAACTGCTAATTACCTTCAGACCCTATAAACAAAGATGATAATCAATGAAAAAGAGTTAAAAGTAAATATTGTAATGTAAAGGTGTGCATCCAACATCACTCGGAAAAGCTGCTTTTGTGGCCAGAAACGTCCGCGATGACTCATCAGCTATTCCCTACAAAAGACACCATAGTCAGTCCATAACAGGTGGACTCAGACACAAAATGTACGATCCGGAAGTTACAGAGAGGAAACAATGAACCGGAATCAGGATGTCACATCAGATGTCACATCGGTTCGAAAATAACTTGTCACTTGGTGAAGACGTCGGTGACAGCGAAATGGTGGGATCTGAACTGGGCACCGCACTTTGCACAGGTGTTGGTTGAATAGTCGGTACTGCTGAAGGAGTTTTTGTAGGCTAAGACGATGGTGAAGTAGTGGGTTCAGCACTCGGTCTTGACGTGGGGCGAAACAGAAGGACCGAGAAGGAGCCACGGAAGGTTCACGAGAGGGAACAGTTGTGGGCTCATGGCTCGGCAAACCAATTGGGACCGAGCTTGGTGATGATGTCGGAGTCGCTGGTGGGTCCACTGCTTGGCACCATGGTGGGATCCCTACTTGGTGAAACCGTCGGATTGTCAGTCGGGCTTCTCGATGGCGGTGTAGTGGGAACAGCACTTGGATTGGACGTAGGGCGACGGGGAAGGATTCGTTGAGGGAGCATTCGAAGGTTTTCGCTGAAGGTCCAATTGTTGGCTGACTACTCGGCGGTAGTGAGGGAACTTCTGTCGGCATCACTGACGGTTCTATACTTGGCTCATTGCTTGGTATTCTGGACGGATTCTGGCTTGGCACGACAGTGGGTCCATCGGTTGGTAAAATTGACGGTCGTGACGTTGGAACAGAACTTGGCTCTTTGGTGGGCACAGCAGAGGTCCAACACTCGGTCCTGGAGACGGCTTTTGTGACGGCGACTGAGAAGGCTCTGCGTTGGCGTTCTACTAGGTGACACAATAGGAGAGCTAGATGGCTGGCTCGTTGGTTGACGACTCGGTCGATCAGTCGGGCGCAGTACTCGGTTTCCCCGAGGTCGGATTCGTGGTAGGCACAATGGTTGGTCTACTCGTTGGTTTGTCGCTCGGTGATATAGTCGGGCTGTCAGTCGGTGAAGGCGAAGGTTGACTTGTAGGTGCAGCACTTGGCCGTACTATTGGTGAAGCCGAAGGACGAGCGCTCGGTTCAGGCGAGGGCTCTCGAGACGGAGCCGAAGAAGGTCTTTTATCGGCGAGCGACTGGGTGACTCGCTCGGGGAGCTTGACGGCTTTGAAGTAGGTGTTCTGTCTTCAATTACCGGGGCCCTTGTTTCTCGCCGAGTCCTCAAAGTTGGAAGCTCCTCAAGCACTGTAGGCACGAACTCTATTAATCGTTTAATAAATGTTGGCGCTTTATCTTGAAACACTCGGGTTGGAGGGCTTACTGGCGAACGAACTGGTGCACGAACAGGCGAGCGAACTGGAGACCGAACCGGAGCCCCGAACTGGCGAGCGTACTGGAGATTTCCCTCCATTCTTTCCTTTACCCGTTGAGCTTTTACTCTTTTTGCTTGATTTACTATTTGAATACTGCTCTCCTTTGCCCTTTTTGTTGTTTGTCTTCCCTTTTCCTGTAGACTTGTTTTTCTTGCCGCTAGAACTTGATTTCGTTTCCCTTTTTCCCTTTTAAGAAACCATCCGTCAGTGTTCGTTGACTGGTTGTCAACATTGGTACCGTTCTGATTCGGTTCAGCTCAATAGCAAGCGACGGTTGTTGAGTCGGGAGAGGAAGAGCGTCAATAAAAGGAAGATCAGCTACTGGAATCGATTGTTGATTTGCGTGCACCCCGCTTGTGAATCTCTGTCGACTTGACAATTTGACGGATTGATTCTCAATGCCGAGGCTGTCGGTCGACTGTGTAATTAATGTCAGAGTTGACGAACCACCGCTTTCCGTAGGACTGGACGACCCGGTCAAGATCCACATTGTTGCTATCAAAAGACATGTAAATTGAATTTTTCCTGGCTTGTGGCCCATTATCATGGTCCAATTGATGCTTCATGTTTTCTTTGGTTGTTGCGAAAATATTTATTTCCTCGCAAACGCGTCCGTAAAAGGTGACCTGATTCCGGAATCGTAAATCATCCCGACAGACATCGGAAACAGGGAACAGAATTAAACTTAGTACACAAAAGTTCGTTTTTTCATATTAGTATAGCTTACTTGTACACAGACCCAAGAAGCAAGAAGCAAAAAATGAGTTCTACGACCACGAATTCTATAGGGAATAGGGAAAGCCAAGAAGCTAAGAAGTGGGGATTAGCCGTTGTTCACCTTTAATTCCCAACCAATGCAAACAGGCAGGGCACCAACAGTATCTAATTCTGTGTACTCAAAAGAGAAATGGTTATTTACATGCACGAACAAACTTGTTATGAAGTACACTCAAATGTCATTGAAGTGACCAGAATCATCATCGCCCGGTCATCAGTCATCAGTCGTCAATAGGTCATTGTAGTGTCTTGAAACTTGAAACTATATTTCTAACCTTACCGTACTAATTCAAAGGAAGGAAAAACAACAGAGAAATGCTCGAGACTTACCCCATGATGATGTTTCAAAACGAAGTTGAATGTTTTTACATTGCGTAAATCAAGCACGGGAAAGGACGTTAAAATTCTGCCTCTCAGTACAAATTTCTACGTAGCGCCTACGGCGAGGCAGAATTTTAACGTCGTTTCCGAAACTGTTTCATCTCTTAACTAGTTACCAAATTTCCACGTTTCGAGGTTAAGCTAGAATTCTGGCTATGGATCCTTAGTAAGCTGGTTACCAGGTAGATAGATAATGACCACTACGTGTGCATGTGTTTAGTCGGTTAGTCGGCCTCATCCTCATTTTTTCCAGGAAAAGAAGGAAGATGCGGCTTCCGACAAAAGTTGAACCTGTACATCGCACTAAAATTGTCGAACCTCGGGCTATCTTGTCAATCAACTAAGTTTAAAAGCAAAGCTGGCAATCATTGTTTTTGAATAAAAACAAAAAGTTGTATTGTTATACAGTTATTCAATTATAAAAAACAACATTATGCAGTTCATGCTTCATTATGCATGCATTTGAATATTCATTAAGGACAGGGTTTCCGGACGACGGCACCCATTTTGTTTTTTTTTTTTTTCCCTCCCAAAGATCGTTCCGCACGCTTTGCTGCGAAACAAAAATTTGCTGTTGACGCATTGCATTATTCATTCAGCTCGACTTTTCGTTTTTTTTGAGTCGAATATATAACTTTCATGTATATCTGCAGCAGATCGAACCGCCGGAAATGAAATGACACGATAGGATGGCCAAAAGACCGACAGAAAAAACTCTCATCGAATTCCGTTCTGTTTTTACATCAGCATTGTGTCGACTCGAATCAGTTGCCTTTCTCAACATTCGTAAACTATGAATTGACCGCGTTAGACGCCTGTTCCCTTCGCGACAAGGAGGTGTGATCTTGTTCGGTAATCCAGAGAGATTCCATTTTTCTGCTTGAGTATCAACACTATCCCCTCTTTCCCCGACAACGTCTTTGACAATTGAGCTAAATTGGGCATTCTGTTTCCTCGTCGTGATCGCAGCTTACTGCTACCAACTGACTCGACAATTCGACGAATTATAGTCACGTTTAGTTGAGTTGGAGCCTCCGACGGAGATCGCGTCGGAGCTTCGGAAGGAGATCTCGTCGGAGCCTCGGAAGGAGATTTTGTCGGAGCCTCAGAAGGGGATTTTGTCGGAGCCTCAGACGGAGATTTTGTCGGAGCCTCGGAAGGAGATCTCGTCGGAGCCTCCGATGGGGATCTCGTTGGCGCCTCGGAAGGGGATTTTGTCGGAGCCTCAGAAGGGGATTTTGTCGGGGCCTCAGACGGGGATTTCGTCGGAGCCTCAGAAGGGGATTTTGTCGGAGCCTCGGAAGGAGATCTCGTCGGAGCCTCCGATGGGGATCTCGTTGGCGCCTCGGAAGGGGATTTTGTCGGAGCCTCGGAAGGAGATCTCGTCGGGGCCTCGGAAGGAGATTTTGTCGGAGCCTCAGAAGGGGATTTCGTCGGAGACTCAGAAGGGGAAATTGTTGGAGCCTCGGAAGGGGATCTTGTTGGAGCTTCAGATGGCGCCGAAGACGGTCTTTGCTCGGTGCTCTAGTGGGTTGACTGCTTGGTGAAACAGTCGGACCTTCTGTTGGTGACGATGACGGTTTCGCGCTCGGCTTATCGCTTGGAGCTAGAAGGCTTCATACTCGGTGCGACGGTCGGCCCATCTGTCGGAGCACTCGATGGTCGAGCCGTGGGTGCAACACTCGGTCGTGAAGTGGGCGAAACAGATGGTTTCACGCTAGGCTGTTGAGTCGGGTCACTTGATGGCGACACTGTCGGAGTACTAGTCGGCTGAATTGTCGGCACGGAGCTGGGCTCTTTCGAAGGGCTCGTTGTTGGTTGACGACTGGGTTGAACGGTCGGAACTGCGCTTGGTTTCGTCGTCGGAGTCATGCTCGGTACAGCCGTTGGTCCACTTGTTGGTCTCGCACTTGGTGTCACTGTCGGGCTATCAGTAGGCGAAACTGACGGACGACTTGTGGGTGCAGCGCTTGGTCTTGTCGTAGGCTGACGGCTCGGTGGAGCAGACGGAACGATGCTCGGCGACACGGTCGGATCCAAACTGGGCACGGCACTTCTTACAGGAGTTGGCAATATACTCGGTACAAGAGATGGGGTGTGAGTCGGTTCAACGGACGGCCGAACCGAAGGCGTAACACTCGGTCTTGATGTCGGCGAAGCAGAAGGACCAGGAGAAGGCGCCGCCGAAGGTTCACGCGAGGGACTATTTGTGGGCTGGCGGCTTGGCGTCCCGGATGGGACTATTGTCGGCGCCGATGTTGGAGTAATCGTGGGTTCACTAGACGGTTCCTTCGTGGGATTCATGCTAGGTGCAACGGTCGGATTCTCTGTCGGGCTAGTCGATGGTCGGGAAGTAGGAACAGCACTCGGTCGTGACGTTGGCGTGACGGAAGGAACTGTCGTTGGAGCACTCGATGGTTCCCTCGAAGGTCCTTTCGTGGGCTGGCTGCTCGGCGCAGCCGATGGTTCGCGCGAAGGCCCACTTGTGGGTTGACTGCTCGGCGAAACTGTCGGACCTTCTGTCGGAGCTGATGACGGTTTCGTACTCGGTTTGCTACTTGGTTCACTGGAAGGGCTCTTACTGGGTGCAACTGTCGGTCCATCAGTCGGAGCACTCGATGGTGGAGCCGTGGGTGCGACACTCGGTCGTGAAGTGGGCGAAACAGATGGTTCGGCGCTAGGCCCGGGCGACGGCTCTCTCGACGGTAAATGCGATGGCTGTTGAGTCGGGTCACTTGATGGCGACACTGTCGGAGTACTAGTCGGCTGAATTGTCGGCACGGAGCTGGGCTCTTTCGAAGGGCTCGTTGTTGGTTGACGACTTGGTTGAACGGTCGGAACTGCGCTTGGTTTCGTCGTCGGAGTCATGCTCGGTACAGCCGTTGGTCCACTTGTTGGTCTCGCACTTGGTGTCACTGTCGGGCTATCAGTAGGCGAAACTGACGGACGACTTGTGGGTGCAGCGCTTGGTCTCGTCGTAGGCTGACGGCTCGGTGGAGCAGACGGAACGATGCTCGGCGACACGGTCGGATCCGAACTTGGCACGGCACTTCGAACAGGAGTGGGCAATATACTCGGTACAAGAGACGGGGTGCGCGTCGGTTCAACGGACGGCCGAACCGAAGGCGTAACACTCGGTCTTGATGTCGGCGAAGCAGAAGGACCAGGAGAAGGCGCCGCCGAAGGTTCACGCGAGGGACTATTTGTGGGCTGGCGGCTTGGCGTCCCGGATGGGACTATTGTCGGCGCCGATGTTGGAGTAATCGTGGGTTCACTAGACGGTTCCTTCGTGGGATTCATGCTAGGTGCAACGGTCGGATTCTCTGTCGGGCTAGTCGATGGTCGGGAAGTAGGAACAGCACTCGGTCGTGACGTTGGCGTGACGGAAGGAGCTGTCGTTGGAGCACTCGATGGTTCCCTCGAAGGTCCTTTCGTGGGCTGGCTGCTCGGCGCAGCCGATGGTTCGCGCGAAGGCCCACTTGTGGGTTGACTGCTCGGCGAAACTGTCGGACCTTCTGTCGGAGCTGATGACGGTTTCGTACTCGGTTTGCTACTTGGTTCACTGGAAGGGCTCTTACTGGGTGCAACTGTCGGTCCATCAGTCGGAGCACTCGATGGTGGAGCCGTGGGTGCGACACTCGGTCGTGAAGTGGGCGAAACAGATGGTTCGGCGCTAGGCCCGGGCGACGGCTCTCTCGACGGTAAATGCGATGGCTGTTGAGTCGGGTCACTTGATGGCGACACTGTCGGAGAACTAGTCGGCTGAATTGTCGGCACGGAGCTGGGCTCTTTCGAAGGGCTCGTTGTTGGTTGACGACTTGGTTGAACGGTCGGAACTGCGCTTGGTTTCGTCGTCGGAGTCATGCTCGGTACAGCCGTTGGTCCACTTGTTGGTCTCGCACTTGGTGTCACTGTCGGGCTATCAGTAGGCGAAACTGACGGACGACTTGTGGGTGCAGCGCTTGGTCTTGTCGTAGGCTGACGGCTCGGTGGAGCAGACGGAACGATGCTCGGCGACACGGTCGGATCCAAACTGGGCACGGCACTTCTTACAGGAGTTGGCAATATACTCGGTACAAGAGATGGGGTGTGAGTCGGTTCAACGGACGGCCGAACCGAAGGCGTAACACTCGGTCTTGATGTCGGCGAAGCAGAAGGACCAGGAGAAGGCGCCGCCGAAGGTTCACGCGAGGGACTATTTGTGGGCTGGCGGCTTGGCGTCCCGGATGGGACGATTGTCGGTGCTGATGTCGGAGTTGTAGTGGGTCCGCTACTAGGTGTAACCGTTGGACTATCAGTCGGGTTAGTCGATGGTCGAGAAGTTGGAACAGCGCTAGGCTTTGTCGTTGGTGTAGCTGAAGGCACCGTTGTTGGATTAGTCGAAGGTTCTCTGGATGGCCCTTTTGTGGGCTGATCGCTTGGGGAAAGAGTTGGGCCTGCGGTTGGCGACGATGACGGCTTTTCTGATGGCTCATTACTTGGGGAATTGGTCGGCCCCATACTCGGTGCAACGGTCGGTCCATCCGTTGGTGTAGTTGAGGGTCGTGCAGTAGGCACACCACTTGGACTTGCTGTTGGCGAAGCAGAGGGCTCGACAGTAGGACCCGCCGAAGGCTCTACCGTTGGCTCTCGAGAGGGTAAGCGTGATGGCTGCGGAGTTGGAACGCTAGTAGGTGACATGGTTGGAGAGCTGGATGGCTGAGTTGTCGGCCCTGTGCTGGGCTCTATCGAAGGGCCTCTGGTTGGCTGCTGACTCGGTTGATTAGTCGGCACAGCGCTCGGTTTCGATGTCGGACTCTTGCTTGGCACATTGGTTGGCCCAGATGTCGGTCTTGAACTTGGCATAATGGTTGGGCTATCCGTCGGTGACGTTGAGGGAGGACTTGTCGGTACATCACTCGGATTCGTCGTCGGCGAAGCTGAAGGACTAATGCTCGGTCCTGGTGACGGCTCTTGCGACGGAGACGAAGAAGGTTTTGTAGTTGGAAGACTACTAGGCGATAAACTGGGTGTGTTAGACGCCTTCACAGTCGGTTCAACGCTGGGTTCCATCGAAGGGCCTATCGTGGGTTGACGACTCGGCGAAGCAGACGGAACGATGCTCGGCGACACCGTGGGATCTGAACTCGGCACCGCACTTCTTACAGGAGTAGGAAGTATACTCGGCACAAGAGACGGGGCGTTAGTCGGTGCAGCTGAAGGACGAACCGATGGCGTAACACTCGGTTTTGACGTGGGCGTAGCAGAAGGACCGGGAGAAGGCGCCGCCGAAGGTTCACGCGAGGGACTTGTTGTGGGCTGAAGGCTCGGAGAACCAGATGGGACTTTTGTCGGTGTCGATGTTGGGGTCATTGTAGGCCCACTACTTGGCACATTTGTGGGATTCCTACTTGGTGCTTCCGTTGGATTGTCAGTCGGGCTTGTCGATGGGGGACTAGTTGGTACAGCACTCGGGCGCGACGTTGGCGAACTGGATGGTTCCGCGGTTGGTACACCTGACGGTTCCCTGGAAGGTCCTTTCGTAGGTTGATTGCTTGGCGAAAGCGATGGAACTTCTGTCGGAGACGATGACGGCTTCATACTAGGCTCATTGCTTGGCGTTCTGGTCGGATTCATACTTGGTGCGACAGTTGGGCCCACGGTCGGTGAACTTGATGGCAGAGTAGTTGGAAAAGAACTTGGCTCTCTGGTGGGCACAGCAGAAGGTCCAACACTCGGTCCGGGCGACGGCTTTTGTGTCGGCAACTGAGAAGGCTTCTCTGTCGGCGTACCACTAGGCAGCGCGGTGGGAGAGCTGGACGGCTCGATTGTCGGCTCAGAGCTCGGCTTTCGCGAAGGACCGGTTGTTGGCTGACGACTCGGTTGGACAGTCGGCGCAGTACTCGGTGCTAACGTCGGATTCATGCTAGGCACATTAGTGGGTCCATTTGTTGGCACCTCGCTTGGTGCTGCAGTCGGGTTGTCAGTGGGTGAAGGCGAAGGTTGACCTGAAGGTGCAGCACTCGGCTGTGCTATTGGTGAAGCCGAAGGCCGAGCGCTCGGTTCAGGCGAGGGCTCTCGAGACGGAGCAGAAGATGGTCTTTTTATCGGGGCTCGACTAGGTGACTCGCTTGGTGAACTTGACGGCTTCGAAGTGGGTACTCTGTCCTCGATTACCGGTGCCCTAGTTTGAGGATCGTTCCTGAATGTTGGAAGCTCTTCAAGCACTGTCGGTACAAATTCAATGAATCTCTTTATGAATGTTGGGACTCGCTCAGGAAGCGAAATGGTTGGTGCACGGATGGGTGACCTTACTGGTGAGCCTGCCGGTGAGCGCACAGGGGATCGAACTGGCGACCTTACCGGTGATCGAACTGGCGAACGAACTGGTGATTTGGCTCCCATTTTTCCATCATCCTTCCCCTTATTCTTCTTGTCTGACTTTTTCGACATGCTGTCCGACTTTTTCGATTTACTATCTGATTTTTTATCTCCTTTACCATTGGTATTCTTCGTCTTTTTTGGGGGTTGGTTCGACTTTCCAGGAGACGGTGGTTTTCCTTTCCCCGTATTATTCTTGTTTTTCCCATTTGTTTTCGGTGTGGTTTTACCTTTAAGGAAACGTTCAGATAGTGCTCGTTGACGGGTCGTCAATTTAGGGGATGCATCCGTAATGTCAAGTTCATCGGGGCTGAATAGTCGAGATGTTATAGCCGGAAAATCCTGTAAAGATGGATAATTTACTGGGCTTGATACTTGATCCGCGTACACAACACCGATGGCTTGTTTTCGTCGTGTCGGCTCGTCGGAATGAGACTCTCTGCCGACGTCTCCTGGTGCTTGTGGAATCATTGGCATCGAGGCCCCTGTCGTATCTGTGTTCTCAAGAGCAGCACTTGATGACACCATCAAGATCCACCATAGTTGTATCAAAAGGCAAATCATTTTTACGTTTGATGCTTTGAGCGCCATCAACATCTTTTCGTTTTCGTCGTTGGTGCTCTTGTGATGGATTTAATTTCATCGTTTTGAAAAAGTGTTCGAGAAAAGGTGACCGGATGACTGAAGTGGACGAGAAAGTGAGCCTGCTCCGGAAAAACGTCACAAAGTACTAAGATGGAAGCCCGAAGCCGAGATTTACGACTAGGAACCAGGACCCACGGAAAATCATTGCTGAAAACAATAGGGAAAGAATGTGACTTGGGCCTATGGGCAATAGTCTTTCCAGCGTTCGATGGCGCGCCTTTCTGCCCTGTAGTAATAAAATATTGGGATATTTCTCCACTACTTCGTGGTTTAGTGTCCAGTGTCTCCGTGTCTACGTGTTCCTTTCTTGTGCCTTATCCTTATCCGGGTGCGGAGAGAAGACGTCCTAATGCGGTAGAATTTGACTCCCGAGCTCTTTTGTCCCGAGTCCCGAGTCGTCCCGACAAACTCCCGCATCCAAGCCGTCTCCGTGATCTTTTCGTTTTGGCATGGGGGATGGGGGTGGGGGGGGGGAAGGATTTCAAAGATCGAATCGACAAATTTCGATTTTGTATAGGAAAAAGAGTGTAAATGACTCTTGGCGGGTCATCTCCCACTACTTTATTCCACATAGAGAAGTCCATCAAAACCTGTTCCCTTGTACTATTTTGTCTAGGACGATTCTTCGCTTTTTTTATCATGACAAATTACGATGATAGTATATTTTATCTTCATGTTCTAACGGGCAGTATCGCTTCGTTGAAAACCATTATGGCTTAAGTACAAAACGATCTCTGTATCCGTTGGCCTGCAATTAGAAACCTTTCCTTTTTCCTTGACGATGGCGATGACTTCATTCTTTTCGCCTAATAACTGGGTTTGCTTTATGCCCTAAGTCTATTAATGTCAAAATCTATAAGTTGCTCCTAAATATCAAGTTGCTCTGAACTAAGTTGATGGTTTTGCTACAGGCGTTAAAAGTACCATCGCTTCCGAGAATCACATCAACCTTTATTATAGCGTAAAACGTAGGATTGTCAAGATTGAACTGATTTGCATCCCCGGAAGAAACGTATAGAGTACCGTTACCAGGTACCAAGCAACATCGTTCGTCTCGTTTTCCAAAACATGCCGAGTAATTTCTTCACATATTTCATCATTAGAAATGCTTGATGCAACGATCGTATATCCTGACTATTGTCGCCGTGAAAAATACATTCGAGATGCAGCAAACAGGCAACGAATGCGATATCAGATTGGGTTGCATGGTAAATCCCCACTGATCGAGGAGGAGTCGTTACAAGGCCTCCATGGCCACTTGTGATCCTTCCATAATTTCCGTTCTATCTTCGGAGATAGTTCCGTATCACCAATCCAAACTAGATTCCACGCTTCCAAATCGCCAAGCCTTGGGATCCACTCGAATGAGAACGATTGTACTCCTGTAAGAAACAACGAAGCGATGCACTATCGATGCGTGGATCGTCTTGTAACGATTGGTACAAGTCCTGCTTGCGTTCGACGGCCAATTCCAGCCGCCCGGTATCCAATGTGGACAACAGTTTGTGCCACTTTTGAATCAAGTCTCCACCTCCGTTAAAGTACCCGACTTTTGCAGTAAGGCTCTCGCCGCTTGTTCCAGTTGGGTGGATTGTTGTTCTGTAGCCACGTGGGAAGTTTAGAAGGCCGTGTGTAAATACACGGAGAACAAGCCAGGGCTTCAGCAAAACGAAAACAGCTCCGTTGCTATGTATTAACGACGAAAAGCTATACTGAATCCATTTTCGGGATAATATCCGCTGTCTCTTCGTTGCCTTACTTGCAATCTTGTTTTTTTCTTTGTTGATTCATAACTTCAAAACACTCATTCGAATAACAGCAGCTACCAAGCTATTCCATCAAGATCCAACAGAAAAGATGAAAGACTTTGCGACTGTAATTCTCTAATGAGTGATTGCAAAAAATACGAGAAGATGTGTTTTCATCGACATCAAAGGCATTTGGCAAAATAAATAACGCACGTCTCGGTCGCGATCTTTTTATCACAAACGTGCTTTGTTGCCAATGTGGAGAATTGAATTTCTATGGCACGAATGTGTACTTCCTAATGTAGTATAGACTAAAGTGTTAGTTTACGGCACCATGGCACGACTCGGTTTGAGTCAAAATGAGGAAAACGATGGACACCAAAAATGCTAACACATAGTCTAGGATCTAGCTCTATGAATAAATGAAAACATGTACAATAGAAGATTATGATTTAGCTGATAATTTCACTTGAAATGCTTCATTACATTTTTTTAGGCGTGGAAAAGCTTCTCAGAATGATTTTTCCATTTTTTACTATAGGCTCAAGTGTAAGCTCGACTTCCAAACACCGATAAGGATTGCATTGACAACACAAAGCTCGAACAAAAATAAAAATGTAAAGCTGTCGAAAGCATTGTATTAGCCATCCGCATTCTTTGAGATGAATTATTGCATTATTTGTTGCGTGAAAAAGCCTTCGAGGAGATCATTATTTTACACGTTGATTTACTATAGCCCCATAGTGAAGGCGACCTTTTGTCATGACTGGATTGAGTCATGAGTCAATTCGTTTTCTTCTCTGCAAGAATTTTAAGTTCTTGCATCCGCGATGAAAGCCATCTTGCTACCGTACTTCTCTTGGAGTTAATTTTATTTAATGTTTCATCTACTTAGTTCCTCTCATAATCGAACGGACCGATACTTATAGATCCACGAAGGAATGACAGATGATGTCTGATGTCGTACCATCAATGTCGTGTCGGGAGTAAGGTTTTCGATCGAATCACTTTTCCGCCGTCATCACAGGCGTCAGCAACAGTCATGATTGTCCGCGGCCATCGACATAGTCTCTGATAATGCTGGTACCAGGTAACAAGAAGTCTATTACTATCACTTTCCAAATATAAGGTTGTTATAATCATGGAGATCGGTTTGCATTGATCACCCATTCTTCAATCCTTATCATAATAGTTATTATCTAGTGAGAAATTATTCAGCAGAGTCTGGTAGCAATGTCCGCATGTTGGACCATACCAGTGATGCCAATTGATGAAGTTTCTTCGCTTTGCATGCAAAACTTACTCCACTACAGTACGCTTTTGAGCAGTGCACAGTGCATATGCCCATTTCTTATCCAAATTTTCGCGAATTAAATAGGCGGAAAGCAAACTTCTTCTACCCATTCCTACGGTTTTCATTCAGACGTTCCGGATTGCCGACTCGTGTTGGAGAGAATGATTGTAACAAAGATGGTGGATCGCTAGAAAGAAAGTAGGCACGTCACTTGCCTCATTGCTGGATCCCATAGTTGATTCCAAACTTGATAATGCGCTCGGCTGATTGGATGATGATGGTCGAGGTGAGGACTGATCAATTATTTGTGAAGTGGGAAAATCAGAAGAGCCCAGACTTGTATTCATTGTCGGAATTTGAGTTTCCGTGGTGGGCGACGGAGACGAACTCTCATTCTCAATTACCGGCGGCGGACTTCCAGGTTCTGTGGTCATCGTTGGAGTTGGAGCTGGCGTCGAAGTCGGAACCCGAACTGGAGCTTGAACCGGGGCTCGAACTGGAGCTGGAGGACGTGGCGGAGAGGGTTCACGACCGATTGGCCTCCATACGAAGACGGGAGCTCTTACAGGAGGTCTGTCGCTCCGAGAAGGTGCACTCACAGGTGAGTTCCTTGTTGATTTACTCTTTTCGATCCCTTTTTTCCCTTTCCTTTTTTACTAGTAGAGTCGTCGTCGCTGCTCGTATCTTTTTGTTTCTTTTTATTGGGTTTTGTTTCAGAGAGTGGCTTCGCTTTCTTTGTCGGGCTGCTTGATTTCTTCGAAGACGACGTTTTTGTCTTTCCGGCAGGCTTTACAGACTTTGCTGTATTCTGATGATTTGTTAGGTCATACAAGCGGTAGAATATATTCGACAAACGACGTTCGGTCTTGAACTTTGAAGGCGTTTTTTCAGGACTCGGTGCGTCCGCGCGAGATGACCAAGACAATGAATTGAGAAAACGCCATGAACTTTGGTCAAATCCATTTTCGGATACTTCATTGAGTCTCCCACTGTATTTTCCCGTGTGAATCCGTATGTCATGTTGACTTTGAGTTGCTTCTTTAAAATTTGGCCCAGATGTATGATGCACAAACTCCTTACGAACCCACTCAAACCCGTTTTTACTGCACACGACCCACAAAGTTGGGAAAAACAGAAGCCACGATCGGCGGACGCAGATCAGAAGTGTTCTTTTCATTCTAGGAGAGATTGCCATGGTTTAATGCTTCGTGCAGCTGATTTACAAGAAACAATTGCGCCCGCCGTCGAGATTTCGAAAAATGTTGGCAAGTACCAGGTAAGGGTGGAGAAAATGCGGAGATTTATGATGTCGTGATAATGTCCGTGGACGGAAAACAAGAAACCAAGAAACCCCTTTCTTGTTATTGGATCTTGGTAGAAAGTTTGAGTCACTAGTCATTAGTAACTGTGATCCTTGCAGTAGGCTACAGTCATTCTCGGGGTACCGTATCGATCCAGCCCTTGTAACTTCTAAAAGTAACAGCATACGTAAGACGAAGCTGTTAACTGTTAACTGTGAACAGGGATTTATCGCCCACTTCTTATCGGTCCTCATAGGTGAGAAAATTCTTCTTATCCAGTCAGTCTGCACTGTAGCGAAGTGCAAACTTGAAATCTTTGAACTTAGAGAGGGCAAGCTTGGAGCTTGGAATAGTTGGAAGACAAGCACCTACAGCACCACAGCAAGACCTACTTAACACTAAATCTTTCGAACGATTTGCGTAACTTATCATAAATCTAAGACTCTCACACTCATTTGAAAGCTTCCAGCTATTGGAACTAAAGCTACTCCGTAATACGGAATTGCGAAACACATGATACGGTACCTTACCCGTAGATGATGGTGAAGAGACGGCGATGCTCTCGATTCGCCTCTAATGTCGAGTCAAGAAGTACCTACGACAGGCGCAGCAAAAAAAGTAACCAAGTCATTGACCATCGACTCCCTTGAGAGTTGCAATGCCTTGTTAGTATCTACTCTTTTGAAAGTAGCTCTCTCAATTCCTTTTATTAGGTAAGCCAAATCGGATTCAACCAGCTCCCGTTTTGTTGTTTCTCATTATCTTCCATGGTCTGGCTCCTTGACTCTGTCTCTGAATAACTTGTGTCGTGCCAGCGGGATCTAGGCTTTTATCCGACTGAGTCTCATACGTCTGTTCGTGTCCTGTAGTTTCATGAAGAATGATAGTTGCGCCTCCTAGAAACCCTGATTCCTGTTCGGCAGCCTGAGTGTCCGAATCCGCATCAAATTCTTCTTCGCCAATTCGGGCTACCACTGGCTGACTTGTTGGGTCGATGCTAGGCCGTGTCGATGGAGAAGAGGTAGGAGAAAGACTAGGTTCGACGGATGGCCGCCTACTGGGCCCTTCGCTCGGTTGCGAGGTCGGCTCGAGAGACGGTTCAATACTAGGTCCCGTCGAGGGCCTCTGTGAAGGAAACGGCGAAGGCCGTATAGTTGGCTGACCACTCGGTAAACTGCTCGGAGAGCCGGATTCATCTATTGTTGGTGTAAAGCTAGGTTCATCCGATGGCCATGGTGTAGAAGGCGATAATGTCGGCAATTCAGATCCATTGCTCGGTGTATCGGATGGGAATATAGTAGTCGGCGCAGATGACGGAGCAATACTCAAAGTCTGGCTAGGAGTAATACTTTCAGTCAGACTGGGAGTGCTACTAGCGATGAAAGCCGGTGCACGGCTAGGTGCTAGGCTAGAAGCACTTGGAGTGGACGTGGGGCCCTCACTTTCTAGAGGAGAAGGCTCCGGCGAACCAATTGAAGGGGCAACAGACGGCACAGCTGCTGGTTCTGGAGAACCGATAATAGGCGTGGCAGTTGGGAGGGCAGTGGGAAATTTCGTCGGAAAGGAACTGATGGTCGATCCTAAAGTCGGCGAAGGAGTGCTTATTATGCCTGCAGTTGGATTCGCAGTCGGCACTATAGTCGGGACAGCAGTCTGGTCTATGCTCGTCGGTAACGAAGAAGGCGAGTCGTTGATTACGCTCGCGCTTGGAGATTCGCTCAATATTGTCGCTGTTGGTCTGGGCGATATCGAGGGCGACACACTAGACGTAGGTGCACCCGTCGGCCCCGCGGTAATTGTCGGAGCACCTGTAATAGTCGGCATAACGCTAGGTACATTGCTCGCAGCTGGTGCCTTTGTTTTTGTTTGCTCTTTTTCGATGATTTTTTGCCCGATTTGGAAGATTTCTTTCCTGAAGCGGATGATTTGCTTCCTGATCCTTTCCCCTTTCCTTTAGACGATTCGCTTTCTGACCCTTTCCCCTTTCCCTTAGACGATTTTCCTTTTCCATTTGATTTTCCATTTGATTTTCCATAGGATGCTTTTCCCTTCCCTTTCGAGTTTTGGGCTTTTCCGTAAGATGCTTTCCCTTTTCCTTTTGAGTCGAAATGTTCCTGAGAAGACGGCGCTTTCGACTTTCCTGTCAATTTATATGATTTTCCTGAGGCCTGCGCTTTCCCCAATCCCTTTCTTTGGGAAGCGTTTGCCTTCTTTGAAGAAGATGCTTTGTATGATACCGGTAGATGTGGAGACTCTGAGCGAAAGTATTTTTGAGTTGTGGAGCTGATGACTTTATCCACAAGATTTGATACCGCAGGACGAGATGGCGGAAGCTCTGGATTCGGAATACCTGATGGGCTATTTCCGACAGCTGTGTTTGTCTCGTCTGATAGTTGCTTCACACTTGCCCACTGGTCTGTGCTATCTCTAGGCTGAAACAACGATGTCAATACCGTTTCCAATTTGAATTTTTCATAGGACTTGATGGCTCTTTGTAAGCCGCATCCTTTAGGGGAGTCGGGGAAATCAAAGTAGATATGACAAGTGTTGGGGTGGCCGTGAACTGGTCATTCGTATTCTGAGATGGCAGCATGTCTACTTTGGCTCCATTTGAATCACGGTCGATGTTTGCCTCCTCCGCTCCATTGTCTTTCTCGAATAATGTTTTTCCAATTTTGGATAGACCGACCGAAGAAGACGAGAAAACGGGAATATCTTCGTACTCTTTCTTTACTAGCATTTGCGGCGATGCCGGGACAGCGGATGGATCTTTCTCTCGACTAGGACTCAGAGTTGGCTCATCGTGTGCGAAGGGCGAACTTTGAATGAAATTCTTTCCAAAATCCGGCCAGTACATCTCCTCTCTTGTCCGTCTTGCTCTTATTCTATCAGCATCCTTGACTCTTTTATCGTTGCTCCGACCTGTTTTTGTGTGGATTGGAATGAATATGCTTGTGAAAGCCGTCCGCGCACGCTCAAACCCGTTTTCATCGCATATTATCCATAGAATTGGTATCAGAAGAAGCAACAGCCGCTTCAGGTATATCGGCAGCATGTTGCATACCGTGAGCGCCTTTCTCATGGTAACAACTCCATTATTATTTATAATGCTTCGTTTTGATGCCAACATTTTTTGTTTTGCTTCGAAAAAGTGGTCACCTCATTTGGCGGGCACGTGACAAAATATTGTACTTCTCAACATATACTATGAAATATTATGGAAATCGGCACTCCGGTAGAATGGATAGCACAGTACTCAGCGGTTATTTTCAAAATTTTTGTTCCGTTGATGTACACAACGAAATACCGGTCGGCCATGTTTGATTTGATAGTAAAAAGTAGGGTGTGTTTTCAATGGCAGTTGCTAATTGCTAAGGTTATGAAAAATGGGAGCGCTCTTTGCAAAGACTCAAGCTAAAAGGAGATCACAGGACATTCAAGGCGAACCATAAACCCACTACCAGGTATAGATAAGAACCTAATATTTCAATGTCCTCACAGACATCGTGAACATCTAATAAACATTACAATTTTGGTTTGACGAGTGTATAGGATGAGCGACCACGTGGCAAGGCGCACCGCCTCTCTGCAAGCTTGAGCCCGTAGCCAATAGCACATAATTTCATTCTGATTGTGTTTATATCTGTAGCAGCAAAACTAGACATCCTCCGAGTCTTATTCTATCTCCGTGCAACTCGTTATGGAGATTCCACAGGATCCTCTTTCCGTCGAAATAGCGTGGACCAAAACTCCTCCATTTTCATCTCTTTCAAGTACGACTTTTGCCCTAGAAGAAATGACTCGGAATAGATTGCCTCTGATCGCTGTGAAGCATCCTCCGACGAGTCGTCTAACGTGGGTAACAGCGATTGACTGGGCTCCAAACTACTAAAACCCATCGTAGGTTCATCGCTCGTTGACGGCGGTGTCGGAGACAAGGAAGACACGGGCGCACTCGAATACGCCGGAACCGTACTCGGAAACGAAGACACTACTGGCGACATGGACGACAGTCGTACCGCACTCATGGATCCAGCGGTCGTCGAAGATAGGGAGCTCGCTATCGTAGGAGCTAAAGTCGTTGCCGCAAACGAAGGAAATGTCGGAGCACTGGTAAGAACGGCAGAACCCATGGTCGGAGCCGGCGTGCCGAGGCCAAAGGTCGGTGTAGCCGTCACCCCGGGTGCAGGGTCCCAAATCCTCCACCAATGGTCGGAGGACTCGTCAATAACGGCGGAGTGCTCGGTATCGGTACGCCCACGGCAGAAGGAGCGTTCGTGAGTGTTGGTTTGGGCGAAATAGTGGGAGGAGCAGGAGCCGTCGGTGATGGCGTCGCGAAGGAGGGCGCCGTCGGAAGCGGAGTCGGCGCACTCGTAAAACTATTCGTCGGAGACGTCGGAGCAGGAGTTACACCTCCTCCCGTCGATGTTGTAGGAGGATTCGTAGCGCTTATTAGAGTAGGCCCTTGCGTGGAAGGGGCCGGAGACTCTGTTGGAGGATTCATCTGAAATACGGGGATAAATTTCGGGAAGTACCATAACGACGGATCTAAATTTGCTTGCCGCTTTTCGTATTCCTGATCAAACACAGGATCATAGTCTTCTTTTCCCTGCATTGCTCTTCGCGACTGCTTATGAAACAGTTTCAGTATTCGCGACAGCCGCGATCGGTCATGTTCTAAAATGCTCCCCTCTTCCACAGTGACTCCCCCCGCGTATTGTTTCAGCTGATGTGATCCTTATTAAAGCTATTAGAAGCGCGGAATAGAGCGGATGCGTACACTTCATGGCAATTTCTTATTGTTGTCGTATATTGTATTGAAATGGTTGTTTTTCGCTCATCCATTTATTTTGAACCATCCCAATAATATTTGCCACCAAGTTTTGGTGACCTGTCGTCGACGAGGCATCGCGAGGGAACGCGAGCATCCACCATTTTGTCCGACGTACCGGTTTCGGAATTTTGGAATAACTTTGTACTTTCCATTTTATAATTGTCTCCCACTAAGACCTCCAATACTTTGTCAACCACACTAGAAATGACCCTGGATGGAAAATCTTAGTCTTGGTTCTACTTTCATCTGTATACTAAAGATTAAAACTATGAAAGGTTGCACTCATGAAATCACGAGCAGGCCTCTTTATTTTCGGTTTTTTACGAAAAATCCCGAAAATACTCGGATTTAAGGTTTCAGGACCCCCGAATTTAACCTAATTCCGTGTTTCCGTATTGCGAGTGAGTGTGGGAGAGGGTGTAACGGATGAGAACCTGTACCAAAATCTTGGTAAAAACTATGGTGGTTCGTTCTTTAGCACACAATATACGAAGCTCTTTGCAACTATATTCAACCAGGTCATGCAAACATAGAACAGCCTGATAATAGAGATTCTAAAAAAGCCTCATCATTGTTACAATCAAGATGTTATCTTTCTTAAGGGGTTGATAAATGATCGGCGAAAGCTTTGTGTAATATAGTTGACGACATTGGTGCTGCGAATGAAATAATTTCCGACATGAAAGCGCACAAACTAAATTAAAGTCAAAAACAAAATGTTTTCGTGATGGCAAGTGCTCCATTGATAAAGTTGCAGCTGGCAATAGTTAGCGCCACGCATCTCGGTGGCTTGCAGTAAGCGACGTTAAGGCACAAAAGCAAGCAATTTGATTAGTCTAATCAAATTGATTTATGTACTTGTGGGTTGTGCATCCTTTTATCATTATTTAGCTTGTTGTAGACAGTTCTGGACGAAGTGAACTTAGCAAAACGATTGTCTAGCAGGGCTAATGTGTTAGTCAGTACATATTCTACGTAGCTCTACGTAAAATCCGGATTTAACCGAAAATAAATCTACCAGGTCTCCGAAAATACCTTATTTCCGTGTTTTCGGGTGAAAACGGATATAAAGAGGCCTGATCACGAGCCATGACCCTGCTCGACGAAAATGCCCCCATCCGTGGCTAAAAACTTTGATTACTTAGACGCAACAGGCGTGCCATGCGCGCTTTGCGGGCTCAATAAAAGTGTGAGGCGGGAGTGATTGAAATCCAGTCATGGAGACAGTTTGCCTACGTTCTACGTTCAGGAGTTTCCGACAGCAACAACCCAATGTGAGCAGTACGATGCCATTGGCATTATTTTTCAATGATAGCTTTGTATGAATCAAGACGATTATTTCCCACAAATGATCCTAATACGCTCAAATTAGAATTGCAAGGAACAAAACGGGAATTTTACGGACGTAACGCTTGCTTGTGAAAAAATGGCTAGAATTTACTATGCTTACGTCCTATCCCCACAAGAGAACCGAATCCCTAATCGAGTTAGAGAAACACAACTGACCCAATGGACAATGGATGAAATCCACCGAACACCGAACCGCTGCCAGGTCAAACATGTAAACCATGGGAACAGAGGGGCTCCTATCTGATTCAGACACGACCGGGGATCACCGATCGTCTCAAGACTCTCATCTACGGCGCTGGGCGCCAAGATCGACCAACCACCGTATCGAACCCAGCCCCCCCCCCCCCCCAACTGTGCTACTCAGTCTACAATTTCTGTGCTACTCAGTCTACAATTTGATCGTCCCCGCTTGCGGGAAGGGAGATACATGAACGATCCCTCGACGCCGAAGACGGCTTTGTGTAAAGAAAAGAAAAGCGTCGTCCTTTAGCAGCGTTTGAATTACATGTGATCATATTTTGCATCGAAGAGCCTTGCAAAACGTTGTCTTCCGTATTTACTATGGACCCAAAGTGTTAGTTCAAGTAGACCACGACTGCATTTCATTCATGAGGAGGTCGTCATGAATCATCATCAGTGATACCCGTACATTTTCTACGTCAGTTTCTGTCCCGTCGCTCTACACTCCCGTCGAGTGTACTCTGGTGATCCGTTCGCATCTTCGCCCTCGCGCGCTTGTTTGGCGGGAAAAACATGAGGGGCATGTCAAAATGCATTTTTGAGCATTACCTTTCGCAAGCATACAACCTCCTACTTTCACAACTAATTGATACACCTCTTTACCATCAACGATGAGTTCCGAGACAACCTACGCGGTGGAGTTTGCCAAGACGAGCCGCGCCAAGTGCAAAAAAATGCGGCGAGATTATCGAGAAAGGTGAAATCAAAATCTTGACGACTACTACGGGAGGGAGATTTGATGTCACGCAAAGCTTTCATCCGAAATGCTACAACTTGCCGCGAAAATTCGCCGGTACGGTCGATGACTTTGTCGATGAAACATTGCGGGACGCTACCGAAGGTCAAATCTTGCCGAAAGAACGCGATGCGCTCGTCGAAGCCATCAAGACAAGCTCGGCAGCCACGAAGAAGAGCAAGGCTTCGGGTTCAGCTTCTTCCGCCGATGCTATCATTGAAAAGATCAAGGCAAAAGTTGATGACGGAGAGAACGAGCCTCAAACGAAGAAAGCAAAGAGCGACGATCATTACGCCTCGAACGAGTTTGTGGCCGCATACCGTGTGTATCAGAAAGAAAAGAACGACGAGCTGAAAGACGTGCTGAAATGGAATCGCCAGTTTGTCTCTGGCACGAAAAACTACCTCCTGGTCAAGGTCTTGGATGGTCATGTCAATGGTCGCTTGGCTCGTTGCCAGCTGTGTCAAGGCGGCAAATTGAAAATCGATGAAAAGAACTGTTCCGTCGTGCTATGCAACGGCCAGTTCGATGAAGATGCGCAGCAACGCATCCCCTGCACCTTTCAGTGCAGTATCGAAGACGCACCCCGTTGGAAGCCTTGGTAAGTTTTTGTTGTTCTTGAACTATTGCTTGGAATTATTTTGTATATTCAACTATTTTGGGTGCGATCAGGTTCACCGAAGAGCCTTCGGAAGAAGAAAAAGAAAAAGATGGACAAACTCGAAGCGGATGCTACAGGTGAAGGCACGGACGACAGTAATGGCGATCTAGCTGGTATGAAGAAGGAAGCGGCGAGCTTGGAGTGGAACCTCTCGAGCAAGGAAGGAATTCGTTCCGCCACCGAAGACGCCATTGCTTTGTTGAAAAAGTACAATGCGAAACTCCCGGAAGATGCCACCAAGGCGAAACAGAAAATCGGCCCCGTGATCTTGGCACACAAACGAGAAACGCCAGAAGATATCATTGCAACTCTTTGGAAAGAAGTTGGCAAGCAATTGTCGAACGAAGAGAAAGAACAAAAAGACAAAGCACTCGAAAAGACGACCAAAGTCGATGCGAACGCGAAATTGGTCGCCGCCTTTCAGGAACTTTCCGAATACTATTCCAAAGAAGGTAAGTGCGGTACCAACATCCGCAACACAGTCCTCTTGTTCCTACTACCTACGTGTAACTGAACTAAATTCTTTCAGCAAATCAACGAGCGGTGTTCACCTACTCCAAGTGTCTCGATGCCATCCGAAGCCTGGACTACGAAATCACTGCCGAGAATGCTATGTCCTTGAGCAAAGGCAAAACGAAAGTAGAAGGTATCGGTGCAGCCTTTGCCCAAAAGATCAAAGAGTTTTGCGAAACGGGTACCATACAAAAGCTTGAAGAGAAACGAGCCGACCATGCGTAATATCGTGGAATTCACACTCTATCGATAAGGTACTACGGAGTAAAGAACTTGGAACTACATAATGCATTGTTTTTGACCAAAGCTTAGAATAATGAGAATGTTATCACATAGAATGCTCGCATATCAATCAAGTTATGATCGCTTCTTTTCACGCCACGGCGAATGGAAGCTGAACACGGGAACAAATTTTGAAATTTCATCCTTTGCTGCTGCAAAATGCATTCCGAAATCCAAACCAAGTTTCGAATCTCTTGTTCTTTGAGCTTCACGTAAGCATAGAAAACGGCAAAATGAAACTGGCTTTCGAAGGCCAATTCAAGAGTCTGGACATCACGCTCGTAAAAGGCATCATCGATACTGATATCACCCTGTCCCGAAGCATGAATGTTCCAGATCGCTTTGTACTGGGGAAAAAGTTCCAGCACGCGTCCGAGCTCTTCTTCGTTCGCAACATCCACCAACATGGTCGAGCCGACGGGATAGAGATGTCCGACAGCAGGATAGAGTCGCTTTCGATCGGAAGCACGCATAGCAGGCTCATTCAGGGGCGTTCCGAAGGAGTTTAGCGTAATATTGATCGCATTTGTATCAGCTCGGACCTTCAACAAGTCACCCATGATAGAAGCCGTATCACCGCCAAGTTTCTCCACAAATTGAGCGAAATCCTCCAACCAGTACTTGATCAAAGAAGACTTGATAATTTCGATTTCAACTTCCTCCAAGACATTTCGGCTGTCACCGCGGTGCTCGGCACTCTCCTGCAAAAACATGGCAAAGTAGGGACCCACCGGAGTGTCAACCAACACAGTCTGATACAAATCCGCGTAACCCTTGGCACTATTTTCGAAGGTCGGGATGCTGCGCATGGTGCTTTCCTTAAACATGCCAAGAGGGTGGCACTGCGCAATCAATTCGTTGATATCGCGACCGCTCAGAGCACCCTTCAACAAAAGCATAACATTCTCAATCATGTACTCGTAGGTGACAAAGTCCAGGAAGGTAGACAAAGGCTCAACCGCTTGGCTTCGCAAGTACTTGAACTCAGTAACAAGCTAAAATACGAAGCGGCGATTGCGTTAGAAGTAATACAACAAATTAAACATTTCTTTGCGCTCGAGCCACTAACCTTTTCAATAGCCGCCTTTTGTAGCGAAGCCGGCGTCATGACTGCCATATCCGCGAGTGCAGAAGAATAGTCACTTTCCGATAGATTGAGTCTTACATCATCCACAGTCTCGCACTGCGTCAAGTGATGATAATCAGCATCCGTAAGGAAAGACGATCGCATACCCCGAACCAACGCTTCAGGGAAACCGTGAAAGACGTTGAACGTCGTCAAATCGCCCGTAGCACCTTTGGGCGGAGCAGTCGGCATGATTAATTAAAAAGAGAAAAGACGAGAACAAAGTCAAGAGGATGATTGAATATCGGTGTTGTCGATTATTCCCTTTGCTTTTGCTTTGCTGCGGAGCGGCATTTTCGCTTCGATCCATGTTGCGCTTCTTTTTTCAGCAGGGTTTTCCAGCCGGCGAGTCTCGTACAATATTGTATCAGACAACTTCGCCATAGTAATCCCAATGCTCACCATTTTTGCTTAGCGTCCGGTACTGAAATTTTATTAAGGACAGAAAATAACTAAGTCGCACTTCGCTTTTGTAGAATAGTATAAAACGTGACGATGAATGTAATGTGAAGTGTACTACCTGGTATCTACATTCTGTGACTCCTCAATAACAGTCCCGGCAGCTAGTATCAAGGTTTAACCAATTCGCCTTTTGCATGAGTTGCACATACTACGCCCCCGGAATGATCAAGTAGATCCGACTAAAAAAGATGATTACAAATTCCTTACAGAAGATAAAAATGTCTTTCAGAAACCTGCGTTTGTCAGAGGCAATGATTCATAATAAACTAACGCCATGAAATCTAAAGAACAGTTAAATTACTTCACGAAAGAGGTTAAGGTGTTTTACGAGAATCCTAGCTTCGACTCCGCGATGTAATGTATGATCGAGAATACCTAACCGGAGCCCAAAAACCCTGATCGTCGAAGATTATCTGTCATGATGATTGTTCGAGTCGAGTCTAGAACAAACTCCATGTTATTCGTGTCCGTTGCACACGTCACATGAATAAAAGAGTCATTGAAGTCGTCATCAATCAAGCATTCTTTGAACTTTTGAATGAAATAGAGCACGCCACTATTGAAGTCTTGCGGCGGACCAGCGTAGTCCGCAAAAGGCTTCTGAGCGGCAATGTCGCTACTCATTATCTTTTCTGCAAACACGTCCTTTTTGTTCAAAAACAACATGATGGAAGTATTCGCAAACGCCCTGTTGTTACAGACAGATCGGAAAAGCTCTAGGGCCTCCGCCATACGGTTCGTTCGTTTTGCTTCTGCTAACGCTTGGTCGTATTCCGACAAAGCTGCAACAAAGATGACAGCGTCGACGTTATCGAAACAGTCAATCCATTTACGCCGTTCTGAGCGCTGACCTCCAACATCATACATTTCAAATTCAATACCATCGATTCGGTAGCGCTCCATTACTACTTGTGTCGTCTTGACACGGGCGAGGAGGATATCTTGGGTGGTCGGACGAAAAGAAGGAGATGCAATACGTGATAAATCTTGCAGGTACTCCTTGTGACCATCAATAACATTGACAGCCGCCCGTTTCATCCAAACTTCTTTCATTGTCTTCGACTATAATGAAAAATGATGTATTGAATCAGAAGACTTTCTTAGCCAAGCATGTCTACCATGATCGATTACTTACCTCCCAAAGTGTTTTCATAGCGCGCCATAACTGTAGAAACTGTTTTGCATCGTTGTTAGCACCAAGCCCAGCCCTTGGGCTCTGACCCACCAGTCTCTTCCATCAGCATTTTCGGGAGGAATAGGCAGGTCAGCAGAAGATGCTGTGTTGTCGACTATATGCGCAACTAATAGATCGTAAGCAGCCTTTGGTGTGAGATCGCTATCATCGGGCTTAGGCTCTCTTGCCAGCTGTCCCTCCAAGCCCAAACTTCTCAAATGCGAACATAGCTTTCGCATAGCAGTGATTACATTCGAGCGGATGACAACACCATACATGCGCTGATCTTCTTCACTTCGTGGAGCTCCGTGCAAAATCCTCATTTGTTTAAAGATGGTTGATTTTCCGCTCTCTCCAGCTCCGAGTAATAGCAATTTCACTTTTAATTCTTCGTTTTGTTTCGCTCGGTCCAAATCTCTGTCAATGCCTGACGATTTCGCCACTTCCTGCGGGTCATCTTTTTTCGGATTATGAGGGGCTGCGTATTGATTCTGCGGACCACCGCTCGGGCCTTGATCTGTCGACACGCCGCAACCCATGTCTCTTGCCTCTGTTGTTGCTTCTTTTAGATATTGATATAGGGAACGAGACAGACAGGAGAATCAATTTAGCTTTAATCAATAACAGATTCGAAGGGGACTCTTATGAAACAGCAGAAGCGCTACGACTCGGGTAGAGACAACACCAGCCAAACCTGTCGTCGCAAATAAATAATTACAGAATAGGAGCGCGTGCTAGCAACTATTCAAGCTAATTTATCGCTTCGCCGATATAAAAAGGCAAAAGGATCCTCCCCTCTCGGTCTTTTCAACAGCAACTGCGGCGGCGTCTGCGGTGGATGAAGCATGAAGCAGCCGATGATCAACAGCGGTACACAACGTACGTGTTTGCACTACGTGTCGACGGGGACAAAAAGTACGTGTGGCGAGTCACAACAGCATCAGCAAAACCTCATTCTAGAGTAGATCAAAACCTATACGACAGCCAAAGAGTTTATGCTTTCTAAAAACTAAGTTTGCTTCTTGCCATTCGCCAGCTCTAGTACCTGTAGAATCTGATCCACCAACAAGCAAAAAGGAGAGTAAACTATCAGTCTTTAAAGATGGAGTAGCAAGCCGGAAATGCAAGCATTCATAATTCAAGACGCATAAAATCACAGTTCTACTCCTTAGAACTTTGAACGACCTTAAGTGAAATCATGGCAAGATAATATCATGACAACACTCCAAATTATTAAGTGCACTAGTTGTTCCTTCTAAAGTAATTTAGTTGTATTTCTCCCAGCCCATATCGAGTGCGCGCTCACGGAACACTTGACGCTTCATGTTGATGCCGTACTTTCGGACAAGTCCCATACCGCCCAATCGTCCAGTAACGCGGCAAGCACGAGATCCCTTTCCGTAACCGGAAGGGTGTGTGGCATAGAGCTTATCAGGTTTACGTGATTCAACCATATTTTATTCTGCATTGACGAAACAAAGAGAAAATGTAAGAAAATGTACGTCATTATTTGTTGTTTCACACGCTGATTGAGGCTTTGTTTCAATAAAAGACGCGAGATCCAACACACATCTATCCGAGGGGAATGTGGGAATTGAGCTCAATAGAATTCAATTGTCCATGTCTGACTATCGAGATGTCGATGGAATGAATTCCGTAATGATAAAGCAAAACCCCCTCGTCGAATCGCAAATTACCAAACTTGCTTTTGTTCGCCGAAAGCTACGAAGTATCTCGCCATTTATTTTCGATTACTATCTTGCCGTACCTTTTGTTGATTTGATTGATAACAAATGATTACGATAAGGTCACGTGCTCGTCGTTGACGAAGTCGCAACAGGTTCGCAGCACGAACGTTTTGTCGGCAAACTTTAGTAAATAGGTAAATGTAACATTTAGATCGATTAGTGTTAATAATACACCTCAAAAATTATTCCGAATGTCCGAAGCAAGCCGGATGCAAAGACAGACGTAGAGCAGAGAACAGAAACATGAAAAAGCACTACTTGTCTATTACTCCAAACCACGTCAGCATTTAGAAAGGACACCAACCAAAGTGTCCAGAGTGACGTTGCGTGCTGACGTATGCGAGAAATGCACTACTTTATTATAGACTTTCCATGGCCACGAACGACCACGAAGGTCTTTTCAACTTTCAAACGATCGTTGCTTTCCACTTTGCAAGTGCGGTGTGCGGTGCCGTGGATCTACGAGTGCAAAGCAAGAGGTTTCTCCATTTGCCGCTCATCGCCACTCTGTGTCACGTCACGACGATCAGAATATCAATCAAAACAAACGTCTTCAAGCACTTGTCTATTGCTTTAGAACTCTCGGGAAAAAGAGATTAAAATTTGTATCCGTGAAGGTTGCCGACTAGCAGCTTGACCTCCTTTGATTTGATATCGGAGTCTTTCGAGAAAACCATACACACGATCTTGAGGGCAGTATTTGATTCACACTATGGCAACACAAACATCCGCCTTTGGGCGTTCTGTACAGGACTATATTACGGAAGACGAGCTCAAAGAAGCTTTGCTGTCGGTTTCCTCGCGAAATCTTTCCGGTGACTCCAAAACACCCGACTGGATTCTTCCTGTTCCGGATCCTGAAGCGGAAGAGCAAACCGTGGAAGGAGAGCTGCAGCGTCTCTTAACACTCAAATCATACTTGCTGCTAGACGCTGAGAAGGAAGAAGCATTCGACAAATTGACAGAAGAGGCGTGTAAAGTCTTTGGGGTGCCCACGTCGTTGATTAGCTTGATCGATTTGGGCCGACAATTTTTATTCAGTAACACGGGATGTCCGGGTGATGTTCGGGAGACTTCGCGGGCAGTAGCATTTTGCTCACACACAATTTTGAATAAGAAGGGAATTGTTGTTGTGAATGATACGAAGAAGGATGAGCGATTCATGAAAAGTCCTTTGGTGACAGACGGGCCGCGCCTTAGATTTTATGCAGGAGCTCCTCTAATATCTCCTGAAGGTAAGTTACTTTTCGTTTGGCCTAGTTCGCAAAGATTTGAACACAACACTCACTTGTACGCATTTATACGTTCGTTACAGGCTATAAGCTAGGTACATTCTGTGTGGAAGGCCCCGAGCCTCGCCCTCAAGGCTTGACCGAAGAGGAAAAGCAAAACTGAAAGACTACGCCGCGCAAGCAATGGCGTTAATGGTGGAGCGAAGAAACGTGATGCGGCAGAAGCTGTCCCGATCTCCCGATCCTGTCGTTTTACGGCATGCCGGAGTGACTACGAATCTTGGCGTGCACATGCTGTATGCGAATGAATGCTTAACAGCCATGAAACTCTTTCAAGAATCGCTACAGACACTCATGTACGTAGAAGGCGACAGTCAAAGTGGCCTTCCAAGCAAAGAGAGACAAGATCAAATGGAGAAACTTCATGCCCTGTTTACAACAGGAGTGCTGACGGAGCAAAGCCGACAAGTATTAGTCGAGGGTGTAAAGTCCTTGTACCACTTGGTCGCCGACGATAATGTTACGAAGCATTTGCCAGGAACTCCCAAGCCAGGCATGAAGCATGATTCATGTGTCGACAATAGTATTCCTGGTCTTTTCCCTCAAGACTCGAAGTTCAAAAGCGGACACACAAGGTACCCATTATCCTTCGGCGAACCTTTCAAAATCAACTTGCACTCTCCCCCAGGTGATAACACAATCGACTTCCAGCAGTTCACAATCCCCCCTCTACCAATGTTCAAAGGCAACCATGTACAATATGGGCTTGATTCATTATCACTGGGGCAGCGCCGATTCGGCAGTGCAATTTTTCGATCTAGCAGCTTCACTTTCTCACAAGAAGCCACAAACCGACGCCCTTGCATTTGACCCCGTCGTTCTCGCTTGCTTAAACAACATAGCACAAATAAACTTGCAATACAGGCGACCGGTTGATGCCATGGAGATGCTCTCGGACGCGCTGACACGCGGAAACGCTGCGTTGGCAAAGTTATACGCAACGACTTCGCAATCTGTTTCTCCGAACTCGTCGTCTTCCTCTATCTGTTCAGATGAACCAACCGATAATCCCAACGATATTTCTCGTACGTTACGGCTGCGGAAGAAACTTTCAAGGACTTTGTTGAACATGGGCCATGTTCATTTTTATAATTGCAACTACGATGCCGCGATCACTACATGCAAAGATGCTCTTCGCTTGATGCACACAAACATGGATGACCCCGAAGTAGCAGCAATGTGGTACAACATGGCAGTACTAGACTTCCATAAAGGTGAGAAGATGGACTCGCTAAAACATCTCGACAAGTTTCTCGAGATGTCGAAACTTCTGCAAGGCCCCGATAGTACTCAGATTGCTGAAGCGCTACACCGTCGTGGACAAATTCTGTATGAGATTGGGGATCTCTATCAATGCATCAAGCCTTTGAATGAAGCATTGACAATTCGACGACAGAAGTACGGCGAGGATCATCCTTTGGCCGCGGAGACTCTCTTCGCGTTGGGAAAAGCCTATCTTGCTAGAGAAGAGTTTGAATTTGCATTGAATGCTTACTATCAATGCCTCGCTATCCAGAGAAAAACATCTCCTGACGAAGAGATTTCCTTTGACGTGGCTCAAACTCTTCTTGACATAGGTAGGGCACATCACGCGCAGGGCAACTTTAAGGAAGCGCTCACAGTCTACCGAGAAGCTTCCCAGCTGACCAGAAGGTTCTTTGGTGAACGGCATGCTTTTGTCGCGCGAATTGAGAATATCATTGGAACTCTTTGTATGGAGTGCGGTTTACCTGAAGAATCTGTTTCCGCTTTTAAAGAAGCGGCCGAGATACGCAGAGAACAAGGTCTACCTGTAGAGATGAATGTGGCTGCAGACGATTATGCTGCTTCGAGAAGAAATACAAACGATGTTGCCCCACCAGCCTAATGGGGCATGCTCATGTTTTTGCAATCTTATCTTATCATGTAAAAGCTGTATCTATTACTATAAATTTGAGATTCACTACACTAGAAGAAACGCATTTACTTCTCGCACCTTATGACCACGCACGCGTTCCCCAGAACCTCGATCATAATGTTTTCCCTTTGGAAACCTCCGCTCACTAATAGGGATCGAAGTTCTTCTACAGATCCAAAATATTGAAAAGCTTGCTTGCTGGGACCGGAAGCGCCTCCCTCGGCTCTCTGTAGAGTCCCAAAATACGAAGCGAGAAATGTGGTAGCAAAGTAACGCCCGCCGGGTTTCAAAACACGGTAAATCTCCGACACGGCTGCATCCAAATCGGGCCAACAATGCATGGCTGCTCCCGCATGCAACGCATCCACAGAATTGTCCTTCATAGGGATTTGTCCCACGTCCAGACGGATCAACTCCAGTTTGGTCGACTTGCTTTTCAATAGTGAAGGTTCCGCCCGGATGCGACGACCCGCCTCCAACAGCATCGAGTCGGAATAATCACATCCTAACACGCGTGAATACTTGCCACTCGCCGCGAAACGTCGTGTGAATAAGCCGGTGGCACACGACATATCCACCAAGACCTTATCGTCACTTTTCGCCATACTGGGAGCAAAGTACGCCATGGCCATTTCCGCTTCTTGGTCCGGTCCGGGAAAGCCCGCGGTTCGAAATCCCTGGCGCCATCCCCCTCTCGTAGGCAAAGCTCACCGAGGGAGACGTGAACAAATCTCTCATGGGAATGTATTCGTCATTCATGCCGGCCATGGCCGATCGTAAGGGAGGAGGAATGAGCGGAACGACGGTTTTGAAAAAAGAACTCTCCGCCGATTTCTCCTCACTAGCAGGTTGCAGCAAATCGAGAAAAGTACTGGACGTGCCCCTATACGTATTCGAAGGCGATTGAAGAGTATACGTTTGACGAGAGTAGCGACTGCCACCAAGAAAGGGCGACGAGGTCGAAATTGTGAGCGGCTCTTTCGTCAAGGGGTCCGCTAGTACCGGATCTTCTTTGGGAGTCGCTTGGAGCAGGTCCAGTAGTTTACTCTTCTCGGCCTGCAATCGATCGGAATTACTCGCAGTCGCAGGGCTAATCGACAATCCGTGACTATGACCCAGCCACAACAACAAGAGAAGCGAATTGAAACGAGTCATTATTTAAAAACAGCGTTAAAACCTCGTGTGCCAAAAAGGAAAACAATTCTAGAGGTCTCGCCTATTAGATTATAAGGATGGGACGAGAGAGCACTCTGGTTTCGCTGATACGATTCCTTTGAGAACAGCGGTCGGCATTTTCGTTGAGAAAGTAAATCGTCGAACGCAAATCGAGAAAAGGTGCGAAAATGAGTCAGGTTTTGTTGCTTCACGATTTCGCAGAATGCGTTTTAAGGTTGAGTCGTGCGTCGTGAATCACGAGTTCCTGATATACGGGTTACTTACGGGTACGCTCTCGGTGCCGTAAAGACATACGGTCAATTTGCGCGGGAAAAGGTTATCAACCCAAGCACATCATCGGCGTCACCTCCAAAAAAACAAAACAACCAACAAATAAAGATTTCAGTTCATGAATCTATGGAATGCTTTTTACTTGCATAGACTATTTCAATAGCCAAAATGAGGACAAATGTTTTATTACTTTTGTGTGTGGCTCACGCCTGCTGGGCTGCTTCTCCAGCTTCCCTCCTGGCGGTTCGTGTCGGTCAATCTTTCGATCGGTGGACGACCCAGTCGCGAGACACCTGTTGTTCTTTACAATCTACCAACAAGAACGCCACTCCCCGTGGTGGTTCGAAACCCGCTGTGAAAACCATGACAGCTACTCAAATGGAGCTGTTCAAGTACGTTCGAATCTTACCCAATCACTCATGTGACCGATCTCCTGACACTCTTTTTTTCGTCGAACACAGAATCTTTTCGGGCGGCGTAGCTGGAACAATAGCATCATGTATCACCAATCCGTTGGACGTAATTAAGACACAATTACAATCATCGAATACAGTAGGGATCGCGCGTCGTAGTCCTATAGAAATTGCTCGACGCATTGTGCAACAAGACGGATTGGCGGGGTTCTTCCGGGGTCTTCCTCCGACGCTGGTGGGTATTATTCCGAGTCGATCGGCGTACTTTTATGCGTATCAACAATCCAAACACGCCCTGGGACCGTATTTTCCGGAGGGATCACCACCCAATGCGTTATTGGCCGGATTCTTTGCGGGGATTGTGGGAATACACTCACCAATCCGATTTGGATGGTACGTACGCGGATGCAAATATTTGCCGATGCGGCGGCGGGACAACGCAGTTACAATGGTTATGGTGACGCAATCAAGACTATTTTCAAAGAAGAAGGTATTGGGGGGATTCTACAGGGGCATTCAAGCGAGTTACTGGGGATGTTTAGAAGGTTCCGTTCAGTTTATCGTTTATGAGCAATTGAAAACGCGTTTATTGAAACGTCACAACAACAATCGAATTGCTCAAGGCTTGTTGCCGGATTCGGAGCTGAGTAAATTCACGATTTTCTGGACAGCGGCGTTGGCCAAGATGATTGCTTCCATAGGCACATATCCCCACGAAGTTGCTCGAACGAGAATGAGAGAACAAGCGCGCTCAGGAATTTTCAAATACAAGGGAATGTGGCAAACTATGGCGGTGATTGCGAAAGAGGAAGGACGCCAGGGACTGTATTCAGGTATGGGAATTCACTTGGTGAAAGTGGTTCCCAATTCGGCGCTGATGTTTCTCACCTACGAAGTTGTACGGACTTGGCTGGGCGAATTTACCATCGTCAATGACGATGCAGTATCGAACGATCCCTCTCAAACGATTGCAAAACGTCGATCTTGATGAATGTACAAAAGCGCTACTAGTGAAATGATGATTAAAGAGCGTATTCTCGCATTCCCAGAATTCTGGGTCATCACCAAATTAACTTTCGCTTAGAATAGGGATTCTTTTCTTCAAGAACCACTCTAATTTAACTTTTGACGGCAATGGCTTTGGCGACATTCGCGCTGAGTAGCCACTCAACAATCAGATTGACCAATTCATCACGTCCTCTTTCACATAAATGCAAACCATCCACCAACAGAGTATTTCCACACAGTGACGCTAATCGGTTCCAATCAAATAGGGCAGGGATCATATAAAAGAGGGGAACTTGAATGGAGCTGAGAATGTAATGATATTCAAACTTGGAACCGGATTTCTTTGATTTCTTTTCGAGTATCGACTCGAAACGAGAATAGACGGGGATCAAGGTGACCTTTCCGGAGCTTTCTTCACAACGCGTTCAATCACCTCATTGGCTTGTCGAATGATTCGGTTGGGGTTAGCATCTAGATTTTCTCCCATAGGCGGCAAGGTGCAAACTCCAATATGTGTTTGCGGTGTATGATTGTGAATGTAATCAATGATTTTGGTCAAATTACGCTCGTAAACTTCCATCGTCGGGACTTCGGGAAGCTTATTGATCTTCACAATGGCTTTGGCCAAGGTACCGTTGACGAGGCACTGCATGTCATTCGTTCCGATCATAATGAGTACAAAATCCGGAAAACATCCGAGTGCTCGATGCAACCGTTCGTGAAGGACACCGTGTGTTGTGATGCAGTTTTGACCCGCGTTGACGACCCACAAAGGGTCCATGAAAAAGTTTTGCGTCGGTGGAGATAAACCCAACGTCGAACTGAGTTTGTAGGGAATATCCGGAGTGAACGACGAACTGACAGTTCCATGCGTGAGCGAGTCTCCGAGGCACAAAAGGACGGGTTTGCGAGCGCCCTTGCGACGCAACCACGCCTCAAACTGATCGGGACTGTTCGCAGGAGGAGCCGATGCGGCTTCGGAACTAATGAATGTAATGCAGAGGAAGATAAACGATGCCAAACCCAACTTCCAGTTGACAAAGATCATTAGCAACGAAAGCGCCAACAAAACGAGGTTGATACGCAACAAGGAATCGAATCCTCGACGATCATGAAGTCCCGAAGCCATTTTCTACAAGTTTTTCAATGTTGGTGAAGTTTCGAGAATGTATTGTTGCTTCAGCAGTTTTATAATGCTGTCGACGATGACCTTCACAATAAAAAAACAAAAGACACTTTTGTTTCGTCCTGCCCTTCAAAATGTACTATAGTCCAAAATGTAAGTTTACAGCATCTATGATTGGATTTCAAGTCATGAGACGTGAGATATCAGATATCAGATATCAAGCTTGCTTTTCTCCATCGTCCGCTTCCGTCTTTTGCCGTGACTCTTTCCAAAAAGATGGTTAATGAGGCTAGTTAACAGCAATATTGGAAGGAAAAGGACGTTGTATAACGACGATCCATTATCCCGACGATTTTTTAATAAAAATAAGCTGTGTTCTTTCTTGGCCTTCAACTTGAATGGTAGCCTAAATAAAAGCCCATGTCCGTCGAGAAGCAATTAATATGCATAGTAGAGGGATTAAATTGGGCTTGCTGGTGACCGATGAATATATTCGATTCAGTTTAAGATTCTTTTCGATGAAAGGTTTCTGTATCTCTTCCTTAAAATTTACTATAGTTCTAAACTGTTGTCCGACTGAACTTCAGTCATGAAGTAACCCTAAAACATGTTCCTTTTCTCGTTTAACAGAGCTTTGTCTTAACGCAACTAAAGATTTAGGCTATAGATTCCGTTGAAGAATATCGTTGGATTTTGCTTCCGACGATCCTCCCAAAAATATCAAACATCCATCACAAAAGAAGAGACACGGCACAAGAACGCCATGAACATCATTCGATTCAGAACAAGCCATTTGAGGTTCCTTATTGCAATCTACGTTTCGCTTTTAGTAATCGCGCGATCGGCGTCGCCAGGAGACACAATGATGTTCTGGAAACAGGTGAGTAACGAAAAACAATTTAGGCTTGAGCCTTGACACCTTTTAAAGAGCGTAAGAGGACTGTGGCAATGCTTTCTTCACATATAAGTCAGTCATCTCATGTCATGCGTGGAAGCTCTTCCTTAATTTGCTGGCTATGAAAAGCGATGACACGCCTGTTCCTCCATTACTCAACCGAGATCACACAACGGGGTCTACTTCTTTAATACCGAGGACACTGCAACTTCCGACAACAAGAAGAGGTTTCATTGCCCAAAGTGTTCTTGCTTGTGCATCTACAATCCTCGTAGCAAGTGATGTTCATGCTGCTGCAGTGACTAATACTCGTGTGCTGCCTTCTTTCGATGCTTTTACACAGTTTCAAACAGTCGACGATGTTCCTAAAAATTACTTTACGCAGCAAAAGAGTATTTATGCGTTCGTTGAGCGGGTAATCGACGGAGATACCATCCGTGTTCGTCAGTATCCTCTCTATTCAATTCGACGCCAAAGGGCTGAACCGCTGCAAAAACGTGGCATTGCCGACTCGACGCTCAGTATTCGCTTTTATGGAATTGACTGCCCCGAAATCGCCAAAACGAAATCGCAAAAATCGCAGCCGTTTGCCGAAGAAGCGAAAGAATACATCTCTCAGCTTGTTTTGCATCGGATGGTGAAGATTACATTTTGCGCAAAGATCAGTACGGACGAGCTATTTGTCAGGTCCAGACGCTGCCTCGATTTGGTTCTTTGCTGGGATGTATTCCAGGACTTGGTGCGGTCGATTTGTCTGTAGAACTCGCTCGCAAGGGCTTAGCGGAGTTATATATGGGAGGAAACGCGGAATATTTCGATAAGCGAGAGCTACTTGAGAAAGAAATCAAAAATGCCAAAAAGCGGCGACAAGGAATTTGGTCACTTGGTAAGGCGCGTGTCAGTGCCGCTGAAGCAAAGAAGCGATTTCGAGAACAAAACGAAGTTGTTCTCTCGTCGATCCGCGGTGGTGCATCCAATAATAAGCGAGAATGTGCTTTGGAGAAAGTTGTGACTGGACTGGAGTTTGCAACGACCTAGCACCTAGCGCAAAACTTCTCGGTTTGACAAACGTGTACATTCTATCCTATACTTCACTTTAGCCGTTGACCAATGGACCGGTACTGCGAATCCCCTAATTATTCATAGCATCGATTTTCGCCTCTATGTATTCTACTTAAATAATTATGTAATTAGTGTCACAACAGTTTTATGAATAGTGTGACACAATAATTCGCCATATCACGAAATGTCACCCGTTAACTTATTTAGAGTGACAAGCGTTGCAGTCGTCGCCGACAAGTGCAACGGGTGGAGATTCTCTCAACGTTTGTTCGTTTTTCATTCGAATGCTATCTTTGCCCACTCCATGATGTCTTTCACTGCTGAAAGCACAGAATCGTCAAGTCTTTTGTAACACCATGCCGAACTGGTGCGATATCACTCCCGATCTGACAGAGCATACGTTCTGTCAGCGTATATGGTTATGGCCGTTTCAATCAGCGTTGGCATGCAGTAATGCATGCATTAATTGCGACGTTTGCGGAATGTGCACTGTATTCTGGTGCTGCCCGGTAGGTTAAAGACTTGCTATTCTTGCTCGATTCTTATGACGCTAACTAATTTTTTCATATATATTCATCTACAGTGCCGAACTTGTTGCGGCTGGTTTCCGACTGCCACAGAAATTCATAAACAAGACGACCATCATCGCCACCGCCATCATCACACAAGGTCGTCCAGCAGTGAAATTCCATACAACCGAGTCTTTGAAGTGGAACAGAAGAAACGCCAATTGCTCAAGCCGCAGGTTGCTTGATTTCCTTGGCTAGTGTAAACTTAACTTGTATTGATGAAGACGGAGAGAAAGCAACATGATGAAAGAGACTTAGCTCTTTCGGCTCTTGTATACCGTGAATTTCGAGAAGTAACCTAATAGCTTTCTTCTGATGAATTTACTTCCGCCTTTGTTCCTTCTTGTAGAATGTCCATAGGTAGTCGAGGAGTCGTCGTTCTCACGGTCGTGTGCCAAGCTTGGGCCTCGGCTACACGATCCGGCAATAAAGAAGAGATAATCACTTTGCAACAGATCCCCTGATCTTATTCAAAGGTAAATAGGATGCTGGCAAGTAGAGGTACATAGTTTAGCAAATAAATAGAATAGATGAGATTGGGCTTCCCGATTCCCGATCTTACCCCGAACTCTATGCCAGGCGATGAACGCCATTCGGAGTAAAAACGACAACAACGAAAACGCGACCGCATTAGCTTCGTCGCTGTCGACAATTACATGTTAAAGGCTTCTTCTTTTGTTGTAACCAGTTCAAATGTCTTCGAAAAGAAGCTAAAGACTGCAGACACACGAGCAACAGCAGGAAACTCAGAACAGGAAGCGTCGGAGGAGGCGATACCCTCGGCAGGATATTTGGTGTCGTGCGATGTGCCCACGAAACAATTTATCCAGTATTTGAATGAACTCAAACCAGCGGATAAAAAATTCATTTTACAGGACTTGGATGCAACGCATTTGCTGGTGAAAGCGCAGGCCAATGCGGAGATAGAACGCAAAATTGAAGCCTTTTTGACTCGAACGTCTTTGTTGAAACTACGCAATTATTCACAACGAGTTGCAATACTATTACGATTGGCTAACCATTAAAACAAAAGTGAGAAGAGCGGCGCATCGTGTCCTCTTTCTCATCACGCTCTTTCGTTCGTCTCGACTGACGCAATAGCCTTTCGTGGTTTGCGTTTCTTTCCAACTACCGTCCATCCATCCGTCTCACTGCCAGACACGTCGTCCGATGTCACACCGTGAATACTTGTCCAAAACTTCGTTTCGCGCTGCCTTTCCAACAGTCTTTTCACCCGTAGAGAGAGTCGGCGAAGAATTCGACACTTCCTAACCGATTCTTACCGAAAACCACGGTAACCTTTCCCATTCAAAATACATGTAAAAATCAATTATCTTTTAAAAATGTTACATATTAGACGCTCAGCATATAGAGTACATATTATGTGCATCAACAAGCGCTATTGTGAACGACATCCCAGACATTCTGACTCCAAGCTTCTCTCATTTCGCGACTGAGGGATCGGTGATTCTTGTCGAAATCGAGCGGAGCAGCAGCAAAACACACAAGGATAGTGTCCACCGCACCGGCAACCAGGCCAAATAGAAGTATGTCCCCCAAGACATATCCTACCACCGACCCTACAAGGAATGACGTGATGACCGGCTTGTGAAAGGAAGTGAGGAAGAAGCCATCAACCTCCTCGATAACAACCGAAAAAGTACCCGTGCTTCCTGCGATAATAATGCAAGCCAGAAACAGGACGTTATTGATGAAACTATCATTGACTAGTGCTAGCCAACCTCTCGTTTCAAATAATTGAAGTGCGCGCTCCCCTGCCTCTTCGAAAGAATATCCGTCTGGTAGCAAAAACGCACATCAGTACCAAGAAGTTTAATGCACGAAAAAATATCATTCTTTTCACTTACACAAGCCAATGTACGAATACGACCAGCGATTGCATGATCGAAGAAACGAGTGACACCTTGTACGGTAGCCAGTTAATTCCAAGCTTGCACCAATAGAATCAGCAGCCGACTCACTCTGAGCCGATTCCAAGTCTTGATTTGACTCCAAATCCTGTCTTCTTTCATCATTCAAAGTACGAGATGTGTCCTCCTGATCGTCCTTGTCAAAGAAGCATCCGAAGACCGTCCACAGTCCTGTCAGTAACCAAACGGGCTGGACAACGAGGCTGCCAAGACAGACCGATCCAAGTAACATTGTCACGGAACGCTGCAATGGCGTTGACACTGCTGTTGTACAGAACGGATCTACATGATCCGGGCGGAACCACTAAGTGCCAACAGTACTCGCAACCGTCACCCGGACAACGTTTTTAATGACGGAGTTCGTCCAATAAAAGGAAAAAGCGAGAGCGAAGTAGAGCAGGAGGCGACCATTCTTCACATGCGCTTCGCATTTGAAATCACTTGTGCAGTCGGCACTGTTAAATGTATTCACGAGACCAATAAACGCCATGGACCAGATGATGATCCATGTCAAGGCCACGGTCAGGCCCCCTATCCCCAGGATAGTAATGTCGGCAGTGCTTCGCATCGCGTGCATTGCCGTTTGTAGATTTGTGGCGATGAATGGTATGCGGTGCCAGCTGCTAAACGCATAGCCCAGAGTCGCCAGTAACGCCGAAAAGCCCACAATCGAAATGATGCCATACGGGTCTGTGGTCAAACCGAATATGTGCCAGCCCAAAGCCATAAGGATGGAAAGCACGAGGATAAATTGTATCAGCGCCTTTCCCAACACCATCATGAAGCCAAAGCTTACGAAAACAATAATGAAGGCATATATTCCCGAAGCACTGACCAAGTCAATAAAGTTTTTAAAGTCCATCGTGAACTCAAAAGCATGATTCCCGCCCGAGTGTAATTGACGCCCACCAGCAGAAAAAGCACCCGTCGCCTTGGTTCTGAATACAGACGGAAGCCATGTCGGGTCACTTTGATACATTTGCACGCCGAATCGTAAGGCAATGAGACAGATTATAACCAGTTGCAGCAAGAATAGAAAAGCGAACACTTTGTCTCTCCATTCAATCCCGTTCTGAGGACGGCCCCTTATTTGCGCAACGGCTTTCTCTCGAGCTATGCGCTCTCTTTGTTTCGCGTGCAGTCTTCTGGGCTGACGACGATTCTTTTGCGTTTCCCACCGTTTTCGGGTGTTGTGCGAGAATTCATGTCATCGTACTGCTGTGGCAACGATGTCATTTCCGAATCCTCTTGAATGATGGATCCGCCCAGCCACAGCGGTGGCGTTGTTTTCGGGGCGTTATCCAAGGCTCCGTAGGATCCGACAGGATGTTGATACAACGCATCTTCTTCTCGGAAACGCGCAGGCCGAGCAAGATCATCATCGGGTTGAGGGAAGAAATACGCATCGGAAAGCGAAACGCTATCGTCCGAGTAGGTATACGGATCGTCGTAACTGTCGGCATCGCCCGCATACCTGGACGATGCGATGCCATAGTCGTCTTCAAAACTACTTTCCACCATGTGAGGAACCTCGATGTCTTGAGTCAACTTCCAATTGTCACCCGCCATTGGATCTTGTCGCATCTGTGGCGAATCTTAACAACAATGCGAGCGAAGAATAGCTGGTTCACACGGTCAATTTCCTGTTTCGCATCCCCACGAGGAGCATTCGTTGCGGCTCTCTTTGTTGTTTCAATATGCAATCCCGACACCACTGGAGCTTGCGCAAATTCCGCAGCAATTATCAAGCAAGTTTTGCTTAGCGTTAATAGAGGTTTGCGGAGCGTGTTTCCGAAATTCGAAGTGAACGAAAGCTCCGTGGTTCAAAGTCTGCAGTTTGTTACCACTCATTATGGGAGTCTCATTTTTTACCAGTCAGTAAAACAGTGAACCGTCGATAGTACACTTGAGTGCCGGACATTGTGTATGTCACTACTTGTCATTTCATTCATTGTGACGTCAGTTGTACATTTTTCTATCTCATTCTCGAGTTCAGCGTTTCTGAGGAACATTCCCGATTCCCGCTCCGAAATAGCCTCATTCCTAATGCCGAAAGTTGCTAGGGCGATAATGAGCGCAATATTTATTTCACATCTAGCAACTGCACTTGATTTCTTCTTCCTCGCCTTTCCGCAAGCCAAACATCGCCCCCAAATCTTGCTTCAAAAGTGTGGCAAACTGAGACGCGCAGATAATTTTTCAAACGCAATCGATAAGCGCGGTAGATAACAATTTATGGCGCACTCTAGAATTCGACATTGGATCCAATCTAAAGAAAAGCCTTGCTGGATTCTTAACACATCTATCTCTATTCATCGCAAATAACATTAAACTATGTACACTATTATTCCCGCTTCGCAAATTCACATTGGGTCCGTGTCGGAGTGCAACATGAGGGTAACATCGGGAGCCGCTCGTAGAAGCTCATAGGTTGTAGATAGGTGCATACGACTTTTCTTAGCCGCCTCGGCCGAACCAAGAAAAGGGACAAGCCCGCTTTCGGGGTCTGGAGTACGCAAAGCATCGGTATGCGCCAATGTTAGTTCGCGCAATCCGCCTCTATGCCACTGCAGGAATGTCGAGGATATCGCGACATGTAAGGGCAACCTTCCGACATCGTCACGCAGCGCTGCTGCTTGCGGAAACACGTTTAGCAGTGCCTCTAACACAAATTCCGTGTAGGCTTGGGAATCAGCGGAAACGCTCCTCACCGCGTAATGTAATGCATGAAGTCCCTTTTCATCCGGCAATCGAACATCGTCCACATGGTCATTCAAAATCTTTGCAAAATAATCACGAGGACACCTGACGGCACACACCGCGTTCAGGATGCAAAATGACCGTTCTTTGTTGGCAAATGTCACGGTGCCGCAATGTGCCGCTTGCAATAACAACGCCATTTTCTTTTCTGCTTGATGCATACTACTTTCATTGAAGCCAGACTGACTTAGATGCAAATGAGCTTTCCATAACGCTTGAATGGGATTTTCGATCACGGAATAAGTATCTCGTTTTGAGTATGGTTCGGTCGCTAATGATGGATTGATCGTCAACATGGCCTTGAGAACTTTGGTATCCGCGGCCGCTTCGCAAGCAATATGAAAGGGTGTTTTGGTTTTAAAGCCTCCCTTCGTTCGTTGACTCACCGCCGCCGGACACGCTCGTATTAAACGGAGAATGAGTGCCGTCGAGTACGCATCACTACTTCTCCACACCAACGGTTTTTCGACCGCGAAATGCAAAGGAGTCCAGCTCGCTATATTCGCCCACGATACCTGCTCGGGTGCTTTTTCTAAAATCGCGTCCACTGCCGCCAAAAGACCCTTGTCGACATTGCGAACTTGACACAGTATATGAAGTGCCGTCGAACCGTAACGATCGGTCCAAAGTAAATCCTCGGGGTTGCTTTGCACTCGCAAAGGGATTTTATGATATTGCCGATCCGCGGCTAATCGATACAACGTGGGGCTTTTCGGCATATTCAGTGTGGTATAAAAGTATTGTGAACAATCGTGAGCAGTTTGTGATGTGTGTTGGTTTTGGCAAACAGTAGCAGTTCTCACGTGAACAAAAGCATCACGAACCACGAAGGAAAAAGCGCGTCAAACGTCAAACCCGCTTTTATCGAGACGCTTGTTGCGTTTTTGTTTTGCCGAAAATGTGTCACAACGCAATCACGATGACGCAGCCATACAAAAAGCGACGACGGCAGGATTCGAACCTGCGCTTCCAGAGGAAAGTAGATTAGCAATCTACCGCCTTAACCACTCGGCCACGTCGTCAGCGACAAGAGGAGAGGAGGATCAAAATTTAAAATCCTGTAAAAGATTCGCACGCCGGCACTTTTTCATCCCCACGTGCTATGCGGCACCCAGAATTTTAAACAGTTTTTGCCGTTGGATTGCGGGCTTATCGATGGCACGCCAGGACCAGGTAAATAATCGCGAAGAACACATGCAGCCGTTGCTTTCGCCGAGTTTGTTGCGCGCGACATGAGAGTGAGAGGCGACAAAGTTAAAGCGCAACGAAGACCGGCCGACATTTCATTTTTTGTTTATGCTGCGTTACTTGTTATTAAGCCATACTTCGTAGATAGTTGTTTGTAAACAGGAAACAACAATTCACTTCACGAAGGCAACATATTGCTTTCCTATTACAACGAGCTGTATTTCAGGCACAAACCGTTTCTCTTTCATCACGCATAAGGCATAAGACATTCCGATTCGATTGTTCGTCCATGTGTTGTTGCTGTCCTTCCGCTATATCGGCGCTATTCTGCCTATGGGTTCAATCTGGGTGCAACAAGGGAAGTGTAGCTGGGGCGCTGACTTTCTTCCCACCAGAGCCGGCATTGTACGAGTTTGAAAGACACGACAAAAGCGGCCGCGTTTTAGGACACAATGAAGAAGCCCCTCTCGATGAGGAAACAAACGAAAACGCAGCGAACGATGAGGACAATAGTAGTGTCGGAGAAATAAGAAGTCCGGACCGCTCAGGGCCCTTTGAGGCACCTGCTACTCACGGACAAACCAAGGAAAAAATCAAATCGCCGTTTGAGCAGCTCGCGGATCAAGCCGTCGAACGTCGCAAACGATCCAAGATGCGCATAGCTCGAGATTCACGCGACAAGAAAGCTGGGGTCTCTTATCGACTTTTGTTAGATCCACGATTGCAGGTACCGCCTCACGAAGACGGCTCCATTCATGCTTTAAAGATTCCCTCTCCTGGGGGTGTGTACGTAGCCGCGGTGTTGTATTCGGTGCCGCCTTCGCGCCGCTCCGAACGAACTCGTATCATCATTTACAGTCACGGAAATGCTACCGATATAGGCGCCATGTTTCCTCTGCAAATTGTCATGGCTCATAGTTTGGATTGCGATGTACTCGTATATGATTATTCCGGGTACGGTGAAAGTGGGGGAGTGCCGGAAGAAGCGAGCACCTATCGTGATATTGATGCCGTCTATGAGTATATTTGCCGAGAAGTGGTGAACCAGCGGACGGAAAAAATAATCCTGTACGGACAGTCGGTCGGAAGCGGTCCGTGTTGTTACTTGGCAGCCAAAGTAGCGAAACAAAAGAAAGCACTCGGCGGAATGATATTGCACAGTCCGTTTACGAGTGGCATGCGCGTGTTAACTCCGAGTCGTCTCTTGGCTTGTTTGGACATTTATCCCAATATTGATCGGATCAAGAAGATCCGGTGTCCGTGCATGCTCATTCATGGTTATTTGGATCAAGAAGTCGACATTAGTCACGGTCAAGATCTTCACAAGGCAGTTCCTGACGAATACAAGCGCGATCCATGGTGGGTAGCGGACCGGGGGCACAACGATATTACCGATGGGCCGGGGAAGTTGGCGGAATACATAAGAAGACTGCGGGGGTTTCTAGAGAGCTTGGAGCGTTTGTGAATAGTACCGATGTTTTGAGTAACTAAATAATGAATTAATGGGTATTCATTTGATGTCAGAGACACTATTCTTTCCTTCTACAATTCGACAGCGTTTGCTATTTCCCTACGTGAAATGTCATCTGTTTCTCTTGTTCTTTTGTTTGTTGACTTCTCGCTCCTTCCAATTACTACGCTTTACTCGAATCGGTCTTGCTCCCAACCAAGTTTGTTCCATTTCCCTCAGTGCTTTCGCAAATTGCAGAGGATCAGAAAAGGAGACAAAGCCATATCCCTTGCTTTTCCCGGACGGTTCGCGAATGATTGCGGCCCTTTGTGTGCTCGTGTACTTTTGAAAATGTTCCAACAACATGTCATCCGAAACTTCATTTCCCAAATTCCCAACAAATAAACGAAAATCATTGTCGGGCCAGTCGGCCAATTTGTGATCTTCCCACGTCTTTCCGGCCGCTTGTCGAATGTGTGGCTTTTTCGGGCCTGGGGGCGGAGGGATTGGCAAAGTAGTTTTGGCAGGTGGTGGAGGCGGGGGCACTTCGGTCGGCGGAGGATTTGGTGAAGCAATCGGCTGGTTAACCGTCACATTGGATGTTGCTGCGGATGCTGCTGCTACTACCACCCCACGAACAATTTTCGGTTTCTTGGTCGTTGGTTGTTCGACTTCGCTACAATTCTCCGTCTCCTTGACTACTTGCTCGGCTACTTCTTCGACTTCATCAAAGAAGGCATCTAGCTCATCCTCGTCCGCCATGTCGTTTCTTGATGAATAATACAGTATGCAAGAAAAGGGTGAACAAATGCTAAGGTAAAATAATACTCCGTAATACTGGAGTAATCCTCGCCTCGCAAACTAAAATTTTGGAATGAATATCGGTGTTTTAAGTCATACAGCAATTCTGTGTACAGTCCAGAAATTCTGGAATACATGCTTTAGGTCATCGGGCTTCCAGAAAATCTGCGGGAGATCCAGAAATTCTGGAATCTGGAATACTCCGTAGGTGTTATGCGTCATACAGAAAATCTGTGGGCATGACACATAATCTGGAATAATTAGTGTTTTGCCTCGCATACACTTAAACATTCCAGAAATTCTGGAATCGGTGCTTTGCGTCACCCCGAGATTTTGAGCACGTTCCAGAAATTCTGACACTGGTATTTTGGGTCATACAGAATATTAGTGGAAGTTCCAGAAATTCTGGAATCAGTGTTTTGGGTACTGCAGAAAATCAGTGGATGTTACAGGAATCCTGGAATATCGGTGTTTTGCGTCATACAGAAACTTTGTGAATGTTCCAGAACTTCTTGAATCAGTGTTTTGGGTCATCCAGAAATCATGTGCAAGTTTCAGTTAGTAGATTCGGTGTTTCGCGACATACAGAAAATCTGTGTACATTCCAGAAACAGTGGAAAAAGTGGTTGGGTCATACAGAAAATCTGTGTATCTTCCCGGAATTCCGAAATCGGTGTCTGGGTCTTGCAGAAAACCTTTGGATGTTCGAGACAAGGAAATATACCTGGTAACGCTTCAAGAAATTCAGAAACCGGTGCTTTGCGTCATACAGAAAATCTGTTTTTTCCAGAAATTTTGGAATCCATGATTTAGATATCTGTAATGTTCCAGAAATGCTGGAATCAATGTTTGGGTCTTACAGAAAAACTGTTGGATATTCCAAAAAGTCTAAAATCATCCATGTTTTTGGGTCACACAGAGATACTTTGCACGTTCCAAAATATCTCTTTGAATAAAAAAGCGAAACGTCTCATGACTAAAACCCAGTCATGGAAAAGGTCGTCTACACTTCGGTCGATAGTGATCAACTGGATGATCAGCCTTCGAGTGATTGTTGTGCAAGAATCAGAAGTAAATGCCTTGCAATTGTCGATGGGGGATACAACATATCTTTACTCGAATGATTTTTGCTTGGGGACAGCATGAACTTTGCAAAAGCGTTGCTTTCTCGCGTCTCATGACTGAAACCCAGTCGTGTCATCACCGTAAACTAACAGTTCGCACCTATAGTAATCCTTCGCACGACTGTTTTTCTGCAGTCACGATGCAGACGTCCCTTCGAAAAGAACGCTCAGGAAGGTCGTCGAGACGACGACGGCGACCTCGACCATGGCGGTGTGAGATCGTTTACCAGGTATATATTTTTCACTCTCCACAACGCATTTAGCAATCAGCACGAAGCATTGAATCAGTCCTTTTTTATTTTTCATTTGAAGTAAAGCATGAGCGGTGAATGTCAAACGAAAAACGTAGGCGACTACGATGAGGTAAGACCTTTTTCTGAGACAATTCATTAATACACAGTCAGATGAATTTACGGTCTCTTACATTTCATTCTCTCGTGTTACTTCATACTTACTACTAATGAATAGGAAGAAAAAGAGGACACCCCGCCTCCGTTAGATGAAGGCGATATTGCTCTCCTTAAATCGTACGGTCTCGGTCCTTACAGCGCCAAGATAAAAACACTCGAAGAAGAGATCAAAAAGCATCAACAAACCGTCAAAGACTTAATTGGCATCAAAGAAAGCGATACAGGTTTATCTCCTCCTTCCATGTGGGATTTGGTCGGTGACAAGCAAATGATGAGTGAGGAAGCCCCGTTGCAAGTAGCGCGTTGTACGAAAATCATTACCACTGAGGTCGAAGATGTCGACAGCACCAGCAACAACAACAGCAACAATGCACCCAACAAATATGTGATCAATGTCAAACAGATTGCTAAGTTCGTGGTCGGTCTCGGTGAACGAGTCGCACCAACGGACATTGAAGAAGGCATGCGCGTCGGGGTCGATCGGAGCAAGTATTCGATTCAAATTCCCCTGCCACCCCGGATTGATCCCACCGTGAGTCTCATGACGGTCGAAGACAAACCCGATGTCACCTACGACGATGTCGGAGGTGCCAAAGATGCGATGGAGAAATTACGAGAAGTGTTAGAGTTGCCCTTGCTGCATCCGGAACGGTTTGTGACATTGGGGATCGATCCGCCGAAGGGAGTCTTGTTGTACGGTCCTCCCGGGACGGGAAAGACATTGAGTGCTCGTGCAGTTGCCAATCGAACGGATGCTTGTTTCATTCGTGTTATTGGGTCGGAACTAGTTCAAAAGTACGTGGGAGAGGGTGCCCGCATGGTTCGTGAATTGTTCACCATGGCTCGTTCGAAACGGGCGTGTATCATTTTCTTTGATGAGATTGACGCCATTGGTGGTGCCCGATCTAGTGGAGATGATAATGGTAACGACAATGAAGTGCAACGTACCATGTTGCAAATTGTGACCGAATTGGACGGATTCGATGCTCGAGGAAATATCAAAGTACTCATGGCGACGAATCGACCCGACACGTTGGATCCTGCCTTACTTCGACCGGGTCGGTTGGATCGCAAAGTCGAATTCGGATTGCCGGATTTGGAAGGAAGAGGTCATATTCTCAAAATTCATTCGAAGCGCATGAACTGTGACCGCGACATTCGGTTTGAACTGATTGCTCGGTTGTGTCCCAACACGACGGGTGCGGAACTGCACTCCGTGTGTACCGAAGCGGGTATGTATGCCATCCGTGCGCGACGCAAGAGTGTGTCCGAAAAGGATTTCCTCGAATCGGTCAACAAGGTTGTCAAGGGATACAAAAATTCAGCTCGACTCCCAAATACATGGTGTACAACTAAATATCAACTTAAAAACAATATAGCCACAAACGGAATACTAGAATGGAGTTTACAGTCTGATTTTGAATTACTCTTCCACAACAATGTCGGGAGAATCTTTTTTCAATTTCTCTTGAATTTTGAGTTTCATCTTATCGGGAAAGGTTGGGCTCTTGAGGAATTGTGCAAACGACGACACCCGGTGCATTCCATTGCGTCCATCACGGTAACGATAACTGCTTTCGTATACGTTCAAGCCATCGGTATACAAACCTTCCGGTAAACGTCGTTCACGCCAGTACATACCCGATGAGTCCGTAAACAAGTGTTTCGGTGAAAAGTTCCACAAGTTTCTGAAACGAAGACGAACACGACGACTTGCGGTTGAGACGAATGGACAAAGAAACACACTGTTGTTTGACTCTCACACGAATGCACTTACTTCCACGATCGTTCTCGTACACTGTATTGACTGCGCACCACCGGCAGACCCGTTTCGAGATCTTTTGATCCAGTATTGGTATAACGTCCAAAAGATCGATTTTTCCTCTTCGAAACAAATCGTGCACAATAGCATCTCGATTGACATGGATCAAGCGCACGGACCATTTACTGTTCGCCGGTTTGGGCCGAGCGTACCATTGAATGACGGGAGACGCATCGTTGGGTTGAATGACACCGACGAATTGGTATTGGGACGAAGAAGAGGATGAGGGTTGTTTCTGAGACAATTTCGCGTCGAAAGGAGCTACGGCCTTATCAAAAGCTTCCTCTAGCAATCGTTCTTTTTGAAGTTGTTGGCGTTTCGCGTTTCTGGCAGCGGTTTGCGCCCAATCGGCTTGCGATGTATCGACGGCAATCGGATCATCCTCTCCTAATTTGTCACGCACTTGTTGCTCGGCTTGTAAACCGGCCGCTATCTTTTTCAAATAGCGAGCACGTGGTGTGGGCGGGACTTCTGCATCGGGAATCGTCAAGGCTTGCAAAGGTGAAGCGAATTGAATCTGTCGAATGGCTTGTACGGAGGAAGATGTCCATCCGATCAGTGCTACGGTTCTCCAGAAATTCATGACTTGCGTGTGTGTGTCGTCTTATTCGATTAGACTAGCCTCACTTTGTCGATGTTAGATGATTACGGTTGATGGGATGCCCTTTATTACTTTGATCCTATGCTTTTCGCTTTGTAGTTTGTGATAGTTCGTTGTTTGTTGACATGCATGTAACTTTGGTGCGTTAGGTACACGTTCCAGACTCTTGTTTTTATTGTATGAGATCGGTATTCATACGGCATCGAATTCTTCCAAGTGGAAGCCACGAGCAAAAATGGAATCTTGCAAACACGAAAAGTGAAATTCCCTCCAACTGACGTTTGCCCATCATCACAAAACCTTTTCATCGCAACAAATTAATCTCATCGTTCCAATCCATCAAAAATCGAGATCGACCCATTTGATTACTTTCATCTCAACGAATCGGTCTTTACGCTATTGAGAACTATCTCTACATAAGCTTTTCGTGACGTTAGACCTGAAGCGCTATCAATAACAATTATCAACATGAAATTCACATCCATCTGCATCCTAACGACTCTGATATCCACCGCCTCGAGCTTTCTCGTCGCTCACCGACCATCGACGTCCACTATTACTTGTCACGCTGCCAAATTGGATGGTCGTAAAATTAAAGGCGACGTAGTCCCCTTGAATAACTTTATTCTCGTCAAAAGGCACCCGCCCAAGACAAAACCGAAGGAGGCATTCTCTTGACGGGCAAAGCCAAAATTGTCAAAACGGAAGGGACCGTCCAAGCGGTAGGACCCGGCAAAACACACCAAGATTCCGGTATTACGGTACAAATGCCCGTAAAGACCGGTGAAAGTGTCGTGTACGGAAAATTTGATGGTACCGAAATTGATCTCGATGGACAACCGCACACGTTGATTCGCGACGATGATGTTTTGGTCAAATTTCACGGCGATCAATTGACCTTGGAGTCCGTCGATGTCGTCTTTGACAATGTTCTGGTGGCCGTGGATTCATCGGAAAGTGCAACGGAAGGTGGAATCTTGTTGGCGAAAAGTTCCAGTCAAACGAAACGAGCGTCGACGGGTGAAGTCGTCAAGGTCGGACCCGGAAAAATGGCTAGCAATGGGGAACTTATGACCATGGATGTTGCTCCGGGGGATATGGTCAAATTCCGAGATTTTGCCGGTAATGAAGTGGAAATTGAAGGCAAGGAATATTCGGTGGTCAAAATGGTGGATATCTTGGCGAAGTATTAGGGCAAATTGAATAAAATGGACGAAGGAAAAGAAAATCTAATATCATAGATTAAAGGAAGTAGTGATTTTAGCTGGTTCAAGACATAACATCTTAGTGAATAGATTAATCGCCACAACCACATTTCGTCCTGGTTTTTGTTTTGTCAAATTTTATTCTACCATGCAGGCGTTCATAAGGTGCCCGGCAATTCCACCCGAAACCATGCGAAGATACTCTACTTCCTGTGCATTAGAGACAGTTTCACCTCGATCGAGACGTAGTTTGCCGACACCGGTAGCTTCGTAATTTGACAGCATGTGCTCCACTTCCAGTTTAGACAATCGAGGGACCTCTACATGAACAAAGGGGTGCCTTCTTCGGCCGACAACTCTTTCGCGCGATTGACAAGAGCATCCGTTGTTGCCCGTGTGACGGCGTGAGACTCCGTAACGGCAACTAGTACAGCACCACGTTTCACAGTTCTAGGCGATGACGAGCCTGTCAAAGCCGTGGCTTCCATAGCCGGTCGAAACAGGTTAATGCAGTTGTAGGGAATCGCTTTCTTAACCTCGGGGTCATAATCAGCATGAAAGTAGTGACTGGGCATGTAAAAACAGTTAAACTCGTCCATCGCCAGCAGAAACGGCTTCTCGTCCTGGTGATACATCAGATAGTCCATAGCTGCGGAAAGGCAAGGTGCCGCGAAGTTTATTCGCCCGCGTCCAAAGTCGAGAAGAGCGTTCAATGCAATTTGACTATCGTCTTTGGCATCGCGAAATAGCCGTTGCAGCTGGTCCTTGGCCAAGTGCTCTGCGATGACACCTTTGGGAACATTCAAACCAATCATGTCACTCTTGTGAGTCTTCAAGAAATCATCACACGCCCTTTGTGACATAATAGGTATATCAAATATTCCTTTCTTTTGCGGGTTCGGTTCAACATAAAATCCATTCTGGTGCAACTGATCACCATTGGGTAGATACAAAACAAGATAACCAGACGATCGCGCCGATGCCACGATAGCAGCCACGGCCGCCGTTTTTCCTACCCCTTGACAGCCACTGACCAGAATGCTGGTCGCCGTATGCTCCGTCAGAGCGCTGGCAATTCGCTGTGTTGAAGTACGGATCATGATGCGCTTACTCGTTTTATGAGCCGCTAGTTCCCATTCTTCGACCATATTGCCATTTGTCCCCCTCGGATTAATTGCCAGAGGGTGCAGAATGGATGGTACAAGCTGCTCTGGGCCGTCTTTATCGCTGTAACAGTCCATGAACACTGGGATCCCTTCCTGTGGCTTATCTTTGTTTTCCTCGCTAGTACTAGTCGCATTCAGACCGGCTTTCTGAATTGACTGCAAATATTCTTCCAATGCTTTTTCCACCCACTCACCAAACCGAGGATGCATACCTAGGACTGGATTAGATGCCTTCAATTGAAATTCAATCTCTTCAAAGAGCTCATCGACGGCATCTTGTTTTTCTTCCCACGAAGGTAATGCCTGGATCGCTGGAAGTCTCGACAAAGCAGAAGCCTCCACTTGCTCACGAATGATCTCATGTTGCTTACGTTGTCGTTGAAGTGCATAAACTTTCGTATATCCTTGCCCTGGACTGGGTGGCGGCGGGGACGGCAGATTCATTTGCGTGAGAGCTGTCAACGATGGAATAGATTGCACCTGTAGTCGTTCCTGCGACGTTCGAGAAACGAGATCGGGAGACCAGTCGGGTAAGTCGTCGTACTCCATTCGAGAATCCATCAGTTCATCTAAATCCCACGGATCAGTCCAGCCACGTCCCGTCTTTTTGTCGAGTGCTAAGCGAACGGCTTGTCGTCTGGCTTCCTCCTCGTCGAGATCCGCCGTACGCGGCGAAGCTACCGCGAAGGATCGGGCCTGTCTCAGCGGTCGCACAAAGCGTGCTATTGAAGGAATAGCGCGTCGAATCATATTACTTGTGTTTGTTTTTAGTTTCGATAAGATACAAGCAACAAATAATAATGATGCGGACGAGAAATGCATCACAATGAAAACCGTCAGTTTGTGAAGCGAGCGATCGAAGGACGGACGTTCATCTTCTGTCGAAGGAAGGACGGGACGGACAAAGAGTTCGTCTTTCGTCGGTCTGACGTCCGACGCCAGTTTTTCACGATCACTTGAGATGCGCGCTGAACCGCGCGAGCATGAAATCCATCCGTTGAATTTTCATTCCGATGTTGGCGTTGGGAACGTGCCGGTTAGAGGGACATTATACAGAATGGTCTCATACAAGTTTAGAAACTACGACACGGGTCACTTAGGGCAAGGGTCATTGGTCTTTACGAATAGAACGACTTTTTCTGGGGGCAGTTCAAAGCAGAACCGTTACTATAAGACTTGAAGTAGGTAAAACGGAACCCGACTACAGCACTCCGATTATCGCTCAAAAAAAGCGATTCGTCTCCGCTCGCCACGAGTCATTATGGAGAAAGATGTAGGCGTGCGGGTCGTTTACTCGCTCCTCGATAGTACAAAATGTGATGAGAACAGTTCTCTCTTTTCTCCATTTGTTTCGGTTTCCAGTCGTCCGCGCGCGGTCAACTCATTTTTGTTTTTGCGAAACCGTTTCATTCAGTCGTTCCATCCGTCTGCAAACGTCTTATTTCGTGGAAGCCCCATTCATTCATTCTTCTCTCTCATTCATTTATCATTCAATTAAACTCAAACATGCACGAAATAGACACTGAAGAAGTAGCAGCGAGCTTTCTCTTGTCGCTAAAGCACAGCCGTAGTGTGACCCCCGAGCCGAACGGCTATGAATCGGATTACTTCCCACGAAAGGCATCGTATCAGTCATACTCCAAGTCGTTCGAAGAACAGGACTCGGAACAATCATACAAAGGATTATTTCCAGATACTCAGTTATCACCAAAGATGCCGCCAGCAACAGAACTCTTAGACCTTTCTGACCTTCCACCGTTGGAGTCATTGATTGAAGGCAGCAAGTTGGTGCTCATGAAAGACATCGATCTTGTCCCAGATGCCTTGTTTGTTGCCATGGCGCAAATGAAACCCTGTCGTCTCACTCCCGCTGATCGAGTGGGGTGCTACAAGACCCGTGAAATCGGCTTTTTGGGTATGTGCTGCAAGCATTGTGAAGGCCAACCTGGCTTTGGTCGGTATTACCCCAACTCTGTTCGCAGTCTTGCGCAAACGACAACATCGCAAACGATCCTCAAGCATATTGCTGGCAAGTGCCGCTTCTGCCCTCCCAGCATTCGCGATGCAGTTATCAAATTGCAGCAACTGCCGGGTCCTTCGGAAACCACCAGTTCGGGACGTCCTCGCTACGGGTCACGCAAAATCTTCTTTCAGCGTGTGTGGTCGCGGCTGCATGAAGGTGCCGAGCACGAATCCGATGATCTGTCGACAGAGACGCCGGATATGGAGGAAGCCAGTATGACCTCGGAGGGAGACCATTCCGCTCTAGTAAAGCGAAAAAATGACTTTGGAAAGTCATCGATGTCATCGTCAAGTAAGCGAATCAAAACAACTCTCCGTTTCGATTGACATGCTTACTTGAGTGCCACTGTTTCTAATTCCTAAAAATAATACACCATAAAGCTTGTAGTCCTACTTTTTTTAAAACTCTTATCTTTTACATTTAGTCTATGCAACCTAGCTCATCATTTTTTCATCGCCATCAAAACTCACCTAATTCAATCCCTTTCTCCTCCCCAAGTGCCAAGGACGCCCATTTAGCTACACAGATCATGGTTTTGTTTTCTCATTAAAGTCATTGCTTGATAAGCAAAGGACGGAGGGGCGAACATCCTCTCATTTTTCCCTTCATTCGTTTCCAAGCTCCGAGCAAGTGCAAAAAGCTCTCTGGCGTAGGTATCCGTACGATTTCTGGCACAATCAACGGCGAGTGATACGAAAACTTAATTTGTACTTAAAGACGAATGCGTTGAGTATGCGCATTTTTCTTCATAGTGCCTGATTTTGGGACCGTTTATTTAATGTGAGATTGCGCCTGAGTCCCATGAAGAAAACAACTTGTCGAGTTATGTGTACAATCGTATTTCTGCGCAAGATAGTCCGAAGCGGACATATGCCCCAAAATCCGGAGGCACAAGGCAAGGAAATAAATACCATGGCACAAGGCACAAGTGTGTCTTTGTCTTTGTCTTTGGTCTTCGCGATTGAAACGGTCGAAAAGTCGTGTCGGCATCCGGCATCCGGCATCGAAACTAGGTATTTTGCTCTTCACTATCTGCATTTATCTAGTTTACGACTAGCCCCGATAAGCAAGCCACAGTTGGCTAACAATACAAGCAGTCTTCTAATCTAATCAAAAAGCCACATACAAGGAAAGCAGATGATTTATTCAATTGAAGCTATAGTTGTATTCATGCTTTTCGCTGCTTACATTTTCTTCTTGACAATATTTTCCAAGTGCACAATGTCAGCTGCAAAGTTGCGAATACCTTCCGCTAGCTTTTCAGTCGCCATGGGATCTTCGTTGAGCATCCAACGGAAAGATTTCTCGTCAATATCAATCTTTTGCATATCCGCAGATGCTGCCTCGGCTGCGTCAAGACGCTTTGTCACGGGTTCCGTGGACGCAACCAATTCATCGAGCAGAGCGGGTGAAATAGTAAGTCGATCGCATCCTGCCAACATCAAGATTTCATCTGCGTTACGGAAACTGGCCCCCATAACAATCGTGTTGTAACCGAACTTTTTGTAATAGTTGTAAATCTGTGTGACGGAAATAACACCGGGATCTTCTTCCGGCTTGAATCCGTCAACACCCGATTCTTTCTTATGCCAATCCATGATCCGACCGACAAAAGGACTCACAAGTGTAATACCTCCTTCCGCGCAGGCGACGGCTTGTGCCAAACTGAAGATTAAAGTGAGGTTGCAAGTGATTCCTTCCTTTTCTAAGACTTGTGCAGCTTGAATGCCCTCCCACGTGGCGGCAATTTTGATTAAAATGCGCGATTTATCGACGCCAGCTTCTTTGTACAATTCAATAATTTTACGCGCTTTCGAAATGGTGGCCTCGGTATCAAACGACAAACGCGCGTCGACTTCGGTCGAAACGTAGCCGGGTACAATTTTCGAGATCTCGGTCCCAAAATTGACAGCAACCTTGTCCTGTAAAAAACGATAACTCAGTTGTTAGAGTAAAGATGCTTTGGCAGGTTGTACTTTCGTCCTCGACGGAATATGACGGTTTTATGCAAACAAGGCCATGGCTAGTAGTTCAAACAGACGAAACGTACCATCGCGAGAGCTAGATCGCCTTTCGCATACGCTACCGCATCATCAATAAGCTTCTCGTATTCCGGCATCTGTGCAGCCTTGTAAATCAAGGAAGGATTTGTTGTAGCATCTTGAGGCTTCAGACGCTTGATCGCCGACACTTCGCCCGTGTCGGAGACCACAATGGTATGTTCTTTAAGCTGTTCGAGCTGATTTTTGGTCATCTTGGTTTGTATGATGTAAACCGAATATATTGTTGTATATTGCTTTTAATGCCTTTAAAAGGGGTCGTATGACGAAGATGACGACTTTGTTCTCGACTTCAAAAGAGGCACTTTTCGTTTCGAACGTGGTTCGATCGAGTTCGAATGAGAATGCTCGAAGATTCGGTACTTGTAGCTGCACCTTCAACTTGCGGTGGTACTCTTTCGTTAAACAAAATCCGTCCTCTCGCGGTGACCCATTACACTGAGTACCGTTTCTGAGTTCTCTCTGACGTGTCAGTTTCAAGCCTTATTTGATCCTTCACGCTAAACAAAACTGCGTTGTTTTGACTTCCACTTTCCTTTTGGAGCATCATTGCAACTGACAACACAGGCCATCAAAGCATCAACTCGAGCGCTCAATCATCTCACACCTTACTGTCCGGGAAAACCTGTCGCACGTTCACGTTGATGCGATGAGACGACAGAAATTCGTTGACAAATACCATATCTTCCGGAGAAACTGGCTCTAAACCAGCCCAACCCACGGGTTCCCGCGGACAAGCCGATTCCGCCACGGGAGGTAGACCTTCAAAGGGTAATAATCGCGCCATGGAATGATAATTCAGTCGCGAGGCACCTCCCAATATCATGACATCTCCGGCGCGCACCAAAATCGGTACGGGCACATCGTCCTTAGAGGCCCCACCTAACAAGAAGACAGCGGGTCGTCCCATACTCACGCTCACTATCGGTTTGTCCACCGCCAGCTCGCCATCATCCCGATGACATCCCATATTCGATTTGGCATTGTAAAAATTGACAATGGAGGCCGTAGCGGCAAAGGAAAATGAAGTGTTAGTGCTGGCGTCGGAATACTGAAACGCCGTGCGCGCAAAAAGGTCGACAAATCCGTGAGTTCTGGAGCCATGGGAGAACTCATTTCCGGGGGATAGGTGCGAGACGTCCAATCGTAATGATGGCCCAGTGTGGCCCACGACAATTTGTCAAAATTTCGGTAAAATGTGCGTTTCGTGGATTGTGATGTTTTGGGTTTCTCCGTACTATCCTCGTTTCGTACTATTTTATTCCACAAATCCCACTGACTTTCGTTGTTTTCAATGTTGTTGACAATTTCCTGCGGTTTCGGTGGAACCAAATCAATATTGGTGGTGTGGGGCTTCTCGCAATAAACGGATAGAGCACGGTAGGACAAAAAGTGTTGCAAGTCGGTGGATAGTGCTTGAGGTGCATAAAGAAATCCTGGACAATCTCGTAAGCCAAAGATCGGTCCCTGATACACGTCTTCCTGTGACAACGACGGCAGGCGCCTGATTCTGGGATCGTCGTCGATTTGTCCTCCAAAGTCAATCATTTCCGATAGATCGTCCCATCGATCGGGTTGATCGGGACGTCGGCGAAAGCGCACATACGCGGCTCTGAAGGCCGTCATGGAAGAGTCTTCTTTTGACATTTCGGTGCTATGTATGCGTTTTCGTTCCGATCATGTGAACGCCTAAGGTCCTTGCATAACTCCCATAGGTTTGATAGTGATATTTTTCAAAAAAAAAAAATTGAGTTCATTCGACTCGATGCGCATCGCGATTATTCACGATCGGATGGAGGTCTTTTCGTGGTCTGTCTTCCGTCCGCACTTTTTTCGCGTTACGTGTCAAATAATGTTGGCTAAGCGCCTTATGAGGCGGAAAAGTGACTGACTGTGATATTGAATGCAGATCATACGAGTCATTTTATTGGTTCTAGACCTAGCAAAGGGAATGTTGGTGAGGTGACAATCTAGCCCGGACAAAGATATCGAACATTGATTCTTGACTAAAGACTAAAATGCAGTCGTGGTCTCCTTGAACCATCGCTTTGGGTCTATGGTACTGGTAAATAAGAAAGACAACGTTTCGCAAGGCTCTTCGACGTAAAATATCAAGGTGTGTAATGTAACGCTGCTAAAGACTATTGCATTGAACAATAAATGGAGCTTAAGATATTGGCTGAACGAACAGGCAGCGTTGTCTCTCCCAAGGTCGCTTGAAATAACTTTGATTCATGGCAGTCATGGCGAAATACGGACAACACTTTGGTCCCTAGTAAATACGAAAGAAAACGTTTCGCAAGGCTCTTTGACGTAAAACACAACGATGCGTTATACGATCTCTGCTAATGACTATTTCATTGCAACAGCGACAGATTGAGCTCACAACATTTAGCGAACGAACGAATTGTAGGCGACATTGTCGTTGGAAAGAAATTTGATTCATGACTGAATTGCAGTCGGGGATAAGTTGAGGTTATACGCTATACCGGTACCTATTGGACTACAGTATGCGTTGTCGTAGAGGCGATGACGTCAGTGCACCAAAGCGTGTCACCTTTTTTCTCTCTCTCAACTTTTTTCTCGTCGAGATGCATTTTTGCTTACCAGGTATTATCATTGCTTTCGCATTCGCTTATCACTCACTCGCAACAACATGAAACTGACTTATGTACTATCTTCCTTCTCTCTATTCGGCGTCGCACAGTCGTTCGTTCCTACTGCACGCTTTGGAATGCGGTCGTCGTCCCGAGCCGCTTCGAATAATAAGAATTTCGAATTCGCGATTCTGTTCGACTGTGACGGAGTTATTCTGGAAACGGAAGAACTGCATCGCGTGGCTTACAATGAAGCTTTTCAAGAATTTGATCTCACCATTGATGGTGTTCCTGTGCACTGGTCGGTATGTCCGTGAAAAACTGTATGCCGCATCAATGCGTCACCTCAGTCTTTGACTCACTCTTATCGAACTGCTTCCTTCACAAATACCAACATCCTTGTATTAAAAAAGACCGAATACTATGACATCTTACAAAATTCTATCGGTGGAGGCAAACAAAAATGTTCTTTTATTTTCGCAATACGACACAAACATTCCCCCACGTCGGCGATCAACCACCTCCAACCACACTCGAGGCTCAACAAGAACTCATTGATCAGTTGCAAACGTTCAAAAACAAAGTATATCAACGTATAATGAAAGAACAAGCGGAACCTCGACCGGGGTTGTTGGAGCTTATGGATGAGGCGTTGGCCGATGATAGGGTGGCGGTGGGAGTGTGTTCGGCATCGACCAAAGAGTCGGCGCTGCAAACATTGGATTACACACTGGGACCGGAGCGTGTGGCGAAACTAGATGTGTGTATACTGGGGGATGATGTTGCCGCCAAAAAACCGGATCCACTGATTTACAATGTAGCACGAGAAAGATTGGGAATTGAGGACCCCAATGTTTGTATTGTTATTGAAGACAGTCTTATTGGATTGCGGGCAGCTAACGGGGCCGGCATGAAGTGTGTTATAACGTACACTTCAGGAACGGAACATTGTGATTTCTATGGAGAGGGAGCTGATGCGAAAGTTCCCGATTTGGGTAGTCGTAAAGTGACGCTCAACTCGATTTTAGGTCCGCTACGAGAACAAGGACTCGATGCACAGATCATGGAAGATATTAGGGATCCCGTGACTGTTTCCGTTTAAATTTACAAACAAGCAAGTTAGCGTTAAGAAATAGCCTATTATTTCTTTATCAATTATGTGTTTATCGGTGAGCAACTTTAGGCTCCGACCATTCCAAGGTCCATCAGAATAGTGAAAGCTCTCTCCTCGATGCACTCAATAGCCTTGTATTTGTTTGCCAGAATCTGCTCCTCCTGTGGAGCTTTGGGCTGCTGTCGAGCTTTTCGTAAAGCAGCAGCCGCCTCTAATTTTGCTCTCTCAACTTCCCATGCTTTCGATTGAATCGCCAATCGATGACTCAAAATACCGCGTTGTCGCTTCTCCTGTTCGCGTTTTCGCTTCGTTTCTGCTGCTACTTTTTCGAATGTGAGGCGAGATGCTAGTAAACTGCGAGCGTTCATTTCGTCTTTCACTGGATCTCGAGGAGGAAGCTCAATAGCCATTTTAGGGGTCGGCTTCGGGCCGACATCTTCGACAATTTTGGATCGAATCGAGGCTTGAAGAGCCAAGCGGGAAGCTAGCAAGCTACGCGCGATCCTTTCTTCTTTGAAGGGGTCACGAGACGGAAGCTTTGCAAAGACCTTTGAGGCAGGTTGAGGACCTATGTTCTTTTTTGGTACGAAGCTTCGCTTCCAGTGACAGGCGGTAGGACAACAGGTTGCGGGCGGCTTCCTCTGGTGAAGGGCGAATCATCTCCGCCTTCGGTTTCGACCCAAATCCTTTGGATGTTTTCGCCGGAACGCTGCTTCCTTTTGATTTTCCGTTCTTTTTCTTCGCTTCCAATATCCATGGGGAAGCTTTCTTGTTGAAAGTTGTGACTGGCGACGGCGAGAAAGCCGTCGTTGTGACTGCCCAAAAGGATACAAAGAGCAAACTAGTTTTCATTCTAAAACCAAATGATAATCCAGGAAACCGCTCCAAAAACTCTTCCGACTGAAGTATCGAGGAAGAAGGAGATATCTAAGGCTTCTAAAGACAACCTATCTCGCTGCCTTCCGATCGGCTTTTTTGGGATGATGATGGGTGGTGCCAACTTATTTCTTGGGCGCAACCATCAACTATCAACTTGAACTTTACTACAGTAGGGAGAAGGTTTGACATACAGTTGCTTCCTTCAAGTTCATGACTGAATTCAGTCGTAACAAAAGGTAATATACATTTCAGGCTTATAGTGATTGCAGTGACTCAATCTTGTTGGCATCATTCTCGATTCTCGGATAAAATAAAACTGCAACCAAAACATAATAATTACCAGTAGGGTCTATACTCCTTATTTGTTTCTTATTACCTATACGTTCAACAGCTGAACTGCTCTTTTTCGCCATGAGAACTCTTCCTGCGCTCTTGCTTATCCTTCCATCGATTGTGGCTTGGTCCAGCAGTAGCGACAGTTCGCGTCGAGCTTTTTTCCAATCCAGTGCTGCCGCTCTTTTCGTGGGTGCCGCACCCGCCAACGCCGTGGGTAGCCCGATACGGTACGGTGATGAATCCATCATGGTGCAGAAAGAGCACGGGACGTCGGCAAATCCCGTGCAGTCGGATCTCTTGTACGGCGTCGACAATCAACTCGCGGATCGCATTTGCAATTACAATCGCCACTTTGCGGAAATCGGTGGTTACTTCCAAAAGACCACTTTTGAAGACGCCGTTTTGAATGCGCAGGGCCCCATTACTTTTATGATTCCGTCACAGGAAAGCCACTGTTCGTCGCGCCCAAGAATCGATCCGCGGAAGAGTTTGTCAAAGAATCACGCAAACACGGATGGCCTTCGTTTCGGGATGACGAGGTCGTGTGGGAAAATGTTCGTGTCTTGAGGAATTCGGGGAGACGGTATCTTTGGATGGCACTCATCTAGGGCACAATCTTCCCGACAGCAAAGGAAATCGGTATTGCATCAACCTTGTCAGCATTGCTGGCAAGCCAACAGGATCCGTGTAAAACGTGATTGAACTTCAGCACTCTAGTTCTTCGCTAAGTAGCATGTAATAATGCGTCTATTTTTAAGGGAGTTAGAATTATGTCATGTCAGTAGAAGCATCTGTTTCATTTGAATGCTCAAACGCTTTCAAAAGCATTGGTGAAAGCGTCCTAGTCAATGCTCTGAATTTGTTAGCGATTCGATAATTTGTAGCGATTTTGATGAGCATAGAAGTTGCTCACGAAGGGCCTAACGTGTCGAGATACGATCTACGGCCTTTTTGACTCGGCATGTTGTAGGGCGAAGGCTGGTAGCGAGGTGCATATTCTTCTTCTGTTGAGTATGGCACCGGATTCGGTGACGCCGCTTCTCGTTCGGTTGTGTCAAAAGAAGTATTCTCTGATGAGGCGCTTGTCGACTCATCGCCCAAAGATTGCTGCAAATTATAATCAGCCCAAGATTGTTCGTAAGCAGATTTTCTCAGTTGTGCGATTGGGGTGTCAAGACTGAATGCAAACGACTCGGGCTTCGGGAAGGGACGGACACCCGGCTTAATCTCGGGTGGTACAATATCCACATTCGATCTCATTGGAAGCGTTGGTGCGACCTGGTCCAGCAAAGAAGGGTCGCCTTTGGCAGCGGATGAAAGTGCATCCGATTGAAATAGTTGCATACGTGGTGGTGTGACAGTGTCAGGTACATTGGGCCAAACAGGCGGTTGCTCAGGGTTTGAAGAAGCTTGATATGGGAGCCCTTGTTGGTTTGTTGCTGTTATAGCAATAGTTGGTTCTTTCGTCATACTCCTTAATGACTCCTCGTATGACTGGATCATCGACTTGTTCAATGGGGCTGCCGTTGGAGTGGAAGGAGAATCATAAGTTCGAGGAGGTTCTACAGAATTGTTTGGAGACCTATCCAGCCAGGAAGAGCCAGAAGGTCGAGTCCCTTGTCTTATGTATTGTTGTTGCTGATAAACACCGCTATCGGTTCCTTGTTGCATATAAGGAGGCACAGCTTGGCTGTAGACCGGAGGTGGTGAATTGCGTCTAAATGAGGGTGGAGGTGGTAGCGATGATTGTTGAAAATTGGGTCTAGTCTGACCCACTGTATGCGGCAATCGTCTCTCCCGAGTTGCTGGCTGCCTAAAATTCGTCTGTGTCATGTTTGGTCCAGGTGCGATAGCGTCCGGTCTAGGCTGTTTCCGAAAACTTACTGGCGGGACATTTGGTGCATAAGAGCCATTAGGAGACCAATCCCTTCCCGCCATTGGTTGCCCGGGTATATTGTTGGGTGGAATACTTGGCCGCAAACTTTTTGCCCATTCAAAACTGGCATTCTACCGTTCGCTTGACCAAACTCAAATGTTCTGCTCGCCACAGGACTAAATGACTTTGGTGCCTCTGTTGTGGGTGGTAATCGCGATTTTCGATACGCTTCGGCCTCCAAGGAAAACATGTTGTGTAAATAGGTAATAAAGCCGCTGAGTCCAATAATAAACAAGAGCAGCGCTGCTTCACTCGGTCCATGTTTTTCTTCTAATCCAACTAAGAGACCTTTATCTTGTATCCATTCTTGTAAAAAGACCCACGCAAAACAGACCTGTCAAGAGATTGAGTGCGAATGACGAAATGACTTGAGGACTTATTCGATGTGCGTTTACGTACCATGGCAACTCGTCCATTCCAAACCTCGGCATTTACATCGAAGCCATATGGTGCTTTTTCTCCATTCAAGTTCCATTTTCTCACGTCAGGCTTTTCAGCTTCCTTTCGTTTCGGTCGCTGTGGTCTATTATTGGGTGGAAGGGATACGTTTTGCAAAATGGTGGGGTTGTCGAGCCACTCTCGAGGGACGCGAATCTTCACGTTTTGTTCGAAGGGCAGCATGCAGAATTGAAAACTCACAAACAACAACATTAGGCAAACCATTTCCAGTGAGATATTACTCGCGACGTCGCCTTCTACAATAGATTGTAAGACTCCTTTTCCCTGAATCCACTCTTGTAAGAAGATCCATACAAAGGAAATCTGATGCGAATAAAAGAAGTGAGTTCGATGCACTATTGACCAGAATCCAATGACTCCTTCAATAAACTCACCTGAGCGATACGACCATTCCACAGCTCCGCATTTTTGTCAAAGCCAAACGGCGACTTCCCTGGTTCATTGACATTCCAATCGATCGGTCTCTCTACAATCGATTTGAGAAAGTCGAATAATTCCGATTCTGGACCCTCGGGTGTACCGGAAGCCACGCGATGTGGTGCTTTGCTTCGTTTGATCACCGATAAAGGCGGCATAAATGCAAAAGTCGTCCCATTTGCTGTTATGAGAAAGCTGAATGCTACGTAATGGTACCTCATCGTGTTTTTCGGTTTCAGTACGCGGGGATGCTCTCAAATCTCGTCCTCTACTCGTGTTCTGTCTAAAGATCCCGCTCGAGCGTCTACGGCACTACCAGCTAAACGATTCGTTTTAGATGATCCATAAAGTAAGGATTGCAAAGGACTCCTGATCATGTGATGAACAAACAATAAAAAAATGTCATCCAATTCATTCCGGCACATGGCACACACACACACACACGCCATTCGAAAGGATGACGTAGACGTATCCCTCTGCGTGCCCACCTCGGATCTCGGATGCCGTTTAGCGTCGCATAGTTACTAGAGGTGATGTTCGCACGGCACATCAGCACTCATGACGACTCATAAACGACTGATTACTAGCCACAAGACTTAACCCATTCCAAAATAATCAAATCAACTTTAATCATGGTGTCTTTCTTGCCCTAAAGCTGTACCAGTTTATAACCTTGGTTCTATTTTGCGCGCTATCTCTGTATGCGACCGACCAGTGTCCTTCGTGACTTTGTTCACCACGTTAAGGAAAATACGACAAATACTTTTCTGCAAGAATGCTGTGCCACAACAGGCAGTCAGACTCCTCAAATCTTCGATGCGAATGTAGCTCGAAATCATCCAGGCCCCTTGCAGACCCTATCAATCTGCAAGTATCTCGTGTATATCGAAGGAAGGATGTAATACAAGCACATCGATGAAAATAGCAGACAAACTCGAGCAACAACAGTATCTCGGAACAGAGGAGCCAGTTGTCGGTTCAATGTTTTCAAGAACCGACAGTTATGTACACTTAGAGGAGGACGCACTGCAGACAACCATGTCTCTAACTTAACAGGCGTTCTGTTTTTTTTTTGTTTTTTGTTTCTTGTCACTTGTCACTCTTTCTTTCTCCCATTCAGGATTCAGGCGGAGATCAACATTATTAAAAATAGAACATGGGCATCAACCGTGAATCGTAGTTTTTACTCCGTATGGAGTTATATTTCATGCCTCGAGTTTTAATACTTGTTGATCCCAATTTTGTTGAGAGAGAACACAACACACGGCTACGCCCGTTTTTGCTCAGGGCCTTGTTCTTCGGTCTTGGGTGAACAATACTAACAAAACTATTGGCTTTCTAAGCAGCAAATTGCAAATTTATTTCATAAATAATCATTTGCAACATTATAGGAATAACGGGACTGGCTTTCATTAACCAGTAACCAGTAACCAGTGCCTTGTTTTGTCGCTTGTTCGTCTTTGGAGAGTTACAAGTAATCATCGGAGAAATACTCTCTGTAAACCGCAAACTCTAACCCGTTAGTCAGTAAGTCATTCTTCATTTTCCAGCATTCAGCATGCAGTAGCGACAAAAGAAAAATAAGGAATAAGGAATAAGGAATACCCTAGTAAGGAACAAAGAAAAATGATAGAATTTGACAATGTCTAGTTCTATCTTCTGTTTCTGTTCTCTGTAACAGGAACTACGGAAATACGTACAAAGTATGTCTGTGTTGTGTGTTCTGTGTTCTGTGGTTCTTTGTTCTTTGTTCTTTGTTGCTGGTTGCGGTTTGCGGTTGGCACTTGTCGTGATGGCTTGTGGCGTGTGGCTGTGGCTTGCTGGTAGCTACACTAAGAACTACAGTGAGAACAATGACTAATGACTGATGACGTCATTCTTCTCGACGTCCTTACGCACATGGTGTTGTGTCAGTACTTCCTTGATCAGATTGAAGTTTGCCGCGTGCAAGCATTGAGCACAAAGCCGAGCACCGATCACCGATCCCGACAACGTTCTTGCCGACATGCAGCGAGTTTAGTCATAAAGTCTTTATGTTTTGTGCGGAGTAATTAAAAAGATCATTCGTGACTTGCATACACCATTATTTTCAACATTTTCCTGCGAAAAGCAAAAGCTCGTCTCATACTTTCGGCCGTCTTTGTGAGATCTTATCGCTCACTCCAAGCCACAGAGGAAAAACCGTGCTATTTCCAAACGAACTCGACATGGCTCCGTCTCAAAACGTATCGTGCGAGTTTCTCGATGTATCCGATCACACCTTTTCACCAGATTTGTCTTTCAAGGACTGGGACGTGTCGGACCATAGCGATTCAACCGGTGAAACGGATGACCGGTCTAAGTCGGTTTCTTTTGGCAAAGTTCGTGTTCGTAGCTATCCACTTATATTGGGGGATAATCCGTCCTGCTCCGGTGGATTGCCCGTTACTTTGGATTGGGAAAGCATCGGACAGAGCGAAGAGTTTGACTTGAATGTCATTGATAGCGATGATCTACCCAAAAGACCAGTTGCTCGGCTGTCATCGCAAAGTCGGCTTGCACTCTTACTCAGACGAGGAATGGGCAAAGGAGACACCAGCAATTATTCCGATGACGTCGATGCAACCAACCAATTGCGAAGTATAAGAACTGTCTATAATAGCGGTAACAGCTCTTCATTGCCGGAAATGCAGATAGCACAAAGCGATCAGCAAAGCATATCGAATAAAAGTGGAAAGAGAACCAGTATGAAACAATTTAATATGGAAGAATATTTTCGAAGGCTTTCCTCTGGTCGACGAAAGACACGACTCACTCCACCATCATGCTGATCCGAAGTATCCAACTTATTTACTCAAATGTGACGACAAAACGGAGCTGATACTGCCGTTTGAAGAATCAAGACTATATTATTCTCTTGGTTTAAATGCCGGATGTTTGCTGCAGCGCAGCCGGTAAAGTCTTGTTTCAAAAGCATTCCATATTTTTTCGCGATGGAGTCACGTAAATCCTAAGTAAAGGAGTCATTACTGCATTTAAGCTAGACCCACAATATGTTGTCGTCGTCGAGATCGTCTAGAGAAATCCCCAGAAGATTCAAAAAAAGCTGTGGATTTGTGACAAAGTACGCGTTTGCAATATCCATGGTTTTCCTGATTTGAGCCTCGATTTGCTCCTTTAAATTATCCTCGACAACCTTGGTAATTGCTTCCTGGAAAACGTGAACAGCTTGGTTCAAAACCCAGTCAGATCCGAAACCAGTATCTTTTATTCTAAGCTTGATCTTTTCCAGCGTGACGTGAAGTTCGCGCAGATGTAGTACAGGGGAGCAGTTTGTTCCTTTGTTGCTGTAGTGATCAACCCTATTTTTGGCGCATTCTATTCGAAGCCGAATGGACAAGTTTTGCAATGAAACCATACCCCTTCCTTCGAAAACTGGATCGAAGATAGTACGGTTCTTTTTCTTTTCAATTCGGAAGAAGAAATTATCCAGATGCAACTTGAGATTCTTCATGTCTAAGAAAAGAATTGTAGGGTCAATGCGAGGATTGAATCGACAAGGCCGCATCCCCTTCTGTGGCTCGTTAGAAGTTGATTTACGATTATCGAGTGGTAGTGTTGAGTCTGTTACTCCCACATGATTGAGCTCATCATGCTCCACCGCGTCTTTGTGCAATTCAATTTGGTACGAAACATCACGGATGGCAATTTCCATCAACTCATCGTCATCGATTTCCAAATTTCTCCAAAGCTCGATGCCGCAATTGAGAACAGAGGAAATAGGGAGATCTTGGAGCACAGAGGCAATATATCTATCTGAAGCAGGCTGCAGCAAACGAATATAAGTCAAGCCCTACAGCTTGTCGAAACCGTGACAGTCAGACTTACCTGGCCGATCCCACCGACTCCGACCTTCCAGCAACCGTGACGCTGAGCTTGAAGAATAAGCTTGCGTATCTCATCCAGTATTGACTCTTCAACGTATACGGCAGACGGATCGTAGGCTTCCTGTGGAATGATCGAATCTCTCATCGAGTTAGCGTCTTCGCTATCACCGAACATAGGAAAAAATATTGATTCACCGCCCATGACCTGACAAACCAAATTTTCTCGACGAATATTCACATCGGAAAGAGTCAAATCACCGCCGTTTTCGCCGCGGCAAGTCAGAATCCATCCCTCCAATTCACCGCCAAGATCTCTACGCTCTACAGGGATCGAAAGCTTAGGCAGATAATTCTTTTGTTCATGACCAAAAACATTTTGAGAGTAGTGACACGGCAAAATGTTTTTTTTGTAGTGATGGACTTACCAAGAATCTTTCAATTGCAATCGTCGCCTTTTCGCGTAGAAACTGGGAGAGGTCATCAGATTCGTCCATGGCCTTTGAGACATCTTTCATTAGTTGTTCGAGATCAACCTCGTCTATCAAATTTAAAAAATCATCATCGATGCTTGGATCGTGACGTTATTGCGTGAGTGGGAGAGGATTTGTCGTTGATTTCCTGAATAGTTTGCTTACCTTGAATAATAAGGGAGAACTTCAAGCATTTCCCTCACGTCCTTCGAAAACGCCTCTAACGATAGAATAAGCTTCATATCAAGATCCTGGATTATGCGGGCCGAATCTTCTTCTAGAAGGAATTCCAGCCAGTCTTTGGAAAGGTCGCCAGCGTTAATTTTATGAAATTGGGCCACGCACAAAGAGAAAAGACTAGATATTGGACACATGAATTCTTTCGAGTTTTCAGGAAGGTGTGATACCAAGTATGAGCATTCTTCATCTGCTGCGTCGAGAAGCGGAATCCAGATGCGACCAGCTACCGAAAAATCTTTCAGCATTCGGAGATGACGCACTGAAGTGAAGTTTGATGCATGGATATTTAGCATGCGAGTGACAGCATCTTCGCGGTAATATGTGCGCACGAGAATTCTTTCCAAGAACTCCATAATGTCATTGCGTGTTAGGAACTTTAAAAGCGTTCTTCGCGGAGAGGCTAGGGATTGAATTGCTTTGAGAAACAATACAAATTTTGCATTGTTCCTATTGGCTGCTTCATTATCCTTAGTTAAGACCGATTGAATATGCTTCACGATGAATAAAATCGTCTTTCGGTAAAACGTCGCACTTTTCTCCTCAATAATCGTAGCTCTGAGTAGAGCCGACTCAATTTGAGTAACACACCTTGTCCAGTCACCGCGTTCGATGGCGACCAACAGCCTCTCATCGTGCAGCAGTAAAGTCACTAATTTACTGAGCTGCATCTTCGCTTTTCTACCTTGAGTTTCCATTTTGTGCAGTATAGCTTTTCCTATTCGCTCTAATCGCCGCTTCATCGGACCAAAAGTCGTCACTATCTCACGCCATGCCCGTTTCCAAACCTTTAACAACAAGTCAGTAAGTGCATGAAACATACTCTCTTCAATGAGAAATACGTACCTCAAGGGATTGTACTGAATTCTTCTGTTGTACCTTAAGCACTGTACGGCAGAATATTAGAAACTCATACGTAATGGAAAGCGAAAGACGAAAGCGCTTTGGATTGTTGAGGCCGGTGAGACGTGTCGGGTAAAGGCATTCGCTTCGCGGATAACTTACCGGGAAATCGACACTTTCGGCTCTTGCGATTGATACTGTTCTCATTAGAACCTTGATCACCACGAAGGCTCGCTCAAAGTAGCGCTTCTTTCTACCGTTTGTAGCTTCATTTTGTAACTGGCGACAAGGTTGACAATCTAAATCCACCAACTCGACCTCTTGTCCCCCATCATTTTCAAACAGGTCCCCGAATACTTCGCTGACTAGCCAAAACCTAGAATCGGGAGGATTAAGGTGTGCCTTGGTGTCTACTTCATCGGAATCATCAATGTTTTCGTCTTTCGCGTCATCACCGATATGCCCGCCTTCTTTTCCTTCCAGATTTTCGAGGAAATCAATTATGTCAGCAACAAACTCATTCAAGCCTTCGTCGAATTCCTTGTTCTCATCAACCGCTCTTAGAAAACTTTGCCAAATAATTTCTACACATTTATACCACGAATCCCAAACGAATTCATCTTCAAAATCGTCGTCGTCGTCGTCGTCATCATCTGCAACGTTCCCTTCTAGTCTTTGCTCACGGAGCGCTGCACGGTATGTGTCGACCTGGAGTTGAAAAATCGCAGCTTCTCTGATATGCTCAATCACGGGAATGAACTGAGCACCATGGCAATGCATTATGTCCTCACGACTTACGTCGATAACCTTGCCGTTGCGCTTTCCTTCGTCGGTAAGTGCTACAAGAAACCGCGGCGACTCAAAAGTTTTCCCGCCTTGCACACAAGCCAGTACCACGCCTTCACCACTATTTGTTCCGATTTCAAAACCGACCGCAGCCTCAATCATTCCATGGATTGCATTTCGATTCATGTAAGCATGTGCAGTACCGTCCCCTCTCCTTTGCCACAAACATCTGACGACGTGACAATCGTCTTCGAATCTCCAGCCAACCAGGACTCCCACACCAAACGAGGTCGAAACGCAGGAGCCAATAGGTACTTTTGAGTGCCGAGGCATGTATCGGTCCTTCCATTCATCTTTTACGCGAAAGGTTAACTCTGAGAAGTCGCCATTGCGAAGAAAGCAACGGTCTAGTTTGCATGTTACTGAAATTGCATTTGTTCCTGATATGTTGCACGGCGAGATCTTGTTGCTCACAAAAATGCGCTGACTGTGCACAACTGTGCCCATCTGACATTTTGATGATGATATTCGATTCTTCATGCCAGGCTGACACGGTGTAATGGGTATGGCCACTTTGACACCAACAGAGAGTGGCTGTCGACGAACGTGGGGGTATGATCGTTCTTTAACCTGACTGGCTTCGACATCGCCGTTCTCTGATGCCAACAAAGCCACTCCAGTATCGTCTTCTTGTATAACGTAGTCGACAGAAAAAGCTGATTTACTTTCGCTTGAATCTCGCATGATGATCGTTTCAGTAAAAGTCGGTTCAATTGCATCGCGATCTTCTTCTGGATCCTCGACCGATGAAATTGCAGATTGCGGGAAGGGGGCCGTATTGTCATGTTTGGTGCGGTGTGGTGAACGTAACATCAAGTTGGAGCTATCTAGCGGCAAGTCGCTTTTCTCCTCGTTCAGCGGACTACCAAGAGGAACCGACATGGTCGACGTCCACATCGAATGAATTGGCTTGTGGAGCTGCTTTCTCCCAGGTGTAGACCCTTCCTCGTCGCCAACCCGCTTGGTGGTGCCAACATTGTAAAGTTCCGCGTTTTCTTGAGGTATAGCGGTTCGCTGCGCTTGAGCAGAATTTAGAAACCGCATTCCTATTTTGGCCCCAACATCTATCCACGGTAAATCTGCTTCGACATCTGACATTTCTGATCGCACTGAGCCCTTCGACGCCTGCGACAGCTCGTCCAGTTGCATCATGGCAAGTGGCACGGAACGCTGGTTTTCCTGCTGACCTGCACCGGATTCAGGCGACGCTACTTTTACTTCAAATGCTTCAGCTTGACACGGCGAATCGATGAACTTTACAAAGGTAGAATCTGACTGATGTTGAGAAATGACCAGTTTCGAGAGATCGTCTTTTGCGAGCGTCCAAAAGATGTCCTTTCCTCTGAATTTCCTTGTGGTTCGTTTGAATCGGTGTTGACTTCACTACTGCGTGTTTGAACCTCATGAAAAATCTGAAGTGTCGGTTGCTCTTGCTTGCCTTTCTCTATGCATGTAGCCGTTTTTGATACGTCGTTGTCTAGCTGCTCGTCGGACAGCATGAGATAACAAAAATGAAGCGCCACAGCATGTTCTGCGGTGGACCAACTAGTTCCATAAAAGCACTTTGCATTTTCCTGATCGTGGTCGTTACGAGAACGGTTCATCCATGTCCAAACGAAACGAGGCTCCAGTGAATGACGACGTCCGAGATGTTTCAGCGCTGGAGGAGGCGCTTCTAAGATGGATTTTTCCCAACTCTCTTTCGGAGGAGATTGTTCCGCAAGCGAAAACAGTGCTATTATGGGTTGTTGCCAAAGGATGTCCTTCTCCGTCCATTCTCGGCCGACAAACCGTCTCCCAGCAAAGAGAAATGCGTCAATCCAGTCAAATGATCTTTTCAAAGCTCTTGGTACATGATTTTGAAACCAAAGGGGACACCAAGTGACGTATATTTCTTCCCAATCGATGAGTAATGACATAGACTTCCAGACAACCCAAATCAAAATGGAAGAGGCCGCCAGCAGCAACTGAGAAATCACAAAGACTCCCACAACAATCGAAAATAAGAGTATTGTAGCAAAGAATTGAAGAGAAGACCTCCATGGCTGTCCGCCTTTCCATACTAAAAGGGCCTTCAGATCGTTTTGGGTGAGTGCGTTGCATTTAACTTTTAGGATCGTCCAGTTGGCCCTCGAAATGAGGGGCGTAGTCCATTGAAGATCCGTAGCTTCAGCTTCAGTAATATTGAGCAGTGGATCGCACCGCCTCCAGCGGAAAGCACTATTCTTGTTGAGTAGTGCAGTGAAGCGTTCACTCAAAGCGTCACAAGAATCATCATCCGTCTCGGGTGCCCGCTCTTCAGTGATCGCTGCCATTCTTTTCAAACACGCCAGTTGGTATACGCTAGGTATCTTTATACAGTCGGTAGCATTCTCTTGAATGAGATAATGTTTATCGGTAGAAGGAATAATGAAGATTGCGCTTTGCCTTAGAATATTGCCATGGTTGTCGATCTCAATCAATTATTGTAACGTACGAAAGGACAAAGACGGATCATGATATGATGCAAAAGGCTTTCGGGGGTAATCAACGGATAATTATCAAACCAGTAAGACACAATATTGTGTCCGTTGAGGAGACTAGCTGATTTAAAGCTTTGGAAACGGTATCGACAGGTTTAGTATACAGTATTACCTGGTAACAGTTATTCCATCGCTCCTTTTTGGTAATACGAAGTACGTAGTAACAAACAAGACACCTTAGTTTAGAGTGTTAAATCGATAGAGCTGCTAATTCTTCTTGCAGCTTAGTTACTTCCGCTTCTGTTGCATGCAACAGTGCTTGTGGATTTCCATCCGCTTTACTCATTAATTCTTCGTACATCTTCATTTGCTTCTCCATCGCCTTTTTTCTTCTTCTTGATCTGACCTGCGCCTACGGGTGTACCGTCAGCGTTTACGGTCGGTATACCCATTTCGTCCCATTCCTTAAACTCGTCTGTTCGAAACATCTGATCCGGAACTTGTAGCGAATCTCTTAACTTTGCCAACTCTTTCTCCTTCGCTACAAGTTTCTTCTCGATCTTGCCTTTTCGCAACTCGGCTTCACGTGCTTTCTTTTCTTCTAGTTCTTTCATCATTGTTGCAGGGTCTTCACGGTTCCACAACGTTCCCTCGGGTCGATCCTCTAATCGTATTCCTACGGTCGGGAGAATTTCATCACGTAAAGCATCGCACGTCTCCAAAATGGCTTGGATTGCCTTTGCCGCTGAAGTTGGGTCATCTTTGCTGTTCTTTACTGCAGAGAGCGCCTCGTCGCGGATTTTCGTACGAAAGGAGACCAAAGCGTCAATCATGGGTCCAACGGCACTCGACCCTCCAGCATCATCGCCACCGGACATTTCGAATCCAAAATCGTCGTTTCCTCGTACCACTCCGAACACTTTGAGAATTTGAGTGACATAGATCGCAATTGATTTGAGTGTCAGTACAGCCGGTTTGACGTCTGGAATGCGAAGATAGACGTTGGCCTGACTAATGACTTGCAGTAAAGCGAGCATTGCTTCTTTGGTGTTGAAGTTATCGAGCAAACTCTCGTGCACCTTCTTTTGTGCAGCCAGTAAAGCATGACTCAGTTCACGGTCGTGCTCTCCCATGCGCCAACCGACCTCATCTGCTAAATAATCACCACGAGCCAGCGCTTCTACTTGGCGGAAAAATGCCTTGAACGTCGTTTCCTTACTTCGTGCATCATCCGTCGTCTGTTGTGAGTAGTTCATAGGTTGATCCCATCCTTGCATCAAGAACAAGATGCGAAGCAAACGCGGAGAATTCTTTTCTAGAGCTTCTCGAATGGTGACAAAGTTCTTGAGCGACTTGGACATTTTGAGTCCTTCAATGTGCAAATGTCCAGTGTGGGTAAAATAGTTGACCCATTGATGACATTCGTCGGACCTTCCTCCGCCACAACAAGCTCCTAAACAGGCTTCACTTTGCGCCAACTCATTGTCATGGTGTGGGAATTTCAAATCTTCTCCTCCAGAATGAATATCGAGATTTTCTCCGAGAATGTCACTGGCAACGGCACTGCACTCAATGTGCCAACCAGGGCGCCCGGGTCCCCACGGTGAGTCCCAGGCAGGTTCGCCTGGCTTGGATGATTTCCACAGAGCGAAATCGTTCGGATTGCGTTTTTCACTGCCGGAGCTCAATGCACCTTCACTTTCGGCTAGTTCCGCAGCCGAAGTCTCCGTACCAGCCGCCGCGGGGCTAAGCTTCCGATAATTATGACCTGCCGCTTGGAACGCATCCAAAGACAAGTACACACTTCCATTGGATTCGTAAGCCATGTTCCGCTGAACGATTTTCTCAATGAACACAATAATTTGAGGCATATACTCGGTGACGCGTGTCAAAACATCCGGTTCGCGAATACCCAGCGCTTTCATGTCTTCCATGAACTCTTTTTCGTAGTATCGAGCGTGTTTGATAAAGACGCTATGATCGGTCACCAGATGTCCCTTTTCTGCGTCTAATTTGTCTGCTAGGACTAACTTTGACACCAGGATGAGTTGCTTGGCATCCTGACTAATAACTGAGTCCTTCAAGGCAGCGTCAATTCTTGCTTTTTCTGACGCGAGATTCGATACTTTCAGCTTCTGCTGGTCCAAGAGTCCTTCTTGCTCAATACGCGAACGCGAATCTTGTTTTTCCGTCGCCTCTGTTAACGCTTCCTCGATTTGCTGGCGTTTCTTCTCCGCTTTTTCACTCGCTTCCACCACAGCGGCTCCGATCATAGCTTTCACTTCCTCCAGCGTCAATTTCCCATTCTTCGTGGCATCGTCAATCAAGTTCTCAATCAGCACATTCTGACGGGCGCGCATGATAATTTTATCATCAATGTCCGTAATGTTGACGTGATACAGAACGTTGTAATGGAAATAATCGGTCATAATGCGACGCATAATATCCAAACTCAAGTACGTGCGAGCATGACCGACGTGACTGCTGTCGTAGACGGTCGGCCCGCACGTGTACCAGCGTACCGTGCGGCCATCGACGGGAACGAAGGCTTGCTTGGATCCGGTCAGTGTATTGTTCATCATCAAGTGACCTTGCGCCAGGGGCGTCGACGTATCGACGGTGGGAGGATACCAGGCATGTCGTCGGGGATCGAAAGAGCACGTTGGGGCGCCCAGTTTGCCGGCACCTGAGAGAGACATGATGCAAAGAAGACTTTGAATTTATTTTGCTTTCAGGGCACTTCCGAGTAAAATAAGAGGAAGAGCTTTGCGCACGCTGTAAAAGCGAAATGGCGTTTATAGGCGCTTTCGAGACCGTTGGCCGTTTTTCGGATGACCGCAAGCCGCGCGGCGCTCGTCGCATGCGCGCCCGCAGCGCGCGCTTAGAGAGTGGCTCGGCCTGTCCTCGTCCGTTTCTAGATCATGCCTGCCCGCGTTCACCGATCAAAAACTAGGGCGGTCCAACGAAGAAATCGCGGCCAAGGTACCGTACTAAGACTTTCGTTATGTGCAATTGATTGTCTAAAGTATTGCTTTTAGCAAATATACAAAGTGACAAACTATGTGTATCTCAGTCACTATCTCGATCTCGCTTCCGTTTGGAACTCTTTTTGTTTTTCTTTTTACGCTTACGATCGTCGCTTTTTCGACGTTCCTTTCGTTCTTTCTTGGTCTTTTTGTCCCGCTTTCGTCGTTTGTCGCTGCGCGTCGACGAAGAAGCGTCAGAGCTCGATGGGGATCTTTGGCTTCGTTTCCTGTACGGCACAAGCTGGTCTTCTGCTGAAAACATTGTTTCAGTCAAACTCTTATCCAAATTACCAGTCTTTGTCCTATTAGTTTCTTTCGCATCAAATTCATCATCCGTTGTTTCAGAAGAGTCGTCAGCGACATTGTAAATCGATTTGTAAACTTCCATGGAAGGCCGGGCCTTGACGTCCAGTCCGTCAACATCGCGCCCTTCCGTCTCCGTCGTTTCAATCGCCTTTTCATTCAAAGGCGCGACTTTTACTTTCGCCATGATTTCGTCTTGAAAATACGCTTCCTCCCGTGTTCGTGATTCCTTCGGTTGCGCCACCACCATCGATTTCGTATGCTCGGGAGGGGTCACATGGAAACGCTTGCATAATAAGGGCTCCGGTACAAAGATGATAGCCGTCCTTGTAATACTTATTTTCTTGGTCTGGGAACTCTTATTTTCTGTCCTATCCGTCGATCGAGTCAGTGCCTGCGATGCTTCGTAGTTCGCGGCCGTGGATAGCCCCGCCACGGGAACGTTCAGCGTTTCCATGACGGATGTCGAAGTGACAAAGCGCGAGCTCATATCTGTTCGTACACCGTCAAATATACCCTTTGATGCAAGCGTGTGGGTTTATTGACTGCTGCGTTTGCCTTTAACGCGTTCTCGACGATTGACATCTTTTGTTCGGAAGATGCTGCCAATTTCTCCGCGTGAGACAGAGCTTGAATGACGAGTGGGTGATCTTCCGCTGAAAAAACATGAGGCTGTACTTCATAGCCATCTGGTAAAGCAGGGCCAGGGAATCGATGCGAAGTAGCAAAACTGGAGTCCGTGCCTCCGAGGACAAATCCTGGCAGTACGGGCCTGCCATCTGAGGTCACGGCCTGCTTTTTCACACCACCTTCCGGTGCGGACGCCGATGCCCACGCTGATAAGACACTCCCGAGAACCGATGCTACTCCCTTTGATCCATTTGAGTTCCGTTGTAATGATACTTTTTCTTCGTCGCTACTGTCCTGGTGCTCGTACGCAACATTATCATAGTTGTCTTGATCAATATTCACCTTCCCCGTTAGTTTGGAAATATCCTCCTCGTCATCATAGGCGTCGTCTTCGTCCTCATGCAGTGCAAAACCGCCGACGGATTTACTTCCCACAAAATCATTTTCGGTTTCAAACGACACGTAAGGATCATCTTCGTCAATCTCTTTTGTAGTCGGTGTGAATGACTCCACCTTTGTGCCTCCTATTGCATCGGCCACTCGATACACTTTCCTCCGATTGGCTTGCAGTTTGCGGCGCTTTTCACGATCTTTTTCAAATTCAGGTGCATTTGCGAATCTTTCAAAACCAAGACCTGCTGCATCTAGCTTGGGTTGAGGTATTTCGACTTTGATCTGACCCAACTGTATCTTTCGAAGTCGTTTTGCCGAGAGAAAAAGTTGTTCTTCCGTGTTATCCGCGTCGAAAGTGCTCGCGGACGGCACAAACGCCGATGAAGAACTTTCCCGCCAACCCAGTGCGCGAAGCAGCTGCCGACCAACATTTGCTGGTGGTACCACAGCCCCTGAGAGTAAAGACAGAGTGGGTTGATTTGCTTCGCCGAGTTGAAAGGCGGCATGAACAGCCGATGGCCCTCCCCATTCATTGTGATCTTGCTCATCCATAAAATCTTCGGGACGCTGTTCTATGTTTTCCTCCTGTCGTGGTGTCCATCCTTCACGCGAACCCACCGTATTGAAATAGCCTGCCGAGAAGCCGCCACGAAAGGCTCCATGCAGCCGTTTCTGTCGTGGAATGTAGACTGGCTTTTTATCCGATGGCATTCTTATTATAACATCCTTGTATTCTTAATATACGTGGAATACTTGATAACATATCAATTGAATAATTAGGATAATTGTTACGCCGCATCAATCATTGTCATGGTCGTCGAATAATAACAACGAAAAGCCACTCGCGACTGAAAATCCGTCGGGGTCACGTTGAGACAACACTTCCGATCTATAGTAAAAATGCGGAAGAGAACAATCTGAGAGAGGCTTTCGGGTTCATGATGAAAGGAGCGCATTGCAAAAATCAGATGTAGGCTATTGGATTGGTAAAAAACAAATAGAAGTCATCAATCTTACAGTATTACGAAGGTTGATGGCAGTCTGGTTTCAAACAATATTGATTGATGACTGAAAAGCCGTCGGGGTCACGCCAAGAAAACACTTTAAGTCTATAGTAAATAATAAGTATTCCGCAAAAATTACCGTGAGCAAAGATTTCGACCTCAAAAGATGAACTACTGCATGATCGCCCAAAACCAAGACACAAGTATTAAACATTAATCAATTGATAGTCTTGTTAAGATTATATATGACGAGGAAGTGCCAAAGGACAGAATGATGCCTAACGAGGCTGTTCGGCGAGTTCTTTAATTTCATGATTAAGGTTCATGTTCTCGTTATTTACACCTCGTCTGTTGTCGTCCGTCATCGGTGTCCGCCGGCTTTTTGTTTTTCCCCTTCAACAAAAAACCGCGGATCCGTTTGCTTTTCTACGTTCAGCGCAGTACGTTTTCTACGCGGCATGAAATGCATTTTTGCACCTTTTTGGCTGCCTCTCCGCACATACTTCATCGACTTAGCGTAAAAATAAGACCGTTGCAAACTAGACTGATCTGAAAACGCCTTGGCACATCATCATGGCTTCCACAGATGAAGAAGAGTTCGATATGGACGACGAAGTTTTGCCCAAGAAAAGAAGAATGGAAATGACGAAGCCGTGCCCAAGAAAAAGAAGAAACGCCTTGAGGAAGAAGATGGCGAGATCAATGACGAAGACTATGACGATGACGTTCCTCTGAAGCAACTTAAAAAGAAAAAGAAGAATAAAGAAAAGGATTCGAAAAAGCGCAAACCCGACAAAGTCGTATCCGGCCCAGTCAAGAAGAAAAAAGAAAACAGAAGACGTGAAACCCGATAAACCCAAAAGTGACGACACGGCCATGAAGAAAACTGCGGTGAAAGCATTGAAGAAACTCGACAAAGCGGAGCGCTTACAGTATGCTATGCAGTCATTCTTGTGGTGGGACTCCGTAGAGCCCCCGGAGGGCTGTCAGTGGCGTACGATGGAACACTCTGGAGTGAGCTTTCCGGAGGAATACGTCCCACATGGAATCAAAATGAAGTATGATGGGAAAGATGTCGATCTCACTCCGGTTCAAGAGGAGGCCGCCACGTTCTTTGCTGCCATGGATCCCGAAGGTATGCATCTCGGTGATCCCAAAACAGCCAAAATCTTCATCAAAAACTACTTTGCCGACTTTCTAGAAGTGTTGGGAAAGAAGCACGTCATCAAAGTAGGTAGACTTGCTTTCTTTTGCGCGTCATTGCTAGCGTATCGTCAGTTAACATCATTTTACTCTTTGCTAGGACTTTAAAAAGTGCGACTTCGAACCTATCCGGCGCCATTTGAATGAACAGAAAATTATCAAGAAAGCCATTACGGATGAACAGAGGAAGGCCAACAAAGACGACCGAAACCAAGTTATGTTTCGATTCGGCTATGCCATTGTCGATGGGCACATCGAAAAGGTGGGCAACTACAATATGGAACCTCCTGGAACCTTTCGTGGTCGTGGCGAACATCCGAAAATGGGAAAGCTGAAGCAACGTGTGGCACCGGAACAAGTATCCCTCAACTTGTCCCAATGCGCCGCTGTGCCACGCTGCTCGGTACCCGGACATGCTTGGGGTGATATCAAGCACGACCCGAGAGGACAGTGGCTCGCTACATGGAAGGAAAACATCAACAATCAGTCCAAGTACATGCAACTGGCAGCTCAGTCGTCTTTTAAGGGAAAGTCGGATCGCTCCAAATACAACAAAGCAGCCTTATTGTGCTCCAACATTGAGAAGATCCGGAAGTCATACAAGAAGGATTTGAAGTCAAAAGATCAGGAAACGAAGCAGCTGGCGACGGCGGTGTGGGTGATTGATCGATTGGCACTTCGTGTGGGAGGTGAGAAAGATACCGACGAAGAAGCGGACACGGTTGGATGTTGCTCGTTGCGCGTTGAGCACTTGGAGTTCGACCCGAATGGAGAAGGAGGCGAAAACCGTGAAATCAAATTGGAGTTCCTCGGTAAAGATTCTATGTTGTACAAGCAAACCATCGATTTTGGAGCCGCGATGTATAATGAGAATAACGGGATGGGTGAACAGGTGTATGAAAACTTCAAGTCGTTCTGCAAGAAGAAGAAACCCGATCAGGAGGTTTTTGACTCTATTAACCCGACTCTACTCAACCAACATCTGAAGACATTTATGGATGGACTCTCTGCGAAAGTGTTTCGTACTTACAATGCTTCCAAGACGTTACAAGACGAGCTTCGCAAGCACGAAGCCGGATCGCAATGGAAGAACCTAACTGCTACGGAAAAAGTCGTAGAATACAACAACGCAAACAGAGAAGTAGCTATTTTGTGTAATCACCAGCGCTCCGTTTCAAAAGCGCAAGAGACCGCACTGGAAGCCATCGGCAGCAAGCTAGCAACATTGAAGAAGCAAAAGAAGGAACTCAAACAAATGCTGAAGAAACTAAATAGTGGTGATTCGAGTGGCCTCCCGGTACGCAAGTCGTTCGAAGAAATGACCGAAGATGTACAAAAAGCTATTGAAAAGGCCAAGAAGATGAAGGAAGCTGCTAAAACGAACGAGGAGAAAATCGCCGCTACACAAGCCGATGAAAAGGCGAAGCAAAAGAAACGCGACCTTGCCGACAAGAAGTTCCAGAAAGCTCATCTCTGGGAGAAGGTGCCTACGAAAGATCAATTGGTAAAGCGAATCGAAGCTTGGACTGCAAAGATAAATAAAATGGAGATGGATCTTAAGCACAAGGACGATAATAAGGAGGTGTCCCTCGGAACATCGAAGATCAATTACATGGATCCGCGAATCTCTGTAGCGTTTTGCAAGCGCAATGAAGTTCCCATCGAAAAGATTTTCTCCAAGACTCTCCGAGACAAATTCAACTGGGCAATGGCGGTTCAACCCAACTGGGAGTTTAATGAAAAGGTTGCACTGGAGGGATAACCAACAATTACAAATATTAGAGATTGCAAAAAAACGGGTTTTTGATTGTAGTATATGAACTTATTATCAAGATGTTCAGCTATTGAATACAAAAATCTAATCTTTCTAAACCTTTCGGTTGTCGTCTAAATCTAACTCTTCAAAGGTTTCACGCCACCGTCGAATGAGAGGACCCAGATTGTTTAGCAAGCGGCATAGATCATTTTGCGTTGCCTTCAAAACAGGATCTTCAGCTCGATTACCCGCTAATTGAGCAAAGAGTTGCTCTCTCGCTGGAGTTGTATGTTGTATGCTGGCCGTAGTTAATTTCCGAAGCGTCCAACTATGAAAGGGCTCCAAGACGGTTTGATAGGCATTCATGGCCGCTTTCACGGGTTCTGCCTTTCTTAGCACTTCCTTGTACATGGCATGATTGAAGCTAAGGCTGCGCTCAATCCACAATAGACCCATGGCAGCCGAGGGATCTTTCAATCGCCGTTTCGACCCTTCGCTCGGTGGATGAATGCCAAGGCTCTTCTCATACGAAAGTAAAGCGTACATTGTGTTACGACTTTCCGCGGGAGCTTGTTGTAGCAACTCTTCAACTTTCTCTACGTTGCTGTGAAAATCATTGGCAGTAGACGTCTGCCCGAGAAATCGCATGGTTTCTTCCAGTTTCTTACAGGCTCGCAGCAACCGGGGCACCACAATGTCGTTGCCCTCTAATACGCCATCGAACTCGTCCGCCAGAAAGCCCATCGGTGTCTGGTATTCAGATGTAGTGAGCGAGAAATGATCTCCGTCGGAATGTCGTACATTTGCGTTATCCATGGAAGGTGCTCTCTTCCGTGTCAATAGACCGACGGCGGCAGATGTTGTTGGCTCTAAAAGCAGTAAACTGACGGCGATTGTCGCCGCCAAAAATATAAATGATCTTTTTTAATGTTCTTCGTCTCATGGTTTGATACGAAAAACTTATGAATGTGTTACTAATCGACTGATTTCTATGGAATTGGACTGATGTTATGTTTTATGAGGCGTTCGTTCCGTCAAACGAGGTGTCAAATGGGCGATTTATTGAGAATTCCAACGAAGAACAAAGAATGATGGGTGATGTCGTGAAAAGCAAAGAGAAATGGTGAAAAGGCCCATAACCCACGAGTATCTTATTTTGTGTAGGCGGAAAGTGCGTCCGGTATTATACCCAGACTTCTTCCACGACTGGGCACTGGGCCCGTAATGAAGTTCAAATAGTGAGGTTAGTGGCTATCTTTTTCGTTCGCGATGATGATGTCACAGTAATCGGTATCAGTCACTATTAGCCATCAGTGCTTGATTCCATTTCAGGAACTTCTGTCAGTTCGACTTCTTCATCCCCCTCAGCCTCAATCGTCTCACTGGAAGAGAAACTCATCGTAGGAGCGGCATGTAGCTCCTTTCGGACGCGAAATTGGGCTTTTTCGGCCTGCTCTTCCCAATTTGTAAATGAAAACACGACAACACCAAAGAGTATCATGTGCAGCCATGTTCCTGTCGTTGTTCCGGCGACAAGACCTACTACACCACAGAAATACCCGTCGTCACAAGTTCCCGTTCCAGGGTGACGCACAAACGCCAAATAATACGCCATCGGCACTCCGACCACCCAATATGAAACAATAACGGCGGGCATGGCAACCGCTTGTCGTCCACAACCTTTGATCACGCCATTCAAGGCCGTTTGTGTTCCGTCCGCGAATACGTACAGTGCCAACAAGGGAATAGTCTTCATCGTCTCCTTAATCAAATCATCCTCATCGGGTGCAAAGAGCGACGGAAAGAAGCCGTGGGGAATGATGAAGAGCATTATCCCAATCAGAGCGCTGACGGAAGACGCACTCGCAACACTGACCAACCCGGCAAAGGACGCCGCACATGGATCGTTGCGTCCCAAAAGACTGCCAACACGTGCGGCACCCGCGATACCGAATGATACCGGGAGCATGAAACAAAAGGTGTTGATAGTCTGAAACAACGCCATGGCTCCCAACGTAAGCTCGGGCAAAGGAGTGAGTCTTCCGGAAAGGAAAATGCATGTTTCCGAGGCCCACCATTCTGATATAGACACCAAGCCGGGAATTGCTAGGCCAAGATATTCCTTGACACCCGTCCACGACGAAACGGCCATAGTTGATTCTTGCCAGAACGAAAGTTCGTAGCGGTCCACGGCCGAAGCGGCGATATTATGGAGGACACGGTCCGATCCAGCGCGTGTCCCGAATGTATATGCCAATAACAATGTCGGCTGGATGAGTTCGTACGTCGTAGTGGCCGCAGCGGCACCCAGATACCCCCATCCCATAAAATGAATAAAGAACATGTTGAGCGGAATATGAAACAGCGCACCAACACAAGAAGCATAGGCCGGTAGGAACGCCATTTCGATCGACTGCAACCAGACGATAGTAGTCCAGTTGATGGAATAGAAAATGAGACCGGGCGCGAGTATTCGTAGATACGCATCGGTTTTGGCCGCCAGTTGTTCTTCTTGACCCAGAGCCACAAGAAAACGACGGAGACCTTTCCACCACCAAAGAAGAATCGGAACAACAAATGCGAGCTGCAAGAAAATGCCGCGATAGTAGTAGACCAAAGGGAGGAGTGGCTCTCGTGGCCTTGCGCTTGAGCTCATAAAGCCGTCTCTGCGTCTCTCTAGAAAACCCAATCGTTCCTCAACTTCATCAGTCTCGACATCAGTTTCATATTCCATAGTTAATTGCAAATCATCTGCGCCTTCAGTCTGTTTCTGTTTCTGGTTCTTTCGCTCGGCCAGTTTGGCTTGCAATTGACCGCACGACTGAGACGTCAATGTCGCCAACGCGGAACTCAACCCCACCGACAAGGACAATCCCGTTAAATTCCGTAATGTCATGGCCAAGGTGGCCGCCGCAAGTTCGGTGGCACCCAGTTGACCGACGAAACGCAACGTCACCAGCCACGGAATTTTGGAAATGACCATTCCCAATAGCGTCGGAATTGCCGTTCGACTGAGCTCCTGAAGTTCCCTTCGTACTCGTTCCCAATTGTGAGAAATCATCTCTGCAACGTAGTTTAATAAGTATAAGAGTTTTGTAAAGAGCTATTTGCAGGGATTCGAAGAATAGTGTAAGAGAAACATCGGAACATCGGATGGTTTTCATGGTCGTCGAATGTGTTCGACGAACGTTCATTTTTCTGCGTTTTTGCGTTTGCGCGCGACGAAAAAATAGCGGCCGACGATGTGACGTCACTCACGAATCCCATGAGTCACGCACGTCAAGAGGGGGGAGTTTTGAACGCAAAACAAATAAAACGAAGCGCGGTGCGAAGTATGTATTGAGCGTTGCTGCACGAGTTTTATTCCAGTTTTATTTTGCATATTATTTACATGTAAAATGAATCAAAATGTGATGCGGCAACAAAATATCCAATTCAACGTTGATATTGACTGCCCAGAAGAGCGGTGGCTCGAGCAACACCCATTGCATCCGTAAAATCTTGCAACCAAGGTCGAATGCCATCATAAGCGCCCTCATTCGCCGAAGCTCTACTTTCATACGTCACTTGGTTCCGTCGATCATCATTCTTGGAGCCATATCGTTCCCAACTTCCCACGTAATGATTAATCACAATGGCTTGCTCTCTGTACAACTCCGGATGTTCGGCCGGTTGCTGGATATGCTCACAAATATCCCAGAAGGGACGATGAATGCTGGAAACCGTTTCTCGCGACAACCGTTCGGCTGGCAAAACTGACACATCGACAATCACTTTGGGATAGTGTTCAATTAGCATCATTTTTTCGGGACTGCTGTGGTGTCGCCAGCGCAAGGTTTCGAACTGTTGGGCGTCAAAGTGACGTGGAACCATAGCATTGACTTGTTCCTCCGTGCTTTCGATCGAGCCATAAGGGACGCGAAACACGCTATAGCAAGGATAGTCGTGGTTGTGTTCTTGGATGTGCCGTTGTACTTTTATCAGGACCGAATCTTCGGTCGACGCGCTCTCTTGGTGCAAATCGCCCTCGTTGGCTTCGGCAAAGGGATTCTCGGTCGTCACAAATTCGTCCGTGTCGATGTGAATGACGTACGAGCTTCCCCGCACTTTCATTTCCTTCAAACAAGCGGCGAAAAATGCACTTTGTCGGTAGCGATGAGTCGCGACTTGTCGCATCTTTTCGGGAGACAAGTAGTTATCGGCGGACCCTCTCCGCAGGAACGGTTCTACGGGCTGATGCTTGCGGAGGAAATCGGGACTCAGATAATCTTCGTCTTTCCATTGAATGATTTCAAGATCCGTCAGTCGATTGTATCGTTCTAAGATCTCGCTTGGTGATTCTGTGCTGGTGGGATCGACAGCGACGATCAGTCGCCGAAGTCGCAGAACATGGTAATGATACGCGATCCATTCACTTAAAATAGCATTGTCATCTTTGACCAATAAGCATGCGGAAAAGGAGCTGGTCGGGTCGAGAGCTTGCGGAGTAGGCTCGTAGCGGAAGAGGTGCAAATGGTAGTCCCTCGAGAGCTTGGCGAGAAACGAAGTCGAGAGAAATGCGTGAAACGATATCAGGATTAAGAAGATGAAAGGAAATCGCCTGTGGAGCAACCACAGGGGATAGTGCAGTCCATAGCTCATGGCAAAACGGATGTTTGGCGATGAAGAGAAGCTGGTCGGTAGCCGAATTCGTTTGATCGAGAATGCGCACGCGTTCAGAAATTTAAAAAGCTACGAAATAATAGACTTCTCTTTGTTTCTTTGAAAGGGAGGTACAAGTACGGAGGACGGAGGTAGTCTAGGATTTAGGAGGAGTCGTCTATAACTGAATGAGAGCCTATGTTCGTGCTTGTACAATACGGAGTATTACCTTATTGCTTTATGTATTCACTGTTCACTGTTCACTCTTCCTCTTAGCTTTTAGCTACTTTTGGTGCGTGGTGCGTGGCGCGTGGAGCATAGCGCATAGCACATAGCACATAGCACATGAAACATGGAACCTTAGAGCTTCTGTACAGTACGCTATCAACGATCAACCATTAGACCATTAGATATTAGATTCAGATTCCCCTTGGATCATCGATCAAAAGCTTGAAGGGAGAAGGGACGGAGTCAGTGCTCTGTGCTTTTTGTAGCATCCAGCATCCCGCCTCCCGCCTCCCGCCTCCCGCATCCTCTGCTCGACAAAACCACAAAAGACAAAAAAATACATACTGTACGAGAAAAAGGCACACCAGAACATTGAACTGCGAAAAAAGAAATAAGTAAGCATTCTTATTCCTAGAGTTTCCAATAGTAGATAAGTATTTAGGAAGAATTATCCATTTCATACCTACTTCCACTATAAATATTTTTATTTATAGCTCGTTTTTATCCAGTCTAATGCGAAAACATGAAACTCTAAACCAGGATAGTCGGAGTACACCACCACACATTTTCTTCCAAAATTCCGAATGAATCTGCATTTCAAAGTTCCGACTTTTATCTCCCAACTCCCAACTCCTTCTCTTCCGCCTTTTGTACTTGTACCTTGCACCTTGTCTCTTGCCTCTTGCTTCTTGCCTGTCGCCCCTCCCATCTCCCATCTCCCATCAACCACCAATCGCATCAATCATCAATCACCCAGCTTCCAATTCCCTCAATTAAGCTTGTCGCTTACCGCCAGTGCGTGTTGGAAGCGGCTACTGGCTTCGGTACCCATTCGTCATGATGTGTGAGTGTGATGTGATCACGTCATCGCTATAGCTAAGAATATGATTAGCGTTGAATCTTACTGTACTTGTAGTTGTAATTTGTGATGTGTCGTGAGTCGTGATTCGTCATGTGTGATGTGAACACTTAGTGTTCGAAGTTAATCTCGATCTAGAAAGGGCATAGATCCGCTTCCACGATCCAGTGACCAGTGATTGCTTTCTCTTTGTAGATAAAACTAGTCAGTCTACAATAAACTTGAGTGTCCTTTTCACCCTTTACTCTTTGACCTTACAATACCAGGTACCCTCGTCAACCCAAACGCAGTGAAAGAAGTTGTCCATTATTTGATATTCTGCAATTGAATTGACGTTGTTATTCTATCATGTCGTCATAAAAGTCGAACCAGAAGTGCTGAGTGCTGAGTATCAAAACCCCTTGTTTGTACTGGCGGTGCGAGTCGTTATTTCAAAGGCACGACTTTTTCGTTCGAAAATCCGTGATCGCGGATTGATGGTGTTCCGGAAGAAGGTCCATCACCGCCACAATCAAGTCTTTTGATACAGTTGAAACGGTTGGTGAATCCGGGCCACATATAAGATCGTTTCGCTCACCTTGGACCGTCGAGCCCAGTGTGTCGACAAACGATGCTTCGACGCCCCAACGACGCAACTCTTCCAAGAAAGCCGGACGCCCAGCACGACCGGGGCTATCTCCTACTAAAACACGAGAACCGGCGGCCATTGCCTCCAGTACACGATGAGCCAATGCTTTCCCTGTCGCTGGCTCGTACATGACATCGGCAGCAACTACCACATCCGCTGCCGGTAAGGGTTTTCGCAAATCACAGAGGTCCAGGAAGGCGGTATCTAGCATAGACCCGCGGCCTACTGGTATTTGATTGAGTTCTCTGGCGGAATATTCCAGTATTGTTAACGGTAAAGATTCGTAATCGGTAGCCAAAACCGATTTCGCTCCTCCCAACGCGGCAGCCAGCGAAACCAACCCCGTTCCGGCCCCTAGTTCCAGTACACTCTTTCCAGGCACAAAGTCAAGAAGTCGTGACGCGATTACTAACGACGCTGGCCATAGAACAGCTCCGTAAGGATCGCCACTGGGTAGTTGTTCCGTGTCATCCTTAATGGCCAACTCCACTAATACATCTTGTGTAGCCGCTGTTGCTTCAAGTAATGTTACCATCCCAATTTTAGGTAAATTGATTTTTATTTCAACGCAATTTAGACGTCCATTTATGAGATGATGCCGCGCTATCGCTTCGTCAGCGTACCATGAGGACATGTATTGTGTCGAAAATGGTCGGAACGCGAAGGCGGGACGTGAAAGCACACATGGATAAAAGGCGGATGTTCCTGAGAAGGTGCCAACCAGCGAAACGAGCCGAGAAATTCTTGCAAACTTCATCTGGTTGTAGAAGAAGAAGTGGTTCCTGTCCCTTTCTTTTATCGTTGGCTGTTTATTATTACTCGTTTTGTCGGCGCGACAAAAAAAGAAAAAAGTGATGGCGCGCGAGACCGAGACGTGTGGACGAACATCGACTTACGACAGCCAGATCCATCGTGACTGAAACAGTCGTGCCGAAATCTACTTGCACTTTGAAACTAGCACGGCGAGCGAAATGTAGTCAATATACAAGAAGGCAGTTTAAATACGATCTTTTTTATTCCATACAATCACTTATAGTGATCATAGTAGTTGAAGTAAAAATCTTGTTCAGGCTTACGCTAAATTCTGGGTGCTCGGTGCTTTCCAGTTTATCGTAGGCCTTACAAATCTTGAATGGCGTACCTACGACTAACGTAATGAGTCTAAAGCAACTAGCAAGAATCTGGCCACAGAATCAATTCGTGCAACAGAGAAGTAGACTGCGGTCCGTTTCACAAGCGCTTTGACGACCTCGTGACTGAAAAGCTGTCGTGAAAGTCTAGGGTGATTGATGATTGCTCATTGTAGAGAATAGTGTTTTGCATTGTCATCGCCGCGGATAACATATAGCAAGTCTTACTAGAAGATCCTATTAGTAGCGAAAACGATCTATTTACTGAAAGAAGAAGCGTTAATTCATCCGCATTGAAGTGACCGTTGGTATCGATTACTTTGTTGCATTGGAAATTATGGCACCGCCGGTGGGCTCTTAGCCTTAAAAGATAGTCACTTGCGTTCGCGAGTCATTGATATGAATTAAATTCAAAGATTCATATTCCTCCAGGGTCGCTTGTAGCTGCTGTGTCGTGAAGCCTTTTCGTAAGGCCATGGCTTCCCACAACTTGAATTCAATGACGTTGCTATCCACTTGCGCTGCATAATCTTTGATAATCCCGAAGATGCGGGATGTAACATCACTGGTTCGACGCGTCTTATCATCGTCATCGGAAATACTGGCCTTGCTTTGGTTCGTAATGCGAATGGCTTCGTCGACATCTTCCCTCGCAACGTAATCCGAAAATCGAAGCCTAGCCAAGGCTTGACTCAATCTTAGAATAGATAGCAACTGACGGGCGGTCATGGCAGTCTGGTCATTGCTCGTTTTCTGACTGCGGTGGTTCTCTTGTCGCAAAGTCACGTAGGCTTCGACGACATAGGGTGCCACGTCCGGGGGCATAACGGGTTGATGCTGGCGAGCGCGAGCAATATATTCGCGCAGAACATGAGGAGGAATCGTCTTCTTTTCCTCTTCATCATCGTCCGTTGCATTGACTCCGCAATTTTGATGTACCGAAGTGACGTGTCGGGCCAGTGCCGTGTCTCGATCAATATTCGCTACATCCAACAACAAGAACACCAAATCAAATCGACTAATCAGCGAGTTGGGTAGATTGATGTTCTCGGACAAGGACTTTTGCGATGATACCGACCATACAAGGGATTGGCCGCGGCGAGGACCGCCGTGCGCGCATTCAACGTGGCCACAATCCCCGCTTTGGCGATACTGACCGTCTGCTGTTCCATCACTTCGTGAATAGCGGTCCGATCCGCCTCGTCCATTTTGTCGAATTCATCAATCCCACAAATTCCACGATCCGCCAACACCAGTGCACCCCCTTCGAGCGCCAACTCGTTGCTCAAATCCTTGGTAATGGCCGCCGTCAAACCCACTCCCGAAGACCCTTTCCCGGTCGTATAGACACTCCGCGGAGCCAACGATTGCACCACGTGTTTCATCAATTGCGATTTGGCCACACCCGGATCTCCCACCAGACAAATATGAATATCGCCACGAATCCGCATTCCATCCGGTAATTTACGGGTACATCCACCGACCAACTGCAATAACAACGCCCGCTTGATATCTTCCAGACCAAAGATTTCCGGCGCAATTTGTGACGCCAACAGTTCGACGGGATCCGGGCTTTGCGCAATTTCCTGAATTTGTTCTTCCATTTCTTCATTCAATTGTTGATCCACTTCATCCAACGACTTTTGATGCACGACAATATTCTGTGCCTGCAAGAACGTTGTCGACACCAACCCCGCCTTCAAGGCGCGGTACCCCGATTCGGCAATCCGTTGCGGCAAGAAAATCCCGTCGATCGTCACCACGTTGCCCGGTTGCGCCAATCGCGTCAACTCTCCGTGACAATACACACTCATACTCCGCGGCACATGTCCCATAGGAACTTGTTGCGGCAATTCTTGCAATTTCAATTCTTGATATTTGACAAACTTCGAACCGCGCGTCTGCAAATGCAAGGTTTCGTGTTTGGATTTGCAACTGGGACAGCGTACGGCGGGCATGAATTCGCGGGCATTTTGTACCACTTGATAAATTTCCGCGCCACACGCATCGCACGAATACGTCGCGACGGCCACGGACGGTTGGACGTGACTCGCGCGCACAATCAAACCTTGCACGGTGACCAAATGACCCATGGCGTGCGATCGAATTTCGCGCAACGAATTGGCGGTGGCTGTCGCAGTTCGATCCTTCGGAACGACTTGCTGTGCAAACGGCGGCAACGTACCGTTCCGACCGCGTGGTAGGATGCGAATTTCGTAGCGTCGCATCAAGGTAGGAGGGAATTCTTCCGTGATACCGTGATCGGGTCGTTGTTGTTGCAGTTCTTCTTGCAGATTCTCATTTTCAATATTATTATTGTTTTGATAGGGATTGTTTTCTTGTTGTTGTTGATTCTGTTGCACCACTTGGAGACGTTGATCGTGTAAGATATCAATGGCATCGCGGGTTTGCGCATTGCGATGCGATGTCAATGTGTTCAACAAAGTATCGACAACTTTGGCAAAGAGTTCCAGATACCGAACCGTGTTCTGTGCGGCTTTAATCGCCAATTCTTTGCCTTTCACACTATCCCATGCGTCCAATTCATCGAGCGGGACTTCAATGACAAAGGCATGATTTCCCGTTTCTTCATAAAAGTGACGATCGTGAATGCGTTGCAAATGGGGCAAATAACAAGGAACCCGACGTATTTCGTCGTCATCCTCGGACGTCGGTACCATCATATCTTCGTCCTCTTCATGATTCGCAGTATCGACAATCGTCCCGTGCGTTTGAAGCTGCAAAATCGTATGTTCGCGCAAGAATCGTAAAAAGGTTTCTAAAGAGAGATAGAGCGTTTGTGAGAGAGACACGTCAAAGATGATTCAAGTCAGCAAAAATAAACGTTCCTTCATCTTTGTCGTATTGAGGAGAAAGGGCGATCGACACGGCTTCGGCCATGATGATGCTATTTGTTTGGAAAGGAAGGTATAAAAAGAAAGTGATTGTAACTGCAACAGAAGAATCATTGCAGTATTGTGATGCAACAAAAACGTTTTTACCTCCGTCCTCCTGCCGGCGCGCAAGGAGACGCCGTGCGCGCCATTTTCGATACAACAGTGTACTCAGGGAACCGGGAACGGTTCCATTTTGAATACCGCGCGGGCATTTTTTTCCACCGCCGACCGCAGCTAAAAAACGCAATGACATGCATCTATATCAAGACAAACAAAGATAATAACACACCTACTACAGGTACTATTTGTCATATAAATTACTCATGAAATGGCTACATTATATGATTCACTCGACAGTGATTTAGAAGAGGAAGAAGAAGAGGAAGAGCGTCTATTATCCGAACAACATGGAGAAGCGGACGAAGACGATAGGAAGAAGAAACGCAGCAAAGACGATGCCCCCGATCTGGATTATTCCGGTGTTACCCAGAAGAAAAAGAAGCGTCCCACATTGACTGTCGAACATTTGACCGGCTTGAATGGATTGATCCGTATTCCCGATGATTTTAAAGCCCTGAATTCGAAAATTCCCCGGGACGCGAAAAGTGCTGCCCAATATACACGCTCGTTGATGAAAGCCTATCACGACTTTTGTTTTGAATTGTGGCCGCAATCCTCCAGTACCGATGTTTTGTTGATGATTGAACAATTGGGCACGAAGCAACCCGTCAAAACGTATTTGCAACATTTGCGCGATACGGCCCGGAATCGTCACGTCGAACACGTGTTGGGCCGTGAAAAAGCCGAGAAATTGTTGCACGAATTGGAATTGGGATTGCGTCCACAGGATCCGACGCTAGAGTATGATGATGTCCTGAGAGAAGAAGATCCGGTGCAGTCGTCTCCTCGTCCCGTGACGAGGACTGCGAACGAAACATCTCAAACAACAACCCATCCAGTCGCCAAACGTCGCAAAACCATTCACGATGATTCCAGTGACGAAGAAGAAGCCGTATTTGAAAACGAACCGACTCTCGTGAGTCCTCTTGGGAAAAAGGAACCTGTGCCGGACGACGACGTGTCGGTAGACGCCCAAGCGTCGAACGAAGGCACTGGGGATGCGAACGACAATGACGAGGCCGGTGAAACGAATACCCAGGACGAAGACGAACCCACACAGAGTCTGACACTGGCTCAGGCGACGCAAGAGGTTTCCTCTCAAGAGAAGGAGACGTCTCCCGTGACTGCTAAAGAACCGTCTCGAACGGATAATCCAATCGCGAAGCGTCGCAAAACGATTCACGATGATTCCAGTGACGAAGAAGAAGCCGTATTTGAAGACGAACCGACTCTCGTGAATCCTCCTGCGAACAAGAAATCCGTGCCGGACGACGTGTCGGTGGATGCCTCGAACGAAGGTTTGATGCGAGAACCCGAAGAAGAGCCTGAGCCGAGCGACGAAGCATCCGTTGCAAATGAAACGAATGCAGCGGACGAGTCTACGGAAGAAGAGGAACCCTCACAGAGTTTGATTCTGGCTCAAGCGACGCAAGATCAGGCGACGCAAGATGTCTCAGAAAATCCATCGACACAAGTGTCGGAAGCACCGACCATCGTAGCGGATACGCAATCCATGAACTTTGAAACACAAATGACGCAAATGAATAACCATGATGAGTAATTCGTAATTAACTAACATTATTTTCGTATCATTCAATAATTTGCAAATAACATTGATACAACTCCGTGTACTTGTTCACCAAGTAGTCAATGTAATACGAAGGATTCAACGGTTCACCCAATTCAGCTTCGAAATGGCCATCCAAACTGGAATAGCGTTTGCCATGTCGATGCACCTTCTTGGTGAGCCAAGACTTGATTTCCGAAAAATCGCCCTTTTCAATCTTGTCTTTCATATCGGGAATATCCTTGGCACAGTAATGAGCGAGTTGTGCGGCCGCAGCGGCCCCTAACAAGTACGTGGGGAAATAACCGTACGCGAGCATAGACCAGTGAATGTCTTGCAAACAGCCCTGGGCATCGGACGGCACTTCCAAACCGAGGAATGTTTGGAAATCAGAATTCCACCGCGCGGGAATCTCCTCCACGGACAACTGGCCCTGAATGAAATCTCGTTCAATTTCGTAACGCAGAATCACGTGCAGCGGATACGTCAATTCATCCGCTTCGACCCGAATGAAGGATTTTTCGGCGTAGTTGACGGCACCGTACAAGGCTTCGGGAGCATGATTCGTTCCTAAATGCTCATTCACGAAAGGCGTCGCATACTCCCAAAATTCTTTCGAAAGTCCAATGTGTCGTTCCCAAAAAGGGATTGACTTTCGTGCATTCCCATGCTGAGGGCTTCGTCGATGGGACGAGACGCCGGATGCAAATTTTGCTCGTAAATGGCGTGACCCCCTTCGTGCATGGTCGCCGCCAATCCTTGATACCATTCATTTTCTCGGAAGCGTGACGTGATACGAACATCATGGGGATTCAAGGACATGGTGAACGGATGGACACTGACATCGATGCGACCGTGCGTCTCATCAAAGCCCATTTGCTTGACAATCGTTTGACACAATTGTTTTTGTCGCTCAATGTCGAATGTTCCCTGCAGTGGTTCTTGCGAGGGTGCCGTGGCATCGGGCCCGAGTACTTTTTCGATTAACGGAACGAGAGCGGCTTTGATTTGATCAAAGATTTGATCAATGCGTGCTGGATCCATGCCCACTTCGTAGTTATCTAACAAAATCGAATACACACTGCGGTCATCATCGTCTGTCGTCTTGTAGCAGTTGGCAACTTCAATCGCGGTCGCAATGCATTCACGCAAGGGCTCTTGAAAGAGACGGAAATCGTTCGCCGCGCGTGCTTCCGTCCAGGCCTTGTAGGCTTTCGATTTCAATTGAGCTTTCCGTGCCGCCAATTCGGTCGGGATGCGTTTTTTCTTTTCGTATTCTTTGCGCGCTAGTTCTACGACACGTTTCTGTTCAGGATCGGTGACGACCGTTTGTGCCTCATCCAAGAGTTCCCCGATTTTGGGTTGAATGGATTTTTCGTGAATCACCGATGCGAGCGCGGCCGATTGTTTTCCTCGTTCCATCGAACTGTGTTCATTCATGGGCATGAATACCATTTTGTCATATTCGAGTACACTGGCCGCACGCGACAACTGCTTGATGGAATCGAGTTCTTGCAGTAACTGCTGATACGCGTCGGAGGACGATGTCATGCTGCGCGACGAGGAACCTCCACGAAGACGACGAGCCGTAGTAAACGCAAGGGTGTCAACGTTGCACCACAGCAATGAAGTAGCCGCTTTCCAGAAGCGCATACCCTCTTGCTTTGTTGTAAAACAAGAGAAGGTGTGGAATAAAAGTTGGAAGTTGAATGAAGGATACGATCGATCGCGTCGTTATAATTTTTTGACATAAAACTACCTGCTACAGAATTTCCGTCTGTTTCAAAATAGGAACAAGTGTATCTACTATAAGCGAAAATGTATGCTCAATTGTCCACGACTGAAATTCAGTCACGACAACATCTCTCCGAGCGACAATGTTGCCACGTTATTTGCCTAGACAGTTTCGTTCGTTTAGAATATTTTTGCTAGAACTTTATCCGTCGTTGTTGCAAATCCGATAACCTTTATCAGCGTTTTCATTGCCAATTTTACGTCGAAGATCCTTGCGAAACGTTGTCTTCCGCTATTTACTATGGACCCAAAGTGTTGGTTCAAGGAGACCATGACTGCATTTCAGTAAGTCATGAATTTAGCTAATATTTGTCCGAGAACGATATTTGTCACCTCAAGATCCGGATCAATACCCACATTTTTGTCCGCTGCATGTGCGCTTCCTCGAATGGTTTTCCTCAGACTAGACTAGTGGCAATAAAGCTGAATAAAGATCGTCCGAGATCTCGAATATTTTTTACTATATAAGCATGAAGCATGATGTGTCTTACCTTTTGCACCAAGACTGCATTTCAGTCACGAAACAATATGTCTACGAAATCTTTGTTCGTTCTCCTAGACTAGTTGTTGAATACAGTTGAATTTTAAAACTAACCAATTAGTTGCGCAGCATTTGCAATACACGCTTCAAATCTTTTCGTCGAAAATCCTTGCAACTTGCAAGATTGTTGTATTGCAGAACGCAATAAAACGGACGCTCGCCTACATTATTTCCAGACTACAAAGTATACAGGTTACAGGTGTACAGATTTGAAGGGTCTGGACGTCGATGCCCTCGCCTTCGACCACGAAAAAAAAATCCGTCGTTGAAAAAAAGTCGATCCGACGTCATCTGTCAGTCTTATTCTTCTTTCTAATACTTGACCAATCACTTCTCTAATACTCAAACATTCATTACCCTCTTTTTCCTTTCCTTCTCCAGCATGTCAAACGAGCCGTCAGCGGAAGACACTACCAAGCGAAAACTCGCCATCACGCCCGAAGGCGATCGACCGCAGAAAAAGTTTTACCGTCAACGAGCGCACTGCAATCCACTGTCACACAACGATTCGTTCGCGTATCCGACCCGTCCCGATCTCATGGATTGGACTGTTGATCATTATCCTGGACTGCAGGGAGCACCGACTGTCTTGGATATTGGTTGTGGATTTGGAGGACTGACGATGGCATTGGGGAAAATTTTACCACCGGAAGCGAGGATTTTGGGGATGGAAATTCGTGCCAAAGTTACAGAATATGTACGATTGCGAATTGTGGCGGCTCGAAAAGAAGGCAATTTATATCAAAATTGCAGTGTGCTGCGTACCAATTCCATGAAATTCTTGCCCAATTTCTTTGCCGCTTCGTCACTCGAGAAATTATTCTTTTGCTTCCCCGACCCGCATTTCAAGCGCAAGAATCATCCCCGGCGCATCGTTTCGGAACGACTTCTTTCCGAATATGCTCACGTATTGAAACCCACCATCGGTCGATTATATTGTATTACGGACGTCGAGGAATTACATCAATGGCACGTGGCGAAATGTGATGCCCATCCTCTGTTCCGTCGCCTCACGGCAGAAGAAGAAGCGAAGGATCCTTGTGTCGAGGCCATGATTCATGAAACCGAAGAAGGAAAGAAAGTAGCACGACAAGGTGGCAATAAGTTTTATGCCGTGTACGAACGCATTCCCGATGCCGACGCGCCGTCCGTCACCGTCGACAATTTCTTTGCGGTCCCCATGACGGACTAGTGCGACAATAAAAACATTTGTAACACAGTTTTAATCTTTATAGTATTCAATAAATTATTATTCAATCCTCTCTTTGCGCTTTTTCGTGGCTAGCTGTCCACACGCGGCCGATTCATCGTCGCCTCGGGTATTGCGAATGTGCGTAAATATGCCGTGTTCCCACAAACGACGTTGAAAGGCCACGACACGTTCTTCGGATGGTTTGCGGTACAAATGTTGACCAATGTCATTGAAGGGGATCAAATTGACCGTCATTTTACAACCGGGTACTTGTTCGACCAAGACGCGGGCAAATTCCGCCAGTTCGTCCGCTTCCTTCAGGGAATCATTGACGCCATCCATCAACGCTACTTCCAACATGACGACTCGAAAATTGTTCATGGGACGTTGCAATAATGTATCAATGAGACCTTGTCGTAATTCTTCCATGGAATACTGTGTTGTGGGGACCAACTTTTTGCGCAGTTCATTGTTGGCCGCGTGAACCGACCAAGCCAGGACACATGGTGCATGGACGAATTGTTGAAAGGCATCCGGAGTGGGTGCTACTGTAGATACTGCGGAATCGACGAAGAGACGTAGGAAAGATGAGCAGTCGTATCGCCTATTAGTCATGAGTCACAGAACATACATACCGGTCACCTTCATGGCGGAAAGTTGAAACAATTCTCGCGTTGTTAATATTTGAGTAGCACGAACAACATTCTCCGCATTATCAGCAGGTTCCCCCATGCCCATAAACACAACATTACGAATTTCCGGTAAATGATGTGTGCGACTGATCTTCTTGGCAAAAAAGAATTGAGCAATAATTTCGTCCGATGTCAAGGAACGCATCTTTCCCATGCGGCCCGTGGCGCAGAATGTGCATCCTGCGTGAACAAGAAATTTAGAATAATTCACGCTATCAATTTTTAAACGAACCGACAAAAAAAAGACAAAAGCATAATTACCTTGTCGACAACCCACTTGAGAACTGATACACACTGTACTGCGTGTGTCACCCCACGGAATAATCACCGTCTCGACCTCCAATCCATCCGCTAGTCGCAGTAATAATTTCGTCGTTTTATCACGACTTTGTGAAATGTGCGACAAAGATGCCACTCCGCCTTCCAAACGACCGGCGGGGTAGAGAGATGACAAACGATCGAGGGCTTCTTTCCCCAGCGGTTGTGACCTCCGTGAACTCGGTAACAATTTCTGAATGGTTTCTATCGATTCTGTTTCACACGAGTCGTCAAAGTATACCGCCGGATCGATGCCGATGGAATAATAATCCCAAACCAATCGCGCTCGACCGAGGCCACCCAATTGTTGGGCCAATTCTTCCACGCCCATGGAAATCGGCCCCCGCGTCGTTGATACGGTTGCGGTGAAGGCCTGCGCCGTGTGTCGCAGCATTAATAGGAGTAAAAGTATCCGACAGGGAAATGAATTTATCATCATGATGACATTGGAAGCCTCAGCAGTGAATCCTTTTCTATTCTGCCGTGTTGTCGTTTTTGTGATGGCGCGAAAGAAAAAAAATCGGTGCGATTTTCCCTCCTCGCATCATTCCAAGCCGTACGGGGACAGACAGAATATGACGTCGCCGTCGTCCGTCCGTCGGTCCGTCCGTGCGGTACCGTAGAAACGAGTACGAGCTCCTACGCTACACATTGTGCTATACTCATTGAGGATTTGGATCTTTCGCGAGCAAGAGTTTCGCGGATGACGATTGGAGGGAGAAATGGGGCGGCTGCCGATGAAGTGCTCGCTTTCCTCGGGAGAGTCAACTGTTACATTCATTGATATATTTTTCTCTGTTGCCGATCGACCTTTGCTTTGATATTACCTGATATTGTAATCTTTGGCATTCCGGACCATTGGACATTGAATTTGTTTCGAACCGCTCGGTATTGCATCTTTGAGAGCCTTTCTTTGTTGTCATCGAAGTGCGCCGCAGCCTACGACAGTTTTTAGTACACTTTTCTACGGGCGGCCTGGCCAGCCGCCCTGCCGATTGTTGATTTCCCCTTTCATTGCTCCCCAATGTTTGTTTCGACTTTCATTCTGTTGAATAAAACCGAACGATATTGATGTCTTCCCCCTCGATTTCCAAGTTTCCTTTGCAAAGACCCCTGTATCTTTCTTTGCTTGATTTTAAGCTGCCTTCCTCCGCTACGTTTTCTCTCCGTGCGAAAATTCTGTCAAGGAAACCTTATCGAAGCCGACGATGATTGTTGCTTTCAAGCAATGATTTTCCCGTTTCTATTTCTCAGCGACTTAACCAAGACCCCAGTACTCCCCCCTTCTCTGCTGAACCAAGCAGCCTTCCTTCAATTTAATGACTCCCAGTGCACCTAGAACTAAACAAGACAACGATCACATGATTTAACAAGACAATGAACACACATGAACTAACAAAACAACAAACTCAAGAGCTTACGAACCAGCAAGAAAACGAACACAAGAACTAAAAGAACAACGAACTACCAAGACAACGAAAACATGATTTAACAAGACAACGAACTTAAAAACTTACGAATTAACAGAACAACGAACTCAAGAACTTACGAACCAACAAGACAACGATCACATGAACTAACAAGACAACAAACACAAGAACTTGTACAAGAGAACCAGTACCTTTTCCAACATCGACAATTATTTCCGTTGAACTATTTGACCCTCGCCTATTGAATCCACCGACTTTCAACGACGAATTTATCGCCAGAACCAGTACCCCTTCAAGCCCTACCACTTTAGAAGCCGACGATCACTGCTCCTCCGCTCTGATTTGCAAGTTTCAACTCCGTTTCCTCAGTTTCAACCTTTTCGAAGACCCCAGTATGAACACCCTTTTGCTTATTTGAACGAGTCTATCCACGTCATCTTTACTCCTAGCTCAAGAACCTACCAACAACGAACACAGAACTTCACGAACCTACATACAGTACCTTTACCACGAACAAGAACTACGTCGACATTGATCCTTTCATTTCTTTGACTCTCGACTATTGAATCCGTTTCATCGATTTCCAACGACGATTATCTGACCACAAGAAACAGTACCCTTTTACTTTTATCCTTTTCGAAGCCGACAATCACTGCTCCTTAGCTCTGATTTTCAAGTTTTAACTCCGTTTCCTCAGTTTCAACCTTTTCGAAGACCCCAGTATGAACTTGCTTTCGCTTATCCGAAACAGCTTATCCCTGTCATCTTTACTTCTAGCTCAAGAACCTACAAACAACGAACACAGAACCCTACGAACCTACATACAGTACCTTTTACCACAAACATGAATTACATCGACATTGATTCTTTGATTTCTTTGACTCTCGACTATTGATTCCGTTTCATTGACTTTCAAGGACGACTTCACTACCAGTGCACTTTTATCCTTTTCGAAGCTGACATTCACTGCTCCTTAGCTCTGATTTTCAAGGTTCATCTCCGATTCCTCAGTTTCAACCTTTTCGAAGACCCCAGTATGAACTTTCTACGCTTATCCGAAACAACCAATCCCCGCCAACTTTACTCCTAGCTCAAGAACCTACAAACAACGAACACAAGAACTTAAGAATTAACAATCAGTACCCATTAACAACGAACGAACACATGAACCTACAAAGTAACAAACACCATTTAACACAAGAACCTACAAACCAACGAAGATCAACGAACGCAAGTATTTACGAACAGCGATCAACCATTAACTCAAGAACCTACAAATTACCAACCAGTACAATTCAAACCTTTTTTTCTTCCGAAGCCAACGATCACCTCTTCTTTGCTCTGATTTTATAAAAGTTTCAGCCCTGTTTCCTCAGTTTCAACACTATCGAAGACCCCAGTATTTTCCCCCTAATGCTTTTCCGAAGCAACCTATTCCGTCATCTCATTACTCCTAGCTCAAACCTTACTTTAAAAACTAAAAAAAAGTCCGTTTAAAGGTTCCATGGTAGAGCACTACCTAGATGTAGTAGACCGTCCTTGTAACTCTTAGACCTGCGTGTGGTAACTCACAAATTCGACGAGGAAAAGTAGAAATCATGATGTCGAATGGGAAAACCAATGCTTTGCTTTGAAAACCTTTAACAGAGCTATTCCACAACAATGAATCGTCATCAATGTGAGTAGACGATTCGTGAGTTCGAGGTTGCCTTAACTGCGGGAGTAGTCGACTGTCTTATTGAATGATCGCCATCCATTGTGAGGGATCCGGGAATCAGACCATGCAGTCCCGTATCATCGCTTGACGCGTCCATCATTCGCGACGACACTCTAGCGACGGTTTTTTGTTTTGCGGATGTCATCTCACGTCTGGGGTCTGCCTCTATAACTCCCTTGTAATTGTAAATAATCATCGTTGCAACCACTAGTTTATTGAACAACCTAAAAAATAGCCGTACACAAACACGACAAGGGAAACGAAATACAAAACGCGAGTGAAGGCAGAAATGGATCTCACTCCGAGTCAAGTCATACGGACGAATCCCAAACAACAAGGAGGCGATCGTGCACAGGAATCTCTTGCCTCAACAACAAACAACAATGGTGAATCATCGAATACTGGGAACCATCCGCGTCCATCGGGTGCACCGAAAAAGAGACGAAGGGGCAAAAACAAACAGGCCGGAAGCTCCAACGGGACGCCTGTGAACAACGACTCCTCACCGCCGAACGTGAACGCTAGTCAGCCATCCAAGACGCGAAGTAGGAATCGCTCGAAACGGAATGGGAATAGTAAAACGGATCGAAAAGCAGATACAGCTCCGGAGGGAAATGGCGTGACGGAGGACGCCGTACCGCAACCGAAAGAAACGGAGCCGCAGAAACAGACACAAAAGAAAGGGGACGCGAACAAGAAAAAGCGGAATCGGAAACGAAATGCAACGGACAAACAGTACCCCTGGAAAGCAAAAGTTCCCGAAGATGCCGTTGATCCCATTACGCTAGATCATATTCGCGATTTGAAATACCCTCCGTTTGCTTTGGTCGCCAATGAACCCTATCTTCCGGTCGAAGAATGGCCCATTCCGGATGTCGTTCCCGATACATCCCGCGAAACCGAAGAAGAACGTCAGCGACGCATTTTGGCGGAACAGTGGGGTGAACAGCATGGGATAGTTGATACTGATCAAAAGAAGGATGACGCTACCGAAACTCTTGATTTAAGAGGCCGACATATGAATCTATATGATGGACGTGCGCTTGCTTATTATATGGTATCGCAGTTGCAATTCATCGATCCACTCAATCGACGAGACTTGACCAGAGACGAGATCAATAATCTTGATCGATACTTGCGACGACATGGATTTCATGATTTGAACGTGACGGAGGCGTACGATGCCAAAGGGATTACTTTGTCCACAGCCGGTGCCGCAGCGAACACAGCCACCGGTAGGGCCGCTATCTTGCAACAAGAAGCAAGGAATCTTTTGAATGCCATGTTTGGAAATTCGACTGTGACTCAAAGCAATCGCGCTGCCAACAATAGCAACACTTTGATGCAGCAATATTTAGCCCACGAAGCGGCCTTTGCAGAACAATACAGTCGCCGCCGGCATCGAAACAATACAACAGGGCCACGACAGTCTCCCACAGATGATCACGAGAACGGCATCTACGGCGGATCGGGATTCATGGTGATCGATGATGAGTTGAATCCAGGGTTACGAACGGAAGCGAACCCGGACGTCGCTGCAAGCCAACAAGTAGGGTCCAGTAATACACTCTGGTCTTCGTCACATATTACTCAACAGCATGGGTCCGGTGCTTTGCCGCGCGCTTGGGAGTTCCCTTCACTTTCCACAGTGGTCCAGCAGCTACCGAAACCTGCGGAACCTGCTTCCCGCAGTACCCAGCGACAAGTGGAGAAAAAAGCACCCTCCAAGACACTTGCCAACATCGGTAGCGCTGTAAAGAAAACGGATCCTGAGGAATTGCAACGTCAATTTGAAGCGCGAGAGGAAGCCATCCGTCGTGCGATGATGTCGAATTTAACGTTCGGGTCCAACCCTTCGGCAATGGGCGTGGGAATCGCGAAAGACATTCCCAAAGAGATTTCGGCCGTAAGTGAGGGTCCTAGTATCGAGCAAATGAATCGCAACCGTGCGTTTGCCGAGGCGTTGGGGGTAGTTCCCAGCACGGTTCGTGGCTTCTCCGGAAGCTTGAATTCTGGATGGGCTCGCCCTTCGGAAGGTTTGCAATTGGACGAATATGGTAATGAATTGAATACAACGGTCTATCCTGATTCTTTAATTCTACAAGCTCGCGACAAGATGGCTGTGTTAGTCAAACTTGAGAAAAGATGGAAGACGTTTCTGGCGGATGACACTTCGGCTTCTTTACCTTTGAACAAAATGGATCGCCCCACACGGGCAATGGTTCATGAATATGCGGCATTTTGGAATCTTCGAACTGAATCATTTGATCCAGAGCCTCGCAGGTACATACATTGCTCAAAGCTCCAAAATACTAGAGCTCCGTTCCCGTTACTTTCCGATGCTGCAAGAACATGGAAAGGACCTACTTTCAATGCTGCTAGGGCCGACCATCCATTGCAGCAAACAGCAGAACAGAATACCGGAGGTCAGATCATGTCTGTCGTTTCTGAGCGAATTCCATTGCCTCTCAAGCCTCGTTCAGAACCCATGCATAGCGAGAATATTGATAGTTTGAGTACACAGGAGGATGGGAAAGAATGCTCTCGTTTTTCGGCATTGGGGCGTGAGCGACCAAAGCTTGAATTGCAAGAGCGCACTCTCCCGTTGGAACGACCCTTACAGATTGAGGAATACGATATAAAAAGGACCTTGCTAATCAAAGACGGCGCGCGGAAGAAAAACGGCAGAGGGAACTTGAACAAGCGCAACGAAAACAACGTTTGCTTGAAGCCGCGTTTGCCAGTGACGACGAGCAGAGCGTTGGCCGTGTGGACGACGATAGTGATTGGGAAGAGCAAGCTCCTCTGTACACTGGAGATGAAGAAAATTAGAATCGCTAAAGTCTCTATCAATTTCTTTATTAATCATTTATATAAGAGTTGCTAGTAATTAAATACTTTGATTTGAGATCTAATCGCTATCAACAACGGTAACATCGTCGGGATCTTGCTCGCTCAATGTCTCCTCCGCAATTTCGTTCGACTCCGCCACTGCGTTGTGTACTGAAGCTTCGTCTAAAAGAATGGAAATTTTCTTGACCGATTTCTCTTTTCGTTTGGCTTGAACTGTCAAGACACCATTGGTAAGGGACGCCTTGATGTGGTCCGGATCAACATCTCTGTCGAGCTGGAAGCTCTGATCAAACTCCTGTTGGACGAAAGAACCGTTATGTTTCACTTTTCGAGAAGCTCTGATGCGAAGCAGGCTTGCATCCACCAGTTCAATGTCCAGATCTTCCGATCGCACACCCGGTAACTCCACCGTCAACTCCACGAGTCCGTTTTCGGTGTCTACCGAGACATCATAGGAAGGACTGTTCGTAGTAGACATTTTCAGCAGATTCGGCTCATTACGACCCAGCATACTGTTCATGTAAATGGGCGCAGTAAAGATCTCGCCAATCATGTCAATTGGATCAAGTGAACGACTGTACTGGTAACGACGGGGAGCCAGTAACGCACTGTGGCGACCATGGCCACGGCCTTCGACTGAGCCTAGCAAGGCCAAAAACACGATGAGAGCTGAAGTTTTGGTTTTGTTGGACAACATGTTTGTTTGAAGGATTTGAAACGGTGGGAGATCGATTTTGTGAGAAGAAAATGGAACAAAAAACGCGGCCAACAATCGAAACGTGGATGCAAAAGTGAGTTCACGACTCAATTGCCACGTGGCAATTTTTGTGGTAGGATTTCTACGTACCATTTTAATACCGGGAATGAAAAACACGTGGCATTTTTTAGCAGAGTAAATTAATAAAAATCAACGACATTAGGTAGCTGATCCCTGCCCAGGGGTTCTAGGAAAGAACGTCATCACCAAGAAATAAACGCATAATATTGGGATGTCCTTGAAAATCTTTCGTCCCAGCACCAAGTCCAATTCGCCGTAACGTAAATCGTGGCGGCCGGTCCGTGGCAACCCCGTCGTGTTGTTGATTAACACTCGCAAAACCGCCGCTGCGGTGGGCGTGACAAGTTCACCTGTGACACCCGGCGGCCCGGGTGCCGTGCGCATGCCCACCATCAGATGCAATGTCGCGGGAGCTGGTACGGGGAGGATCCCATGGGCGGTCCGCACAGTACCTTCTCCCATGGGCAAAGGACTCACCGAAAACGTTTTGGCACCGAGAAAATGCAAAGCAAGAAGAGTACCCACAGTATCGACAATGGAATCAACGGCACCAACTTCGTGAAAGTGTACCGCATCAATACCACTCGCTCCATGCACCGAGGCTTCGGCTTTGGCCAATTCCACAAAGGCTTCGATGGCGGTAGTTTTGACCCACAAGGGAATATGCTCTTCGGGTGCATTTTCGAGCATTCTCCTGATCTCCGGTAGGTTTCGCAGGGGTCCATTCTTTTGTAACGATCGATGATGGTCATGTTCCGAGTGAAAACCGCCTTTACCGAGCGCCTCTGATGTTAATGTATCATTGGCATGAGAATGACCGTGAGAGTGCGCATGACTGTGTTCGTGTGAGTGATCTTGACTGTGATCCTGACCATGTATGTGCGAGTGACCATGAGAATGCGAATGATTATGTGTCATTTCGTCACCATTTGCCACAACTGCGTCGGATTTGCATGCTTCTCGACCATCCGCAAACGATTTAGCCGGAACCGGTACAGCTCGATGCTTATAAATACTCTCAATTTTGACGGTCATGGCATAAATACTTCCGGCTCCTCTCCATGCTTTCTCGTACGAAAGGTGAAATTCTTCCGCCAACTCGGGCAGGCCCGACTTAATTGCACGGACGACTCGTTCCACCAGCTGTTCTGCATCTTCCGAGGCATCAAGACATGCCGCCAGCATCATATCACCGGCGGCTCCACTGAAACAATCGAAATGAGCGTGCGTATCGCCGGTGTGAGTCAGTCGAGTTCGTTTCTTGATCGGAATGCTCGCTTCACTTTCCAGCGATCGCTTCTCTGCATCGCCTGGCATATTGTGGCTGTTTTTGTGGCTACCTGGACGTGAGCTGGGTGTCTTTCTTTCAATGAACTCTGTTTGTTGCAGAAATGAGTCTTTATACTTCTTTACGAGTCGTCCTTTGTCTATTGTCGCGATGATGGTCGGCAACAGGCAACAGGTACCCAGGTGTGTCTGCATTAAGGTTTATGGATATCTAGATGATGCATTATGCATACGGGTTTTACGAAGCAAGTCATCTACCACTGTACTGAATATGAGTGATATGAGTCCATAATGAAGAATACTGCATGCAAGTGCATCCGTACTCCGGTTCCCTATTATTTGACAGACGGCACTGTTGAAGTTGCAAAGCAATATCCAGAACTTGTACTGAATTTGCCTCGTTTTCTCTTTCTGTTTTCTTCGACTCCGAATGATACCATAACAGTGTCTCCATCAATCTGACGCAGAATGTAGGCGAAATGACGAATGCGGACGAAGAACCGAAGAACGTGCGTCTTATGCCTACCTCATTCACACTTAGGAAACCCTACTGTAGATGCTTACTGTTCATCCAACATTCTACTTATTACTGGGACATCTTCTGTTCAACAAAGAGTAGAGGTAGGTAGTTCGGCTGGGCCATTTGGAGCGTTATGCGAACAGCGAAGTCCAACCACGGATAAATCATCTTACAGCTTCCATCTGCACTGTCTAGTAGGTTGTAGTGGTCGTTTCTGGCTCGTTTCTTGCGTGAATGCCAAGGAATTCATTCATCGCTTGCTGCGAGCTGCGAGCTGCGGTGTGTGAACCTATCGTTGTGAAGACCTCACGCCTGCGACAGGATGATTGATTATTCATTCTCATTTGCATCCATCTGCTGTCTCCTATTCTGCAAATGTCAACATGAATGCGACAACACTAACCTCAAACATGAATAAATACCAACGCCAGTCGTCTGCGGATCAAATGAATAATGATCAACAGAGCCGCGACGCTTCGTTGGGCGAAACAGTCTCCTCCGCGTCCTCCGGTTTAGCCATCGCTCATGAACCCTGGAAGGAACAATCCATCATCGCAGCATTACTCGATCAAGGCTTCTCGAAAGGTGTCGCTTCCGTAATACCACACAGCAATCCGTATTATCCCATCCGGTTCTGGCTCATTGACAATGGCGGGCACATGCGCGTGCTGGACGGAAAACGCATCTTGGGCAGTGAATTGCAGCATCAAGTGATCGCTTGCTCGCGATGGGTCGAATTGCAAGAAACCATGGACTTTCACATTCAATTGGCGGGCCTTAATGAGACGCCCACAATCTTCCGGTTCATCAATTATCCTCCGCAAGCGTGTGCCAGGGGAATTTTGTGTCGGACGGTATCGTCAACCATCCGAAGTGGATGTGGCTCTTTCCATTGTGCGCGATTGTGAGCCCCGGGGTGCCAACGAATTGTCGGAACATTTGCGCGAAATATACGAACGAATACGCACCATCGAACCCGAATTACGGGCGCAAAAACAACAGGCGATTGTGGTGTTGGCGGTAGCCGGATTGCCCGAAGATGGGACACTGGCGGACGATTTGCGCTTGTTACAATCACTTCCCGTTCGGCTCATTGTGCGTTTGTGCGTCGATGACTCGAAAGTGTATCATTATTATGCGGAACTGAGTCGAAATTTAAAAGAGCCTCTGGAAATTGTCGGTGAATATTTTTCGGAAGCCAAAAAGATTCACAGATACAATCCTTGGTTAACCTACGGTCTCACGTTGCATCGCTGTCGAGAAATGGGAATAGGGCATCATTTATTGAGTATGTTAGGTCAGCGCAGCCTCGACAAGGAAGAGGCGTCGATAGTAGTGGGAATGTTGTTTGGCAAAGAATTCTTGGCTCAAAACAATCATGAAGTCAATTCGAAGCAGTTTCTCTCGAATGTGACACGCTTCAACAAGGAACAGGGACAAATATGGAATCCTGTGACCGGGAAAATGGAGTTTTGGGTGGATACCAAGAAGCTGCAAAAATCCTACAGCAACAAACAATTCTTTGGTTTACTCCGCAAGAACTCCAACACGAAATAATTCTATTTCCGTACTATTATTCATAAAACAATAATATGCACTCACTTTCTTCACTTAAAATGTTGTTTTTAAAGCGATAGACAAGACTTAATATCGTTGATTGGTCAAAAAATGTAAACTACATATAACGCGATTTAGCGCACAACCATAGGACGGGACCGCGGTTACCAAAGATACCGCAATAGACCTTTACCATAATCACGTTTCAATCGCTTGATATCGATCCACGGTTCCACTCGTTTGGTGACCGGATTCCATTGTTTACTCTCTTTCTGCACAATCGCGGATATCGCCGCAACAAAGTCATCCCAGTGCGCCTGTGGATCCGGTACCCCATCCATCTTGCCGTCCCCCAACAGTATTCGACAGAAATCCCTTAGTTCGTCTTTCGATAACGGACGCTCGTCGAGTAGATCAAACAAACGATGATGAAATCCCATTTCTCTCATGCGATGCAACGGGAGACCATAATTTAACCACTTGTTGTGTTCATGTACTTCCTCTGCTTCACTCACAAAGTCATCCAATACTTCTAAACTCAGTTCGAGTTGCCCATCCAGGTCGTTCCAGTATTTTACGACGGCCTCATCGTCCGTGCAGAGCCGTACTACCACCCATACCGGTAGTCCTTCGAGTCCTTTCAAGGCGGCCACAAATTCTTGTTCGGTCGTGGCACTTTGTCGGCCTTGCGAATCCGTCGGAGTTCCATCGGTAGCAATCACCACCACGACTTTACTTCCATCCTGACGTAATTGCGGCAACAAATCTTGGATGTTTTGACGAATTTCTTGCAAATGTTCCGTGAGGGGTGTCACGCCACTGGGACTCGTATTGAGAATAGTGGACTGCGCGACGGCCAAATCATGACTCACATCGTCGCTTTCGGCAATACTGAATTGTTGGGGTCCACAAAGTCGACCCGGATCATTCAACAGACGAAAGACCGTCGGACTCTGCAACAGCGCCGCCATTTGGGCGTGATAATCGACCGTTTGTTGCATTTCTGCCCATCGTGAACATTCGACTAGACGAATATCTTCGCGGCGTTTTGTCTCGATGAAGCGATGTCCGTCGTGATGATTCATGGAACCGGAATTGTCGACGATCCAAATTTTGAGAGGAAAGGCGATTTTGTTTTTAAGGAGAGCTTCCGCGAGACCTCTCGTGAACCCTTGTTCGGCCAGTGTTTGGAAGACAGACTCTGATAAAGGTTCGATGGGTCGAGTGGGTAATAAGACACGAGAACTGCGTCCGCCGTTCATGGTAGTGGCCGTTCGTAAATCGGTGGCGAGTGGCGCTGTTGGCGTGACATTGTCGTATGCCGTAGCAGCAATGGGAACGCCATAAGCGACGGGTATAGCTGGTTCACCCATGAATGCTTGTTAGTAGTTGTTCTGTTGAAATGAGATTGAGTAATAAAAGAGATTGTTTTAGAATAAGTGGTTCTTTCCTCAAAAGCAAAAGATCTTTTTGCTTTCGTTTTGTTGCTGTCAAAAAGCGTCGATCGTGTCAGTCGTGTTTTTGTTCCGAGTATACCGTACCTGGTACTTGCCTTATTGTGAGTAGGAATTCCACATGGCAATTATTTTTTGAGTGTTCGCGCGGATTCCATGTCACGGACGGAAACAGACTGACGACTATCGGTACTTTCTAGCCTACTTCCCTCCTGTGTATACCACAAAATGTACACACCGGGACCGGGAACCAACAAGCGTGACTCCACCGGACGAGATCCTCCCGGACATTTTTGCCCCCAATAAAAAAAAGAGAACGAGGGTCTTTTTATGTTTTTCGGATGATACAACATTCACAAACGCAACAATAACGTCGGATGGGAAGGAAAAGATCTTTACTTCTTCCCTTCTTGTTCGAACACCATCCTCTTTCACAACAAACACGCCAGTAAGAAAGAAAGAATATGACGGAGCCCAACGATGATGAAGCGCCCACTCCGGTCGCTCCCATCGCGACACTCGCGCTGGCACTGACCGTTGAAGAATGGCATCAATTGGGTTTGCAGCAGGGCAATCCGGATACCGAACCCACCAACGATTTGGAACAGCTCGTCGATCGTGCGACGGCACTGTTGTTTGTGCGTTGTGTTGCGGTCGTGGCCCCGTTGGGGACGTATCCGGATTTGAGTACCAGCAACATTTGTCGTACGACGCTCATGAAACAAACCAAATGGCCCCAGGCACTGACGGCCCAATTTTATAAACAATTGCGGGAATTGGTGAAACGCATGATGGCAGGATACAAAGATGTTCCGTATCACAATCGCGAACACGGCTTCCATGTGCTGCTATCGGTCAACAAGATGATTGACATGATGGTCAGTCAGCAAACGGGCCAGAAGTCACCCGTGACGTTTGGGTTGCGACACGATCCGGTCGCGTTGTTGGCGCTGCTCTATGCCGCTCTCATTCATGATGTGGAACATCAAGGCATTCCCAATCGGCAATTGGCGCAGGAAGATGATCGATTGGCGGTATTGTACAACGATCAGTCGATTGCCGAAAACTGGAGTATCTACGTGGCCTTTTCGGAGTTGTTGCAAGATGAATTTCAACTGGTGAGGAATGTCATCTTTCCCGAAAAAGACGAGTACTTTCGGTTCCGTAAAATTGTCGTCAATTTGGTCTTGACGACCGACATCGCGTCGCCGGGTAAGTTTTCTACAAACATAGATTGGCAGTACGAACGATTTTGTACAAGGCTTTTCAACTAACAATTCATTCTCGTTTCTGGAAATTACTATAGAACGGTCGCAATTGGTCAAGTCCAAATGGAAGGAAGCGTTTGGAGATCCGTACGTATCTTTATTTGCGTGTGCTTTATTAATCTACGAATTTCATTGCAGAAGTCATACTTACCTTGTTGTTTTTGTCATTAAACTTTCAGTATTGGAAACCATCGAACGCAAGATGAAAGCACAGGCTCGTCGCATGAGTTTGACGGGACAAAATGTCGCATTTCGTCGTCACAATCGACGAGGAACGGGTGACACCGGAACGTCCGAGGTCAGTTTTGAGCAACATGACGATCCAGATAGTCCCACGATTACCCCGGAAGGATCCGAAAATGGTGATGCGGAAGAAACCAAATTAGAATTACCTTCTAATTTGTCGGACCACCGACGCCGTTCGATTACCCATCGGATTGAACGTCGTCGGTCTTCCATGGCCAGTCGGAATTCGACCTCTTCCAAATATCGACAGCGTCTCGGTATTTTGCGCACGGTGGATTTGTCTGGAGAGACGTTGGAAACGTACACGCGTACGGGATCCATGGCACATTCCGCGGCGTCGGATCCAACGACGTACGGTGTAGATTTGGAGAGTGATGAAAGTGACGATCTCAAGGCTACCGTTGTCATGGAAACGATCATGTTAGCCGCTGACGTGGCTCATAATCTGCAGGGATGGGATCACATGGTCAAGTTCTCGAATCGCTTGTACATGGAGCTCCGTACGGCTTACGTCAAGAAACGAGGTACCGACCCGGAAACTCGTTGGTTTGAGAACCAAATTGGCTTTTTGGAATCCTATCTTTTGCCCTTGGCGCACCGACTGGATGATACAGGCGTGTTTGGAGAGAGGAACGGAGAGCAATTTGCAGCGAATGTCATTGCTAACCGCGATAAGTGGCTTACCGAAGGTTTGGGGATTGCCCAGAAGATTGTGCAGGAAGGAGCCGAAAAGTTGCCTCTGCCAGAGAACTAAACGATTTGATAATTATGCTACGAAACAAAGGAGTACAAGGAGATATCTAAACTCCTTGCATGAGAGGGTGAAACTGACTTTTTAGCTAGTCTATAAGGTTTTAGGCTTGAGTTTAATCGATGAGATTATATTGCTTTGTGAGGAAGGAGGAATGACTCCTCAGAGTCTATTGCTATAAAACAATAAGTACGAAAGGAAGCCTAGAATGCTTATGACCATGTCCGCAGAGTGCCTTTCGGACACATTCTTCACTTTTTGTTCTATAGTTTCTTTTGAGCTACAGTAAAATTTCAGATGAAACTCCGATGACGAAGATGGGAGACAACTATTGCGACGACAAACAAAACGCTTGCACGCGTTTTGTTTTGCAATTGAATAGCACTGAAACTGCTTGGAGAAGAATGAAACTAACAGTCTAGGATTTGATTCGACAAACAACAATACAGTTGCCGCAAATATTCCCTTGTTGAAATCGCGAAATCACCTCCAGGAAGTAGTGTGCTCATTTCCGGATTCGAATCAATTCAATCAGATTCGATGACTTCTCCCGATGGCGATCATTCATCATTAGCTGAGCTGACCCGACAGTGTGCACTACAGGCACTAGCCTTATCGGTACAAGATTGGAATAATTTAGGAGAAGGCGAAGATAGCAATGTTGCGACGCCAAAAGAAAAAAGAAGCGTGTGTCGAACGCATCACATCTCTCTTGGTGGTCCGTATAGTGGCTGTCTTGTCGGCGGATTCGAATGAACAGCACGACTTATCTACCAGTGGTATTTGTCGAAAAGCTTTAATTGATAATCGACCATGGCATCCGGACAAAATCAACGGCAATGTTCTACAGCAATTGCGACGGTTCGTGCGCTTTATATTGGAAAATTATCGCGATGTCCACTTTCACAATTTTCAGCATGCCTACCATGTAGTGATATCTGCCAACAAAATCATGGATCTCATGCTCACCTTAGATAGCGATGACTTCTTGGACGGAAAGCCACCACCGGCGTTTGGTTTGCGGCATGACCCGGTAGCGTTGATGGCACTCTTATTCGCAGCTCTGATTCATGATGTGGATCACAAAGGCATCTCTAACCGACAGTTAGCCTTGGAGGAGCACCCCTTGGCTGTTTCTTACAATGATAACTCCATCAATGAGCAGCGGTCACTGCAATTAGCATTCGAAGAACTCCTGCGTGACAAATATGTTGATCTTCGGTCCGTCATGTTTCCCAAAGATATCGACTATCGTTTCTTTCGAAGTACAGTGGTCAACGCTGTTCTTTCTACAGACATTGCCAGTCCCGAACGTTCACAGCTAAACAAGTCTAAGTGGAAAGAAGCTTTTGGAATGGAGCGAGGTGATGATTTCGAAGAAACGAGCGAAAGAGTTCCACGCAGAGGTTCTATGGTTAGCAATATCTCCATGCCTCGAGTGGGTGGATCAGGGTTTCGTAGCTCACGGCGTGGTTCCAACGCATCCCAGAACTCGATGGTATCTGATGTGACCTTCGATTCTTACACGAAGATGTTGAGAGCGCGCCATTTGACGAATTCGTCACAAAAACAGGACGATGATTCTTATGCAAACAACAGAATTCGCTCGGGTAAACCCGTTTACAACATGGAAGACTCAATTACATCATTTGTGGACGAAGACTCGGCCAATAGCAGTCTGAAAGATTCCGTAATGGAAGCCATCGTAAGGAAGAAACAAGAAGCATTACTGGCGGTAACGACGAAGCGGTATTCTCGAATGACAAGGCGGCATTCGATGCAAAGTTATAGTACCGACAGTGCAGCCTCCTACGGACAAGGATCCATTATTCTTGCTCACAAAAGGCAAGAAGGAAGTGCGCTTACCCGTGATAAAATGAATCTAGAAAAGTTCCGCAAGTATGGTGAATTGCCAGCCAAGAAAATGAACGGCGGAACAACAAAACATGGGACCAGTGATGTGAGCAGCTCAAGCATTTCATTGACTCCCCCCTTCGTCAGATGATGAACGCGATTATTTGTTTAGGAACCTGATTTCTGCAAAAAGTGATTTGCGATTCAACGCTGGGCGTCCGCCATCAGGTCAGATAAAACGAATGGTCCCCAGAAGAGCCAGTACTGGGAATGTAACTCGGTTTCGACCACTCACAGGGCAGCGTATCGACGAAGAGGAAGTCACTGATACACCCTATCAGAAACTCTTTAACGAAAACTCAGAGAAGATTAAAACAAAAATGCTGCGGCGAGCCAGCAGTGGAGCGTACTCAGAAAAAAGTGCCAGTTTTCGCAAGCGGCTCGGAATTCTTCGTGGGATGGACTTCTCAGGTGAATCGATTGAGGTTCATCCGAGGGGTTCCATCGGCGGAACTTCATTAGTCTCGGGCGTCCACGATGAAGAAATTTTCTTAGACGAGCCTGATGAATTAAAGGCCTTGGTTGTGTTGGAACTAATTCTACGAGCGGCAGACGTCGCGCACAGTCTACAAAGCTGGACAAACATGAAGAGGTGGTCTTCGAGGTTGTATCGAGAGCTGTCGATGGCTCATCGAGCAGGAAGAGGACCAGATCCTGGACCTGGATGGTTCGACAACCAAGCAAAAGCGCTAGAAAGCTACGTAGGGCCTCTAGCTCTACAGCTAGACGAAACTGGTGTATTTGGGGAGTTTCTTGGAGCGGTATTTTATCAGCAACTGGAAGCTAATCGCGATCAGTGGCTTGTTGATGGATTCGAGGTCACCGAATCGCTCCGTGCTAAGACTCAGAAAATGGCTAAGCCATGTCAAGCGAACAAGGAAACAACCACAGAGACAGAGAAAAGCACTGCGGTACCCAAGCCGGGTAAATATTTCTTGTAACTTTTAAAAGCTAGCATATATTGCCCCAGAATTTCTCAATGAAGCTCTAACAGCAATCCATCCGTTGCCAGGCCAACAACTCTCCCACCAGTATCGTCCAATGCAGGCATGCTATCATAGCGCTGTGAAAAATGAGTCAATAGTGTCTTTTTGGCATTGATATCGTTTGCTACAAGCAGCGCACCCTTGACTGTTGAGTGCTTTTTTGAGGAGGCCATTTGCTTTTCATGATCTGAGTCGCCGAACGTAGCCTCGTGCAGCAAAAAGTCAATTCCTTCTTTTGCCATTCGTTTCGTATGGGCCTGGCATGATCTCGTCAGCCGGATACAGGGAGTTGTGTCTCCGCTAAAGCAAAATAGAAAAATGTCGCTCTTTGTGCGGCCATAGAAACCAGCCACCATACCACAGGCTTGATGGCAAGAGTGATCGACTCGGACATCTTCCCAGAAAGCAATGGGAGCGATGCTTTCGTAGATATTCCCAGTTTGCTGAATGTCGGATTGTTCCACGCCATTGTAGTAATCATTTGGCACATCAAACATGTGCTCTAAATATTGCAATATCTTCTTTCCCGCCACAACATAAGGACAGGACAACTTGCGTCGCTTATGTTCCGGTGAATCTTGATTCCTCTTTGATGCATGTATACATTTCAGCAAGTGAACAAGTCCTCCGTAATGATCAAGATGTGCATGGGAAATCCAAATCAATCGAATGGTGTTGAACGATATACCGTCGGCATATCGATGCCACTGTGTAACAAAGCCTTCTCCAGCTTCCAATACCACCGTACAATCGTTGGGAAACAGTAGTGCGTATCCAGAGGCCCCTCGGTAAGGAGATGGCGCCGCGCACCCCGTGCCCAAAACGAGGAGTCTCAAAGTAGTATTGGTGTCCTCTGTTTCGTCGTCGTCGTCGTCGTCGTCATTCAAATAGATTTCGTTTTCATCCGCGATCGGTTCAAACGACAATAGTCCTTCCATCCATCGTTGACGTTCGGGACGAATCGTCTCGCCCAATATCCTCCATTCGATGGACCATTGTGTGATTATTACGAGGTGAAAAGATTAAACTGGTTCCGGTCGTCAATTGTTGGGACAAAATGTTTCCTTCCGGAAGCCGCAATGGAAACAGATTAGGATGGATATTATGAAAGTATTGACTCAAACGTTGAGCTCGAACGAGTAAGTTGTTGGATGTGGGAGCCACGATATAGTAAGGAATGTGGTCCGGGACCCATGTCGCAACCTCGACGTCGTTTGTTTCGCAAATGACAATCAAAGCACAGATTTCTAACGGTGTTGAATCTTCAAGAGGCAGATCTTGCAACAAATCATGCAAGTGCGGTAAATAGGCACTCGGTAACACCAAAAAGAAGACTTTATTGTCTCCTTCCACTGAAACAAGGTGTAAAGGTACAAGACATGATTGGATCGTCGGGTCGCATGAACCAAAATAAATTCATCTTGATAGACGTTCCACCAACAATCTGTTTCCGAAGGTACTTGACAGATACGTACCACAGGATGTTGTTTGTAAGGATGGATTGTGCGAATCAACGATTCGATTCGGGGAAACGACGACACGACCGTCACTTGTTCGCGCCCCGCTTGATACAAGACATCCAACAGAGCCGGCAAAGACAATAAGTCGTGATCGGCAAAGACCGCGCGTACATGTTGCAGTTTGTAACGTTGATCGGCGGCCGCACGGCACAACAGATCCCCCAATCCGGTGAGGGCGTAGTTGGCTTGGATGACATGGTCCTTGTGGACGGATAAAAACAACGTCGGCGGACCCGATTGTTCGGATCCGTCCACGAGAACGTCCAGCGAGTAGTTTATTCTATGATTGTGGCTCATGCATGCTCGAATATTCTCCAGAATGATCAAATAATCATGAATGTGATGAGTGCGGTGTTATTATACTGAACCCATCAAATAATCATCATAAGCTTTATTTTTCTATAACACAAATTTTAATAATTTTTTAGGAACGACCATACTACGATGACAGCACCGCTTCCCGTCTGCTCAGCGAAGTTAAGCATCGTCAGGCCCGGTTAGTACTACGGTGGGGGACCACGTTGGAATCCCGGGTGTTGTTCTTTGCTTTTTGACACTACCAGGTATGTTTCATTCGTTGCTGGCTTTTCTTTTACCCTCGTCCTACTCAGATTTCATAAGCTTACAAGTGATCATCGCTATTCATTTTTACATAACACTTTAACTTGATTAAGGCTCTTGCCCTTCCTCCCAATTTCCTGACCCATTCCCTTGATAATCCCCATTCTGATAACTAAACGACAAGGGATCAAAATTCATTTGAGACACGGTACCGTAGACCGCCCACTCGTGATTGGGATGTTTACCACCACGATGGCTTTTCTTTCCCTTGAGAATTCTACGACGACTGCTAAAGTCGGGATCAAATTGACTCGACGTCGGTGGATTGTACACGAACTTGAGTTGCCACAATTGATCAAATTCGCGTTCCTCGTAAGTCGACGGACAACCATTGTCCGGTCCACACCCCAATCGAGCCGCCAATTCGACCATGTACGAATGTTTCCACGAAACGACCGTCACTTTATCACACAAATCACCCGTGGCCAACAGGTCCAAAAATTCGTTGGCCAATTGCGGATGTCGGGCCAAATCAATCTCCAAATTGACTTTGCGACTGAGTGGCAATAGTGTTTCGTACTCGCGATAATTCAAATTGCTGTTGCGTTCGGGAAGTAACGCAAACAAGTGCGAGGGTAAGGGCCACCGGGCTTGCGGACCAAACAACGTCGCCATGTACGCGGCGCGCTCGTATCCCAAATAACCACAATGCTCATTGCCATGTTCGTCTTGAATGTGCGGTCCATCTTTGTCGCAATGTCGAAATAAGAGCAGCGTTGTTTCGCACTGATCGGGGATCGGGTAATTGTTGCCGATGCTTTCGAGGGCGTGCGTCGCCAAGGCCGTATAATAGTGTGCCGTATCCCGGGCCAACGTCATGTGCAATTTCCATACGCCAATCCCTCCCACGAGAATGCAAGCACAACAAAAGATGGAAAGTGCCAAACAGAGTCGTTGACGTCGTTCGCGTTCGAGATCTTCCCATGTAATTTGTTGTCGGGGTGACAGTAATGGTTTTTCTTCTCCTTCTTCGATCGGTGTATGGACTCCATTGTTGTTGTCGCTGGACATTTTTTGTGTGAGCACGGGGCGGAGGAGAGAAAGAAGATATCGTGTGATGATGGGCACGTGAGATAGATCTTATGGCCACCCAAACTTCCGAAACGAAGGATCCAAAGGAATGGCAGTTTGTTTGTCTCTTCTTGGCGGGACGATGATTCGGCGAGATTCATTCGCTTTTGGATCCGATGCAAAGAACCGGTATTCAATTGTTGACACCGCGGTCTGTCTGTCGATGGATGGAGGATTCATTCGTGAGTGATTCGAGTCGCGTAACAGAAAAAACCGCGAAATGCGATTGCGTCATCATTCTCATTCTCAGACGTCGGCATCCTCTCATTGTTTTTAACTGTTGTTCATAAATTCCATTTGATCGACTCTTTTCGAAACGAATAAATACTATTGCCAGTCAGCATACGTTCATACGATTGATGCAAACCATGCAAGTCAGAATATGAGTGACAGAAGAACTCGTCCGTCACGTCATCGTCATTCTTCCTTCGGCTGGACCCCATTCTTCGTTCTGTTCTTTGCGGTCAGTCCACTTTTCATTTCAACCGTCCAAGGCATGATGGCACAACAACAACAACATTTGATTCTCGTCGGTGGCGGACACGCCCATGCGCAAGTCTTGACTTCACTGAATGACGCGGCGCGTCCGGCCCACCCTCAAGGTCACATTGATTGATCCGCAAGTGGCCGCCACCTATTCGGGCATGGTTCCGGGATGCATCGGGGGATATTATTCTGCGGCAGACACCAAGATCGATTTGGTTGCAGTGACGCAATGGGCGGGGATCGAGTTTGTGCACGACAAAGTGGTGGATATGGATTTCGAAAAACAGTGTGTGTTTTTAAAAAAGAATCCGGCGCCACTGTATTACGATGCTATCAGTTTGGATGTTGGTTCCACGACACGAGGATGGACGACAACACCCGGTGCTCGAGAATATACGATTCCGACACGTCCGATCGATGCGTTGGTGCGGCGCTTACAGGACGAGCTGGACGACAACCAGCGTGTACAACTCGTGGTGGTGGGTGGTGGTGCGGCCGGCATCGAACTCTCCATGGCGGTCACGTCGCGTTATCCGAATATTGATTGCACTATACTCGACGCTGGACAGCAACTGTTACCGTCAGAAAATGAAGCTTGTCGACACATGGTGCAAACGCGATTGACCGAACTCCACATTACGGTCCAACACGACGCCGCTGTCGCGCAAGTGACGGCCGATCGTGTGGTACTCCAAAACGGCACTAGTGTGCCGTATACGCACTGTATTTGGGCGGCGGGTGCGGAAGCCCCGGCGTTGTCCCAGCACTTGCATCATCAGCGTGGTTTGGCTGGTACTCCCGAGGGATGGATTCTGGTGCATCCCACGTTGCAAAGTATTTCGCATCCGGCCGTTTTTGCGGCGGGAGATTGTGCCAGTATTCAGGGATTGTTGCGGGGTCCTCCTCCGAAAGCGGGCGTCTATGCCGTCCGGGCGGGACCAGTGTTGGTGCAGAATTTGTTGCAGTTTCTCGAAGGAACCAAACCACGGACCGTCTATGAACCACAAGAAGATTTTTTTGAAATTATTGGTTTGTGGGGATAATCAAGCATTAGGGTTTCGTTTTGGAATTCCTTTTCGTGGCAAATGGGTTTTTGAAGTGAAAGATGCCATTGATCGCAATTTCATGAATTTGTTTGCTCAAGAAAATTTACCGGACAAGAGTCGGATACAACGTGGCGAATACAATACGCAACAATACGATGCCATGGTGGAAGATCTCACGCCCTTGGAACCAGAGGAAGCGGCCATGTTATTGCAGCGCTCGGATGATGGAGTGGATTTTCAACAGGCTTGGAGGGTGTTGAGAGCCATGGCCCGTGATACGACCTATCGAGAACAAGTTCTGCATTGCGTGGAACAATCAACCGCTAGTGCTATATCTCATAAGAACGTGTACAAGTAATCTATTTTCAATGTTTTTGAATGAACCTAGCTAACGTGGTACCGGTAGCTCTTCTGTCTACTTGCTAAGGTTACGGAGTAAATAATTTATTCGTGAATGAATTCTGAGACGACTGAAGCAAATGAATATCGTGAAAACGAAAACCACATCATTCTCATTCCCTTTCTTATCAATAGTTATATTTTGAATCATCCATTCTACCTCATTACTACTTTATAATAAGAATTGCCTTTGTTAAAGATCTAGAGAACCGAGAACCGCATCGAGGAAGAAGAGAAACGAGACGCAACAATGATCTGGAAAACTAACAGTCCTGTTGGAATCCTTTTGTTCTTCTGCTGGTGTTCGATGACCACCGCCTTTTCTCTCGTGCCGAGGAGTCACGGTGCATCTTTAGCGCACGTCATGCGAGAGAGCATTCGAGTTTCTGCTGCAGTAGATGACTCGTCTATTGAGAGTCCGATTGTGGGGACGGTCACATTTTGGATTCCTTCTTCGCCTCAAGTAGTATCCAAGTTTGGAGCCAAAAGTCCCGTCGGAAATCCGTTACTGGTCGATGCCGTACAACATTTGGCCCAAAAGGTCAATTGGATGGCCGAAAATCGCTTGCAAGTGACGGTGGTCACCTCGGAAGACGTTTCGCAGCAGCAGGTACTCGAGACAGATGTGTTATTGGCAATGGGATTGTCTTCCGAAACCGATCTTTCCTCCGCACAGAACATCTTTCAACAACGGTATCAACAACGACTGAATCGACAATGTCAATTGGCGTTGGATTGTTCCTCGTCCTTACCGGCTTTTGTAGGACCCTACGATCCCCAAAATCCTTCGTTGGCGGCGCAATACATCCCATGGTCCCCCGAGGCCTCGGGGAAACGCATGTACGAACGAATGTTGGATAATTTACAACGATGGACGAGTGATGAATTCTGTTACGCGATCTTATTGTTTTTGAATCAATATTCGGGACAAACGATCCCTTGGGTGCAACACACGACGGAAGCGACGTGGGAAAAAGGCCCACTCCGGAATGCGCGAGAATTTTACGGCATCGTCTCCAAGTGTCCGGATTGTTTGCTGGCGTGTGCGCAAGAACCATCGTGTCGGGAATGCATCGGTGTCTTGGGTTCGATTGATGCGCGTGATCAAGTTGCCAGTTACCGGGCCATTGTTTCCTACGAAAGTGAAGCACTGAAACAATTTTCGCTCTGCATTATGACCAAACACAATGTCTTTGATTGTCATGCTACCATTCCAACCTTTCCAAAAGTCTCCGCCGTCACGACGTGGCGGGGAAAACCTTGACGGTGGCCGATGGTAAGGCCATATTGGTCGGCCATTTGGACGATGCCAGTGCTCCAGACGGGAGTCGCCGGACGGATGTTTCGTGGAAAGTGGCCTGTGGTGCCAATGTCGCGTACGATCAATTCCCTTGCCAGAATCAACTCTTTTATCCGCAAGGTTCTCAGAATATGTGGTACGATCCCGTCTTTCGTGTGCAAACGTTGGATGGTCGGGATGTTTGGTGCCATCGACATTATCGTGTCCGGCCACAAGCACAACAACCCGGAGTCTTTCGCTTGTCGGTATTGGACAATGGAGTGACTTCGGATGAATTGTGGCATTTGGTCGGTGTTGCCGATGATTTGTCGTGGGCGTGTTTTCATTACGCCGGTGCGGCCTCGGCCGTCGGATTGCAATATACGGGAGGATTGTTGTGTACACCGGATGGAAGTTTGCCACAAAGGAGTGCATTTGAGGTCGCTGTGGCGTGTCTCCAACGTGCCGGAATCGCTCCATGGGAATTGATGGTGGTCGACAATGATCCGGACAGTCCGGGTGCTTTGAGAGCGGGTCCGCCGCCATTGAATGTGTATCGTTCGAAATCACAGCAAGTGCAGTTCCAGTTCTGAGAAAGATAGCCTACTTCACAACGAATAATCATCTTTTCTAAACTAAATTTTACCCCTCTCGACGTTAATTTTTTTGATGGAATGACGTGCTCGCTAAATAACGGGACTGAAATCATTTTGAATCACTCAACTCTTCTCTTTGAGCTATAGTAAATTTACACAAAAGTCTGTCGGTTCGGCACTGGTTTTTGGTCCATCCAAAACCTGCTGCTCGTTGAAAACCATAAGAAAACGCAAACATCATCGGACACGTTCGTCGCATGACAATTAGACCTACAATTACATCGATTATGCCCCATGAACAAGCGAAAGCGAGTCATGCTTTACTCGGCACTTTACTTGTTCGTTTGGAATGTTGTTATCGTATTTCCTTTCGCCAATGGACTCAGTGCCGTGACATTGCCGACGACGACTCCGCGTCCATCCTCTCGGTCGCCTCTGTCCTTGACTCTGGATGAATTATCGGTACAATTAGGAGGCAAAGGCCGTGCTCAAGCTTGTTGGGAGGCCTATCGTTCCGGGACCGATCCGATTTTAGGTACAGAAGCCCAACAGAGATTACTGCAACGGCCTGCGGATGTCGCCACGTTGCATCACCAAACAACTTGTCACGACGGCACCACGAAATTGTTACTGCAACTGCCCGATGGCTTGCAAGTGGAAACGGTCATCATTCCTTGGCCGGAACGACAACGGAGTACGGTGTGTATTTCCTCGCAAGTCGGCTGTCGACAAGCTTGTACGTTTTGTTTGACGGGACGCATGGGGTTGTTACGGAATTTGTCGTGCGATGAAATTGTGTCGCAAGTGTATTGGGCGCAACGTGTCGTCCATTCCAAAGAAATGCCGCCCATCGATAACATTGTATTCATGGGACTGGGAGAACCGGCCGACAATGTCGATGCCGTCGTGGCGGCGGCGGAATGCTTGACGGATCCCCACCGCTTTGCCCTGACCCCCCGACGTGTGACGATATCGACGGTCGCCCCCACACCGGATGCCTTTGCCAAACTAGGGAGAGCACCCGCAGTCTTGGCGTGGAGTGTCCATGCGACCCGCGATGTGTTGCGAAAACAATTGGTGCCCACAACGAGATACAGCATGACCGAATTGCGCGACGGTCTCGTGTCGACACTGGTACAACGGAGTAAACGACGAAGGAATATATTATTGGAAATTACATTACTGGATCAAATCAATGACACGATCGAAGACGCCCAGCATTTAGTGGAATTCTGTCAACCGCTGGTCGCAATTCCCGGCGTTCGGGTGATTGTGAATTTAATACCGTGGAATGATATTCAAGTCCAAACGGGAGCGGCCGCGCAGTACCGCCAACCATCTCCGGAACGCATCGAAGCCTTTCAACAGTATTTGGTACAACAAGGCAATCTTCGGTGTTTTATTCGTACCACACGAGGCGATGATGAGTTGGCGGCGTGTGGTCAATTGTCGACGCGGAACAGGTAGTGAAAGCGAGTATAAAGTCGTAACGGTCTCTAGCCTAGTATCGCACGGATTCGCTCATTTGGAACGACGTCGACCTTTCTTCGTTTGCGCCTGCTTCAATATGCGCTGCGCCGTCTTGAGATCACCACCCATACCTTTCATCTTGGCCGCTCCGTGTTTCCCTTTTACTTTAATAATGGAACTACTAGTCTTTTTTCTTTTTCCCCGGCAGATTGCCTTTCAATTCGTGCATGAAGCGTTCCACATTTCCGGCATATTCTTGAGCCGCGTCTTTGCCTTTTTTTCTTCTTATTGTGGTGGGTTGTCTCATCGACAACGCTGTCTTCTTCACCAAACATTTTTGTGGACGTCGTCACAATGACTTCACCACCCCAACATGACTTTGTTTCGGTATCTTGATACAATTTAACAGTATCGACGGGTTCGGGTGCGAGTGGCTTTGCAGGAAGACTGGTTTTCAACCATTCATTTGGTTGCGACTCCAGCAAACTTTCTAACACTTGTGCTTTTTGTTGTTCCGCTTGTTCCATTTGTTCCTGCAGGGCGTCTTTCCGTTCGGCGCGTTTTTCTAGCTTGGCTTTGCGATCTTTGACTTTTGCATGGCCAAACCAAAGGCGCGGCGTTGTTGTTTGCGTTGCGAAAAGCCTTGCAGGTAGTCTTTGCGGGATTCCGGGTCAAACGTAATTTCCGTCTTGCGTTTGGCGTAGAATGTGCGCTTGTTGTTATTATTCTTTGTCTTGGTCATTGTTGAGTGCATATGTGATAATAAGGAAAGACGGAATGTGTTGTTTATTTATTTATTGTTGGCAATGAAAAACAACAAAAGTGCATCGCGTGTGCGGTGCAGCTATTTTGATGGCGGCGCGACGATAAGCATTTTGCTCGGTCGAAGGACAGGACAATTTGCGTGACTCGCATTTCATTTCCTATGAATCACGCAGATGATGACATCAAATGCGGCACACACACACACGACATTATTTACTTGTATGTATTTTTCGAAAAAATGCACTTGCTATGTTGTTGCTTTATTGATCTTCTACTTTGAGCATTATCGTTTGAACTCGATTATTGCATTTGTCTCCGTTAAGTCTTTTTGATTACTGCAAACCGAAGAGCAAGAAACTTTAATGCCCGAAGCATTCCAATTGAACGATCCCGTCCGTGTTGTCCGCGACAACGGCAGTGCCCTTGAAGGCATTGTGGCGTTTTTGGGCCCGGTGCAATTCGATGCGGCCGAGGATTGGGTCGGGATTCGCTTGACCGGTCCTTCGACCGGATTAGGAAAGAACAATGGAACCGTCCAAGGTATTGAATACTTTACGAATTGTCCACCGAATTGTGGGATCTTTGTCAAAGCGGTCAGTGTCGAGAAACGAAATTTGACGCGGTTGGAGCAATTGCGACTCAAACGAGAATTGGCGACGGGAGGTAGTAGTAGTAGTAGCAATACTACTACGAGTAGTAGTACGCCGGCAACAGCGGCCCCTGTAGCCACCACACCCGCCAAGCCAACGAGTGCGAGCACCACTAGCGTTAAAACTCCTGCGAAGACACCCGCCCCGACACCGTCTGCCAAAGCTCCTTCCCCACGCACAACGACAGCCGATGCAACTACTACTAACAGTAACAACCAAAGTGATGCTTCCGCGATGAAAGCCCGTTTGGAAGACATTCGCAAACGGAGAGCGGCCTTGCAGGAAAGTAAAAAGAAAGCACATCAACATCTGCGGCAACTATGGATACGCCTTCCGAACAAACACGCTCTCCGGTACGAGCCGCGACGATTTTGTCTGTAGACGCGAGTAAAGAAATGGAGACTCTTCGTCAGGAATTGGAATCATTGAAATCGCAATTGTTACAACAGAAACAATCCGCCGAAAAGGAATTAAACAGCATGCAAACAAAATATCAGCAACAAGTGGAACAATTGCGCCAAGAATTGCAGCAAGCCAGTACTACTGCATCCAATACATCAGAACAGAGTTCGGATCGGAGTGTGGAGTTGCAAGAGCAACTGCAAGCCGCCACACGCGAAATGCAACTGTTGCAACAAGAACTCGAGCGCGTGCAACAATTGCGGCAAGAGGAACAAGAGGCCGCGATGCAAGTGCAATCGGAACTTTCGCATTTGAAACATTCACTTGCGGAACAGGAATCGCGAAACAGTATCAGTACAGAGCATTACAAAGAACGAGCCAAATTACAAGCGGAACTCAGTACGTACAAGCGAAAAATTGAGCAACTGGAAAAGAACATGTAGAATTGGAGCATGCGTTGGAAGACTTGACATTAGACAAGGAGCAGCTATTAGAAGAAAAGGAAATTTTGGAAGATCGGTACGAAGAACTCAAAATTGATGCAGAAACGGCACAGATACAAGTGGACGAATTACGATTGGAATTGGAAGATGCCAAACAGCTGAACGAACGTGCCGTTGACGTAGAGACCATGGGGGACATGGATGCCGAAGACAAGGCACAAGCACTGGCATTGCAAAATGCCCGTTTCCGACAAGCGCTAATTCGTGTCCGAGAACAGTCTTCGGTCGAAAAGATGGAGTTGCAACGCCAATTGCGAGATGCTGAAAAGGAAATAGCATCCAGTCAAGCAATGATGAACGAGTTGGAGTCTCTTCGACAACTAAAAACGCGGATGGAAGATGAAATTAACGAACTCAAAGATATGGTCGAGCAGGGAGCGGCGTTTGAAGGAATGGTTGAAGACTTGAGCGATCGCGTCTTGTCATTGGAGGAAGATATTGTCCAGCTGCAATCCACCATACGTGAATTGGAGGAAGCGGCAGAGTTGGCAGCCGAAATGGAAGAAGTGCAAGCGGATGAACTCAAAGCCATCAATCGGGACTTGGAAGGCCGCGATACAATTATTCGGAATCTGGAGGAGGCCATCAAAATGTAAGATGTTTCAACTTCGTACTGCGTTGGCTTTTGTACATATAGGGCTTATGCTCATTTTATTTTCTCTAATTCAGGCAACGCCGCCGTGAAGAAGATATGCGCCGAACTATCGCAAATTATCGAACGACCGTGGAGACGCTGAAGATGGAAAAGCAAACTCTCATCGATCTTCAAGAAGGCGGGGAGGGCAAGCAGAAGAGTCTCATAGCGTCATCCCAAAAGGCGTTGGCGAAAGCGGCCCAAATGGTGGCCGATGCTGCCGCTCTGCGTAAGCGTGAGGCCAAAGCTGTTATGGATAAAATTGATCAACAAATCTATCGGCAGCTATCAACTCGCTTGGAAACATTGTTACCACATTCTGCTGTGGGTGCCGAAGTTGCTGCCATCAAGGGAGAATTGCTGACGGCCAAGGTAGTGAGCAAGGCATCGCAGTCGTTAGCGGCGATCACCACTTCATTCACCAGATCCATTCGTCCTCCTATCCCCTCGGAACAGAAAACTGCGATTGGGATTGTTGCAGTATCTGACCAAGTCAAAGCGGAAGTCGCGACGATGTTTCATCAGACCGAATATGCTCTCGATATCGTCAATGTATCCAGCGGTCTTATTCGCTACCTTGCCGCAGGGCAATGGCCGGATCTACTTAGTCCTGAAGTGTCCAGTGAGCTTGGAGCCCTACTTAGTCATTCGATGTTAGATTTGGATTTGGTATTGGGTAATGTTCTGCAGTCGATGAAGGAGGAAGGCGCATTGATAGCAGAGCAATCTAATATCGAACGTTTGCGCCAAGCAACCAAAAATACGTTCCATCAATTAGAAACAGACCTCGACCGCGAAGAAGGTCCACTTGTACCAACGGACTGGAACCCTCCAGGTCTCAACTTACTAAAGGAAGTATCATTGTCGAAATTTTCATGCATGGGCGCGGCTGCCATGCTATCGTCGGTGATCAATGCAGAAGACTCCACTGAAGCGGCATCCTTGAACGAAATTTACAACAAAGTGGAGCAATGTGGCGTGCAAGCATCGTCAGCGTGTTTGCGTTTTTCCAACATGAATATCACGGGCGAAAGCATGGTTTCCAATTTTGCTAACCTGGTGTCATCTGTCACGAAAGATTCGTCGCTGCTTTTGCAGTCGGTTCAGGAAGTTATTATAGCGGGTGGCGATGTAAATACATGTGAAGCTGCTGTGGATTCGGCACTTCGGTCGCTTACTCAGCTTTCCGCGGCGCTTCGAGCTGCGAACTTAAATCCAACCGAGGAAGGCTCCTTCCATCCCCTATCACCGGAAGCAGATGACGTTTGGGATCGACTTTCCGCTCTCTTCAAGACCGTTAGAGAAATCGATGGTGATGGCGAAGATGTCAATTATCTGATCCGATCGCGTCAAATTGAGAGCAGTTTGACTACTGCCGTTGAAAACGAACCCAAGCTGCATAATGCTGAAAGCAAGATTGCAAATCTCGAGAAGGTAAGGTTGCAAAACGATATTGGATCTGTATTCTATAAAAGTTACTCATTGCAAGCACAATCCTTCAGAACCTATCCTCCCGGGCTAAGGAGCTTGCCATGCAAAATGCTCGTCTGTCGGAACTTGAACGAATGTTAGCCAAATCAAACGTCACCGCACCGCGAAACATGTCAACCGACTTGAAATCATCACAAGAATACAACACGCTTTTGGAAGAGAATCGAGTGGTACGTACCAGCTACAGTATTTTGTATCATGTGTTGTGGATGTAAATCGCGACTCATCGCTTTCTTTCTTGTTTGACAGTTGATGGAAGCAATGGATGTCTTGCAACATCAAGTCGATGAATACGAGAGCGAAATACGATCTCTGAAAGATACCGCCAGCGGCCGCAAAGGAGCTCCACGCCGTGCTCTCACCTCAATCAGCGACACATCTTCGAATAATCGACCCGACACGAACCTTTCCCTGGAAGCCTCGCTGTTCCGTCCGGCATTGCAAGAAGCTCTACGTGAATCATGGAAATGGCAAGCGATTGCTACCGCCAAGGCCATGTCGGAACTAGCCCCTTTACCATCGGTGCAACACAAGAAGAATGATGATTCCATACTGCTTCAAACCGCATTGGTGCAATCGCGTCTCCAAAAAGCCTCGGTGAAACTGATTGATTTGACCAATACCGAGAAAGCCCCGCGAACCCAACTTCGTGAAATGCGGGCGGCCAGTCGAGCCGCTTCGCAGCAGTTGGAAAGTGTGGCACTGCGATTGCGAGGCCAGTGGATGCAACCATAATATTTATTGCGAAAAATAGTAAAGCCATTTTTCTCGATTAGTAAGGTTACTATGAAACGTTGTTCACCGATGCGACAGCAACTGGCCCTTTTCACACGACGACAAACGAAAATTCGTCGCGACCATGACACCTGCTGATTTTCACAACTTCTTCTTCTGCCGCTTCGCTTCCTCGTTCACCATAACAAAGTTTACTTCACACACGCACACCGAAAGAACGAAAAATCATCTCAGTCGATGCTGACATACAATTAACTAATTTTGAATGAACTTTCTAGACTCGAGGGCCCGAAACAATTATGTATTTGACGAGATTCTTCTCCGGTCTCGCCCAGGCGGGTCTATTTGCCGTCGCGGTCGGCTGGAAGTATCAAAGCGATGAGTCACTGCTGGTCATGGTAATACTTGTGAGTCAAGCGGCATCGAATCTGTGGCTGACGATTCCGTCTCTCAGCGATCGTGACGCTGCATCGGTGCAACTGTGTCGCGGTGCATTGTCAACGTCGTGCTGCACGGGTCTCACCCTCCTCATTCTGGGAACGCTGTCTTCCTCGCTTTTATTTCTGATCGGTGGAGCTTGGATTTTTGTGGCGGCATGCGCTGGATTAATGATTTCCTTTTGGCCGCCCACCAAAGACGACGAAGAGGAAGAAGAAGTGATCTTTCAACCCGTGAATGATGATGATTCGCAGGAAGCGTCTGATAACGATCATTTTCTTTCTTGGGATCAGCACGAAAAAGACGATGAAGAAGGAGGTTATCGACTGCTCGAAATGGATGATGACGACGACGACGATTCGGCACACGAGGATGAAGCTCCTACAAACAATGAAAGCCATCCAAGCAATCGCATTCGAGGAACGACGCGACTACTGCAATTAGCCGCACCCGAGGTATTTTATTTGTACGCCGGTTGCATCGCCCTATTGATTCGACTTCCTTTTTCTTTATCGATTCCCCACTTTGTTTCGACGACCCTGTCGGCACTCGGTCACGCAGACTTTCACAAAGCGCAACACGAAATCCTGTTACTATTCATATTCGGAAGCATCGACGCTGCCTTGGACTTTTGGTGCATTTTCTTGTTCGGGTACGCCAATCAACGGATCGTTCGAGGGGTGCGCTTGGATTTGTTTGCCAAGATCATCCGACAAGAGGTAGCCTTCTTTGACACGCACTCGTCCGGTGAATTGTCCAGTCGACTCAGTAGTGATTGCAGTGAAATGGCGGGAGATTTGACCTGGTTTTTCCGATTCAGTGTCGAGTCCTTCGTCCGCATTGTGGGGATTGTCACCTATTTGATGATTCGGAGTCCGACACTGGGAGCTTGCACTCTATGTATCATCCCATTTGTGGCCATCATCAACAAAGTGTACGGAGATTGGTTGCGTCAAAATGCTACAAAAGTGCAAGAAGCTCTAGCCGGGGCCAATGCAGTGGCGCAGGAAGCGATAGCCAATATTAGGACAGTCATTGCCTTTGCCGCTGAACAAAGGAATGGGATCGATACAGTCACCGAATCGATCGTCAATTTCAACTCAATGTCCGTCAGCTGTTCATGACAGGTGTCTATTACATGAGTATCAGCACGTTTCTCATCAACACGGTCGTTCAAGCCTCACTACTGTGGATTGGATCGCTTTTGATATCGCAGCACAAACTGACACCGGAAGTACTACTGGCCTTCATGCTATACCAAAGTCAATTGCAAAATGAAACTTTGAATCTATTTCAATCGTATTCGTCCTTGATCAAATCATCGGGAGCTGGAGATAAGGTATTCGAGTTGTTGGACCGAGCACCGCCGCCCCCGTCAGTGAACGCATTATCGGTACGGGCCGATGAATCTCGCGAAACTGACCATGATGAGCAACTTGAAAATTCGATCCAGGAGACGCAAAAATACCATGTGGAATTGCTTGGAATCAACTTTTGTTATCCCAGTAGACCCAATCAACCCGTGCTACAAAATCTTCATTTAGAAATCCCTCACGGAAAGTCGATGGCCTTGGTCGGGTGTTCGGGATGTGGGAAAACAACTATCATCAATCTACTGCAACGTTTTTATGATCCGACTGGTGGGAGTATACGGATTGACGGAATGGATTTGAAAGCAATGGATCTTTTGCAACACCGTCGTCACATTGGAGTTGTCACACAAGATCCGGTCTCTTTTCCGGCACACTCCGCGACAATATTACTTACGGAGTCCGCCGAAGGGTTTCATTCGAAGAAGTGCAACGCGTGGCCCGCTTGGCCCACGCCGATGGCTTTATCGACCGTTTCCCCGATCGTTACGAAACGACCGTGGGAGAACGGGGCGTCCAATTATCGGGTGGTCAAAAGCAACGCATCGCTATTGCGCGGGCCATTTTACTGAATCCATCTTTACTGCTGTTGGATGAAGCCACTTCAGCTTTGGATGCTGCCTCCGAGCAGGCCGTCCAAGAAGCACTCGAAGAATGGTGGATCAACAATCGATCCATGACGACCGTGATTGTGGCACACCGATTGCGCACGGTGCAACATGCCGATTGCATTGCTTTTCTACAAGATGGTTTTGTGCGAGAACAGGGGACCCATGACGAACTCATGAAACGACCGAATGGATTGTATCGACATATGGTGGAACGAGCTGGATCGAATGGAATCCTTCCGGATATGTGAGCCAAGTGACGAGTGCAAAGAAAGCATTTTTTCGGTTCTATTCATTATCAATACTCATCAATCAATATTCATCACAACAACTGATCGCTCCGTTTCTTGTTAATAATTGCCGGCATCAATATCTCGAATGGCTTGTCGCACCAGGTCGTCCATCACTCGCTGAAACGAATCCAGCATGTCCTCATCGGCTTGACGTGTTTCTTCATCTCTCCACAATTCCACCTCCATCGAGTTGGTGGGAGTGGCGGGTGTCGTCCAACGTTCTTTCGTTGCAAGGGAATCGTCCTCACTTTCCGAAGAAGAAGGCACCAAGTAGGGTGCCGTGGCCTTGGGACGAAAGATCTGTCCGCGATAACGATGTTTGTACGCTTCGACGGAGGGCGGATGACTGTTTGTCATGCTTAGGTTTGTTGGTTAATGCTGTTTTGTGTGAGAGGATGTGAAATTATGAGAATGTTATGCGAATGAGAGAATAAAACATCCTTGGTTTCAAACGTGTCGTGCCGTTTTCTTTGAAAAAATGAAAACGCGAGCAGTTTTTTTTTTTTTGCGGAGCAGTTTTTCGGTCGGATTCGATCTATCCGTGACTGACTCGACTTTCGTTTATGTCCTACCGGTACCTTTGTACTTCCGCATCCGTGACGAATGAATGGTGACTGACCCGAACGAGGAGTCATTCATGGATGACGTGGACGGACGAAAAATTTTGCGGCTGCCAAAGAAAAAAGCGACCATGATGAGATTTGATAAGTTTGACGGTACGTGATGATAAATATTCATCGAGCATTCTTCATAACAAATCAATCTTTTCCTCTCTTAAATCAATCAAACGACGGTTGAAACAAAATGTCGAAAGCACAAGTCTTTCGTGCTATTGCACATCAACGAAGAACGATCAATCGCTTTCAAACCGGTCGTTGCATTCCTCCGGAAACTCTTCAAGACATTCTCGAGTCGACTTTGGTACGTTTTATTTCATGTTATTTGCTTGTTAAACGAATTGTATTCGATGTGATAGCTTGCTTATACCCTTACTCTTTGGATGACGGCAATATGTTCTTTTATCAAACAATCACACAAACAACAGCGCACACCCACCAGTTTCAATTTACAACCGACCCAAGTCATTCTGGTTCAAAATCGCGGAACCCTGCAAGAACTGGCCGACCATGTCATGTTAGGACCTCGAAATCAATATCGTACCCAGGATTGTTCCGCCATGGCGGTCTTTTTGGCCGATTTGCAAGCCAGTCAACGAATATCCCGCATTTTGCAATTGGAACAAGGACATCGACATCCCGCCTACTTGTCCATGTTGCCCCTGTATACATCCTTCTTGTTGGGAGAAGGACATTTGGCGACCGCATTGAAACAGGGTGTGACTAAAGTACTTTCGTCATCTACCGAACAGCCACAACCCCAAATTGAACCGATTCAAACGTGGTCGACGAAACAGACGGCATTGATGGCCCAATCGTTGATTTTGGCCGCCACATCGCATGATTTAGGGACGTGTGTGATGGAAGGATTTGACGGCAATCAAATGAAAGAAGTGTTACGGATTCCGGATCGCTATCATGTTCCTCTCGTGGTAGCGATGGGGTACGAATACGAAGAGTCCAGCATTCAATACACACCTCGTTTGCCGTTAAAAGAAGTCGTGTTTGCCGATACGTTTGGCGAGCCGTATCATGCTGTCAGGAATGATACGGAAGATGATGATGATGCTGTGGCAAACGCTTGAAGAAGAGCAATCTGATGCGTTATTTGTTTTATGCTAAAGAAGCAGCTTTCTTTTGACTCGCGTTTAATCCCAATAGTCATCATCGTCATCCCAAGGATACATATAATCGTTATCATTCCAACCATCATTGTCCCAATCGTCGTAGTAGTCCCTATCAGCGAAGCTATCATTGTCATCACCAAATGTGTAAAGCAACGACACACTGTAAAGGCAAGATTCCGACATCCAGATAAAGACTGGAGTTGAATCATCATCATTTTGACGCGGAATCTTGTCACCCTTTGCTCATGCAAAATGTCAAAAGCTGGTGAGTCATGGGTTGGTGACGAGACCTTTGGTTCTCCCTGTGACGAGTAGTGTAGACGTAGCTCTGGTTGCAGCGCAGAAGGCTCTCGAGAGTGGATCAAGCTGACCAAAGTCACGCGTAGATCCGGATTGAGATGTTGTCTCTTCAAATTAGATATGTTACCAGTTTTGAAATGAACTTTATTATCTGCATACGAAAAAACATCTTGAGCTCTCTTATCCCATAAAAGGCCGCCTTCGGCACCCAATACGTCGGCAATGTCATTCAGTTCTCCATTTGGGCCACGTCGCAGATCATCCATTGGGCTGTCTCCATCCGATAGCGAATCGTAGTCGTTCAAAAAACCCTGCCACACCAGCCTTTCGTTGTGTGCGAAGTGAGCAAAAACACGTAGTTCTTTCCATTTCGAAGCCCTTGCGACAATCTTGGGATTCTTAAGTGGAGGTCCACAAACTTGCAGTTAGGGTCTCTACAATAAAAGTCACGAGGCTCGTGATGTTTCGCTTCTTTGCCATTTCCGCTGCGAATGCGCTGCACCTCTCAAACGAAAGAACGCGTTGACGGTAATCGAAGATAGAGAGTATGGGACTTTCCGGAGGGACCTGCTTTGACGAAGTCAAAGCTTAATCTCTGCTTTAAACTCTTCATCAACGACGTTTCCCTCTGGATCGTATCCATGAAACTTGCGACACACAGCCCCAAGACGCCAGAGATCAGCGGCACTGAGAAACTTGAGAACGCTCGAGATTAAGTCGTTCGGTAATTCAAGTAAAGTAAACATTTTTGTTTGACTATGAATGGCGGAGGAGAGGCTTCCAACAGCGTCGTTCAAAAGGGTGATGATGGCAATGCGAGCTCCACGTCCTCGATGAACGCCGCTTTATCCGCGATATCTGCATCTGTGATGGCGAGAACAAGGCAGGACGGCGGTGGCATGGCAATTTATTATCGTTGGCGAACACGCAACATGCGAAGTATAAATCTCATTGGTTCATGAAAATTAGATGGATTATTTTGTGCGCACAGCAGTGTTTTGCAAACAAAAGGGTTTCTCCAAAAAAAAACTTGAAAAATGATCTCATCATAAACCTATACTCACTCAGTACTGTACTCGTAATAAAGAAGTGCTGGTACCGGTATGAGCTTAAGACGTTTAGCTAGAGAGATTGATGATTATTTGATGAGCGACGGAGACCCTCACTCCTCACCAACCGCAAGCAGTAATGCATGAATTAACAGAGTGACACAGAAATAGGCCGAAAGGGCTCGCTTGTTAGGAACCATTGGAGCATCGGAAGCGCGACGACATAAAGGTTTGAACAGACCAGCATTCAGCGGCGACAAAGTCATGATAACTTGTTTCTCTCTAAGCTTTTAAAGATTCATTAAATTTAATACAGAGTGGTTGTCGCTTGTAATCGAAAGACATCATTTTGCCGCCTTCCAAGTTCCAAGTCAACATACATAGTCTTTCCAGTATTAGTCAAAGTCGTCGACTGGACGATGGTTGTCAACGATCTCATTGTAGTATTCAAGTGTTTTGCTGTAATAGAGCAACGAGAAACTATGAAGACGGGTTGGCGACTTCCAAAGCAGTATCGGGATGATGAGTCCCAGTTCCTCCCTATCGTGAATCGTCGTGCTTTGAATAGGCAAACCGTCAAAAGACGGCAAGTCTTGGTTAAAGTGAAGCATTCGTGGACCATTGAATAAAGTTGAGTAGTGAAGCCGTAGCTCCGGGGGTGCTTCTGGTTGTTCGATCGAGTGAACGAGGCTTACAACTGTCACGTGCAAGTAATTTGTCACATCATCTTTTGTGAAATTAAATACATTACCGGCGTCGAGATGCACTTCATCATCAATATTCCTCGAGTCTCTAATGCGATATTTATTCCATGCATTACCGACGTCTTCTCCCATAACCTCCGTGACATCAAGCAGTTCTCCATTTGGCTGCCGAAGGAGATCGTCGATTGGCTTTACTTCATTTTCCTGTAAACTGGAATAGCTCAAAAGCCTTCCCACAGTAGTTTGGAATTATTACTGAACTGGACGAAAAACGAGTAGATTTTCTTGTCATACTGGCAACTCTGGTACCCTTGAAAATCAACGTCAAGGTCGATATACGGGCAGTCCTTCGCCTTACAGACAAAGCCACGCGTTTTGTGTCGTTGTGCGTGGTAGGTCATTTCCCATGCAAATGAGCTACATTTCTCAAACAGAAAGACGCGTTGATAAAGATCGACTAGAGACAAAAGTTGGCTTTTCGGGGGGATTTGCTCTGATAAAATCAAGGCTTTCTCTCGTTTTTTGATCGCTTTGCAAACTTGACCTTGAAAATCGTCGACAAACTTGCTTCAAACGGCAGAGTTCGTCAGCGGGGACAAACTGGAAAATATAAGTCGAGAGGAGATCGTCTGGTATAGTAAGAAGCGTTGACATCTTGACTGCCTAAACTTTGTTACCAGGTACCAGGTATTGTGTTGCCGTTCAATAAGAAAATCTTTGACACCGCCTTCTGTGCGATGATCTTGGCGATCGTCGCGCCGCGCCGCGCATATCGTCGCAGTCTTTTTTTAAAACCGATAAGAGTTGAAGAAGTTTACAAAAATGTTCGAAGCAATAATAAAAAAAGAAAAAAATCACTTTGCGCCTTTTATGCGACGATACCAGTAATCATTATCGGTAGTCTAATTTATTCCCATTCATAAAGCATCTCTCTAGCATCTGTTTTCATTAGTACGGCTGTGAGAAAGCGGCCATGGAAGCTTATGAATCGCGCCTGCAGTCGCGCAAGACTTATACTACGAATGAGTTTGCGAGCGACTGTACTTATAATGAGACTAATTCAAATGGTGCAAAATACTGAGGTCCCCAAACGCTTACAAAGCTCAAGTTATCGCTATTAGATCCGCACGTGCGTGAAGCCCCATAATCAAGCTCTCATGATTTCCTGCTGTTCTTCTCATTCGTCGAAAAATCGTAAAACATGTCATGGTCAAACGTGTACGTGTCAAAATCAAAGTTGTAAAGCAACGAGAAACTATGAAGGCAAGGTTTCGACTTCCAAATCAAGAAAGGAGTCGCATGATCGTTCTTCCATAAAGTCACGTATTGGTCATGTAATATGTCGATGGACGGCGAGTCGTACGTGGGTGAAGACAGCTGTGGACATCCCTCCGACGAGTAGTGCAGTCGTAGCTGTGGTATAGACCCTGACTCCTCGGGTGAATGAATCAAACTGATAAGTGTCACATGCAGAGAAGAATTTACATCCTCTTTGGTCAAATTCGTGACGTTGCTAGTGTCAAGGTGCAACTCAACGTTCGACTCCTCCACATAGCTTTGCTCAAACTCGACCCATACGTCGCCGACTGTCGAGCCTAGTACCTCCGTAGCTTCATTCAACTCTCCATCGGGCTTACGAAGAAGGTCGTCCATCGGAGTGATCACGTCCGCTTGTGGATCGTAATCCCGAAGAAATCCTTCCCACAGCAGCTCGCCTTTGGAAGTGAATTGCACGAAAAACAAATAAATCTTTCCATCTCGCTTTCCATTCGCTAACTCCGGGATGTCTGTATGTAGGTCAAGGCATCTACAGGCAGACCTCTTACAAGAAAAAGCCACGCCTTTGATGCCTTTGTGCTTGCCGTGTCATTTTCCAAGCGAAGTCGCTACATCGCTCAAACGACAATACGCGCCGCGCATGATCGAAAATATCCATAAGAGGACTGTCCGGGAGATAATTCTGTGACAGGATCAAAGTCTTATCCCTGGCTACAAGCTCTCTCTGAATGGCAGTCTTTGTCACATCATTCGGGCTTAAGCGGCGAGAAGCACTTTGTAGGCGCCACAGATCCGTGCCGGTAAGATACTTGAAGATATAGCTGGAGAACACATCATCTGGTATATTGAACAGGGTTGACATCGTTTCAGAGGATCTTTCAGCGATAACGAATGCAATTAGTGGTAGGAGTGTCTTTCTGCTCGTCGGCTATGTGGATTACTCTCTCGCCTTTGGAGCAAAGAAAATGGAACTGGAACAGAGGACGAAGACGGGGTAAATGACGATGATTCGTGGGAATACGATAGAAAATCGATACTTGTGAGACGTGACGTTCTCAACAAGAGAACCAAGTAGGCCGTTTGGTGAGGAGGTCGAAAACCGGTGAGATTTTTGACGAGACGGAATGAGTAATGAGAACTCTAGGATCTAGGATACAAGTACTCGCTATGCCGACGAGCGACGAGCGCCGAGCGATGATGCATGATCGTATTAGTGGCGCATCATTGGCATCGGCATTTCCTTTACATCCAGCATAGAAACGTATGACGGAACAAGCAACGACACCAGCCACAGTTTTTTGTTCACTTCTGGGAAATTTGTATGATACTGGTATTTGAGAAGCACATACAAAAGCACGGCCATGAGCGAACACTGTTCACAATCCTTTTCCCTGGGGTCACGTTTTCGAACGCCAGCGACATAATCCGTAAGGTCCTGACCACCAATTGTACGCAAACATATTCCATCCCTAAAAGTTGCTCCGTGTACTGTCCATGAAGAGCAAACTCATTTCTAATCGGAAAACTCATAATCCTCATAACTTCCACTGTCATCGTCATAATCCATAAAGCTTTCACCGTCGTCGTCATAATCGGAACCGTTAATATACTGATGAAGGTCCCTATCATTATCCTTTCCGTTGTCGAAATTATAGCACAGAGACAAGCTATGAAGACAAGACATGGTGTTCCAGATCAATACTAAGGTAGCGTAATCAGCGTACTCCCGTTTGTGGACTGCTATGCATTGGTCGCGCAAAACGTCGACGGACGGTGATCCTTCATTTAGAGGAGAAAGGCGAACATAATGCCTCCGCGACGAGTAATGAAGCCGTAGTTCGGGTGGCCGTTCATCCCGAGAAAGGATCAGACTGACGAGTGTCACGTGTAAATCAGAGCCCATGCGATTTTCCCTAGTGCGACGACGTTGCTAGTGTCGAGATGAAGCGTGACTTCCGAACCCTCAACAAAGGAATCATAAAAATGTTCCCAAAGATTGCCTTTCTCAGTGCCCAACAACTTCGTGACTCTCTTCAGCTTACCGTCCGGTAGACGACGAAGATCATCCATAGGACTCTCCAAGTCCGGCTCCAGATCGTATTCTTTCACAAACCCTTGCCACAAGAGGTTGTCACGACGAGTAAATTGACAGAAAAATAGATACGGAGTAGTATTTTTCACCTCGCAGTCCATCCATTGATTCTGGGATCCAACAGTGCAAATCGGGAAATTTACAGTCAGGCACTTTGCAAGAACTATCACGATTCTCGTGTCGTTGTGCTTCTTGTGTCATTTCCCTTGCAAATGAGCTGCATCGCTCAAACGCAATGACGCGCTGACGAGGATTCAAAACACTCATGAAAGGACTTTCCGACGGATATTGCTGCGACAAAATCAGAGCTTTATCTCTTTCTTCAAATTCTTTCTGAACGGCATTTTGGATCGGATCGTTTCCGTGAAACTTGCGACAAACGAGCCCCAACCGCCAAAGATCTGAGGGGGTAAGATATTTGAGAGCAATGGAGAGTAGATCGTCTGGTAAATTGTAAAGTGTCGTCATACTGAGGCATCGTCTTTTACGAATGACTTCTCTAAACCATATCCTTGCTGCTTTTGTTATTGAGAGAGGTTACAAGCAATAAACATGAGGCACATAGTAATTGCAGTCAATTGCGTTTTTGTCACCCGCCTTTTGTTATTGCACATGCATTCGCAAAATGCAATTGAAGTCGTCGCCAAATACCACGGAGTCCTATAAAGACAACGACATAACAGTATCTCGAACTAATTGCTTAGACACGGTAAGATGAAGACTGGTACTAAAACTGTGACATCTCATTGTGACGTCGAGATGCCATCCGGAGCTAAGGAGACTGTAGCTGCTTATTCTTACAGACGGCGCCAATGAAATACAGCGTGACTAGAGAAACATACCAAAGTGTCTTCTTGCAGCAAACCTTGCCTTACTTAAGCTGTTATTGGAGGCTGAATCATTTCTTAGAAAGCAATCGAATTAACTCGAGATTTTTATATGATCACAGCACAGTTGCTATTCTAGAAGGTTATTTCGAAGGAGGATCATAACAGTTGAGACCCGTTTCTGGATCCAAATTACAAATATCCGTCACTACCAACGGCCCGGGACCAGGTTTGGTGGCATACATGGTTTGCACATCCCCCATCCGCGGAATCCTTCCGGTTTCATTGCACGCCTGCAACAGTGACTCTTCCAACACCACACTACTCGTATCCAGACACGAAAGAGTTCCTTCGGGAATAGGAAAATAATGACACAAAAGTGCCGCTAGATGTTGCTGGTGCTGCTCCAAGCAGTAAATGACGGCATTCGGACCCGCATCAAATGTATAGGCCGCCCGCAATTCTCCCGCCCAGGCATTGTACACGGTTACAATTCGGACAATTTGACGGGAAATATCGTTCATGTAAAAGATGGGTGGATACGTATCCAAACACGTGGCATGAAATTGATTCGAATCTTGCATGGTCAATTGGGCAAAGGTACCAAAATCACGGGCGTGACAGGCTTGTTCCATGGCTTGCATCCGCGCCGGAACAATGTGTTGGGCCCGGTATTGCAACAGTGGCGATGTTTGGACCGATGTTTGCATGCCGGTCGTACTACTGGTATCTTTCTTCGAGTCACTGACGACCAACAAGAGAGCCCGGAGTTCCGGCCAATCGGTGAGCACGGGTTCCGCTTTGCTATCCCGCCACTGCTGTTCGGGGAGTCCCCTGCCGCCAGGCGACAATCCCACCGTACAGGGAACGACACGCGGAACCACTGCCCTGTCGGGCAATGGTACTGAATTCTCCCGGAAAGGTTTCCACGGCGTGATAGAGTTGACACAAAGCCGCCACGAGGGCCGCATATCCGGCCGCCGAACTCGCCAATCCAGCCGCCGTCGGAAACGTATTGTAGGACGAAATGTGCAAATGCAAGTGTTTCCAGTCGTCTTTGGTGTAAATTAAATTGCCGTCCGCATCGGTATGATCTTGCGCTAATTTTTGTACGCCTTCCAAACACGCCCGGAATCGTGGACTGTGCAACAATTCGTCTTCTTCCACACCATTTAACCAAAAACGATCTTTCGTGAATTTTTGAGAGACCGCGACGGTCGTAATGGCCCGCAACTCCGTTTGATCCAACGTCACGGACAGCGAGGAATTGATGGGTGTGTTGTAGTGCGTGTCGGCTTTGCCCCAATATTTAATGACCGCAATGTTGGTGGGAGCGGACATGGTGACCATGTAAATGCTGTTTTCAGTAGTCATTGTCAGAGAGGAAGAACGAAGTATACAGAGACGAACGAAGGATGCGTTTATGTTATTATTGAATGACAATAGTAACAAAAAAGCAATGCGATCTTTTTCGTTTTTGTCGCGTGTCGCGTTTCGCTCACCGCATTCACGAACTCTCATGAGCCAATCGTCCGCTCGTCGTTCGTCGTTGCCGTTCGAAGTTATTCTTCGTTCTTTTTTTTTTTTTTTCTTCTCGCATCGCATGTGATGACCATATGACGAATGACGACGCACGATTCCCTCTGTTATTTATTATACTCCGTAAAGTGAGAAGCAGTGTGCATAAAACAGTCTTTGTGTAGCCCCCCTTGCAGTTAATTTAGCATATAATTTATATTCGCAAAAGAGAAGCCGCTGTATTATCATGATGCTTCCAGGATGGGGCTTTGCCGGCCCCGCCGTACGTCAATTTGAAGAACAGTATCATTGCTATTCCGTCGCCGCCGCAGACAAGGCGCATTTGGAGGTGAGTCGCTACAGTGAGTTTGTTTTTCTGTGGTTGTGTAGGAAACTCATCTATTTCGTTTGTAGAGAGGCGACAAAATACTGTTACCGCCGTCGGCCTTTGACACACTGGCCCGTTTGAATGTTGATTATCCCATGCTGTTTCAGCTCACGGCAGCCTCATCGTCGCGTCGGACGCATTCGGGTGTTTTGGAATTTACCGCCGAAGAAGGATGCTGTTACATTCCGTATTGGATGATGCAAAATTTAATCATTGAAGAGGGGAGTTTGATTACGGTCAAAAATATTAGTTTGCCCAAAGCCACCTTTGTCAAATTGCAGCCCCAATCGGTCGACTTTTTGGAAATTTCGAATCCAAAAGCGGTCCTGGAGCATGCGTTACGGAACTTTTCGTGTGTCACGGTAGGAGATGTCATTCAAATTCAATACAATGACAAGAATTATCACCTTGCCTTGCAACAAGTCCAGCCGGCGGATGCTGCCTGTATCATTGAAACGGATTGTCAAGTCGACTTTGATGCGCCGATTGGGTATGTGGAACCGGAACGAACGGAAGCGAGCAACTATAAAAGCGTCAACAACAACAACAACAACAATGTGGAAGCACCCGAGGAAAAGGCTACCGGAATACGCATTGTCAACGGTCAGATTGTGCGTCCCGAAAGCAACAATCCAAAAGCAACCGAAATTCCCTTGGCGGAACGACTGGGAGCCACGGGAGTCCAAAAGAACGCCGCCATTCCGGAAGAGGCACCCTCGGTCGATTATTGGGCCCTGCAAAGCGAAGGGGCCCGGCGACTCGATGGCAAGGCTCCGGCTCCGCTCGTGGATGCGGCGGGAAGGGAAGTCGATATTCGGACGGTCCGTGCCGAAGCCGCCGCGAAACGCCTTTTGGCGCAACAAGCGGCTAGCAGCATGAATGGGAGTGGCCGGACCACGAGTGCAACGAACAGTGCTTCCGAAACGCCACCGTCGGAACCGATCCCGGTGGAATCGAAACGAAAGTCACGAATTGCCGGGAAATATTCCAAGCTCAAGTCCTCGAGTGCCTTTCAAGGGTCGGCGAACCAATTAAAATAAAAACTTAATATATGCAGGAACAACAAAGAGCTTAGATAGACACGCTAGAAGCTGTTTTAACGAATATTGCGACTATTGAGTCTCTTCCCGTCTTCTTTACTTCGATGCCAACTTTTTGAGTTTTTCGCGGAATTCTCGAACCACGGGTATCTGATGTGCCACGGGAGCAATGACAAATTCATCGTAGTAGGGTTTCCAGTTTTGGTTCTTTTCAAGGCATCCACCTTACTTTTGTTGCGGAAACCGAACAACCCTTTCTTTTCCAACTTTTTATTCGCTTGCGCTTGGACGAAACACTCAAAGTAGTACTTGTACGACTCTCCGGTATGATCCATGCCCAACAGTCGGTCTAACGTTGTTTTCGTAAAGGGAACACTTTCATCTAACGCATCCAAATCGTCGGGAAAGCAGGCCGACACGAGCGCACAAATCAACCAAAAGCCTCGGGTATACGGAAAGGCCGCTCCTTGATCGGCCAAGACTTCCCGCATTTCATCCTCGTAATCATCACATTCGGCACAATACGGCGCGGCTTCTTCCGCTTCTTTCATCCACAACACTTCTTCATCGTTGGACGTGCAACTCAGAAAGGTAACGGGATGTTGTTCGGGCTGAGGGCGCGTTTGCAACAAGGTCAGAATTTGTTTCTGTGCCGTTTTTCCACCGTTGGGAACGCCGTCTCCAAAAAAAGTAACGCGCCACTTTTTGTTGGGATGGATACGTGCGAAAGGATTGTTGCAAACGTTCGAACGCGGGCGTACTACCGTACGGTGCCGTGGCAAAAACTTGATCAATCTGCGCGACCATATCTTGAAACAATGTGGTCGGATCGCGACGCTGGCGTTGGAAATGCAACGTCTGTGGACGATTGAGAAACCAAATTTTGACCTGTTGAAAGGGCAAATACGAGAGAATTTCCATCATTTCCTTCAAGCGACTCGCCGCTTCCTGCCAACGCGTATGCGTTCGTCCGTACGCATCTTGGGTATCACTGAGCAATCCCATACTTCCGCTATCATCGACTAGGAACTCCAAGACATCAAATTCCGACAGAATCATCAATTTCCGCAACAAACCGAGGGGCACTTCGTATTTGGCCAGCAAGTTCGTCAATTGCGTCAAGGCCGTGTCGGGTGACAAAATTCCATCCAAACGTTGGGGGATCGAATCGAGTGTCTCTTGCGTTTCACTATTGATCTGGGAAGAAGGAGCGACCGATTGCATTTCTTGACAATCGTGGACCGTCGACACGATCGGCAACGCCTCGGCACTCAACGTGGTGGACGCTTTCCACTTTTGGTATTCCGGATTCAATTTCATGACACCATTAATGTTGACATATTTCTTGGGAGGAGGGGAAACCGGAGACGACATGGTTGTTGTAGTTACTTGCAATGAATTGTGTTGTTGTGTTTATTGATATAATTTAAATTAAAACTCCTTTTCAAGTTACAATATAATAATTCCGAGACGGCGCCAAGATTCACGCAATCAGAAACAGTCAACAATTTGAGTCGTGTTTTGTCGGAAACTATATCTTGAATGGTTGAGACACACTGCGACATTAAAGTTGTGGAGTGTCGGTAATTTTCTCCCCCTCCCCCTATTGTATAAAGCTTTACATAGTCTTTTTTCTTTTTGTTGAGTGTCGATGATTCTTTCATTTTTCTCCTTTTCATAAATACAAAGATAGAGATCACCCGTTCAATCCTCGCAATCAGCATGTCCCCACTAACACATATACCACTACCATTACGGATTCGTATCATATATGAAGACGATGATATAGTTGTAGTGGCCAAGCCACCTCATTTACGGACCGTTCCAGGAAATGCGGCGGAGCCACTAACACCACAGCAACCCCAATATTCGGCCTCTCAAGCTTGGAAACACGTCGTTTGTAACTATGCCAAGACCCTGACACAGCCCCAAGATGAGATTGATACCTTCTTATGTCAAATATCACAAGTTGACCATTATGCCAAGTGTCTTCCGCACAAATGGAAACCCTTTCAATCGTTTGTGAAACGAAATTGGTCCAAGTACGGGGCGTCGACCTTTGCCGCCGTGAACAACAAGAATGAAGATGTCACAATAACACTCTTGCCCCGTATCTTTCAACGATTGTCGAACGCACAGCGACGTCTTTTGCCGAAAGCTACGAGTCCCGAAGAATCCGTCTTGGGACAACTGTGCTTACTGTATCCGACGACTACTGCCAACCAGTGGCATATTGTGCATCGCCTCGATTGTGCCACATCGGGTGTTTTGGTGGTGGGACGGACGTCTTTAGCGGCCGCGGCCTTGTGTCGTGCTTGGCGGGAACGTCTTGCCGTGCAAAAAGTATACTGGGCCAAGGTACATCGACTTCCGGCCGATCGCACCGAGGAATGGCAAACCATTAACGATGCCTTGAAACCTTCACCAAACGAACGTTTAAAATGGGAAATTTCGACAGACGCCGATGCCAAAGAATGCACGACGCTGTGGCGACGAGTGAACGACGACGATCATTATTTGGAATTGAAACCCATCACGGGCCGCACCCATCAATTGCGGGTCCATTGCGCGGCGCATTTTGGAGGAATTGTGGGAGATACTTTGTATGGAAATGAAAAGATGACCGCCAACGACTGTATTTGCATGCGTATCAACTATCGTTTCCTCATCCCCGTACCCAGGAGCCAGTTACGTTTGTGCAAGATCCCGAGTGGTGATTGGTGAGCAGGGGCATGTCCGTCTGGTACTTATCCATTAATTGTGGATTTTGATTTCACTGTAATGCGAACAGTGAGTAAATACAAGGCGCACCTACTATTCCGCCGTCACACTCACACACACACGGCAATGATGCGAATGATAAACGCGAGGATGAATTATTTGATTATTGCTTCTTCTATAATACTTTAGATGTTCGCATCCTTTCCGTTCCTTTAACAGTACACGTACTTACACAAGAGATGACACAGTCAGCAAAGAAGGAAACCAGCCAGCACCCACGCTTATTGCAATGGTGGTGCAACATCGATGACGCATTGCCGCGCATCTCCGTCGGAGGACTCGATGTTTCCTTGACACTGGCGTCGGCCGTCTTTCTCGGATGTGTTCGTTATATCGCCGAATTTGTCATGGTCACCATCTTTGGATGGCCGGCCGTATCATTCGTCACCAAGACGGCATCCGCCAGTGTCCCCGCCATGTTGCATTCCTCCCTCTTGGTACCTTCCTTGTGGCAAACCTTTCGTATTCATCGGTATCGACCGAGTGAATCCCTCGCGGAAGCACCGGCCTTTTATCAACACGCCGCTACCTGTTTGCTCCAATTCTGTACCGGTTATATGCTGTACGACTGTCTCCTCAATGTATTGTGGTTGAATTGGACCATGGATAGCATTCAAGGCGATGCGCTCATGTTCTTGGGTCACCACATTGCCACCACGCTCTATATGACCTTGTGTCGGATTCATCGTGCGGGACACCAATCGGCTTTCATTTGCATGTTTTTGGGAGAAATGACGAATCCGTTGCACAATGCGTACTTTATTGCGATTGCGGCCCAACAATTGGAGTGTTGCAATGGTCCGCTCAGTCAACAATTGTATATGATGATTGAATACGCATTTAGTGTGGCGTACGTAGCCGTGCGAGCCTTGGTGGCGCCCTTCTTTTTTGTGCACGCGACCTTTTCCTTGTGGTACGATCGCAATCCCCAAGTGCCTGTAATGACAATTGCCTTTTGGACCTTTTTGATTTGGTTGGTGGAAATTGCCAGCATTCCTTACATTCAAGATTGTTGGAATAAAATAGTAGTAGGACGATCTATGGTGGGAACGGCAGAATTATAATCGAAAAAACGCATGGCATGGGTCGCTCTAGAATGAATGCTAGAAACGCTTAGAGTCTTACTTGTTAAACCTAAAGGTCTTTCGCTTTGCGCTCTTCAAAGTCGCAATGTATGATGTTCCAAGCTTCTCGCTCGATTTTACTGAAGCAAAAGGATGTCGAGAGCGAGACGCCAACGAATCGTCCTTTAGCGCTTAAAGTGCCTCCATCGATTTATCATCATCCCCTTCGTCTTCCTGCTTTTCGACAACTTTCTTCTTTTTGGATTTCTTACCGCTATCTCTAAGCTTTTTCATTTGCTTGACTGATTTACTGACTAGTTCTTCAAAGTCCGGCATAGCTTGGGGCGGTTTGGGTTTCACGCCGGCATTTAGAAAGTGCTGCACAAATTGTTCGGGGACATCACGCAGAGCAGCCGCAGCACAACGACTGGCACTGCCATGGTAGTCGTTAAATACCACAAACTGCACAACGTCCAACGCTACTGGGACACCATTGGAATGCCGCAATTTACCCGATTCGTCGCCCATGAGCTTCTCAATATTCTTGAAACTCTTTCCACCCACACCAATGATTACAATAGAGAGTGGTGCGTCTTCGGCAGAGGAACACACCGAGTCGATCGTTTGCTGTAAATCGCTGATTTCTCCCGTCGATAGGATCACGAGAGTCGTATAGCAGTGATGTTGCTGATTGGATCGGATCGCCCGATACATGGCCGCTTGGACTACATGTCGCATTTCGGCACGAGGTCCCAAGGTAAAATACGGATTGTCGGGGGCGAAGAAAATGTCGTACGCTTGCACGACCGCGTCCGACGTTGCTAGATTTTCTCCCATAATAAAATAAGGCTGGTGGGCGCCATTGATCAGACCTCCATAACCCCACAGCGTAAAGGGATTGACTGTGTGGAACGATTCATAGATACTGGCAATTTTCAGTATTGCGGCCTGGTAATCTGTCACGGGAGCGGACACATGGTTGAATGATGAGAAGCGGAATTTTTCAGAAAGTCGCAGAGTCAAGGGACACACTTACCATTCAGCCACGTATGTGTATGGAAATGATAATTGTTTTCTTCCCGCATATCTTCCCCGTTACCAAACGAGCAATCGACGGCAAAAATTAAGTCCATCTTGCAGCCACCCGACACGTACTGCATCATACTAGGAATTTCGACAATCGCACCCTTAAGAACTTTGAGACAACCAGCCTTTTTCAACTTGGTACCGCCCAATATTTTTCGCTTTTCAAACATAACATCAAACATGGGTATACCACGCTTTGCTTTGTGGACGAGTTCGTCGACGGAGGTTTCGACGAAACCAGCCAATTCATCTGCAATCGAAATGGAGAATGAGCATATCAATGATCACAAGGAAGAAAAAGGCGCGATTATTACAAGTCAAGAGGGGGTACACTTCATTACACCCACGTACCTGGAGTAAATCGATTCCAATCCCAAATAGTGATTTTCAGTGGGGTCGTGGGATCGTCACCACACAACAACTGCAACGGCAACCTTGCAACATTCCAGCATGGATCTTGGTCGTCCTTCATCACTTCTGATTTCCATATTACCTTCCAGGTCTGATCTTCTGTATTCAGTTTTTCCAGTGTAAAGTAAGGATCAAAGTGATCAATAGAGTCCAACATGGTTTTGGCAACGTTTACTTTGTCGATTGTTTTCAGCGCATTTTTGGCCAAATGAACTTTGTCAATTTGTTTCAGTACATCCTGCACTTTATTTTTACGTTCCAGCAAACCTAGCCCCTGTCCCGAGAATCGAAATTCCAGCACCTCCCTGGTTTCGAGAATTTCGACCCCTGTCAAAATTAAAAATGCGTTTCCTTTTTCCAGCGGACGCGCTATAGAGCATCCATTGGCCCCGAGCAACTCACCCAACGTAAAAACATATCCCCCAATAAAGTCATGCTCTTTCAAATCGGATGCATACCGCAAATCTTCGTCGTAGACTCGCACAACGTACGTTTGCTCAATGTTGAATCGGTATTCCAATCGAAAGGTCGTGCTGAATTTTGGATTTTTGTTTTCTCGTACAACTTCGGTTCTACCGATTTCTTTTTCCTGACGTGCGGGTAGTCGGCTGACGCCTTTCGCACCCTCGGATCGAAACCCCGGCGGCACTTCCCAGACTCCGCAAAAGGCGTTCGCTTGACTGAAACTATCCTTCTTGGGCAGTCGGCGGCACTCTATCACTAAATCCAGTTTAATGGATGGTGCTGTAATGCGCGAATCCCATGCCAAGCGCGAGTTCTGGCGTTTCAGCTTGCCACGCCGACCTCCCCTGACCCTTGGATTGCTTGAGCTTCATCATGGGATTCAGCATCATTTGGTTGATGACTTTTTGCGGAAGCATCGTGAGATTCACGCAATTTGCGGCTCTATCTAAACGACAATGCTTTCTAACAGGTATCCCCTCTGTCACGTCGGATCCGCAGTATGATAGACGTGCAACAACCACAAACAGTTATTTATTTGAGAACAATGAAGGTATTGTTGTAAACCATCTCATTCAAGTCGGCCCGAAGGTGCGTATAATAAGAAAGTCATCATTCATCATTCATCATCGAAAAATTTTGGCGCAAAGAGTCATTTTCGGTGTCCACGTTTCACGTTTCATGATAATGTCGCAGTGACTACTGACATTGGCTTGTTTCGTCATAAACATGACCAAATCCAATATCGAGTCTTGTTTGAGTCAGATTGCCACCACTGCCACGTTGGTGCCACGTTTTTCGAAAGCCAGATGTCCATTCCCCAATCGCAAAGCGAACCGCCAACTGCCGGTTGAAGTGCGCACGACAGTTTTGCTGACGTTCAAACGACTATCCTTTTAGAAAGTAAAACCAACCTGTCATTTCTGAGAAACTTCAATGCAGCCTTCGCGATTTGACCGTGTCCTTTCCTTTCATCAGAAACGAACCAACTGCCAACAGAATACAGAGAGTGCTTTTGAGCACAAGTAAGTTAACGTACTTCAACGTACATTGCATCATTCTCGCATCACGGCTCACATTTCCCCTTTATCGATATTTCTTTCCAAAACGGAATGGCACATCCTTTTTGATGATTATTTGTCCGCATTGTCATTCTTTTTCATACCTTCCTTTTTCATATCCTCCCCAAACCTGCAGAATGGCGTCTGAGATCCACTTTGATGTCTATCAAGAAATATTGGACGCATGTCGGCCATTTTATGCGTTCGACGACCAAAGACAGGACTATTACGGAATGGAGCAGAACATTCCACCCCGACTGGAGGATGGTTTGCCAAAGTCCACCGAAAAGACATGCAAGGTACGTTCGTGCAGGGAGTGCTCCACTTTTCCTCTTTCCAGGTAAAATCCACAATGCATCGGCCTCTCATGGATTCATTCGATTTGTCGGTCCTACAGGGCGATCGACCGATTACACCACAGTCGACGTTGAATTGCTAATCGGAGAAAAGTGTTATTGATCCTATAGGTTAAGCTCCAAATTCCCTGAGGTGCTAATTATTCTACAAGAGACAAAATTCGCTTGACTTTGGCTTCTTTTTGAATTTTAGATAGAGTTCCTCGCTAGTTGACGACTCATTGTCATATTTCCGAAATGCTTTGCAATCCGTCTTAGCTGCCAGGAGCCTACATTACTTCCACGTTGTATGCTTTTCTCTCAAAGGCAATGTTTGCTTGGTACACGTCGACAATGGCCGATCATATTTCTTTTGGCGTAGCCACTCTGCCTCGCTTCGCCATCCACGGTCGGCACTGGACCAACACTCGAAGCAGGTGGCATCCACGCGACGATTTCATGCCATGATGCAATACTAAGAAACAAAAGTTGTCTGACTTGTTTCTCTTCCCTCGTCTCTAGCTTGAGATCTTTAGTTCCCACCAGTCCTGAAAATCTTCGAATGTGTGTGCAAGTCCACAAAATGACGTTTTGAAACTGCGCCGGCTGTCGCCAGATGGACGGAAAACACGGAAGCCGAAATTTGGTAATGTCGATACGAAAGAGTAGAAAGGCGAAAGGCTTTGTCCAATTTTCCGATGCGAAACTGACGCAAAATGCAACCCAGACGGAAATGAAATGCCGCAACGACATTGTCTGGTCACCCTTCATTTTTTCTGCAAGAAAACGAAACATTTCGATCATCATGACCATGATGTTATGATGCAAACGTCTGCTGCTCCTAAAAAGACTATTAATATCGAAGCCGAGAATCAAACAGCCAAGATCATAAAGGGAAATCGGTATCGAAGAACCTAGAACAGTGAAATCCAGAATGCTTTCTATACACGTTACAAAGCGAGCCGTTTGCGTACTATGCCTGACTGTTTTAAAAACGTCAGTTTCGGAGGGATTTCTCTCAGCCCCCTTTAAAGCCGACCTTCTTGTTGCCCGATGTCGTCTCCTTCAAAACCCTACTGTACGGTATCCCCCCGCCTTGACAATAGTACGATCGAGCACCGAAAGCCCCCAAATAACTACAATATCCACTCGTTATCTCGTCGTAGATGCCTTGCTGACCAAAAAAATCATCGGATCCCATCGAACAACTCTCGCGCCACCCGCAGTTTGTCACTCTCTCGACACGAGACCGGGCCTTTTGCCGAAGACTCCTCACTACCGTACAACGGCGAAAGGGACAAATTGAAAAGGTCCTCGACCACTGTCAGACGCAAAAGAATCGTCGCACGAAAGAAGAGTGTTTACTGCAAACCGTCTTGGCGGTCGGGGCGGCCCAACTTTTGTTTCTGGAGACTCCGGCGCATGCGGCCGTCAAAGAAACCGTCGATGTGTTGCGCATGAATTTTAAGGATAGGAAAGCTATCTCCGAAACGAAAATCAAATTTGTGAATGCTCTATTGCGACGATTGTCGCGGGAAGGTCCCACGTTGTTGGCGGAATGCAGTAGTGTTGAAGACAATGCAGCGCCATGGTTAATTGAGTCATGGAAGAAAGCTTGGGGAGAAGAGGCGACGCACAAAATTTTGGAGGCATCGATGGTCGAAAGTCCGCGATGTATCACCGTTAAAGGGTATATTCCAGGACAATCGAAGAGCGTCTTGGAAGAGATTGCGGGGACGTTTGAGAATGCGACAATCTTACCACAAGGATCCATTCGTATCGACCATCCTCCGTCGGGGCCCATCTCGGATTGGCCCGGATACGAGGAGGGTACTTGGTGGCTACAAGATGTAGCAGCAACGATTCCGGCCATGGCTCTTTATCAAGAGTTGAGTAGAAAGGGGTCTGCTCAAGGACAACATGTCGTGGATCTGTGTGCTTCTCCAGGTGGGAAAACGGCCCAACTTTCTAGTTACGGATTCGGTAGTGTCACGGCAGTTGAGATCTCCAATCGACGCTCTAAGCGTTTGAAAGAAAACAAAGAGCGTTTGAATATGGATTGGGATATTCATATAGCGGACGCTTCCCAATGGCAGACGGATCAAAAGATCCAAGGGATTTTGGCGGACGTTCCGTGTACAGCTACCGGGACCGCCAGTAAACGACCCGATGTACTGCGACGTGACGCGAGCTATGATGATCTTCTTCAAACACAATTGGACATTACGTGCCATGCCATTGACAATCTTTTTGGATGTGGGCGGCTGCCTCGTGTACGCCACATGCAGTTTGCTTCCCAACGAAAGTGAAAATCAAGTAAAGCAATTATTAAAACGGAAAGCAGGATCAAAAGTCGAAGTGATTCCCTTCCAAGAGGGCGACATTCCTGGCTTTGACAAAGCCATTGACAGAAATGGATTTATTCGAGTCATTCCAAGTGTAAACACCGATGAAGTTGGCCAGTGCGATGGTTTTTTCGTTGCAAAGCTAAGAAAGATAGAGTGATAGATATTCTGGTCAAAAATTTCTTTTCTTATTCACTAGATGACCATACTTCATCACCCTCTTCGGGAATATATTCGTCGCCAAGCTCTTCGTCTTCGAGTAACATCCAGTCATCAAGATCCCCAAACCCAACTAATTCTTCGGTGTCGACATCCAAGAATCCACCCTCTTGGAACGGCCTCCAGAGCGTGTCGTCCTCTTCATCGGTCTTTACAGCCACTCGGGATTTCGAAGCAAACATTTCTTCCGCCTCGATTAATTCGGGTGGAATGTAAGGATTGGTCAAATTTGGTGAAAATTCAAAATCGTACTTGTCGATCATGATAAGATCTCCATCTTCGGCGCCTCGACGGGATAATTCACTGCTGATTCCCAAAGCTTCCAACTGCCGGCCGAAACGTTCCACGGCTTCCGGGTACTCCCAATGTGTCATTTTGGCAATTTGCTCAATGTGCTGTCCAGATATGCGCCATTGTCCAGGATAGGCAGGATCAGAAATGATTTCGTAATCATCACTATCATACTCCAAGCCTGCCTTAGACAAATCGACTTCCGGCAGCGGCGGTAAATCTGGCTTGGGTTGCGCCGCCACAAATTTACTGAGCCGAGACATGAGTTGACTGACGTTCTCGGTGGTGGCCGCTGAAACGGGCAGCACTCGAGAATGTCCGGCTGCCTCACGAAGGCTTTGCAACAACTCTTCTTCTTTCTCCTTTACTTCAGGAACATCGACTTTGTTCAAAATAACAACCTGTGGTTTTTGTGCCAGGAAATCATCATATTGCTTCAATTCGTTATTGATCGTAATGAAATCGTGCACCGGATCTTCCGATGTCCCGTCGACTACATGTAACAAAACCTTACACCTTTGCACATGTCGTAAAAAGGCACCGCCCATACCTGCACCTTCCGAGGCTCCTTCAATCAGCCCCGGAATATCACATAGCACCAAGCCAGCGCCGTCTCCGACATCACAAACTCCCAGATTCGGAACAATCGTTGTAAACGGATAATTGGCAATCTTGGGACGCGCTGCGGAAGCTGCCGCCAACAAAGTAGACTTTCCCGCATTCGGCATACCCAGAAAGCCAACATCGGCCACTAAACGCAGTTCAATACTCAACCAGCGCGACGCTCCCGGTTCTCCTCGTTCCGCTAATTTCGGTGCTGTCCGACGCTGTGTCATGAACGCTGCATTTCCTCGTCCACCACGCCCTCCTTTGGCAACTAACAGTCTTTCTCCGTGTGTTCGCAATTCACCAGCCAGCTTTTGCGTGGTCAATTCACGGACTACCGTTCCCGGCGGAACACGCACGATAGTGTCATCCGCACACTGACCATCCTTATTCTTTCCAATGCCATTTTTTCCCTGTGAACCAAAAGTCGAGTAAGATACTAGAATAGAATATGATTCTGTTCCTCGAGGGGGAAAATCCATGGATGTCCTTACATTCGACGCGCGGACATGAATCTTTTGCCGCAACATCATTAAAGTATTCAAGGATTCATCACATTCCAAATAAACACTCCCACCACTGCCTCCCCGTCCCCCGGACGGTCCGCCCAGCGGTGCACCCTTTTCTCTACGAAACGCGACGGATCCGTTTCCACCATCTCCCCCCGAAACATGCAGTCGAGCCGTATCAAAGAATTTCCATTCCGGATCATCGTTGTTGCTCTTGCCGTTCTTTCGACGAAACGTATCACTGTATTTCTTTTGTTGATCAACTTTATCCGCATCAAATAGTGAGGCAGCAAGTGTTCGTGTGATTCGTTTTGTTGTTATAACAAACGATTGTGCGTCAGGAACGATCAAAAGGATGGATAGCATCCATAGGGCTCTTCTTTGAGACGATATCCGTCTATTGTTTCGTTCTGTCCTCATTCTTCAAAACACAATCAACACTTTCGTAGGACGTCTTCTTTCTATTATGCAGTAATCTTATAGCGTTTGTTAGCTTACAATTGACTATCAGAATTCGAACAACGCATTTCTATAAAATAAAAATGAAAAAGAAAAACACATCATCGTCGTCGCATCACTTTGCATTTTCCGTTTCGATGGTGGTAACCGTGGTAACGTCTGACGGACAGACGCTCGCGGGTCGTTCCGCGCCAACCGATTTTTCTTGGAAATCCGACGTTAGGGCATTTCGTTTCCTTTCCTTCGATCATTCCTGAACATCTTTTGCTGTTCACATATAGTTTTATTCAAAGAAGACAGCAGAATGCGATTATTGACACACAATTCTTTGAAAAACAACTCCGCCGCAGCCAAAGGCAAAGGATTTCCGTTAAAAGTGACCGTCGCCCAAATTCGCGTTGACGAGCAGGACGGCATCGACGACGATACCAAGATTAGTTTTATCCAGGGCATCTTACCCAACCTCGATTGGCCGGCTCTCGTGGCGGCGAGTCAAGCCATGGGTATTCCGACACTGCCTCCGGCATTGACGGAGGATCTGGCCGAGAACCGCGTCTTTCTCGTGGCCTTGTATCATGTGTTGATGAATGTTCATCTGGTACAAGGAATGTTAACCTGTCCGGTGACGGGTCGAGAGTTTGTCGTACAAAACGAAATACCAAACATGGTACTGGAAGAAGAAGAATGTGAGGCAGTTCGGTTCTGAAAATGGAGTGACGGCAGAGTGGACAATCAATTCAATATCTTGGCTGACCACCGTCAAGAGGACTAGAAAGGCACACCAGAGTTCAATATGTTCGTTGCGGGCAAGAAAAGACAGCGCATGCATACGGCTGGTATGACTCTCCAAGATGACCAATGATGGCTTCTGGTCCTCTACATGGTATCGACAATCAATGAATAATCCTTTTCAAAATAAGTCAAGTTGGTCATCGATATTTACTCAAGAAAACGAGACAAGTTCCAGATCTATCAAAGCGCACTTTGCTGCGATCGCACTTTGCAATTTCGTTGTATAGCAAGTAATAGCGCAGCTTTTCATTGTATTTTCGGTCGTTGGCTGAATATATCCAAAGCAGTTTGCTGACATTGCTGAACCTACGCAGACGATCGATTTTGGACTAAGAAGGAATAAAACCAAGTTGTAGTTATGTTCTTGTAGCGAAACGCGAAACAGAAACAAACAAAGCATGACACGCGATGCGACAAGTTGTAACATTTGTGAGTTTGTGAGCGTTAATTGTGTACCTGCTGCCTGGTACAGTACCTGGTACTTGGTACCAGTATAGTAGAGGCCGCCGGCCGCACTCATCCTTCTTTCGTGAGACTGGGTCGTGGAAAGGCAAAAGGATCTTTTCTTTCTAGGTGATCGATGTGATTATGAGAATGATTACCTCTCATACACTATAAACAAATCATTGCAATCACAAACTCACAAAGTCGATCGCTAGAACAGCAGCGGAGCGCAAACAGCAAGAACCTTCTGTTCGAAAACGTGAACAAATTACCGCTCTCTCTAGCGAAATAATGACGCCGTTGCTTGATACGCCCGACGACTTGTTCTCGAATCATATTCTAAAGTATCTTACTGTCGCTGACCTTTGTCGCTTACGACGTGTTTGTCGCAAATTTCATGATCCCGAGAGAAATGTCGTACTCAAAGAATTCATGGCAAGAGATGAAGGTTTGACTCTGTCACAACAATATGCATCCAACAGTGCCTTTCTATCTCTTTTTAACTGCCGTGAAAGAGTCACTTGGTTTCAACGATGCAGTGACTTTGCCTGGGAAATGACACGACAAGCATTACGGCACCAATCCGAGTACGTTTTGTGTCGAGATCCCGACTGCCCGTACGTGAATCTACACGCCCGAGTTCCACGAATCGCCAATGGACTCCGCAATGGAAAAAACTACATGTTCTTTGCACAATTCACCTGTCAAGAAAATTTGCTATGGGAAGGTTTCTTGCAGGATTACAATCCTTTATCCGATTTGACCAGTCCTATCCGTGAGCTGATCGCTCCCGGTGAGCCGGCAGCCGATGCGTTGGACGATCGATTCGTTGATTTTTACGATAACTTTGTGGTTGAATCCGACGTCCGGTTTCATCTGGACGCACGGAATGTAACGAATTTGACCAAAGACCTAGTCCGCTCCGATCTTCACGTCACACTGATCAGTTTGATTTATTCTCCCGGTGGATCGTCACCCGAGTTACGACTGCACTACTCGTCCCAGGGAATTCAGTTGAAATATCCTGAGCCTCCGAGTCTCAACCATTCCATTTCGATCGATGTCTTGATGGATCAAGACGTGATGTCGCATTACCGGAAGCATGATGCGTACGCGACGCCATTCTTGTTGTGGAGTGCGGAAAATCATCTTTTCACGGTGTCCATGCTGTACAATTTCGAACATGTTCGAGAAGCCGATCAACGAGCGTCTGGTCAAGCTATCAATCTCGGTTTTAGGGACTTTCTTCGTGCCATTGATGAGCAATATTTGGGATATCATCACGACGAAGGATAGCTGAGCGAACATATGTTGTGAAATGCAAGAAATGAACTGCCACATCCATTTTGTGACTTCAAAACCACGAATAATCTAGTGTTCTACGTTTGCTATGCAACTTGCTAATGCGCCTAACTTTCAAAATGTTCTGGTCGATCAACTGAGAATGTAGCATAGAATCCCTGCCTTTGGTTTTTCTAAAAGTGCGAATCATACGGTAGTGAAATAAATCAGTATTAATCCTTATCTTGTGCTGTCTTCTTGACTCCTCGAAGACGTCCGGTTCGACGGGCCGCAATCAAACCCACCTTGCGACCGGCCGGACGTTCTCGTCCCACCGTCGAAGGTCGACCAATGTGCTGGTGGTTACCACCACCGAACGGGTGCTCTACGGGGTTCTTGGCCACACCACGAATCTTGGGCCAGCAGTTGCGTTTGACGGCATACTTGTGGTAGGCGGCACCGGCTTTGAGCAAGGGCTTGTCGGTACGACCTCCTCCGGCCACGATACCAATTTGGGCCCGGACCGTGCTGGGGACGGTCTTCTTTCCACCACTGGGCAGACGCAATTTGGTGGTACCCTTTTCATCATCGTGCGTGACGACAACGGCAAAGCATCCACTGGCACGAGCAAACGAACCGCGGTCACCGGCCAATGTTTCAACGTTGCACACAATGGTTCCCTCCGGAACTTGACTCAAGGGCAGGACATTTCCGACACTGAGCGTCGCCTTCTTTCCGCAGTAAATGAACTGTCCCGTGTACATACCCTCCGTGCAGATGAATAGTTCTGTGTTGCGTTGGTAGCGATAGGCATCACGGAATTGGACCTTGGCCACGGGGGCACCACGACCGGGATCGTGTAGAATTTCCTTGACCACACCGCGAATGTATCCGTGCTTTTCGGCGTAATCAAATTGTCGGAGTTTGACGGCTCCTTTTCTAGTGCGCGTGTGCGCCTTGAAGATGGGCGACTTACCCTTACGTTGGGCCTGAAAGGGAGAAAGATGGATGGATTAGTGCTTTTGGTTGTTGCAACAAACTAATATAAATACAAAGAAAAAGTGACGCGGGTGCGGTTCCTGCGTTCCTACGTCCCACCAACAATTCTCTTTCTTGCTACATTTGCATTGCAGACAACATACCTGGACGTATTTACCCATGGTGTATTCGAATAATCAGAGGAGCGACAACGATGCTCTGATCGCGTTGCGTTATTTTGTTTGCAAAAGGTGTTGATTTTAGTAAAGAGGTAACAGCGATGGGGGTGGCGGACGGACGTATTCAAGAAACCTCTTCAATAATTCTAACCTTACTGGAGACAACGCAAGTGCGGACCGACACCACGCGCGCAAGCCGTCCTCCACGCCGGCCAGACAGAATTCGAAGAATTTAGATACGCGAACGAGCGCGGCTCTCTTTTTTCCCTCCACACGGTGAAAAACGCATCGCATTGCCAAAAAAAGTTTCGAACAAAATAAAAATATCACCCTCTGGACAAGACGGCCTGTCGTTCTTCAATTCCTTCTTTCACTGTGAACCATGAACGTGATTGGGTTGATTCCGAAAAGCAACAAGAATGCGGAAAGTAATTTGCCTTCTCTCAATTGGTACGATACGACACCCAATTATGAACTTTCGCTCGATCAATTTGAAGTGTACGCCTTGAAGCGCCTCAAAGTAAGTCCTCTTTTCGAGAGACTCTCGGAAACTGCATTCATCTCACACACTCCTCGACAAGGTCCTCCGCAAAATCGAACAAATTAAAATGATGAAAGTGACACCCGACATTATTCGACAAAAATTGGATCAAATCATCAAGCAAGAAGATTTGACCGATCACGACATGGATGAAGCTTCGCATTTCATTTTACGTCTTTCCTACTGTCAAACGGAAGAATTGCGTCGTTGGTTTCTCCAACAAGAAGCGGCACTCTTTCGTCATCGTCTCCAGGCCTTGACGGAACAACAGTTGGCGCACGCCGTGCGAAAATACGCGCAACTGCAACCCATTGCGGCGGCCGAAAAAGAAAAAGTATCGCGATGCGTTGCTCCAATTCACGACACCCGTCGAATTCCAAACGGCACAATTCTATGCGGTCCCCTTTACGCAGGCATTGTCCTTGTTGGCGACGCGACAATGTTTCTTGCGGGCCGGATCGGCCTACGTTCCGCAATCCAAGGTACTCACCATTTTGGAAGCCAAATTTCGGACCGATCTGGCTCGCTTCTTGGCGTTACTGGCCAATGCGGGATCCTTCCAAGCGGCCCAAGATGCGGAAGCCTCACGGATCTTTCCGTTGCTCAAAAACATGCACCGGGCGCTCGTGCAACCCCGGGAACAACAAATGCATTTGCCGGAAGGACAAGTCTTGACGGCCGACAATGTGGAGCAATTCACGTCCAGCATGCCATTGTGCATGCGTCAAATTCATGCCGGTCTCAAAGCCGATCATCATCTCAAATATCAAGCGCGATTGCAGTACGGATTCTTTTTGCGCGGGGCGCAACTGTCCCTCGAAGATGCCCTCCTGTTTTTTCCAACGCCATTTTCAAAAAAGTCACGAACGAAAAATTTCAAAAGGAATACGCGTACAACATTCGTCACATGTACGGAAAAGAGGGCGGCACGAAAGATGGTCGCAAGGAGGGACAGTTGGGATACGGTTGCTCCAAAATTATTGGTGGTTTGGTGGCGCCCAGTTCGGCGAACGAACACCACGGATGTCCGTTCAAACACTACGACGAGCAGAATTTGCATCGATTGTTGCAGAAATTGAACATTGGTGACGAGAAAGACCGACGTGAAATCTTGCAGCAGAAGAAAATGCAACAATACCAGTTGGCTTGTTTGAAACACTTTGAGGTGACCCACCCGAACGCCTTTTCGTCCGATGTGCCCATGGACAATGTAGGGAACCATCCGAATGCTTGGTTCCAGGCCAGTGTCGCCTACCAGAGCAAGTTCCAGTCGACGAGTAATCCTTCACAGCCACCGAAAGCGGTGTCTCCGTAAGGAACGAACGAATGTAGTCCAACAGCGAATAGTAAGAAAGCAATAACAAGCAATATCTATTAAGCCGCTGCGTCATCATTGCCCGTTTGGCTACTTTTTCGTCGTCGCTTTTTCTTGGGCCCTTCCGTTGTCGTTCCTTTCTTCTTACAACTCAACGGATTCGGTTCTTTGGCTTTGCGTTTGCGTCGGACCGTCGGATGACCCTGTTGTTGTTGTCGTTCTTGGCGTTCGTGCTGCACGACAACTTGTACCAAGCGCTGTTCGGATTCCGATACCGATCCTTTCCATTTGGATTGTTCTGTCGCACGGGCTTGGACCGTCGCCGCTTTAGAAGGTTGCTCCAATAACAATACGGATCCACGAGCCAGGCGAATAATCGGGACACCACCCATAGTCCGCAGTGCATCCAGTAAATCTTCATCGTGGGATGCGACGAAATACTTTGGTCGATCTTGTTGTGTCGCGTGGTAATGGCTGGTCGTCGTCTGTTTCGACGCACTTACGCCTGCTGCCGTCCAATTCCAAATGTCTTGGGCAGCTATACCCAGCTTTTCCAAGGAATTTTCATTCGAAGCTCTATCATTACTAATAGTCTCATGCTTGGGAAGAATGCTGGCACAATTCTTGTGTGCCCATTGTTGGGCTTCTTCCAACAAAACTTTCTTGTCGGGAACTTGGTTCGCCAATCGCTCCAATTCGTCCAACGACGACTGTGTCACATGCAATTGATAAGAAGCATGTTGTAGCAATCGATCCAAACGTTCCTGCAACGGTAAATTGTATTTGACGAGAGCAACTAAAAAGGTCCCATCCAACAGAATGTGATAAGGTGCTCGAATGCCTTGGGTGCGTTCAAAGAATTGCAAGGTTTTGCGAGCCGCTTTGGATCTGCCGTATCTCATTTTCTTTTCTTTTGCGACACAGCCGAAGAGAAGCAAAGAGGCGTTGTATAATAGGCACCCAAGGATAATAACTGGAACAATAAGAACAACGAAATGCTTATTTTCTTCGAAACGTTTTCGTTCGTTTAGTGGAAATCAACGCAGTCGGTCTGTCCGTATTACGTGTAAATGGCATTTCATAAACACACGTGACCGAACTTCTCACGACTAAGCTACTGGTACTAGAACTCCAAACATGCTTTACAGACCAATCTAACGTGCAATAACTATTCTCTTGATTTTAAAGTTCATCACTGATCATGACAGTTTCCTCCTGCACTTGATATCCATTCGGATTCGTCGATTGCCATCGCCACGTATCTTGACACATTTCCTTCACGCCCAGTTCGGCTTTCCATCCCAAAAACGTCTCGGCGACACTCGCATCCGCATAAACGGTCGCCACATCTCCTGGACGACGGGGTCCAACGTCATAGGGGACGGGCTTCCCGGTGGCTTCCGCCATGCCTTGGACCAATTGCAAGACGGAAACACCGTGACCCGTTCCCAAATTCACCGCCTTACAACCCACCGGTTCACGATACAATTTATCCAACGCCGCCACGTGACCTTTCGCCAAATCGACAACATGAATGTAATCCCGCACACCGGTCCCATCCGGTGTGTCATAATCATTCCCAAAGACGGTCAATTTTTCCCGACGACCGACACAGACTTGGGCAATGTACGGCATGAGATTGTTGGGGATGCCCTGGGGATCTTCTCCGATGCGTCCCGAGGGATGGGCCCCAATGGGATTGAAGTACCGCAAAATCAAGATTTGCCAGTCCGGATCGGCCGCGTGCACATCGCGCAAAATTTCTTCAATGAACAATTTCGTGCGGCCGTACGGATTCGTGGCCTGCAAGCGGGCCGTTTCGACCAAGGGTAACATTTCGGGTTCTCCGTAGACGGTGGCCGATGAGGAAAAGACAAATTTCCGGACCTGACGTTCTTGCAACAGTTCCAACAAGTTCACGGTGCCACCAATATTGGAATCGTAATACGCCAACGGCTTGGCGACCGATTCTCCCACCGCCTTGAGGCCGGCAAAATGAATGCACGACGAGATTTGGGGAAATTCTTCGAACACAGAAGTCAAACACGCCTTATCGCGAATGTCGCACTGTCGAAACACCAACCGCTCTGGATCGGTTTGGACGAGTTCTTGGACGCGTCGCAAGGATTCTTTCGAGGAATTTTCCAAATTATCCACCACGACGACGCGATATTGGGCATCCTTGTCTTGTAACAACTCCAAACACGTATGAGAACCAATGTATCCGGCTCCGCCAGTGACCAAGACGGTGCGTTGCGGTGTCGCCAAGGCCATGGCCCACGAGAAACCAAAGATCAAGTAGAACAGACATCTTCTTGGAAAATGGCACAAATTGAAATGCTTCCACATGGTTAAGAGTGTCTTTCTTTTTAAAGAGAGAGAGAATGCTGTCGAAAGAAAGAATAAGAGCCTGCTCACACTCGCCGACGACCACGGCACTTCAATTTTTCATAAGTGTCATCGTCGCGTCTGCGTTTTCTCGATCGATCGCGATGGTGTTGCAACATGACGCATTGATCGTGAATAGCGCAGTCCACAGTTGATTTTTTATCCGCTTATATTTCTCGAAAGATATAGTCTAGGCAACGTTTGCGATAATTCCGTTTAAAGCTAGAACAACAACAACAACAATTTTACTCTTCCACGGACTTTCGTTTTTGGCTCTATCGACTGGAGAAATTTCGGTTGCGGTTACAAGATCATGATGGAATAGGTCGTAACTAATTTAGACGAATGAACTAGATTATCCCCTTCCGTGGATGGATGAAGAGATCGCGGACAATCAAATGATAATGTCCGTAATGCTGATTTAAATCACTTTTAGGGTGTTCAAATATTGAAATCATTTTTATTTTTGGCTAAGGATATTGTTTGTATTATTTGATATTGTGTCCGACTATCGACTTTCGTGCCACACACACTCTATTATTCTTTCACTTTCATTTGTTTGAGGGCCAAATCCCGCTGTTGCAAATGATAACTCCAATGGGATTGCGCCACGGGTCGTTTGCGTGCCCCCGTTTCCAGCCAATTGAGGGCCATGAGCAAACCGCCCGTCGCCGAGAAGGCACCGCCGATAATTAATAGAGTAAAGGCCGATTGGACGGGCATTTAAGAAAAAAAAAGAAATGTAGAAAAGGACAATGATAGAAGCAAAGTGTTGCTTTGCTTTTTTGCACTGCGCTCGCTGTTTGATTGCGTTTTGCGTTATAAACACGAAATTTCGCGTCGTACTACAGACAGACGGGAGTCAGCAGGACGCACAAAAAATGAAATAAATTTTATCCATCCAATTATCTACGAAACGCTCACAAACATTCTGGCTCTCATCTTCTTGCCTAATTCAAATCAAAATTGAGTTTGTATTCAATACCAGTTCTTTCATTGAGGTGCATGTTGGTACGTTTTCAAAGAATCAAGTGCAATAAGTATGTTCATCGGATAAGGATCAGGATCAGAATTTCGCTTCTCGGAACTTCGTTTGTACGTCGGTCGTCGGAGGACTTACGTCATTACATGCGTAGAACGAAGTACTAGAGATTCGGGTACAGTCGCCTCGATAGTTCGTCGTGGCGCGGTGCGTGAACTGAAAACCGATTGGCTGCCCTTTTGTACTATGAACGAACGAGTAGTCACTCTTTTTTGAAACGAAAAGAACTCTCTTTTTTCCTCTTATTCTCTTGCGTTTCGGGGTGCACTTCTTCTTTCTCACCTCTTCATTCATTATTTGTTAAAGACTTTTGGGTGGATTGCATCCTTGCTGCTGGTCGACTATCCTCCTTCATTACCGTTGCTGCTGAACATCACCGGTGGTCATCATCAAAATCATTCCTGCGACGAAGCTCCAAAAAACAATCTGCCCCGCGAACTGCAACAGCACCCATCAGAAAGAATGACTATTACTCCTCATATGATGGATAGCAATCCACAAACGAGCAGCGAACAGCTCGAAAAGGTACGTACGGTTGTCATTGTTAAGTCTTTCTCGTCTTACAATCACTCAATGCTGCGTTTGCTCCTACTTTCTCGAATAGGTCTGCATCATTGGAAGTGGCAATTGGGGATCCGCCATTGCCAACATTGTCGGAAGAAACTGTCAACGTCTTGCGTTTTATGAAGACGATGTCAACATGTGGGTCTTTGAAGAAATCATCGAAGACCAGCTCGGTAACAAAGTCAAACTCACCGATTATATCAACACACATCACGAAAACATCAAATACTTGCCCGGCATTCATTTGCCGACCAACGTCGTCGCCGTGCCCTCCTTGGAAGACGCCTGTCAGGGTGCGACTCTTTTGATCTTTGTGTTGCCACATCAGTTTTTGCCGCGATTGCTTCCGACGATTCGGCAAGCGGCGCATCCCAATTGTCGGGGCGTCAGTCTCATCAAAGGTCTTGGTACGTTTTTCGAGTGTGTGTTGTGTTATTAGAGTCACAACTACATTCGAATGCTCATCCTTCTTTATTATATATCTTCATTATATATAGACTTTGATGCCCAAACCAAATTACCCGTCCTCATTTCCCAGTCGATTGCGGACGCCATGGGTCCCCATTTCTCGTGCGGCGTCCTCATGGGGGCCAACGTGGCCAACGAAGTGGCGTTGGGACAAATGTGTGAATCCACCTTGGCGTCCGACTTTGGTCCACCGGCCGATGAATTGACGCGTTTGGTGTTTGATACGCCCACCTTCCGCGTGAACCATGTTCCCGATGTGGCGGGCGCCGAAGTGTGTGGCGCACTCAAAAATGTCATTGCCTTGGGGGCCGGCTTTGTCGATGGGGTCGGATTGGGGAGTAATACCAAGGCGGCCTTGTTGCGGGTCGGTCTGCGGGAAATGGCACAATTTTGTCACATGTTCTTTGATGGCGTACAAGATCGGACCTTTACCGAAAGTTGTGGCATGGCTGATTTGATTACGACGTGCTACGGTGGGCGCAATCGAAAATGCGCGGAAGCTTTTGCAAAGAGCGTTTGCAGGCCTCCCCAGCCGCCAGTCCTAAAGATGGTAATGATGATATTATCAGGTCGTCTTCTTGCAGCGAATGTGAAAGGTCGTGGGAGATGATTGAACGCAACCTGTTGAATGGTCAGAAACTGCAAGGAACACCGACCGCGAAAGAAGTCTATGCGCTGCTCGAATCGCGCAGTCTATTGCAGCAGTTTCCCCTCATGAGTACCATTCATGATATCGCCTTCCGCGGACGTTCGGTGGAAGAGATTGTGCAGGGGATCCACACGCACCGCAGCTCTCATCTATGACACACTTCAAGTGATAGGTTTCGAAGTGTCCCTTGTCCAAAGTAGTCATTGTATCATCGGTTCATCAGTCCAGCGTTTTGTCCTAAAAAAGACAAGCACCATTCTAATAGTAATCATCGTGAATAACGTATATATCTTTCTTGCAACGCATGATTTCGGTATTTTGGTGTAGTGCCTATGTATTGTGAGGTTCCTTCTCGCCAAACGATTCCATTGCAGGACTGTTAGCTCTACGAAAAGCAATGAATACAAGACGTTTGGTAAGCTTAATCACAGTTACTGCTGCATTTTGTGGAAACCAGATACGCTCTCGTACTTAGATTTCACCCATATCGGCGTGAAGGTAATCTTCTTCGGTCCCCGGGAGAAGATAACTGATATCTTCTCGGACAATGATGGGTCTTCCAAAAGAACTATCGTCCAAGACTGTAGTATCATGAGGATGCCGATCTTGATGGACCATATCATCCCAAAATTTCTGTTCGTGGGCCTGCCATACCTCAAAGCTGGAACCCGTCGACGCGGTGGTGTGTGTCGTTTTACTTTGACGACTGTTGTTTCCCTTGGAGAATTTACTATCATTGCCCGAACTCCGTACGCGCACCAACGGCTGTTGTTGCCACGGATGATCGACCATGGCTTCGAGGGTATGCGCGGAAATGGCGGAAATGGCATCATCGAACGTCAAACTGGCGGGAACGTGCAATTCTTGGGAAGGTGCCGAACTCGAACGTCGGGGTGTGGAGTGGGGAAAGGGTTTCGAGAGTAATCGAGGTTCCGGTGTGCGTTGTTCATCCTGAAACAATTGCGCATAAATGTCTTCGCCTCGATGATGGGAGGGACTGCTATTACTACGACTCGTGCGTCTCGAAGTGCCGCGTGGAGATGGATCTGTCGATGCAGTGGGGGGAGTCACAATATTATTCTTCTTTTGAGAAATAACAGTGGTCGGCGTAATGGTTTGAAATTGCAGGTCCGCCGGTTCTTCCTGTGTGGTGCCTTCTCCTGTACACGACCGGAACAAGACACGAAAGGCCTGTTCCATGGAAGCCGCACCTTCTCGCAGCCTCCCGTCTTCGAGGGTCCGCACCAGTTCCCGAGCGGACGTTTGAAATCGTTCCCGAGCGGCCGTGAGCGGATTTCCGGGCAAAGGACTTTTTTGATTGGATGATGAATCGTTCATGATTCGACGGGATATTGAGGAATTGAAATAGTAGCGAATTGGCGTGTATTGATGTGAAATAAAACTCTCTGTAAAAGACTAGAGTCAGATGAGCATTCAATGTTGGGTGAATTCCGTCGCTGTTTTGGAGGAGGAAGGGAAGAGTTACTCCAGTGGGAAATTGCTTCTGCGGTATTCTTGATGCACGCTCAAGGAAAAGCCTCTCTTGTCACAGAGAAACGCAAAAGATACGAACGAAGGTGGTCTTTGGTTGATTATTATTCGAAATAATAACGAACGGCCAAAAGTTGGGTGAGGTGCACGTTGTGTCGTCGAGGCATCGTGGCCAACAAAAAGGGCGGAGACGAGTGGCCAGAATACTGGCGTGACCGAACGAACATTCAAATACCATTACATAGGAGCTTCTCGTTTCCTGCTTACACAATGATCGTATAGCCAATCGGACCGGCGGACCAAAAATTCGGCTCACGTTTTACATCTAATGAGCAGTAAGTCTTGGTCGTACTCTTTACGGTTTATCAACGGAAGTAAAATCCGTTCGTGGCATCACATAACCGCTGGGCAAAGGCCACCCGAATTTTCACTCCATTCAAACCAAAGTCGTCGGTACTCTACTGTATGGATGTCCCGTTTTGGCTTCCTAATGATTGTCCGCACGCCGGGCCAACCCAATGACAAAACCTCGTCCTTCGAATTCGATGATCTTGTCGCAGAAGCATTTGAGTTCGACACGACGAGCGTTGAGAAAGAAAGAAACATCAAATATCGAAAAAAATCAAAACGTTTTCATCGTGACACTTTCGTTCCGTGATGTATTCCATCTGTTCTTGTTTATAACAATTGTTCCTTTTGCACACGACAGTTCCATTATTGAATAGAGAGGTCAGCATTCATAAGGAAGTGCTGACGACGAGGAGACTTTAGTTAGTTATTCATTCATTTAGCAATCGAATCTTCCCAATTTGGGACACCGTCAAAAGATCTTGTTGTTTGCAATCAACACGCACACCTACATTATTGTTCGAAAGTAATCATCACGGATCTTTTCTTGACGGTCTCAGAAATTCATGACGATTAACAATACACAACCCATTTCGATTCCACGGACGCAAGAGAGACGCAAGTCGTCAAGATCCAGAACCAACAGTGATGATATACCCCGCGTCGTTTCCAGTCAAACTGAGGTTCATGCGGCGTCGGCTCCGAAACCGAGTTACTTTCCTCCGCAACAGAAACCTCTGACCCATCATCATCGCACACATTCGTGGTCCGGTGGGCATTATGCCCGTCCTCCGGCACCGCCTCGTCCGGCGGAAAATCCGCTCCTAACGTTGCAACGCCAGTATACTTCCGAGCGACAATTGCTGCACCCAAACAACAATCAACATCGTCGGACGTTGTCGTCGGGAGAATACGGGGCGTGTTGGTCGTCGGAACGAGGAGATTCGGAACGACGAGGTTCGTTCGATCAGGCCACGAAACAACCCGGATTTTCGCCGCGCCATGATTTCTTGACACTGGCGGGCGGACTCCGTGGAGAGCGACGCCGCTCTTCCGTCTCTCCGAATATGGAAACCCGCAAATCGTGGCGACTGTCACCACAATTGTCGCAGGACAAGGGAGAGGCCGTCTTTTGGCCACCAAGAAGCAGCATCCCGAATCGGAACGGAAACGCCTGTTGCGAGAACATACGGCGCAATTATGGGTGGAAGATGTCAAGGGAATACCGCAACCGTCCGCCTGTCGGGATGGGTTCTTTTACTGCTGTTTGTCTTTCATTTGTTGATGGTATTCCACGTCGGCTCGCTGTACGGCAAGGAGACGCTGCGAGCGGCACGGCATGCCGCACTGACGCCGACCAACCTGTTTGGTAACACCACCACGGTCCAACAACACGAACCGATTGACAGCAGTCTGTCCGAGGGAGATACCGTCACGATTTATTACCAAAACTTGGTGTTCATTGCGATGCTCTGTGGACCATTTACCGTGGCTTTGTCCTCTTTGATGTTGGGTGTGATGACGCTGTTTGCCCGCTTCTTTGTGCAAATCGCACTCGTCACGGTGTTGGGGCTCAGCTTTCTGTGGGGGACCGTAGGGATCTACGTCAGTCCCAAAACAGCGGTACCGGTGACGGGTGTGATCGTTTTGGCGCTCACGGTCGCCTACACCTTTATCGTTTGGGATCGGATTCCATTTGCCTCGGCCAACTTGATCGCTGCATTGCGGGGAGTCCATGCGTATCCTGGAACGATCGTGGTCGCCTTTTGTTTTCAGGGACTGGCTCTGGTGTATTCGGTTTATTATTCGATTGTGGTCTTTGGCGTATACGACGCTTTGAAAGAAGGCAAAATCGCCATCCCTTCGAAGGCCCACTTTATCGTTTATGCGCTATTGGGTATTTCATACTATTGGACCTTTCAAGTGTTGCTGGTAAGTTCATGTATTTTCAACATGTTTTTTCAACTGACGTACACTAATAACAACCATTGCAGAATTCGGTGCAAACCGCAACGGCAGCAGTTATTGGAGGATGGTGGTACGACCCGACAAATCCTCACCATGTTCGACAATCTTGCTTCAAGACCTTTTTCTACCACATGGGCTCAATTTGCTTTGGAAGCTTATTTGTTGGCCCAGTGCGTGTCTTACGCCAACTTTCTGGGTTTATCCGACCGTCTGCTGCGGATGACTCCCTCCTGTTCCTCCACGAATGTTTGCATTGCTTTCGATCGCTGTTGACATCCTGCATTGATGAGATTGCTTCAAACTTTAGTTCGTGGGGTTTTACATACGTTGGACTCTACGGATATGGATTCTTGGATGCGAGCTACAACGCATCCGTGCTATTTGATAAGCGGGGTTGGACAGTCATTGTATCGGATGATCTCGTGCCCAACATTCTTCTCATCGTCAGCATTGTGATCGGTGGTGTAACGGGATGCTTCGCACATTTAATCTCCCAATTGGATCGATTGCATGTGACGTCTTTGGAGGAGCCAGGGCTCGTGTCGTTTGTGGAAGGTTGCATAATCGGGCTAGTTCTGACTAGTGTTCTTTTTGGTGTCATTAGTAGTTCTGTCAACACGGTCATCGTTTGCTTTGCCGCAAGCCCAGTTGACTTTGAACAGAATCATCCTGATTTGAGCCGAGAAATGAGAAATGCATGGAGGGAAGTGTGGCCAGGTGCCTTGGATGCTATTGATCTCCGATTAGCTATGGTGGCTGGCCAGAACGGCCGGCCTTGCCCGAGTCCTTTGTATGAATTGAAGTTCATTGGCAACTAGCTGGCCGATAGAATTTTATGTATGATTTGTAAAGAGTCAAGTATAATCATCAATCAGTTTTTATTAGAATTTCAGGTCTAATGACAACTATGAGAAGATGCAGGTCGCACATCTTGTTTTCAAAGAGCCTAGTATCTAACTGTACAGGTCCTCTTCATCGTCATCATCCGCGGCTCCACCGGCGGCCGCGGCTTGAGCCGATTGACCCGCATTGGGGAATGCAAAGGTGGCCAAGCTCCCGCCGGTCGTTCCGGACACCGAAGCGCGCGATTGCTGCAACGTTTGTGCAAAGGATGCGTATTGGGCCAGATCACGATCCGACACCGATCGACGAGCGTTTCGCACCGCCACCTCAAAATGCTTGGGAAGGATCTCCGGCATCGTGTCTTCATCGTCGTCGTCATCTTCCATATCATCACCCGCTTCGTCTTTCATGCGCTGCCGTTCAATATCACGTTCAATCTCTTCGCGAATCGCCATTTTACAAGCGCTTTGGCAGATTTCGGTCAAGTCGGCACCGGTAAACTTATCCGTCTGAGAAGCAAGGTACGCCAAGTCAACATCCTTGGAGATGGGCGACTTGCGAAGAGTAGCGCGCAGGATGGAAAGACGACTTTCGTAATCAGGCATCGGAATGTAGATGAGCTGATCCAAACGTCCGGGTCGCATTAAGGCGGTATCAATGATATCAGGCCTGTTCGTGGCTCCGATAATGAAAACATTCTTCTTGGCGCCGACACCATCCATCTCGGTAAGAAGCTGGTTCATGACACGATCCGCGGCACCGCCACCATCGCCATGGCTACCCCCACGCTGCTGTGCAATCGAATCAAGCTCATCAAAGAACAAAACACAAGGAGCCGCTTGACGGGCCTTTTCGAACACGTCACGAACGTTGGCCTCACTCTCACCAAACCACATCGTCAAAAGCTCCGGACCCTTGACCGAGATGAAGTTGGCCTGGCATTCATTCGCCACAGCTTTCGCCATCAAGGTTTTACCACAACCAGGCGGACCGTAGAACAAAACACCTTTGCTGGGTGACATGCCGAATTTCTCGAATTTTTCCGGATGTTCCACTGGGTACTGCACGAGCTCTTTGAGATCGCGCTACATTTTGCATTGAAACAGTGAGCACAATAAAGAGAGCAACAAGAATATCGTACAAGAAATACCAACATACCTTGACTTCTTCCAAGCCTCCAATATCTTCCCAACTAATATTGGGCACTTCCACGACCGTTTCACGCAAACTGCTGGGATTCGACTGCTGCAGGGCGTGACGGAAATGATCTTGATTGACGGCCATACTGTCCAAAATTTCGGCATCAATCTGTTCGTCTTCGATATCAATCAAATCCATCTTTTCCCGGATGCACTGCATGGCGGCTTCCGTGCACAAAGCGGCAATGTCGGCTCCGACAAAACCGTGCGTTTCGCGCGCAATGGCCTCGGGGTCCACGTCTTCGTCCAACTTCATGTTGCGCGTGTGGATGCGGAAGACTTCGAGGCGTCCATTTTCATCGGGGACACCGATATCAATTTCCCGATCGAAACGACCAAAGCGACGCAAGGCCGGATCGATGGCGTTGGGACGGTTGGTCGCACCAATAATGACGACCGAGGCACGTTGTTTCAAGCCATCCATGAGCGTCAACATTTGACTGACAATACGACGTTCGACTTCACCATTGGTCTTCTCACGCTTGGGTGCAATGGAATCGATCTCATCAATAAAGATGATGGCGGGTGCATTCTTTTCGGCCTCCTCAAATGCTTTACGGAGGTTCGACTCGGATTCTCCCGCCATCTTGGACATGATCTCCGGTCCATTGATCAAAAGAAGAATGCTCCCGTTTCATTGGCGACCGCTCGCGCAATAAGGGTCTTTCCCGATCCGGGAGGACCGTACAATAAGACACCCCGTGGGGGTTTGACACCGAGTGTTTTGAAGAGAGTGGGGTGACGCAAGGGCAACTCAATCATTTCCCGAATCTGTGCCATTTGCTTGCGGCATCCTCCGACATCATCGTATCCAACATCATCGAGTTTTTTCTTCTTCTTCCCGCTTGACCGGGTCTCCTTCACAATGAATGATCGTATCCGGAGCCACAATACAGTACGGAGACGGATCCGTTTCGACGACCTTGAACTCGACCGGGTGCATGGCTTGACGCACCAAGAACAGGTCTCCCTTCTTGACGGGCCGGTAGGCTTCCAAAAAGTAGGGCTTGAGGTAGACATCAAACAAATTTCCGGAAACACCTTCAATGGTATCATCGAGGGGCAAAATGTGAATGCGTTTCCCGTACGGAACATCGCCACAACTGGTGACCGTGACGACATCGGCCAACCGGACCCGCAAATTCTTGCGGACGACCTTGTTCATGCGCACGCTATTGTCATCACAATCTTCGTCCGCCAAAACAATACAGACAGTATCACGTCCTTTCTTGCCTTTAATGAGGACGGTATCACCCCGGAACAACTCCAGTTGTTCCATTTTGGACGGCGACAAACTAATGACGGAGTTATCGTCGTTCGTCGCATCATCGACAATCAATCGATTCGGACTGCGTTTCTTGGCGCCGCCGCCCAAGATGGCGTCAGTCATTTCTTCGTCTTTGCTGTGAAAAAGAAGAGTGAGTGAATGAGTGTGAGAAGAAACGAGAAGAAAGGAACGAAACATCGATCACGCGGTCATTCGTTTTTGCTGTATCACTTGTCTTTTTCGTTCTATCGTCAGTAGAAGACAAACACTGTTTACGAAACTTACGCCATGTTTGCAACTTCAACTAATGAAATAAAAAACAATGAATTATTTATGTAACCGGAAGAAATACGATTGCAATAAAATCAACAATGTATATCACCATGGTTCGTTGCGTGGCTCATACGGAAAGAAAGTCAGCGAAGAGCATGGAATGAAAGGAGTCCCGGAACGTTTTCATTCGTGAATGAGCGGCACGGATGGATGGACGGACGGACAATTTTGTTTCATTCGTGATTGCCATTCATGGCGTGACTCCTCTGCGGCACGAACAGTCCGTCGCGCGCGGCGCAAATAAAATGAATGAGATGCATGATGATGTTATTGTTGTTGATGAATGAGAACTGCTGCCACCCAAGACTTCGCATTCCATTCATATCCTTCGTCCCATTTTTTGTGAAAGAATAATGAAGGAAGACACCCCACATTCATAAACAAAGAAGATTCATCACAACCATCCCAGTTTTATTGTTTTGACAAACACAAACAATAATTCTCATACATACAATAATTCATCATGTTCCGGAAACCCATCAAACCCAAGATACAAAATCGTCTTTCTCGTCCTCTGGACGATGACGAGGAAGAAGAGGAGACTGTAGTTCTTCATAAAATGGATCGAAAACTGAAAAAGAGACGAACGGTGGTACGGGACGTTCGTGTGGAGGAAGACGATGAACCGGCAGTCGAGGAGTCGCTTGCCCTTCCAGCACAAACGTCGTCTCTATACAGTAAGGATGCCATGGCTCAATTAAAAGCGGAACAAACTATATACCAACGACCCGAGGAGGAGACAACGGCACCACAATCAACGAAAGAGGAGGAGGAGGAGGAGGAGGAGGAGTTTATCTCACTCCAAGAGCCCAACGAATCATCCAACACTCGCATCTTGACCGGCGAAGAAGCCTTCTTCTTGGAAAATCATGAGAACACTAATGATGTGGAAGTCGACGGCGACTTCAATATGGACAGTGCTGATGTGCAAGATTGGGAGAAGGAAATTGCACGGCGCGCGGGGATTTCCGTGCCACCACCACCACCCACCGTCGTGTCACCTTCCAGCGTGTCACTCCAACATTTACAAGACAATATTTCGAATGCCATTTCGCAAATTCGTGCACAACAAGAGGATGTCCGTCAAACCCGGGAACGGCGGGAACAGCAAGTTCAACTACTAGAAGAAGATTTGCGTCGTTCCCGAGAGGAACTCGAACGTTCCGGGGCCGCCTTTGAATACTTTCAACAATTGCGTCAGAAACTGGCCTTGTGGATTGGGGCATTGCGGGAATTGCAAACCAAAGTATTGCCGATCCAGGATGCGTTGTATCAATTGCAGGCGGATGTGGCGGCACTCGAACGATGGCATGATTTGGAAGATGACATGACCTATTACTTGAAGAAACAGGGTCGTTTAATGAAAGTCTTGGGGCGTCAACCGGTCGACACAGAGCCGCTTGCGGACTTGCCTCATGTGGATGAATTTGGACGCAATGTTCAATCGCAACAATCGCTGCAACGAGAAAAACGAATGAAGCATTTGCAAATAATAGCGGAACAGCGTCAACAAATTCCACGAGGGGACGATTTCGCTGCTCTTCTGAGTGACAATGAACAAGAAGAACTTCGGGAAAGACATTCAGCACTACAAGAAGCGCTTTCGGTGGCTTTGGAAAGTTTGGATGAACGCTTTACAAAGTTGCAATGGCTGGTGGATGACTTCGCCGTTTGGAAACAGGATTATGCAGCCGAATACAAGCAGTGTTATGCTGGTCTGAGCCTAGCTGACCTTGCCAGCGTTCTAGTACGTGCTGAGCTTTGTGAATTAAATGATCCTTGGAATGAATCCGAGGGATATAATGAAGCAAAATGGACAACTGTGATCCGATCCGCGCAGTCTTTAGGACTTTTAGACGAGGTGGCTATTGAGCGCTTGCTGGATAAGAGTGTCCTTCCAGCAGTTCAAAGTTTACTCTCCAAAGAAGGCTTTAACATCTGCTCGACGAAAGATGTGAAAGTTATGAGTGCATTTCTTCGACACGTAGAGCCCTTTTTATCACCCCCAAAGTGCAGTGGGAGCCGCACTGAAGACGTCCTTTGTCGACTATATTCGGATGTTCTTGGCTCGAATCGCTATTCCGATCCCTTCTTCCAATGCTCAGGAACAACATGCTTCGAAGAGTCAAATGGACGCGGGCGCAGAAAATATGGCTATGCAGTACGCTACGATTGGGCAGCTTCACAGAACCAAGACAATACTGACAAATGTTTTGACGCTATGGGCTCCACTTTTGCAAGTCGATCACTTGTTTGGAGAATTTATTCTTGATTTCATAGGGAACAAATTTCTGTTGCTCCTTTCGGCAATCAAACCATTTGAGCAACCTCGCTTTTCGGCATCACCGACCGAAATGTTTGCGGAAGTTTGGAATGCACTTCAACCAATAGGGTGGCTGAATGATCCGAATCTGCTGGTGGCATCGGCAACTGTTCGAGCTGCCGCGATGGCTTACGGTCTAACGTAAACGACCGATCTTCAAGATTTGTATTAATAAAGCTAACATTACTTATTTAACAACAGTTCATGCTAGAACAGCGAGTCTATATCCGTCGCCTATCCAATGCATTTGTCACGCCATGATCTAGATCACGCCAGCCGACGGGGAATTCGTGTGTCCAAAATGCTTGTTCTACGCTGTGATACCTTTGCATGAGTTTCTTCTTGTCGGCATAGTCTGGTATACCGTAATAATAAAAACTTTTCAAGTTGCCTGTTGTAATTTCCTTTGGATTGCTTTTCCGTGTACGATATCCGCGCAATCGGTTGATGTATCCACTGAAGGTACTTAGAAACGTCCCGATGAAAATTTGCCCGGTGGATGCTACAACCTGATCGATCATTCCAAAATAATTCGGGTTCACATCTTCCAAAAGATGCATAAAATCTCTCATGAAGAATAGATTGTAGTGTTGTGCCAACGGAGCAAAGTAGGCAGCATCTTTCTCATCTGTCGCAATGTAAATGGTGCTCCTTTCTTCAAACACATCTTTCACATGTTCCTCGTACAACACTTCACCGGGAATGACAACTTGCACGTAGGCCCGTTGAAAGTCGCCACGTCGTACGTGCATCGAATGGTACAATCCCTCCGGATTCGTTTCCGCATTATATGCTTTTTCATGCAAAGCCGCCACAATACGACTGGCGGCGCACTGTATTTCGTCGACGTATCTGCAAACAAGGAGAGAGGAACACAGTTGAAAATGAGCTACAAACGAGTATCGAAACACCAGAGTGACTGCCAGCACCAACACGAAACGAACCTCAAATGATCGCGGACCAGTCGCTTCAACCAAATATCGTGTCGCCAATCTTCCAGAAACACAAACGCATAGAAATGGACCAAAAACCGCGTCGTACTTTCCGATTGTTGCCCCATGGCATGCAAGACGGGTGCTTCTTGCAAGGTTCGATCGTAGATGCACAGTTGACGTCGATCGGCCACCATTTCGGAAAGGCGGTCGAGTGGGGAGGCATCCACCGCGGTAGGATTCCCGTCATACGAACGGATGCGGGGTTGCGGCGAGCCGTCGGGTTCCTGTTGCAGAATCTGTTTCATATAATCTCGCATCCGTTGTTCATCGGCTTCCGTGACCGCATTCCACGGCGTTTGGTCGTCGCATTGTTGACTGGGTGTCGGAAAGACGGCCGTGCATTCGTAATACTTCCACGGCAAAGGCGTGGCGACACTTCTCCACCATTGCCATAACGCTTGTCCATTGCCTTGTCGACCCGATTCCCAATTGTTGAGACTTCCATCCCATTTCGTCTTGCCACCCGGTGGTTGCAAGGGTTCTCCGGTGTGCGGATCGGCCAAGACATGACCTTTCAAAACTTCTTGTTCTAAAAATTCCTGAAAGGTCATAATTTCCAATCCGGCCAATTCCTCTTGCAACAATTCGAGCGGGAAAAAGTCCATGAACCCAAAATGCGTCTTTTTCGAATATTGGGAGGTTTCCCACAACAAATACATGGTTGTGGTGGGTGGTAACACCAAGACCCGTCCCATGGCAATGGCCATGGTAATGGCCGTTTCCGCGGCCATGCGGGCATTGTTCCATCCTCCTTCGTCGGGTTCGAACGTTAAGAATTTTTGCGTTTTGTTGTGACCAGCAGAACATGTATAAGGACTCACGAGCTGCGAATCGTCCGGAATATCTCGCCAGTACACCAATTCTCGTTGAGCGGCTTCGAAGCGACTTGGCTCCAGCAACGGAAATGCGGGACACGATAAACCGGCCACTTTGGGTTTGTTGTTTTCTGTGACGAGGGATTCATGGAGACCATTTTCTTCTTCCAAGGGCTTCCAGGAACGAAATTTGGAGAAATTGTACGAAACGGAAAAGACGACAGAAAGGAGAATGGCAACGAATGCTCGGTGGCTTTTGCGTCTTGACGGCGCAGCTGCTTCCATTCTGTTCTGTTTTTCTAAAGTAAAGCCAAGTAATTTGAAATAAAGGTTCGATCAATGGCAGCAAATATAAGAATGCAATATTATAGAGGATGAGTAGCCGGTCATTGTTATTATATGCGCGAGTCCATGGTCCACTTTTTGTTTTGCACGCTTTGCTTGCCTCGACGTTCGACGTCGCACCATGACCTGTTCGACTGGTCACGTATCAGCTAAGGTTATAGTCGGGGCTCTACGGACGTTTTTATAGCTTTGTAATTCTGTAACTTCTACGTCCATATTGTCCGCATTAAATAAACCAACGATAGATTAGATTGAATAGAGCTGGCTCTATAGTTGGTCATTTCGAAAGTTTTTCCCTTTAAAAAAATTGTGGACTATCTTTTTATGCTGTCCTCGTGTAATCCGTAATCCAGATCCCTCCAACCGACTGGGAATTCATTCGTCCAGAAGGCTTGTCGTACGCTCCGGTAGTTTAACATCATCGATCGAGCGTAACTAAGACCTTTGTCGCCAAACGTGTAATAGCTCTTGATTCCGCCCAGTTCGTAGCCCGGAAGTTGCGCTTTCTGTGATCGATAACCACGCAGACGGTTGATGAAACCGGAGAAAGTGCTGTAAAATGTTCCGATGAATACGTCGCCGGTCGAGGCAATCAGTTGATCGAGCATGCCAAAGTAGTTGGGGTTCACGTCCTTTAACAAATCCTTGAAATTATCCAAGTAGTACAGCTTGTTGTGTCTCCCTAGCGTTTCAAAGTATTTCTTATCCTGTTCATCCGTGGCAATGTAAATCGTACGATTTTCCGCGATCACTTGTTTGACATGATCCTCGTACAATTGTTCTCCGGATTGAACCGTTTGTTTGTAAAATGAAATGAAATCCCCTCGACGCACGTGCATCGTGTCGTACGATCCCGTCGGATTGTTCTGGTCGTCGTGGGCAAATTCGTGTAATTTGGCCACGACTCGGGCGGCCGCACATTGGATCTCATCTACGTATCGCAAATGATCCCGTACAAAACGTTTCAGCCAAACGTCATGTCGCCAATCCTCCAAGAACAAGAATGCGTAAAAATGGACCAGGAATCGGGTCCCAATCTGTTCTCCCATGGCGTGTAGCACCGGCTCTTGTTGTAGTGTATGATTGTAAATACATAGTTTCGAACGGTGCGCCAAAGTTTCCCCCATGCGTTGGACGGGTGGTGCATCAATGGGGGTCGGACGGTTGTTGTACGTCTCGACACGCACCGCCCACGCAGGTCGTTTGTCGTTAGGGCGTTTTTGCATCCGTGCCGCATCTTCGGCCTCGATCTGCATCAAATATCGTTGAACACGATTTTCATCTTCTTCCGTCGTATATCGCCATCCTCCCGTTTCCGCACAATCCTCACGAGACCCGGTTGGTTCCGGAAAAACCGCAATGCATTCTCCATAATCCCACAACAATGGCGTCGCTACGCCTCGCCACCAATTCCATAACGTCGAACCGTGTCCTTGTTTCGCGGATTCGTAATTTTTCAACAATCCATTCCAATCGGTGCGTCCTCCGGGAGGTTGTATTGCTTTCCCGGTGACCGGATCGGCCAAGATATGACCCGTCACAACTTCTCGCTCCAAGAAATCCTGAAAGGTAATCACTTCCAGACTCGCCAGTTCACTTTGAATCGATGCTAAATGATAAAAATCATCATACCCCAAATGTGTCGACATGCGCGGAAACTCTTGCGACGGTGGTAAGACTAACACGCGTCCCATGACGACGGCCATTGCTACGACGGTTTCGAGGGCAATGCGAATATTGTTCCATCCACCTTCATCGGGTTCAAAGGTTAAATATTTTTTCGTTTGTTGTTGTTCGGCACACTGATAGGGACTCGTCGTAAGTGAATCCGCCGGAATATCCCGCCAGTAGGTAATTTCTTTCTGTACTTGCTGATAGTGTGCCTCGTTCAAGCCCGGATAGGCCGGACAGGACAGTCCGGCGACCCGATGGTCGAAACCGTGATGTTTGAGTCGACCAATGTCGATTGGCGGTCCCTTCTCTACGTCATTAGATAATTGCTTCTCCTCTTCTTCTTCCTCCTCAACTTCTCCTTTCTTATTATTCTGAATATCAACGGCCTTTGACACAAAGTCCGTAAAGGACTCTCGCGTAAAAGTCGCTGAAGGATAAGGTATCCACGAAGCCGTCTGGTAGACATTCAGCGTCACAAATAGGATCAGCGTGCCCAGCACACAAAAAAGAACGGGAGATTTCATCAGAGGATAATGATTGCTGCTTCCCAAACGCTTCTTCTCTTTCCAAATCAAAGAATAAATAAACAACAAACAACCAATGCTTTCAATGCAACAACAAAAAAATGTTTTCGAGGTCCGTCCACTCTTCACTTCACAGTCGCTGAAATTGTCTTACCAACACCCGTTTAGGTAACCGAAATTCTGCTCATCCGCGATACGACAGATCGTATGACTCCTCACCTTTAGTCCTTCCGTCACCCGCTACCGAGTAAAACTAGCTTGAATGAAAAACGAGAAAATGCAATGACCATGGCGGCGCATTATTTATGTTAAAGACGGCGTAATACAGATCCGTCTTTTCTCTTATCCGTAATCTTTGTCACACGATTTTCATCCGTTGAAAAAGCGATAAGCGAGAAAAAGAAGCAGTGTTTGCGAAAACGAAAGAGTGCGCACCGTATCCTCTTTAAAATCGTTCGAGTGAGCTATATTATTTTTTAAACAGAGTCTCTTCCAGCAGACAAGTACATCACCCCGCAAACCTACCCAATAATCAAATTCAAAAACACAATTTGCGAAAACATGCCGCCCAAACATCATTCTATGAACGGGATTGAGATTATCAAACAGTACATCGATCGAGTCATTCACGGAGATGGGAAATGTCACGGAATGAAAGTCTTACTGTTGGATGAAGTGACGACACAAATTGTGGCTTCGGTTTATTCGCAAACGGAAATTATGAATCAGAAAGTCTATTTGGTCTCGAGTATCACGTCGCCGTCGTTGTCGTCGGGAGGAAGTCATTTGAAAGCCGTCTGTTTTGTGCGACCGACTCCCTCCAGTATTGAAGCCATTGGCAAAGAACTGGAGCAATCACGATTTGCGGAATATCATATTTTCGTTTCGGGAATTCTTTCCACCGGATTGTTACGAGCTTTAGCACAACACGATACGTCCGAAAAAGTTGTGCAAGTCCAAGAATTGTACGCCGATTTTGTCCCGATCAATGAAGATTTATGGACTTTGCACATGTCACGTTCTAGTTTGGCCATGACGGTCGCGGCCGGGACCAGTTGGGCCCCCAAACACGCTCTGCAGTACGAACGCAATTTACAAGGATTGCAATCCATGCTCTTGGCGATGAAACAACAACCGACGTGTATCCGTTATGCGGCACATTCGGCGTGTGCCGAAGAATTGGCCCAAGATTTGCACGATGCGATTCAAAACGATGATATTTTTCATTTTCGCACTCCCAGTAGTAGTAAAGGCGGTTTGCATGTTTTGATATTGGATCGACGGGATGATCCGGTGACGCCTCTATTAAGTCAATGGACGTATCAAGCCATGGTACACGAATTGTTGGGATTGAACAACCATCGTGTGTTACTTAAGGGTGCACCGAATGTTTCGAAAGATTTGGAAGAAGTGGTATTGTCATCGACACAAGATGACTTTTTTCGGACCAATCGACACCGCAATTTTGGCGAACTCGGAGAAGCCATCCAGACCATGTTGAAGGATTACCAGAAACACACGGCACAGCACAGTGTCGAGAATCTTAATACCATTGAAGAAATGCAGGCATTTATGGACAAATTTCCCGAGTTGCGCTCGCGATCGCACACCGTGTCGAAACACGTGGCAATTATGGGCGAACTGGCACGTCTGGTCGAAGTATGTTCGCTCATGGATGTGTCACAATTTGAACAGCAACTGGCCTGTACGGACGATCACACGGCACACTGGCGTGAACTGCTGGAAAAATTACAGAGTCGCACGATCAAAATGGCCGACAAACTACGTCTCGGATTGTTGTTTGCCTTGCGTTACGAAGTATCGGGGAATATACACATGGTTCAGCAGGCCATGAGCAAAGGCGGTGTCCCCGCTGATTTTGTAAACTTAGTACCCGTGATGTTACGATACGGTGGCGTGAAATCGCGGGGACCGGGATTGTTTGGCGAAGGCGATCACGTGAACTTGGTGTCAAAAATGACCAAATCGTTCATGACGAGTGTACAGGGTGTGGAAAATGTATACGCGCAACACGTTCCGCTTTTGATGGAAACCTTGCATGCCTTGATTAAGGGCAAGTTGTCATCACGGACGTATCCTGCCGCCCCAGGTTCTTCCGGCGGAGTGCCGGACCAAGTGTTACTATTTGTGGTGGGGGCATCACGTATGAGGAAGGAACCAAGATTGCCGAGTACAACGAGCAACAAGCAAAATTGCCGAACGGTGGTATTCCTGTCGTCTTGGCCGGTACAACAGTGCACAACAGTACGAGTTTCCTGGAGGAGTTGAAGTTAACGTCGTTATAGTCTACTTAGGTTGTTGATTTTCATTTTAATCTTGTGTCTTGCCGGACCTTTTCGATCCTTTCATGCGTGATAGAAATCGCGAAAACAGGTAGCCTTCTGACCCTAATTTTTTCAGACATCTACATCACCTTCCTAAGTATTCACTTCTTCCGTTTCCTCAACAACTAAATGAGGCGGAGTATCGTAATAGGGTAAAAGGTTCGTTGCAAGGAATGCGATGCCCCCGTGCGTTCATTCGTAATCGTCAATTCCTGTATCAACACAACTGCCTCGTTTTCGTGGTGCAATCGCTTAATGTCTCGGACACTGGCAGTCCCGTTGCCCATCGTTTGCAAAGTGGATTGAATTTCGAGAAAAGTTCGCGCCCGATCGGCCGTCGCAATCATAGTCTTCGGACGCTGTCCGGGTGACAAATGTTCGACTTGTTCCATCCCCAATTCCAAATCAACGACTAAATCATTGTTCACGCGACTTCTTTTGATGAGCTGAACGCGATTTCCGGAAGAAATTGAATGGTATGAAACGTATCGGCTTCGAGATCTCCCTTCTCGTGGGCTTCAATCGCGAGCGGGTCGACTTGCATCGTTTGCAGATAGGGTGTCATGCTCCAATCCGGCCGCGTTTTGTCTAAAATCCAGGTGCCTTCGAGTGTGTGGCGTGTCGATGTCATAACAAAAGTATTTAAACGAATTAATTACAGGCAGGTAAAGATAAGATCAAGTACACCTACAACGAAAGAAGAAAATAACAACAGAACTTTTTGGAGAAGATGAGGGCGAGCGTAACTTGCCGTAGCGTTTCTACACACACAGACGGCTGGAGCTACGTGGTATACTTCAGAGTGTACCGCGCCGTGTCGCACAAGCACAAGGCAACGATAGCCAGTCACGTGTCGCGCGTCACAAGGGGCTCACGTTTGCAGCGAAAAAACTTCAACGCGAAAAATGCGCCGCTCGTCGTCGTCGCGATGAGTCGCTTCCTTTTATCATTGAGAAGCAGATCATTATTATTTATTTGCATTCATATTACACTTTTCCTTTTTCCTTCGCTTTCCTTATCACTTTTATCCAGGAACTCGAACAGTTATCACGAAAAATGAAAGGCAAACCGGCTTCCGATGTCGTATTGGGCGATTTAATTTGGGTGCATTTTCCGAAAGCGGAGCATGCGGCTCGCAAGATCCTCAACAAAACTTCGACCAACCCCAGCAAAATATGGGTGCGTTGGGTCAGCAACGAGCAAGACGAAGAGATTCCTACCGCATGGATCCGTGAATTACCCGAACGCCGTCGGAGTCGTCACCAAGATCCACAATATGTCGATGACGAACGTCGTCCCACACCGCCGAAACGGAAAAATCGCCATCCCCGACCGTGGCCGCTGTGTGCGGCGCCCTTTTCTCAAGCGCGTGTGCAAGAACGAGATATTCAAGTCAAAGATTATGTGTATCGCGACAATGATCTTTATCGGGTCTCGGCTATCCTCCAATTCAATAAGCGAAAGTATCCTCATCGATGGAATCGGGTGCAGTTGGAGAATGTCATAACCAAAGAAATCGTTTACGAAGATCTCAGTTGTGTCGAACCATATGTCACATGACAAGCCCATAATTGTTGTCATTCACACAAAGAATTCGGCCTTTTGAACAGGACTTCTCCTAGCATGCAATTGATCGGAACTGAGTTATGATATCAGACCATCGCGTTTCCAATGGACTTAGATCCTGCAGCCTCTCTTGGAATCAAACCAACCCAATGAAGCAAAGTACGAACTTAAACAGGATTGTATGACTTCAACATGACACTGCAAAAATGTACTCCGGTCGAAAACGCACTTGAAGAAAGAACGATTTGAACTAATTGATACCACAGCTTAAACTAATTGCTGTAACGAAAATCAGAACGCTATATATTATTAATCGTCTTCTATCTCAAAAGGTAATTCTGATGAGATGCTCGGAATAATGGATGGAGAAACGGAAAGGACAAAACATGACGAATAATGAGAACGAAAATCGACGATGCACTTTCAGGTGCAGATCCCACGCATGAATTGGATGTCGATAACAGCAATGTTCAAAGCTTCAGAACAAAACGCAACAATAAGCACAGCAGCTACGATCGCGATGTACGACGGCGGCGACGAAGGCACTTCGATGCCACAACTTGCATCGCATTTTCAGCCTCCTTGGGGTGAAAGCGCTTTTGCAGAACGGCGTTGTCATAAAATTTGGAGTATTGCATCATAGACTTTCGGAATTCGGCGTGTAAAGATCCCGGGATGTGGATCGGAAGCAAGAAGTGGAATAACATCGTACACATAAGCGTGAAAATATGCTGGATGGACCATTTCTCCAAGGTGATCCCGGAAAAACTCATCTTCTTCCACGACATTATCCAGACAGAACCGACTGCATTCGAACTCACGCTCCACGAACCTCATATCACCCTCCGCCTTCAATGTTCGTCCGTCGGAATGCATGCTTTCCTTCTCTTCTTTCGTCCACGTAGAGCGATTGGGAATCTCCGTCACACCCGCCACAACCTGCGGTGCAAAGGTGACGCCTCTACGAGGAGGGACACAAAGATGGTTCGTCATTCTTGCTCGAGTCCTCCGTGATTTTCGATAAAGGCGGGACGGAAGCCAGGTGTGCTTGCGGACTGATGGCATTTCGATGTTTCATACGCAAGATCGACACCGGCTTCCTGCGCGCCACTTGAACATCAACAGACTCCTCAATGAGTGACGGAGAAAACTCAGAAAGATCACCAGGTCGAACAGATTCAACAGAGGCCGCGCTGAAGTCGAGCGGGTCCTTCGACTTGAGATCAGACTGATACGACTCCTGGAACAAGGCCATGGGCATCACTTCTCCCATCGACTCCATTCCCTCAGAGGATAAGTGAAGATACGAAGAACGATCGTCTTTTGGCTCCACGTTCGCTAAGGAAGCGTCAGAATCAAAGAAAAGATCAAAATGTTGACTCTGGCCGACGGGCGGCTGATCTGCCGCCGAACACAATCGCTCGGGGCTTTTCGTTCGCTGCCGCTTGCAAGAAGGCTCTTCATTATTCTTAGAACTTAGAGAAGAGGCAGAACGTTTTGAAACTCGCATTTTGTTTGTTTGTTTATAGATGAGAATAAAGATTATTATCAGCAACAGCGTTGTTTTATTGAGTTTACCTGGTATTGTGTCAAACGTTGCTGCGGCCATACAGTTGCCGTACGGTATAATGCAGTCTGTATTGTATAATGTAAGCCTACGTGGTTCGTGGTACAAATCCCTACATAGCGTATCCCCACGTACAATTTTGTACCGCAGCAAGCCTTATCCGCATAATTTAATTTTTGCTTTGAACCAAAAATCACACCATGGTGTATTCTTGCTCTCAAAACAACGTTCTATCCTCTGATATGCTTTCGCATACTCATCTATCAACTCCTAATCATCCTGGAAACCGCGGAGCGCATGACTGTCGCGCCTCGCACTCCGCAGATGATTAAAACTCCAGTCCCTCGCATGCGTTCGACTGCTCATCATCATCGTCGTTTGTTTACGCCGCAAACTGCTCCTCGTGACGATTTGGATCGTTTCATTCCGTCTCGTCGTCGCATGAATATGGATTTGTGTCGTCGGAAGCTGAATTCTGCGTCCAAGTCGTGTGAATCGTCCAGTGTTGCTTGCGCCGATCCTACTTCCGCAGCTCGTTCGACGAAACTCGCGTACGAGAAGCACCTGTTGAGCACGCTGTGCAACGTTTCGACCAGTAATCTCGATGACGAGCTTCAATTGAAGTCTCTTTTGAAGTACGGCTCTGTTTCTCCTTCCACGACAAGTAATCGTCGTCCTATCGTTGCTGCGGACCCTTTCGCGATGGACTTCTTGGCGTCCTTCCCCGACCTTGACGGCTGAAAAGGTCATTGTAAACGCTGCTCGTGTTATCCATTCCCGTCCTGAAGTTGTTCTTGATGCACCGGATATTGTGAATGATTACTATACGCATCCACTCAGCTGGAGTAAGGACAATTTGCTTGCTGTGGCTCTGGGATCGTCTGTGTACGTCATGAACGAAGTCTACTCGTGCCGTCCATGAGATTGCGGGCTCGGTATCACATCTGTTGATGAAAACGAGACCTCGAATTACGTTCGATCTGTTAAGTGGTGCACAATGGACGGGATGACGCACCTGCTGGCAGTAGGAACGAGTTCAGGCTTTGTTCGGCGTGTACGACACGATCAGTAACAAAGAAGTTGTCCACACCTCCTTGACCTCGGCAAGAAGCCCAGTTCAGCGCACTCTGCTGGAACGATTCGCTGAACTGGTTGACGGCTGGATGTGCCAACAGTGAGATTGTGAATCTTGACTTGCGCTCTCGCTCTGTCACAGGGATGACCGTGCCTGGATCAGCGCCATCGTCAGGTGTGTTGTCAGTCTGCAACCTGGCCTGGAACGCCGAAGGAACGTGCCTTCGCGAGCGGTCGAAATGACAACACAGTTCATCTTTGGGATCGTTCCATGACCAACAATGCCGGACCTCGACTTATGCTGGAATCGCACGGCGGCTGTCAAGGGACTGGCGTGGTGTCCTTATCGGCGATATGCTCTAGCGACTGGCGGTGGAACTGCCGATGGCTGCATCAAGCTGTGGAGTGCCATTTCCGGAATATGTTGAAGAGCTGCCGACCAATAGTCAAGTTTCTTCGTTGATATGGGGCCGGCATCATCAGGAGTTGTATTCCAGCCATGGCTTTTCGACCTCTAGTCCAAGCAACGTGGTCGTTGCGTGGAGTTACCCGAAGATGGAGCCGATTCAGAGTTTGTCTACGCACAAAGGCCGCATCTTGACAATGGATATGAGCCCGATGGTTGCAAGCTCGCTTCCATGGGTTCGGATGAGATGTTGTGTATCTGGAAAGTTGATGCGTCTCCAATTCGATCTCGCCCACGGTGCTAGTGGTATTTGCGTTTCTCCATCGCTTGGATCTCGTTTAGTCATCCGTTAAATGTGAATTCGAGTTGCCTGGGTTCGTTTGTCCTTTTGTATTGGCGCAAAGTGCTTTTCCGGCCGGGAGAATTCTGAGAATGTTGTCGTTTTGTGTTTATGCACGTCAGCTTCAAATTAAATGATAGTTGAAGATTTCGCATTTAAATCTGTTTGCACATTTTACTCATGACATTATTTACGTGAGTAGTGTTCTAGAAAATCGGGATCACTCGAAAATAGAATGTTGCTGTCCATGCAACTTTTTCTAGAACTATTAGCGTATAGTCCTTCGCCCTAGGTTTCTAAACATTGTTTGTCAATGGGGTTCCCGCCTTCCTTGGGTGTCATACGAAAGGATAGCTCAATAGCGACATTCGGCACTATTGCTTGGCTTGCCATTTAGATTCATGCTACCACTGCAAGTAAACGCGAACCAAAGTATTAGGCTTTATTCTTTAAGAAAAGGACTACAAAGTATGGTGAGAAATACCTGTAGTGTAAGCTTTCCTGGCTGCTGCTACGTGGTACATGCTACTGTTGAGTCGAAAACAGGCTTGTCGGCAATAGTAAGAAATGAAGTAAAACGCTAACGATATTCTAATAATACTTTATTAGACCACTAACAGTGAATCGGTAAGCAGAATCGTCCAATTAACTGGCTCTGGCAACGTAATGGAAGGAGAAATTGGAAGGGGCAATGATTACGAATTACGGCAAAACAGCAACATAAAAACGACGATGCACTCAAATGGATATCCCGGCATGGATTGGACGTATCTACCAACATTGTCAAAGCTTCAGAAACAAACGCAACAATAAGCACAGCAGCTACGATCGCGATGTACGACGGCGGCGACGAAGGCGCCGACGCCCACAACTTGCATCGCATTTTCTGCCTCCTTGGGGTGAAAGCGCTTTTGCAGAACGGGCGTCGTCATAAAACTTGGAGTAATGCATCATCGCCTTTCGAAATTCGGGGCGTGTAAAGATCCCGGGATGTGGATCGGAAGCAAGAAGTGGAATAACATCGCACATAAGCGTGAAAATATGCTGGATGGACCATTTCTCCAAGGTGATCCCGGAAAAACTCATCTTCTTCCACGACATTATCCAGACAGAACCGACTGCATTCGAACTCACGCTCCACGAACCTCATATCACCCTCCGCCTTCAATGTTCGTCCGTCGGAATGCATGCTTTCCTTCTCTTCTTTCGTCCACGTGAGAGCGATTGGGAATCTCCGTCACACCCGCCACAACCTGCGGTGCAAAGGTGACGCCTCTACGAGAAGGGACACAAAGATGGTTCGTCATTCTTGCTCGAGTCCTCCGTGATTTTCGATAAAGGCGGGACGGAAGCCAGGTGTGCTTGCGGACTGATGGCATTTCGATGTTTCATACGCAAGATCGACACCGGCTTCCTGCGCCACTTGAACATCAACAGACTCCTCAATGAGTGACGGAGAAAACTCAGAAAGATCACCAGGTCGAACAGATTCAACAGAGGCCGCGCTGAAGTCGAGCGGGTCCTTCGACTTGAGATCAGACTGATACGACTCCTGGAACAAGGCCATGGGCATCACTTCTCCCATCGACTCCATTCCCTCAGAGGATAAGTGAAGATACGAAGAACGATCGTCTTTTGGCTCCACGTTCGCTAAGGAAGCGTCAGAATCAAAGAAAAGATCAAAATGTTGACTCTGGCCGACGGGCGGCTGATCTGCCGCCGAACACAATCGCTCGGGGCTTTTCGTTCGCTGCCGCTTGTGAGACGACTCCTCATGACTTTGGGGACTCAGAGAAGAGATAGAACGCTTTGAAACTCGCATTTTGGTTGTTTTTAGATGAGAACGGCTTTTATTGTCAGTAATAACGGTGTTTGTGTCAAAGTTGCTGCTGCTGCTAACGGTCCGCGGGCAGACTATGTGCCTGATTGTCGTAGCGGCTCTAATTTCTATAACGTTTTGAATACCGGGACGACTTTAAGGCACTTTTCCTATTAGTACGTATAAGTCTAAGCAGATGAAGAGAGTCAAACAAATGGACTGTTGATGAGCTTCGTCTTTCCAACAGAAGATGCGTAATGGGCTCATGCTACTTCGCGCATGCAGTTTTTGGTCCGCAGCTTTTGGATTTATTCGACACACGCCGATATACGCGACTTCTTGGGGCACTGCTTCTCAACTCGGAGCATCGATGAAGAATGGCGACGAAACGGAATCGTCTCTCCGTATCTTGGCGTTACATGGCAGTGAAGGACGAGCTGACTCCTTACAGACATTGTTAGAAGGATATCTGAGACACGTCAATCGTGAGATAACGACAATTCAAGCTCCTTTCAGCAAAGGTTCTGGATATGCATGGTGGCAACTGAAACCAGGAGAACGCTCCTTTACAGCAACTACTTATCCGGGCTATGAGGAAAGTGCCACACTAGTGACACAAACATTACATAAGAATGAATTCGATGTCGTATTCGGGCACTCACAAGGCGCCATCCTGTTAGTGGCTATGCTGGCTGAAGATCGATTAGCGTCATCGTCGATGCGACGTTTTATTTTGAATGGAGTCTCCTGGCCCAATCCTTTTTCCGAACAGTTGTTTTCTTCAGTTCCTCCTACCTCTCTTGACGAAGACTCGAAGAATCTGGAGTTCCTGCAGATTATCGGTGCTCAAGACCGGATCAACCCACCGGAGCAAGCTGTGCAAGTGGAAGAAGCTTTGAAACGTCGTGGCTGCAAGACGAATCAGTTGCACTATCCGGGAGGGCATTCCATTCCGTCGGACGAAAGAATATGGAATCTTGTAGCCGATTGGCTAGCATGTAAATCGCTGAGCCCTGTTCTATTTGTGGAACCAGAGTCGGTGTCGTAGAATAGAGTAGCAAGCTATTTTGCGTCTTGACTGTTTTGAGAAACAGAAAGAACGTCGGAAAGTACTATACAACGACGACCGCAATGCCAGCTAGAAAGACCGTGCTTTTTTGTAGTAGTCGCAGTGCTGGGTATCATCATTTCGCAAGATTCTCGATAAAACCACAATGCGTAGCAACTATCCTCCTACCCGATGACATTTCATAAGAGCTCTGTTGCGAGCTAAATGTGGGGAGGCAAACGTAACGACCGCTGTCTGATTTATAGTCATACGCGTATAACTTTTTCTTAAATCTAATTCTTTTGAATATGCTATAGGCAGCTATAACTGTGGTCACTTCGATGCACTAATCGATGTTGCCTTTTTCTCCATATCCATCCTTGTGGAACTGATCAAAGCATGTCGAGTCCCAAATGCTCGCGAGCTGCTCTATGGTGAACGAGCAGCAACGTCAAAGCAATGCGGGAATTGGCGACAGCCCCCGCATCGACCAAAAAAAAAATAATGTCGCCTCGTCGTCGTCGTCGCGCGTCGCGTCCAGTTGTCGAGTCACGAGTCAGTCACGAGACTCGAATTTAACGCGGCGCGCGATCGTCCTTTTTGGCGCGTGTCGCGAAAGCTATGAAAATGCGAAGCTGTCACAAAACGCGACCGATCGTCGTCATAAGTCACATCACCAAGAATTGAGTAATCAAGAAAGAGCAGTTCTCACTGCAATTAACTATAGCCAAGAAATCAAATACTCTTGCAAGTCGTGCAAAAGTTCGAAAAGGGCAGACAGGATGATACGGGTGGCACGAGGGCTGTTGAAGACGAGTTCTGCTACCTTCTCTCGACGCTCCGTCGCGACGAAATCGCCCGGATCGAATCCATTGGAAATTCTCCGTCAAGAATGTTCCGGGAGAAAATTGTGTGATGAACAAGGATATCGATTGAATGATGCTCATTGGGTGTGTGCGGTGGCGGTGCCGATGGTGAGTGAAGCGTGTGGTCGTTTTCTGTTGTGACGGAGAATGATCTGAAACGCTCTTATTGTCTTCGTCAGGAGGATAAAGCCCCTAATTTACGCACCGTTCATATTCTACGAGTGTCACCGGCCGGGTTCGATATGATTTTTAAGGCTGGAGGCGCAACGGCGCAAAAGCTTCTTGAATCGACACCAGTTTCGTTGTTGCATACCCAGGGACGTTTCGTACCCGGAGAATCGGCCGAGCAATATCGTGGGGAAGGTAATTGCGTCCCGATTCCACTGGCTGACTTACAAGAAGAGTTACCGGTCTTTTCGTTGACGGGCATGATGGCATCGCGTCGATGGGCGGCAGAAGCTGGTAACCCCACGGATACGCGTCAAGGAACAGGAGTTAAAGCACACTGGACTCAAATTTTGCAACAAACGCGACAAGATTTGGAAAACGATCGTATTTCGATGGAAGAGATGGAAGAATGTGTGCAAGCATTCCGGTTTCGTCCCGACCGTCTGGAATACATGGCCGGTACACCAGGTGCGTATGAAAATTCATTGTTTGCCAATTTCATCTAATTCCTCATTTTGTGTCTCACTCATTCATAAACACGATGTGACAGGGGCTCTCATGTGGGATCGTTGGGAATGGATGAGCGAATCAAAGGAAACGCCAACATCAGTAGACGATCCAATTGAATGGGGAACGCCACGAAATTTAGTTCCTCACTAGCAACAAATCGGATCAACTTGGCTTGTAGAAAGTAATGAGTTCGTAAATTAATCCTACCTGGTAACTTATCAATCGGTTTTATATCCCTCTAGCGTAACTATCGAGTAGAGAACTTACATTGCCATCCGTTCTACCTCTTCAATGAAGCAAACCACTTGTCTTACATTCGGGATCTTGCGTATTCTTTCTCCACCGCTTGTCAAGATTCTTTAAATCACAATCAAAGACAGATTTCCCCAGTTTCTCATTCACCAAATTGTGTTGTTCACACATCCATTGACACAATTCTTTCCGACTCGAGGTGGGGACGGGACTCTCTTCTAAGTTGGCTTGGAAATCGCGAGCACACCATGTACAGGGATAAAACCGTGCTAGTGCACTCATGAAACTTTCCATGTGCTGCTGATCTTCCGCAGTTGGTTGATCCGGATACCAAGCGGCCTGTAATAAATCAAGCGCAGAGATAAACTATGAGGAAAGTCGCTCGTCGTATTTAAAACGGAAGTAGGTATGCCGTTCGCTCGTACCATTGTATGTAGCAAAGTCCACGAAGCTCGGCCCAAAACACCGCTGTTAGGTGGGCAATCTACCGCTTTCTTTTCTTGACTTGCTTGCGAAGCCTTTTTCATTTGCGACATCATGTCGTGACATGCGGGTCGATCACAGTCGTCTTCACCAAATAACGGAGGTGGGAGCTTTCCGAGTTTGTTTTTGAAATTGCTATTACCGTCGTCTTGTTTCATGATTATGTAAATTTGTGCAAAAACATTGCAAGGAGAATAATAAATAAATAGATGACGATGCAGCAATAATAAAGCTAGTAGTTGCCCTACGGTATAGCGTTACGGTATAATACAACCTGTATTGTATAAACATTTCTACGCCTTGCGTGGTACGATTCGCTACATGAGCGTATCTCTCACGTACAATTATGTACCGCAGCAAGCCTTTATTATCCGCATAATTTAATTTTTGCTTTATTGAACCAAAAATCACACCATGGTGTATTCTTGCTCTCAAAACAACGTGCTTTCCTCTGATATGCTTTCGCATACTCATCTATCAACTCCTAATCGTCCTGGAAACCGCGGAGCGGCGCTGACTGTCGCGTATCGCACTCCGCAGATGATTAAAACTCCAGTCCCTCGCATGCGTTCGACTGCTCATCATCATCGTCGTTTGTTTACGCCGCAAACTGCTCCTCGTGACGATCTGGATCGTTTCATTCCGTCTCGTCGTCGCATGAATATGGATTTGTGTCGTCGAAAGCTGAATTCTGCGTCTAAGTCGTGTGAATCGTCCAGTGTTGCTTGCGCCGGTCCTCCGTCCGCAGCTCGTTCGACGAAACTCGCTTACGAGAAACACTTGCTGAGCACGTTGTGCAATGTGTCGACGAGCGATCTCGATGATGAGCTTCAATTGAAGTCTCTTTTGAAGTACGGCTCTGTTTCTCCTTTAATGACGGGTAATCGTCGTCCTATCGTTGCTGCGGACCCTTTCGCGATGGACTTGCTACGATCATCGAGCTGCGATTTCAATACTTTGGATCAAAAGTTGAACATCGCCGCGATCAAGCGCACAATTAGCCCTCATCCGGCGAAGACGTTAAATGCCCGTGGTATTGTGGATGATTATTACACGAATCCGACCAGCTGGAGCAAGGATAATGTTCTAGCTGTGGCGCTGGGTACATCCGTGTACCTCATGAACGTGTCTACCGGTGCTGTGCAAGAAATAGCGGGGCGCCGGCAAAACACCTGTCCACCAAAGGGGTCTCTCAAACCATGTCCGCTCTGTGAAGTGGTGCACAATGGACGGCAGCACACATCACCTTGCTGTAGCGACGAGTGTTGGCTTCGCGAGTGTTCGACACAACTTGCGGCAGAGAAATTATGCGGACCAACATGGGTTGTCGAAACAGTACGATGCGTGCAATATGCTGGAATGAATCTCGGCAATATCTGACCGCGGGGTACACTAACGGGAAGATTGGGAATCATGACTTACGCGAGTGGCGTCGAGACAACAATGACAATGGCACCCTCTGTAGGAGGCTCTTCATCGGTGTGCAACTTAGCGTGGAATAGTGAGGGGTCGTGTCTGCCAGCGGTCGAAATGACAATATGGTTCACCTGTGGGATGCATCCATGACGCGAAGACCGGAGTCGGGCCGTGGTCAAAGTCCACGACACATTTTGGCGTCGCATACGGGTGCTGTAAAGGGTTTGGCTTGGTGTCCCTATCGACGCGATGTGCTCGCCAGTGGTGGGGGAACGGCAGATGGGTGCATCAAGCTGTGGAATGCTTGCTCGGGTAATCTGCTAAAGAGTGTGGCTACTGGAAGTCAAGTCTGCTCATTGATTTGGGGTCAGCACCATCAGGAGTTGTACTCCGGTCATGGCTTTGGGGACGGAATGAACTTTTCAACGAACGCTGTTGTCGCCTGGAGCTACCCCAAGATGGATCAGATACAAACTTTGCGCGGTCACGAAAGTCGCATATTGTCCATGGGAATGAGCCCCGACGGTACGAAGCTCGCATCGATGGGTGCTGATAATTCCTTGTGTATTTGGAAAATCGATGCTGTCCCGGCTTCTTCGCGGTCTCGATCAGCAGACGCAGCAAATCGTCTTACATCCCCTTCGTTTGGTTCTCGTTTCGCCATCCGCTGAGTGCATTTGATGTACTTGGCACAAATCATTCACTGTTGTATGATGCTCGGCTTGTTGTTCTCCCGACAATTACCTGGTACTCGTCCTAATGAATCTCGTCTTTATGTTTTGTGTGCAGTAGCTTTATTGCGATTTGATAACTCTAACATTTGTGTTTCTTCGTTAAAATTCTTCAACTAGAACTTAAACTCGATACTAAGTTCATTACTGAGGGTGATACATCTAGCAATCTGGATCGGCAACGAAAACATCGGCGTTAAATGAATCACTTTCATTTCCTTCGTCCTCCATTCGCGAAAAGGTGTTGCTGCGATGGGCCTCGTCTCCTTTTCCATTTTTTGGAAGAATGTTGCTTCTCCAACGAAATCCATCATCACCAACATCGAGATTATAATTCTGGCAGAAATTTGGTTTTTCTGGCGATTCACGCCGTCAAGTGCTACTATGTTGTCTGGAAGACACTTGCTATTATTCTTTCATCCAATACATCAGCTCAGGTGTCAATTCAAACTTTAAAAGCACCACATTTGCTAGCTATTAAACAGAACTGATGAGAATGGCAGCTGCGGGTGTTTTCGCCGGTTGTGCGACGGGCTGAAACGACTTATATGCTGCTCATCTGGCCTCATCTGCCCTTGAGAACTTTTCGTTGCAACATATCTATTTTAGCGCGAGGACAAGGGACGCTTAAGAGATTCGGTATCGATTATCCCTGTTACCTCTGCAGAAATAACGAGCCCTGTCGCGCGCACCGACGTTGAATGGAACGAGCAAACTCTTGGACGCGATCGATGCCCAAGGGTTGCCCCAATAATCGCGATCGTCTAGCGGGAATGTGGACTGCCGTACTAGGTAAGACGGTACTATCGGGTGTTTTCACGACCTGCTTGACCGGTATCGTGTGTATGGTTTGCGTCATTTCGTCTTGAGCTTTTTGTCGTGGGTTGCGAAATTTGCAACGTATCGCTTGATTGACATTTTGGAATGGTTTCGCAAAAGTCGATTTGGTGGGTGTGAAAACATTATTCCAGTGTTGAGCTGCAGACACCAATGAGTATGGTTTGCTTGTTGTTGTTGTACGACTTGTGCTGGCGATGAGGCGTTCCGTAGATGGCGATGATGGATGCAAAGACGTCCGTGCCGCGCCGTTTTCGACACTCAGAACGATTTTCTCATCGGTTACCTCTTCGTAGCTCATCCAACTGAGTAAGCAGAAGGTAAATTTGCGTCATCGCTTCTCCTGCATTAGAGACTCGAGGACAATTGCCGTTATTGTTACCACCTCCGTTGTTATTGTGTGAGCGTGGAGGAAGAATAAAGCCATCTGAGACGACAAGGCGCTGCCATGCGCCCAGTAAAACAAACCAACAGAACACTTTCATTTGTTCAACATGTAGGGAGCAAACGAACGAAGAGGTCCACTTTTCTTGTAGGAGATAAGTGAAAGAAAGATTTTGCGGTTGATGATGTTCATTTTTTATCATCGCGCAGCTGCGGACGATCGACGGGATGTTCAGCGTTCAATCGTCAATCAGGTATTCAGAAATCGTATCGGTATCATGTGTGATATTGGATTAGAGCCGCTACGACGTACAAACAAGAATGTCTGTCCCCGGTCCGTCAGCAGCGGCAGCAGCAGCAACAACAAATATCGACACAAAACACCGTTATTGCTGATTATAATCTTTATTCTCATCTAAAAACAAACAAAATGCGCGTTTCAAAGCGTTCTATCTCTTCTCTGAGTCCCCAGAGTAATGATTATTCGTCGTGCAAGCGGCAGCGAACGAAAAGCCCCGAGAAATTGTGTTCGGCGGCAGATCAGCCGCCCGTTGCCCCGAGTCAAGATCGAGATCTTTTGGTGGGTTCTGGCGATTCCTTCGCGACCCAAGTGCAACCTGGTGACCTCTCTGAGTGCCCTCCGTTATTGAGTGAGGAGACGAATGAAGTACGCCCGTCGAGCAAGAAGCCGATGTCGATCCTGCGTATGAAGCATCGTCATGCTGTGCGCCCGGAAGCACCGCTGGTTTCCGTCCTGCCTTTCTCGATTGTTGCGGAGGGCTCTGACGAAAAATGGACGAGCCTGTCTTGTTCTCCTTCTCAGAGGTGTCAGCTTCGCACCGCAGATTGTGACGGGCGTGAAGGAGATTCCCAATCGTTTCTCATTGACGACGGAGGAGAAGGACAGCATGTACTGCGACGTGCGGACATTGAACCTGGAGGGTGATAAGAGGTTGGTGGAACGTGAGTTTGAATGCAGTCGGTTCTGCCTGGATAATGTGGTGGAAGAACATGAGTTCTTTCGCACACATCTTGGAGAACTGACCCATCCTGCACAATTCGCGCGCTTACATGTTCAATGTTTTCGGACATCTTCCCGTTGACACTCCCATAACCGGTTATTGCTCACGCGAGGAATACCTGGCTTGTATGAAAAAGTACACGGCTGATTGGCACAGTGCTATTGCAGAGGGCCGTTTTCACCCGACAGGGCCGCGAAAGCCATCCAAGTTGTGCAAGCGAAGCGTCTCCGCCGTCGTCTTCGCTCGTGCTGCAAAGTCGTAAGAGTCGCGCGTGTTCGAACCGGTCGTCTTCCACTTTTACTGCTCACACTCTACTTTGCGTGCGGGATCTTTGGTGTTTGATTCAGCCGGTCGTCGCGAATTGCAATCGCTGCAATTTAGCATTAGCTCTTAAACATCCACATCCACATCCAAGACTGTTGCGACAAACACATCACCCAGTGATAATCGTTTGTTTTGTTTGATTGATCTTTTGTCCTTTAATTTGCGTTTCTTTTCGTCCGCTTCGTTCGTAAGTACCAAGAAAAATGCTTTGCTGAATGAATATAATTGAATGGAGCTGCGATGCATCCATCTCATTCTCGCTATACTAATAAAATTTAAGAGTGTTAAATTCGTTTTTCGTAAACATTTTACTTGATCAGTTTGAAGTCAATAGTTTATAATTAGTTAAGCAGATAAAGCGAGATGGGGTAAAGAAAACGACAGCTGGCAGGAATAAGGCGCTCCCTTCGGCTTCCATACGTATTAATTTCTAGCTAGAGCTCAGGATGAGTCGTGGCGACTCCACACGGCGAAGCATCTTATCAATCGCGTCGGTCGATGATGATGCGATGCTGCTAGCGTTTGACAACGACTATTACGCACGGCGATTCAAAACGGAGATAACGTCGACGGATGGAAGACAGACCGCATGTTGTCAACTCAACGAAATTGTCACCATGACCGCAAGATCAGGAAACATATTACTTAACTCATCTTGTGAATGCTTTTGAAAAAAAAAGATTGGACACTATTTCTTCATTGCCTCCAGTACGATCTGGTCGGGCGAGCGGGGCTTCAAATGGCTTCTGGGTGTAGGATTGGCCAAGCAAACCCAGCTGTTTGGCTTCAGAAGCACAAAAAGCTGGCAACATCGTCGCAACATCGTCGCAACATTTCATCCTGTGAATTGTTTTAAGAATCAGTGTCAATGTAGAGTGATGTCATATATCCAACACATTTATTGAGCCACTCTGGGGATATCGTATAGAGCCACTGATGGTAATATAGCACCTTTTCTGCATAAATGGCAGTGACAATTTTCTCAACCCATTTTTTCTCCCATCAAAGATTGCGTAAGATGCGCCTTTTAACCGCCAAATGAGAAAATCAGAGGTTACTATTGTATGAATAACAATCAACCATGACCGTAAACTCAGCCCAAATGAGTTGACTCTGTTTCGAGAAAAAATTTGAGATGTCTCCAGAAGACCCACGCCGATGTCAAAGACCCAATCTAATCCCCTTTGTATACGCGTTTCTCAATGATGGCTAAATCAAAGACACAAATATACTCAAGACGGATAAGAAATAATGATATTTTGGTGAAAAAATGGTTTTCTTTAACGTAGTGCTTCATTTCTATCCTAACACTCCATCACAGTCAAAAGTGACTTTTCATTTCAGAAGGCATCGAGCTGGTGAAATGTATCGTGAAACAAGTCACCAGCAAATACTTTGCAAGGGACGATTGAGATGCCACGGTATTTGCAAACAAATACCTTCACTCCACTGTGGCTTTCTTGAAATATAGCAAATAGATTTTGTGGCGAGCTTGAGCAGCACTAAATACCATCTTTACTAACGATTTCGGTCGGATCAAGACGAAAACCGGATGTCATCTATTAACTATTGTAGATAATTTGCATGTTGATCATGTATATTGTTTGGATTTAGCTGTTATAGAGTTCAATGGTCATTTCGCTAGATAAGTCACGAAGCTTTAGTCGTGTGTAATGCGTCATATTATCAGATAACCTTATCTCCGAAAACCCCCTGTTTGAATCGCCGTGTACGGTGAATCAAGCTTCTCAATACCTAGAAAAACACCAAAATTCAACCTAAGAGTTAGTTGTTGCTTCATCTATCTATTTATCTATCTATTTATAATAGCGCGCTGTGTCCGTGTGTGTGTCACGTAACGTAACGCTGGTCCCGGGTGTCTGAATCACGGGTTTGACGTTCCTTTTGTTCTTTGTGTTCTTTGCTTTGTTCTCATTCCACATTTCTTTTGTTCTTTATGTTCTTTTCTTTGTTCTCATTGGTTGTTCTAGAGTGACGTTTCCTTGGTTTTCGAATTTCGAATGCGACGTTTCTGAGTCTTCCGTTTTGCGTTGGTGCTCTTTTTACTTCCGTTTTGCGTTTGTGCTTTTTCCGCTTTCGTTTCGTTTTGCGTTTGTGCACTTTTTGATAGGCGCTGTGTCCGTGTGTGTGTGTCACGTAACGTAACGCTGGTCCCGGGTGTCCGAATCACGGGTGTGACGCTATCCCCGGGGATCGAGCCCCCGCTTGCGGGAAGGGCGAGAACGAAAAAAGCCCTGCAGGGGCTAGACGCCGAAGGCGGCTAGTTTACACTAAAAAGAGAACCTGAAGACTTCAAATGCGAAATTGGTCTAAAGGTTGATATTTTGCGATATAGCAATGAAAAAAATAATACAGTTGGTCGTACAGTACAGATTTTGTTTATACATTGTGTATTGTATAAACATTTCTACGCCTTGCGTGGTACGATTCGCTACATGAGCGTATCTCTCACGTACAATTATGTACCGCAGCAAGCCTTTTTATCCGCATAATTTAATTTTTGCTTTGAACCAAAAATCACACCATGGTGTATTCTTGCTCTCAAAACAACGTGCTTTCCTCTGATATGCTTTCGCATACTCATCTATCAACTCCTAATCGTCCTGGAAACCGCGGAGCGGCGCTGACTGTCGCGTATCGCACTCCGCAGATGATTAAAACTCCAGTCCCTCGCATGCGTTCGACTGCTCATCATCATCGTCGTTTGTTTACGCCGCAAACTGCTCCTCGTGACGATCTGGATCGTTTCATTCCGTCTCGTCGTCGCATGAATATGGATTTGTGTCGTCGAAAGCTGAATTCTGCGTCTAAGTCGTGTGAATCGTCCAGTGTTGCTTGCGCCGGTCCTCCGTCCGCAGCTCGTTCGACGAAACTCGTTTACGAGAAACACTTGCTGAGCACGTTGTGCAATGTGTCGACGAGCGATCTCGATGATGAGCTTCAATTGAAGTCTCTTTTGAAGTACGGCTCTGTTTCTCCTTCCATGAGGGGCAATTGTCGTCCTATCGTTGCTGCGGACCCTTTCGCGATGGACTTCTTGCGTTCTTCCCCGATCTTGACGGCTGAAAAGATCAATGCAACCGCCGTTCGTGTTATCCATTCCCGTCCTGAAGCAGTTCTTGATGTACCGGATATTGCGAGTAACTTTTACTCTCATCCGCTCAGTTGGAGTAAGGACAATGTCCTCGCAGTAGGGCTTGGGTCGGTCGTGTTCATCATGAACATGGCTACAGATGCAGTGCACGAGCTAGTCGACTTGAAGAAGGTGTCTCGCAATCGAAATGAAACTTCGAGCCACGTTCGGGCAGTGAAGTGGTGCACAGTTGAAGGGTTGACGCACTACCTAGCGGTAGGAACCGACTCAGGAGTTCGATTGTACGACGCCACGTGCAAGAAAGAAGTGCACACGTCTCTCAATGTTGGAGGAGGTACTGTTCACGCGCTTTGCTGGAATGATGCCTTACAATGGTTGACAGTTGGCTACGATACGGGAAAGCTTGTTAGTCTTGATTGGCGTAGCCGTTCGATGACAGGAATGACTCGGCGCGGATCACCGTCATCTTCATCGTCGGCTTCGGTTTGCAACATTGCATGGAATCCTGAAGGCACGTGTCTCGCGAGTGGACGAAGTGATGGATTCTTCTATGATGAAAAGCCTCCAAGTAGGCGGCGGTCCCCGTCGTATATTGGAATCACACACGGCGGCTGTCAAGGGACTGGCATGGTGTCCTTATCGGCGTGACGTGCTTGCCAGTGGCGGTGGCACTGCAGATCGGTGCATAAAGCTGTGGAATACATGCTCAGGACGTATGATGAACAGCGTTTGTACTGGAAATCAAGTTTCTTCACTGATCTGGGGCCAACACCACCAGGAGCTCTTTTCCGGCCACGGCTTCACGGACAATGAAGTCGTGGCCTGGAGCTACCCGAAAATGGAACGTATTCAGACACTTTCGTATCATCAAGATCGCATCTTGTCAATGGATTTGAGCCCGATGGCAACCAGTTGGTATCTATAGGTGCAGACGAGAATTTGTGCCTTTGGAAAGTTGATGCCGCTCCAACTCGACGCCGTACAGCCGTCGCGGTTTCCCCCCTCGTTCGGTTCCCGTTTCACCATCCGCTGAGAGAAGTGCTATCGTTCTTCACGATTGCGTCGAGGTTTTTTCGTATTACTCGTTTGTTAGTCATCCAAACTCGCACCCAGTGGTCATCCAAAATAATAGTCTAAATTGTATTAATCATTGTTGTGGTTTGAACTTTTTATGGTGTATTCAATACAGGGTAGACTAGATTAAGATAAGACATACAGCAACACCGTCTTGTCAATTAGACGAAGATGATTCGCCTGTGATCTGACAAATTTAGCAACCGGAGCTGGTATAATCATTCAATTTCAACCTTACGAGGCATCCGTCTTTACTATTGGCTTTGTCTTTCGTCTCACAAGGGTAGACTATACCGGTACCTGGTACGGAAGAGCTTCAAATATTCCGAATGTCGAATAAATGGGAGCTGCATGCTCGTCTAGCGTTGAGGACTTGCGGACCAAGAGGCTTGACCGATCGACTATGTTTGGATGATAACACACCGGATCTTGTGTCACTTCATTGCCAGCTTATCCGTTTTCGACAAAAGCTTTTCCGACTGATTATTTTTACTTGACGTAGTGGGCTACAGCTCTTGTACTTCGACACCTCCATCTGCTGGAGTCGTTTGTTCCTCGTCCTCTTGATTTCTGGCTAACGGGACGTCCAATACTCTCATCTCATCATCCGCGTCGTCTTCTTGAACCATAGTAATAGCGTGATAATCGGATGGCACACATGCTTGCGTCAAGAAGAAAGACAAGACAGCTACCACGGCACAAATGAGCATCACGGCGGCATGTCCCCATTGATATGCGGCCGGTGCAAACAAGGATGCACCGGTAAAGGCGCCAAACTTTCCCGCTGCGGCACTAACGCCATTTAACGACGACCGACATGATTCGGAATACACCATACTGGGCAAGACAAAAGTCGATGTATTGGGACCGTAGTTCGAGAAAAAGAACGTCGATCCGTATAAGAGCAATAGTACAGATGGATGTATCCGTTTCAGTGCATTCCAAAACACTCCAATAACCCCGTAAAGCACGGCCATGCACGCAAAACCTTGCAACATCACGTATCGAGGTGTCTGGGATGGCAAGAACGCAATATCACTACGTCCCATGAGGAAAGCAGCGACTCCGTACCCTGGCAATGCAATTGAGGCTAAAATAAGTGAATTGCGTGCCATGAGTTGCAGCGACGCCAGTGTGTTCGTTTCTGCATTGCCAAATGCCGCTTCCAGAACAATGGGTTGAAACAATGCATTCCCGTAAAACAGCACATCAAACAGAAACCACGTAGCAGCTGTTCCTAGTAACTTCTGAACGAGCTGTGGTTCGTTGCGAACCGACTCCCACCAGGATTGCTGTTCGTGAACGCGATCATCAAACAACCCATCCGGTTCTGCGGTGGAGTCCAGTACAGTCGTTTCTTCTCCGTCACTGTCATTTTCCGTAGTTGAATTTGCAGTATTGCTACTTGGTTCGGTCGTCGTCGTGGCTGTCTGTGGGGTACCTCCTTGCCAAAGATGTGGAGTTTCTTCATTTTCCGGGGGATAGGATGCTTCCCAAGATGTTGTGGCTTTGTGTACTTTCCATTGCAAATAAAACAAAACAATTCCCGGTAAAGCTCCCAATCCTAACAATAGGCGCCACACTATTTGCAAATTCGAGCACGTCAACAACAGCAGATACCCCACGGCCGGAGCCATCCAGAACCCCACACCCTGTGTCGCGAATGTCAAAACTACGCGGTGCAGATCGTCGTCTTTGTTGTTGCTACTACTACTACTACTGCTGGCCTGTTCGGCACTTAATACGGCCGCCAAAGGATACACACCACCGGCACCGACTCCCAGCAAAAATCGCCAGACCGCCAAACTACTCCAACTCGACGTCCAGGTGGCACTCGCGAAACTCGCTACCATTTGCAGAATCATGACCACGCGCAACGCCCTTAATCGACCCATGGCGTCGCCCATAATGCCACCTAAAACTTGTCCCAGCATCATTCCTACCAGTAATGAAGACGCCAAGAACGATTCGTCTTGTTGAATGCGTTCGGTCGGAAATAAGATGCGAAGGATGGGCAACACTAAAGCAATATTGACGACATTGTACGATGTGCTGAAGTTCGATAGCATGGCCAGGCGTTGTTGATGATTGCTGTGACTCGGTTGTTGTATTCGTTCGTGGTGATGCATGATGAGATGTTCGTCTAAATTCATAGTAGAGTCAAAATGACAGAAATTAGGAAGTCGTTTACAAAAATGCTTCGATGCCTGTGTTTCGTTTTAAGAACCGTCGATCGCTTTTCTCGTTTTACTACTGAAAGATTCAGAAATGTAGAGAAATGACAAGCGATAGGCGAAAGCAAAATGGAAATGAAGATCAATAGCGCGGCTGCTACATCGTCAATGAAACATCGTCATGGTCGTTTTTCTTTGCGACCGTTGAAAGAAAGGAAATACAGTATTTGTCGCAAGAGTACTGGTGATAACAGGAATAGGTACCGGTACGATATATTTATTGAACCGTGTTTTGTTGCGCGCTCCGCTTATTGAAGTGAATAAACAATACTCCGTATAGTCTACAATATCTTGTCATTGTTCATTCGCTCAAACGATACTGCATCCTTTCTGCACGTTATCCACAAACAAGATGGTTGAGACGCGATTTAATGTAGGAATGACTTGGTACGTCTTTTCTGTGAGGGGCTGTTTCTTGTTCGTCGCTTTACCCTCACCGACGCTCGTACAGTGAGGGTTGTGCGGCTGCCGTCAAGCGGATTTTGAGTAAATTGGAAGGTGCGTTGCGACGGTGCGTTGATCGATTGCGTTATACATGCATACCGATTTACAGTCTTGATGTTTGAATTTCAGGGGTCTCGGAGATTGACACCGACGTCGCAAACAAGACTGTCATTGTACAAGCGGACGAGTCTGTGACGCCCGAAATGATGCTAGAGAAACTAGAAAAGGTAAATGATTTACAAAAAGATGATGATATTCATCCGTTGTTGTCGATGCTAAAACCCTTTTACCAACAATAGTGGGGCCAAGCGGCAGGGAAAACCGTCGAACTGGCTTCGTAAGAGAATTATAGAGAAACGACTGCAATCACGAATCTTTACATCAATGGGAACTACAAAACAACAAAACCTTATGTAAAAAATAAACATTACGCACAATCTTGTGTGAGACTGTATAACTTGTTAATGAACCTGTTACAACAAAAGTATCGAATGCCCACACAATTCCAGCAGCGCCCAGCTGTATTTTATAATTGTCCTTAGCCATGACTAAGCACTGAAAATCACAGAGAAGCTATATCGATATCTCGATGTATACGTTGGAACGAAAGAATAGCTTACCATTCATCAACAGGTCGATCCGATCGACTGTAAGGTACTCCGTGTACAATATCATCTATCGACAATCGAGATACTAGCGCCAAACTTAAAAACAGATACTTAGACAAAGTTGGTTGTAGTAAAAATGAAATTAAGGCTTCATTGTCAGCTTTTAGCTTTGAACTATAGTCTATAATAAAAGAAAAACTAAGGCGTCAACCGAAGAGGACTTCCCCACTATGGTCATGGTTATAAAAGAAAGAAATAGATTAGGTCATAATGGTACCCAATGATGTCTTTCGTCGCCGGCATTCGTCGTCCGTCAGCAGCGGCAGCAAAAACATTTCATGACGTTCATACTAAACACCGTTATTGCTGATTATAATCTTTATTCTCATCTAAAAACAAACAAAATGCAAGTTTCAGAGCATTCTGTCTCTCCTCTGAGTACCCAAAGCCATGAAGATTCGTCGTGCAAGCGGCAGCGAACAAAAAGCCCCGAGAAATCTTGTTTGGCGGCAGACCAGCCGCCTGTAGTCCTGTGTCAAGATCGAGGTCTTCTAGTTGAATCTGGCGATGCCTTCGCACCCCTAGTGCAACCTGGTGACCTTTCTGAGTATCCTACATCATTGATTGAGGAGACGAATGAAGCACTCCCCGTCGAGCAAGATGCCGATGTCGATACTGCGTGTTTAACATCGAAATGCTGTGCAACCGGAAGCACCGCTGGTTTCCGTCCTGCCTTTGTCGAATGTTGCGGAGGGCTTTGACGAAAAATCGACGAAGCCTTTTCTTCTTCTCCTGCTCGCAGTGTCAGCTTTGTGCCACAGATTGTGACGGGCGTTAAGGAGATCCCCAATCGTTACTCATTGACAAAGGAGAAGTAGGACCGCATGTATTGCGACGTACGGACATTGAACCTGGAGGGTGATAAGCGGTTTGTTGAAAGTGAGTTTGAGTGCAGTCGTTTCTGTCTGGATAATGTGGTGGAAGAAGATGAATTCTTTCGCACTCATCTTGGAGAGTTGGCTCATCCAGCACAGTTGCAACCTTACGTGTACTGTGTTCTTCGACATCTTCCGTTGACACTCCAATAACTGGCTGCTCGCTGCAAGGACTACTTGGCTTATTTGGAAAAGTACACCACTTTCTACCACAGCGCTATCGCGAGCGCCGTTTTCACCCCCGAGATGGCGGAGAAAGCCATCGAAGCTGTGGAAGCGAAGCGTCTCCGTCGTCGTGCAGCCAAGTCGTAAGAGTGGCGAATGTTCGAATCGACTACTTTCACTTTCACAGCTCGCACACCCTATTGGGCGTGCGGTCTTTGGTGTTTGTTCAGCAGGGCAATGCGATTGCAATCGTTGCAGTTTCGCATTAGCTCAGCAGGGCAATGCGATTGCAATCGTTGCAGTTTCGCATTAGCTCTTAATCATCCACTTTCACATCCATATCCAAGACTGCTGCGGCGAAGACACCCAGTGGCGAATCGTTTGTACTGTTTGACTGTTCTTTTGTTGCTTCTTGTATTGCGTTTTCGTTCGCTTATCGTTGATAAGCACAATCAAAATGCTTTGTTGATAAAATCAAATGAAATTGCCTTGCATCCATCTCATTCTCGTCGTACTAACAAAATTAAGAGAGCTAGATTTGTTTTTCGTGAAATTTTACTTGATCAGTTTGTAGTTTTTATTGACGAGTGAAATTTTCGTCGTCTCCTCCTAATACACACATCTATTAGCTTAGCAAGAAAGCCGTTACCTTCGACTTCCACACGTATTCTTTATTCAAACAGTCAACAATTTAGTAGCTAGACCTCAGGTGTGGCAACTCCACAGCGAAGCATCATAAGAATCGCGTAGGTCGATGATGATGCGAAGCTACTAGCGGTGACACCAAGTACAGTGAAACAAGCGTCGCAACCACCCAGAAAACACCAAAATTCAACCCAAAATGATTTGTTGCTTCATTTATACGACAAAAGAAGACCTGAAGACTTCAAATGCGCTTTAAATTGATCTGAATGCGGATCCTTCGTGAGAGCAACGAAATTATACAAGTGCCGTACGGTTCCGGTACGATATAATACAGTCTGTATTCTATATGTAGAACCTACGTGGAGCTTGGTACGTTTGGCTACGTAAGCGGATCTCTGGCGTATAAATTTGTACCGCAGCAAGCCTTCATCCGCATAATTTTTGCTTTGAACCAAAAAAACACACCATTGTCACGGATATGCGGATAGCGGGCAGACTACTAGGGACTCAGCCAATCTAGCCTCACGACCTAATGCGAACTCCGATCACCAAATCGGAACCCTTCGGACGGAACCTCATGGGAGAGGCCCAAGGGTCTTTGTACGATTTGGATTGATCGTGAAGGCGTGAAAAGTTTGCAAGCAACGCGATACAAGAATGTTGGAGCCACATACGTGAGCTCGGAATTTCAAGATAAAATAAGACCTAGTCCGATAACAAGTGACATTCTCGGCGGAACCATCACCCAGTGAAGTTCCACCTTGATCATTTGTCGGATTTGTAAAGGCTTTATAATATTGTTGTTTGGAAAAACTTTGGCTGTTTATCGTCTTAGCTCTACCAGATACTTCCTCTTCTGTTGTTGCTAAACGTACCGACTTGGTTGACAGAAAATACTTCCAATTTCTGTCCGTCGATACGTGAGAGGTTACGAGCCCAGATTTACACTATCTGGTACAGTCTTTTGCAGTTGTTTGATACACGTGCCCTACTTACTCCCTTTTTGTCGTCCTTCGTTATTCGGCGATATGTCTTCCCGAAACCGAAGCTGATGACAGGAAACCTCCTCCGGTTCTAACTGGTTCTACACTCGCGTTTTCACCGAGCGCAAAAGTCGAAACGAATGTTCAGGCCACTTTTTCCGAGCCCGTTCTCGTGCCGAAGTTCGGCCTTGTTCAATGTTCTATCCCAGCCATTGGTGGTGCTCCGGATGCAAGCTTTACTCGCAGTGTTAACCTTGTGCCTGCGACGCCCTACTGCTTTCGAGATCCGAATCCGTATCGCCGAGAAAAGTTTCAAGGATCGCATCTCCGGTCTCGACCCCAAGTTCAGTCCTACTGCGAATGACTATCGCCTTGTTGAGCTCGCTGATTCAGCGTTCAACCATTGCATTACGCATGGTCTCGATACGCCGTTCTTCATGAACGATCCTGCTGATCTCAGTCGAGTGATTGATCTCTTCGTCTACCACGGCAAGTTCACCTTCGATGAAGTCGCGAAGCACCTCGAAGACATGATCAAGTCCGGTGTGTTTGATCAGTATATGATCGATTCGCTTAGCGATTCGGCTGCTTTTCTGTTTAACTCGTTGGAGCTCCTTCCAGCGCACGATTCGAACTTCTTTGAGCTCTGCTCATGCGCGCCTTGGACCTTTGGTTTGGATGAAAATCACCGAAGAAGTTCTTCCAAACGCCTTTCGCCGTGTCTCCGAACTCGAAGAGGTGTTCGCAAGCGCAAGTTGGTCGAAACTCCCGGAGAAAATGTTGCTGCCTGGGGCGAATGCGCAGATGGAGACTTTGCAAGAGTTGGAGGCCAATGATCAGCTCCCTCGCGATCACTTGGTCATTTTGCAGCAGCAGCTGTGCACTTGCTCGGTCGAAGGATTCCGTGTTCACTGGCACACGGCTTCGCATCCCTCTCCGACTTTGTGCGTCTCTCTGCCGGAAAGTCGAAGGAAGTTGCTGAAAGGATGAGCGGCTACACCAACTATCGCCGCATTCTCCATGAAGCAAAGGATGTCTACAGCAACCTAAAGGAAGATTGGGGACCGGCTAAAGGAACTACTACTGAAGTTAGTGCTAATGCTGCGGCGATCAAGAGTCTCAAAGCCGAGTTCAAGACCCTCAAGTCGAAATTCGAGTCGAATGGCACTAAAACTGCCTCCCTCGAAGACCAAGGACAAGAAGGCGAACAAAGACAAGGCTGCTACGAAGACTGGCGGTGGTGATGGCGAAAAGAAAGGCGGCGGTTTGACCGAAACTCGTTGGACTCGCATCGCTCGAAGGATGGAGAGCCCACCACCATGACCAAGTACGGCAAGACTTTCTATTATTGCGCCAAATGCAAGCGCTGGAACCAGACCCATGGAACCGGCGAGCACAAGAGCAAGGAAGAGAAGCCCGCTGATGCCAAGCCCGCCGCTCCTGCCGCTAATGTTGCCCAAGCTTGGACGGCACCCTTGCAGTTCTGTTGGGGTTCCGACAGCGATTCGAATAGGAAATCGGCAGGGAAGGTGAACCTTTCGATCGAGGTCCCTTCCTGAGCCTTTTATTCATCTTTATCGGTCGTTTGTTGTTGGAGCTCTCGCCGAAGCATTTTATTCTTTACTGGTTGATTGTTGAGTGCTTTTCTTGGTGGCGTCATTTCCGTGTTGCTGCGACCATTTCGAAGTGGTTGCGTGCCCAAAGTGCCGCTCATCGTCGCTCTCTTGGTCTTCGACGCGATTCAAACCTTTGCCCGAGCGTCTCATCTCTCTCCCGTGTCGTTTCATGGTGCTTTCTTCCGATCATGACGAGCATGTGGCGAGTGACGCTTCGGAGCCCCTGGTGTTGTCTATGGAGTTAACTTGGTGCCCGCCCTGGCATGGCTGTCACCGATTTCATCCAAGTGATTGTAGCCGACGTTTGCGCCGACCTCCTGATCCTTCTTCATCATCCAAAGCTTCGACTTGTCAGCATGGTGAGGGTGGTGTTTTTCGGCGTTGAAAGCAAAATCGTTTTGTTGAGCCTGCGGCGAGGAGAAAACGTTGAGGACGACTTCAAGTGATTCCGCGTTGGGCATTGGAGCTTCCGGATATGATAGATCGAACGGTCATTTGAATACCGAAGTCGTTTGATATGCCGTGTCCGCCGCACGACCATCCCACGCCATGGCACCTACTCGATGACGCCGTTGTTTTGCTATCCCACTGGACATTCTATTCCAGAGGGAGCTACTGAGACGGTGTTGCTTCGAGAGGGAGATAATAGTGTAGTCAATTCTAAAGCATACTTTGCACCGTACGCTGAAGCTGCCCCCGTCTATTTATGCCCTCCCTGCTTTGCATCAAGTCCATGTCGCTGGAAAGCCGACCATGGCGAATCTGTTTCCGGTTATTTGGGACACTGGAGCCACAGTTGCTGTTACTTTTGACCGTGATGACTTCACATCCTACACTCCTACTACTGGAGATACAGTTTTGTCTGGCTTTGCTGCAGGTTCTTCGATTGCGGGCGAGGTACTCTTGAATGGACTGCTACTCTGTCCAACGGCAAGGGCTTTACTTTTCGGATTCCCGGATTACATGTGCCCAATGCGAATGTTCGACTCTTCAGCCCACAGTCTTATTGTCAATTGGTGAAGGCGCGAAACGACGAACCGCGTTTTTCCGGCGACTCGAGCCTCATTCATGTCAACTTGTTGGACGGCCACTTTCTTGATATTGCATACTCTCCTGAAAACAATTTGCCGACTCTGGAGATGTTCCGAAAACAATCTGTTGCTCTCAATGCTGCGAAGATTCAAAACTGTGTTACCACAGCTGAGAATCAAAACTTGAGTGACGCACAGAAGTTTCTTCTTCGCTTGCATTTCCGATTTGTTCACCGAAGCATGAAAAGCATTCAAGCCTTGCTCAAAACCGGCGCTCTCGGAAAGTCTGCTGAAGTCCAGGGCGGCGCGTTGTACGATTCCCAAGCGCTGCTTGCATGTATGGAAAAGGAAAGCGCCAAGTCGACTGGAGCGAAATTGACCGTCGATCGCCAATCCAAAGTTCTCTCGAAGGATATTTTAATTCCGGGCCAGAAGGTTTCAATGGATCACTTCTCTGTTTCCAACGAGAGGACGTCTTTACTCTGGTTTTGGTGGTACCAAGGATTGAAGTCTCTTTTAAAGTACGGCTCTGTTTCTCCTTCCACGACAAGTAATCGTCGTCCTATCGTTGCTACGCGGACCCTTCGCTGATGGACTTCTTGCGTCCTTCCCGACCTTGACGGCTGAAAAGGTCATTGTAAACGCTGCTCGTGTCCTCAAATCCCGTCCTGAAGTCATTCTCGATGTACCGGGTATTGTAAATGATTACTATACGCATCCACTCAGCTGGAGTAAAGACAATTTGCTGGCTGTGGCTCTGGGATCATCTGTATGCGTCATGAACGAGTCTACTCGTGCCGTTCATGAGATTGGGGGCGCTGGTATTACACCCCTTGACGAAAACGAGACCTCGAATTACGTTCGATCTGTCAAGTGGTGCACAATGGACGGTATGACGCACCTGCTGGCAGTAGGAACGAGTTCAGGCTTTGTTCGCGTGTACGACACCATCAGCAACAAAGAAGTTGTTTGCACCTCCTTGACCTCGGCAAGAAGCCCAGTGCGCGCACTTTGCTGGAACGATTCAGCGAAATTGGTTGACGGCTGGATGCGCTGAACAGTGAGATTCGCGAATCTCGACTTGCGTTCTCGGTCTGTCACAGGGATGACCGTGTCTGGATCAGCGTCATCGTCAGGTGTGTTGTCAGTCTGCAACCTGGCCTGGAATGCAGAAGGAACGTGCCTTGCAAGAGGTCGAAATGATAACGCAGTTCATCTTTGGGATCCTTCCATGATCAACAATGCCGGACCTCGACTTGTACTGGAATCGCACGGCGGCTGTCAAGGGACTGGCGTGGTGTCCTTATCGGCGATATGCTCGCGACTGGCGGCGGAACTGCCGATGGCTGCATCAAGCTGTGGAGTGCAATTTCCGGGAATATGTTGAAGAGCGTTTCTACCAACAGTCAAGTTTCTTCGTTGATTTGGGGGGCGTCATCATCAGGAGTTGTATTCCAGCCATGGCTTTTCGACCTCTAGTCCAAGCAATGTGGTCATTGCGTGGAGTTACCCAAAGATGGAGCCGATTCAGAGTTTGTCTTTGCACAAAGGCCGCATCTTGACAATGGATATGAGCCCCGATGGTTGCAAGCTCGCTTCCATGGGTTCGGATGAGATGTTGTGTATCTGGAAAGTTGATGCGTCTCCAAATCGATCTCACCACGGTGCTAGTGGTATTTGCGTTTCTCCATCGTTTGGATCTCGTTTCATCATCCGTTAAATGTGAATTCGAGTTGCCTGGGTTCGTTTGTCCTTTTGTATTGCGCAAAGTGTTTTTTCGTCGGGAGAATTCTGAGAATGTAGTCGTTTGTGTTTATGTTGTCAAAAGTCGTTATTCGTATAAACAATTGCCTAATAAAAGTCTATTTTATTGAAGCTTGTCTTTAGCATTGGGTTATTAGTCTCTCTATGCGTTAAATCATGGACACGTACCGCTTAGAGTCGCGGTGTTGTCTAACTAGCTCAAAAATGTGAAATGATACTCGTACTGGTAACAGTATTGTCGAATGCTAATTTTTAAAAAAATTAGTATCAAAGTTGTTGTTTCCAGCGATTGCCTAGTATAGTTTGACTCAATGATTACTTGTCTAGCATTGGGTTTTATAGTACGATGTTTCGTTACGTTTCTCTAGTCTCTTTAGCTTTAGCACTTTTCAATGCGTTGAATAGACAAGTACCGCTACGAGTGTTTGCGGTAGTGTCTTGCTTGCATTAAAATATGAAATGATGCAATGCGGTACTCTTTTAGATCAGTCTCTACGTCGTCCGGCAGCAGCAGCGCCGCTGCAGCAGCAAAAAATTCACAAAAACCCGTTTTTGTTGCCTTTACACTTACTTTTGCCTATTGTATCAATCAATTGACATCAAATGCAAATCAGAAGCTTGTTAACATCTTCTCGAAACCTCCGGAGTCGCGGGAAGTCGGTTTTCAAGCGGAAGCGAGCTAATCTGCGTCACCGCAGCTCGCCTGCGTCTTACAAGGTCCCCATCGACTCTGAAGAAAGTAGATAAAAAAGTGGACAATTTGCTGTTCGTTTCCGATGTGGCTTACGTGGAAATTGATCAGAATGACAGTGTTGACGAGTTGCGTGCTTGGGTCTTCTCGCCGATTGAGGACATGCCAACGCTTGAAGAAATGCTGCTGTGGGCAGAGATCAGCGAAGGACTTACACCCGGGGAAGCTCTTGCGGTGCGTTCATGCAGTCTTGCTTCTCGCCCCGGCGATGCGCTGTGCGCTCGAATGCTTTGCCGACACTAAAGTGTCGTCGTCGTTCCAGCATTGCTCGCGGACTTGGGTCTGCGGTGAAGAAGTTCGTGAAGCCTGTTTTCAAGTGCCGACGGCGGCGAGCATTGAGCGTTCGCATTTTGTGCTCCGTTCATTGTCATCTAACTTCAAAGAAGATATTGATGCATACGTTTCATGTGATCCGTGCGCTGTTTCGCTTGCTGACGAAGATGCCAACACGTTGCCCGACGAGATGTTGTCGTGGGTGCTTGCGAACGGGGGGACCGAGCTTCCTGCTTCGGCAGTGTCGCCCAGTGCTCTTTTTTGTGACACTACAGCATGTTTGTCGTTGTCGCCGTCGTCTTCTTTATCGTCGTCATCCGTTGCGAGGGCTGCCGCTCGTGTCAACTTTTAGCCAGAAATTGTGTCTTTTGTCATCGAGATTCCCAGTCATCATTCGTTGACGGATGGAGAGAAGCAATGCCTGTACTATGACGAAATCATTGGAATTGCAGAAGGAGAGCGAAACCGCGCGGAACGCAGATTCGATCGCAGCTTTCGTCGTGGTCGAAAATACCTTGGAAGAAAATATGTTCTTCCGAAATCATCTTGGAGAGTTGGTCCATCCAGCACATTTCCGTTCTTACGTGGACGACGACCTTCCACATGTTTCTCATGACACCATCGTTCCCGGATACTCTTCGTTTGATAAGTACATGCGCTGATGTGTATTGGTACGAACACGTGTATGCCTTTCATGTGTGCGGAGAAGCGTTTCCGGGTGAAGAAGTCGAAAATGGTAGTTGAGTCGGCTCTTGTGAATCGTCGTTCGAATGCATCCATATCTTTTCGTTGGAATGTGGGGTTTGTTTTATTTCGTTTAGATTTTAATTAATGTAGTTTTCTAAGCTTTTGTTTTGATTATTTGATTGACGTATAATTGCTTTACGGGTAAAGAGCTACTACGGTTTGTTTAGATCTATCGAAAATTTGATCAGGTCGGATCTATGGAGTTGATCTTTTAGATTGAGATAAAAATCGTCGATAGGCAGCATTATACTTCTCAAAATAAAACACTGATGACTATAGCGCGGCGGTAACGTAAAGAGCGTCCTTAGCGGCGGGTGCCGCATCGATACTTTCATGTTTTAGGAGGGTGCGCCGACGACGTTGATGAGAAAGCTTCGTTGATAATAATCTCTTGCACGAGGTCTATCATGTATACGAATCTCTTTTGCAGTAATAAAACAAAATAAACACTCAAAATCCCATGGAGACTGTACCGCCAGCTATACCGCAATCTTGGTCGAATGCCGCGTTAGGGCAACTATTTGCCGACACTTCCGTTGCTCGATGGGTCGAGTTGCCTTGGATTTGTGTCATGGGAGAAACAAGCAGTGGCAAAAGCACCGTTTTGAGTCAATTGAGCGGCATCGAACTACCCACGGATCATACTTTGACGACGAAAATACCGACTTTGATTCAACTACGACATGATGCCGTGTGTCAGGCGCATATTCAACTCATTCCGTGGAATCATCATTCCAGAATACACAATAACAATCAACATTCCGATATCGGAGAAGAACAACATCATCACAAAGTCATTCTCACAGAGGAGCAATGGCACGAGATTCCCTTACAAATACGTCCACGCAAGAGCTGGTAACAGAGAATGGCGATGCCACCATTCGTACCGATTGGTGGGTGAGTGTATCGATTCAGGGGCCTCATGTATCGCATCCCTTCACCTTGGTGGATCTACCAGGACTTCTACAGAACAGTCCCGAGCATCCGGATATACCACAGCAAGTACAAGCATTGTGGAAATCAATTCAACACGAGCGTAGCATTTTGTTAGCGGTCCATCCCTCGACGTCCGACTTTCACAATGCGGCCGTTTGGGCGTCGTCGTCCTCATCCCGACTTTATCACTATACCCGTGCTGACGAAACCCGATTTAATTGATCCAGGAGCCGAATCAGCGGTCGTCAATTTGTTAAAGGTCAACATCCCTTGCCACTGAAGGGGTTTCACTTAATCAAGGGGAGAGGGCAGGCAGCGTTGGATCAATCAATTGAGCAAGCGTTACGAGAAGAAGAACGTTTCTTCCAACAGCAAGAACCTTGGAAATCCATCACCGATACAACGTGCTTGGGTACTATCCATTTGCGAGAGAAACTAAGTCGTATGCAGCTAGATTTGTGGCGAAAGACGTTGCCAAGCATTGTTCAAGAAATTCGCCGTAAGCGGGTAGAGGCATCCCGGGTCATGGAGCAGTATCGGCCTATACAAGATCGTCGTCGTTATTTCCAGGAACAATCACAAAGTCTTGTGGCCAAGCTGCAAGCTTCGATTCAAGGAAGGTCTTCGTATTCGGCGGGAGCGTCTGCATCAAGCCTGCACGAATCGCCGATTCGATTCGACAAGGTTCCTTGTATACGGTCGCGATCGGTTGTAGAAGGAGCACATGTATTGGTGACGACACCAAGAGGGGTAGTGCCCGGTGGAGTGGTGCACATAGACAAGCATTTCTGTTGTGTAGATTTTATTCATGAAGATCATTCTTCGCCGGAAGCGTTGTTTGATCGGGTTGGCATTCCCATTCAGGATCACAAAGTGGAGGTGGACGACGTTTGGTTGGAAGGATTGAAAGTATATATTGCCCGCGAAGGCGGTGTTTGTGATTCGTTGAAGAAAATTCCCTTCCATTGTGTACGCACGGACCCTTCATGGCTCAAAGAGAAAATTGCAGCGACCCGTACCGATGAGTTGGCTTGTTTCCTTAACGTTGATATATTCAAAGCTGTCGTGGCAGATTTTGTCGAAGCCGATTGGCGACCACCGTGCGACAAGTTACTACAAATAACGGAGGATGTTGCTCGAAAAGCGGTTAGTGAATCCATTCAAAGTACCTTGGACGAACGATACCCTCTGCTGCAGTCGCTATTGGAGAGACACTGTCGCTACCGTAGTGCGGTCATTAATGGATCATGCACGAGAGCAAGTCGATATGCATCTCGCTGCAGAGAAACAGCCTTACACACTAGATTTGTTGCTGCTGGAAAACATTGCCGAAGCCATCGGAGTCTACGACGCGAATTGGAGATTGCCTTTCGACTGGACCAAGAAGGTGGAGTGTCACGACACACAAGCCATTCAGGCCATCATGGACGACGTGTTCGAACGCCAAAAGCACAAAACGATAGAAGATCATACCGCAGAAGAGATGGAAATTATTCTAGAAAGCTATGGCAAGATTGCCACGCTTCGAGTTCTCGATCGGTCGCCCATGATTTGTTGGGGAAGTTCTGCGCTCACTGATTCCTGCCATCCAGGAATCCTTTTGGAGCGTAAGCGAGGAGGAATTGATTGAGTGCACACAGGATCAGGAAGATCACGAGAACAAAGTACATCGCTGCTTTGAGAAGAGTTTGAGGAAATGGAAAAGGCTTTGAGGATCTTCGAATCTTTGTAACTATTATCGCACATCGCCAGCATTTAATCTGTAGCAACGACTTTTGTTTGAAAGTGTGAAGATGAAGCGTTTTAGCCCTTCAGTAGTCTGCTTCATTCCTTTTTGAGCTTCGATGATTTGTCGGGATCAGCCCGTGAAACTGGTTGCAAGGAGGTAGATACTACAGCAGAAAGTAGAATCTCACTAGCCTGCAAAACGGGAAGACCAGTATGATGTTGTCTGATCTTATCAATAATGCTTCGATCTTGTAGCACTTTATCTACAAACTGGCCTGCCCTCGTTTGCTGTGGTTTCGCTTTCTTAAACATGAACAAGGTCCTGTCAAGGGTCCTGTCTCCTCTTTCTTCTGACATCATTCACTTATTGAGGTATTGTGGCGTCTTAAACACAGGCTAAATGAAAATTCCCGTATTGTATCCTTTACGTGCATTTGCCAGCTCAGACTGCTAATCGCCCACCGAATTTGGGGACGCTGGACCGAAGACCGTTGCGGGACGGCTAGTTCGTCGCTTCAGACGAAGAGCAAAATTCGTAGGGCAGCAGAGTACTTACACCGCATCCCCCACAAATTATCGGTTGCTCAAATCTCTAAGCCATTTTTCTTTAATTGCAGAATGAATATGAGGATTACCTGGTAACCTTTCTGAACGCCTATTATTCTCATTCATTCATCCTCCATCATCGCATCATCGTAGCTCTTCATCGCATCGCATCAATAACTGCCTCTTATTATTGCAAGTATGAATCGGACCGGTTTCAACTACATAGAGAACGATGTCTTACCACCAAACAGCTCTGTCCCCGCTCGTCAACAGCAGCAGCGCCGCAGCATGTCAAAGAGAGTGATCAAGGTTGAGTGTCGGACTGAAAGATTGTCAGTCATGAGTGGACACGTCAGCGAATGTCGGAATGGTTCGAAATGACCGTTTAGTTTATTGGGAGTGACTCTATTCGTAAACAGAGTTTTCGGAAGTGTTTCGAACTATATGTTTGGGGATTTGGGATCACGGAAGAATCTAATGTGCAATTATGGACGATGGTTGTTGCTAAGGAATGCGAAATGAAGAATCTGGTGGCTCGGGAGAATTATCTGTTTTTATTTTAAAGTTGTTATCGGAGAAATGGACTTGGCACGATCAAGTCAAGATCAGATCGTAAACCAGTGGAAAAGAGGAGAGCAAAAGTAATCGTAGGAAATCGTCATAATTCTGTAAACGAGTGTTTGGAGCAAAGTTGTGTTTCAATAGTCTTTCGTCTGGGGTGTGTGGAGTCCCCGATAGCCGAGAGCAGTTACAGACCGCGGTAGAGATTTCAACACGCTTTAAAGCGTGGGCGTTTGAGAAAAAAAAAGAGTTACGAGACAAGACAAGACAAGATGGCCGACGAGGGAGAGAAGATGAGGGCTTTGACCTTCTACCCGTTGGATGACAAGGTCGCCGAGAAGTCGTCACGATGATTGGAAGTTCAAGACGATGTCGCTGATCACGAAGCGAGGTTGGACCAGTGTGTTTGATGACTTGAAGACCGAGATTCCTCACGAAAGAAGTTGCGATGGGAGGCGGCGGCGGCGAAGGACAAGGAGCTATATCGAAGCAATCTCGAGATCATCGACTTGTTGGTGATTGCTTGCGAAGGAGTTCCTTTGGGTCTTGTCAAGAGAGCGGATGGTGATGCGAGAGAGGCATTCAAGCTTTTGGATGTGAAGTACGCCCGGAACAGCGAGGAAGATTTGGCAGAAGTGTTGGCGGAGTTTGGTCGGTGCAAGTTGGCGTCCGAAGGAGGATGACCCCGACAAGTTCTTCTTGGAGTGCGATCGGTTGCAGAATCAGTTGAAGACGATCGGATCGCAGTACGTTAAGCCAAGTTTCGTGTTGAAGGCCCACTACTTGGCCAACCTTCCTGAAGAATATTCGGATGTGATTACCAAGTTGAGCGGGAAGATCAACGAGACCTCGATTGAAGACCTCGAGAAGGAAATCAGGAACAAGTGGAAGCGCTGTTTCAAGCCCAAGGACGACGAAGAAAAGCGAAGAAAAAGAAAAAAGAAAAAAAAAGAAAACAAAAATCTAGCATTAAAAGCGTCGAGAAGGGCAAGGGTGGCTTTAAGAAGAAGTTCAGGGAAAGTGCCGCAACTGCGGCAAGCAGGGAACACAAGGCAGCGGAGTGCAAGAGCGACAAGAAGAAAGTTTGCTTCAACTGTGGCAAGGAAGGCCACTTCAGTCGCGAGTGTCCAGAGAAGTCGAATGGCAAGGATTCGAAGTCGGACAACAAGGAGTTGAACACGTTTGTGGGCATGTGCTATGAGGTCGGCAAAGGCGGCGAAGAGTTCTGTGGAGTTGTTCATCAAGTTGGTGCGGTCGAAGTGTTGAAGGTCGAAGACAAGGACAAGTTTCTTCTCGACAGTGGAGCGACGTGCCATGTTGTTGTTGATGAAACAATTTTGCGCGATGTTGTTTCGACCGAAGGAGTCTTTGATTGTTGGTGACGGAACGGAAGTCAAAGTACACAAGAAGGGTATACTCGAGCTCGCTACTGTGGGTGGTACTATGAAGTTGAGTGAAGTCAAGGTGGTGCCGACGTTCGCTGAAGAATATCATAAGTACAGGGGCTCTAGTGAAGCAAGGGTGCAAGATTGAGATGACCAGTTGTGCGATGAAGATTACTGACCCTTCGGGAAAGAGTGTGTTGACGGTGCCTCAGTCACATTATGGGTTGTACTATCTGAAGGGCAGTGTTGTGAAGTCCAATGTCCATGCTGTCGAGACGAAAGTGAAGATGGACATAAACGCTGGCGCACGAGATGTACGGACATGCAAGCGACGTTCGTTGAAGAGCCTCATGAAACAGTTAGGAATTGAGTTGACTGGAACTAAGGAGACATGCGAGGCGTGCAGCGTATGCAAAGCGGCGAAGTCGGTGTGCAAGTCAACGGCGACCAAAGTCGCGAAAGGAGAACGATTCTATGTGGACATCAGCGGGCCCTACAAGAAATCGTTGGGACAGAGTTGCTACTGGATCTTATTGGTGGATGACTACACGCGCAAGGCTTGGAGTTTCTTTGTTACTGAAGAAGTCGATGATTGGGAATATCATGACGTTGTTTCTTGATCGCTTGAAGGGAGATCCGAGCGTAAACGTGAAATACATTCGGTGTGATAATGCAGGCGAGAACGGAAAGATTCAGGAGATATGTGAGTCGAGGGGCATAGCTATGGAGTTTACTGCCCCACATACTCCGCAGATGAACGGTGTTGTTGAGAGAAAGTTCACGACAATTCGGCGATAAGGCCCTTGCGATGATGTTGGCGAAGTTGCCGGATGAGCATCAAGGAAAGTTGTGGCCGGAGGCTGTTCACACGGCAACAAAGTTGGATAACGCTGTCCCTAATCGGAATGTGGAATCGAGCCCGGATTATGCGTGGTACGGCGAGCATCCTAAGATATTGCAACACTTGGTTCAGTGGGGGCGGATTGGATACGTGACTTTCACGCAACAAACAGCGAAAGATGGAGAAGAAGGCAGTGAAATGTGTGATGGTTGGATACGCGGATTCGCATTCAGGCGATACGTGTCGAGTTTACAAGCCGGAGGAAAATATTGTCATTCTCTCGCGTGACGTCACTTGGGCAGATTGGCATGGTTCGAGTGCTTCGGTTGCATTAGAGTTGAGGATGTTTGCAACTGGAATGGAAGTCGACCTAAAGGATGATCAAATTGGGGAGGAAGTCACAATTCGGCCGGTGTTGCTCGCAGATGTCGATGCTGGAGCAGGGAGGAAAGTTGTCGAAGAGAAAGCGGCAGAGGAAGTTGTCGAAGAGGCTGTGGAAGGTCCTACGGAAGCTCTGGTACCTGAGGCTACGGCGGACAATACTCCAGCACCGAATCAGCCGAAAGAGACGCAATTGACAGTGAAAAGACTGAATAGAGAGATGGCAAGGCTGAACACTTCATACAACCCAACAATGAACGCCAAAGGAGGAGAGGTCAATGCCATTGATGTGTCGGAAGGTTATTTTCATTATGTTTTGAATACGGAGTTGGTGTCGGATCCTGGTGCACCGAAAACTTACAAGGAAGCTTTGGTTGGTCCGGGATGCAGACAAGTGGAAAGAGGCAATGAAGAAGGAGATTGAGAACTTCATCAAGAGAGATGCTTGGAAGATGGTTCCTAGAAAGCAGATGAAGGAGAGAGGACGAAAGCCTGTCACTACCGAAGTGGATTTTCAAGAAGAAGAAAGAGGCGACAGGAATTCGTTTCAAAGCTTCCGGACTTGTCTTGCAGCGGGGGTTTGTTCAAATCCCTGGTGTGGACTTTACTCTTTCGCATTCACCTGTTGCATTGGATATGTCGGTTCGAATGGTATTGGCAGTTGTGTTATACATGTGGAAGAAGATGTGGGTGACGGAAGTTATTGACGTTGAGGCCGCGTTTCTGGAAGCCGAAGTTGAGAGAGGAGGTGTATCTTGAATGGCCCTTTGGGCTATATGAGTTTGGGTACATCACGTATGAGGAATTGATTGACTACATCATTCTATTGGAGAGAGCCATGTACGGTTTGGTTCAGAGTCCAAGAGAGTACTTCATGCTCTACTGTGCCGAGTTGAGGAAGCTGGGGCTTATTCAGAGCGCTGCGGATCCGTGTGTTTGGTTTAAAGTGGTGAACGGCGAGACAGTTTTGATCATCGTTGTGTATGTCGATGATTGTATCCTTGCCGGTCCCCAAGAGGAAATCAATTGGTTCAAGAAAGAGATCAAGAAGCGCTTCAACATTACGGAGTTGGGCCCTATTCAGAAACACTTGGGAGTTTGGTGCGAGAGAAAGTCAGATGAAGCAGCAGAGTTTTACGAAGTGCGAATGGATGAGTACAAGGATGAGATAGTGAAAGATTGGAAGGAGCTGATTGGACCGTTGAAAGCGGAGAAGACACCGGGATATCCAGGGGAATCGCTTGTGAAGCACGAAGGCGAACCAGTGAACAAGGATCAGTATCGGAAGTTTCGGGCGTCTCATGTGGCTGGTGCGGAAAGTAGCTCCGGAATGTGGAAATGCGGTTAGGGAACTTGCAATGTTTATGGATTCGCCAGGTGAAGAACATTGGAGAGCGATGAAGAGATTGGTTGGCTATCTCGAGAGTACGGACGTTGATTTGAAGTTGCGCGAGCCTGTTGATTTGAAGGTTTACGCATGGGTGGATTCGAACTTTGCTACGAACAAGGAGACGCGGAAAAGTGTTACTGGTTACTTTGTTACCATTGGAGGTTGTTTGTGTGGCTTTTCAAGCAAGTTGCAACCGGCGGTGACATTGTCGAAGTCGGAGGCGGAATATTACGCGGCATCTACGTGTGCGACGGACATCAAGTTTTTGCAGATGCTATTCGAAGAGTTGTTTCCGAAGGTGAAGATTCGACCGGCTACGTTGTTTGAAGATAATACGGGCGCAATCTTCTTGATGGAGAACCAAGTTGTGGGGAATAGGACGAAACACATCGATATCCGGATGCATTTTATCAGAGAAATGATGGCTGCAACGGAGGAAGAAGAAGCTAGGCTGGTTGTGAAGTTTACTCGATCGGAAAGGAACATTGCAGATCTGGAGACCAAGAATGTGACAGAGAAAATCCATGATCTGTTGGTGCCGGTTGTTAGAGAGGGACTCATGACGCAGCTAATCTTAGCAGCCGACAGGGAGGATGTCAAAGAGAGTGATCAAGGTTGAGTGTCGGACTGAAAGATTGTCAGTCATGAGTGGACACGTCAGCGAATGTCGGAATGGTTCGAAATGACCGTTTAGTTTATTGGGAGTGACTCTATTCGTAAACGGAGTTTTCGGAAGTGTTTGAACTATATGTTTGGGGATTTGGGATCACGGAAGAATCTAATGTGCAATTATGGACGATGGTTGTTGCTAAGGAATGCGAAATGAAGAATCTGGTGGCTCGGGAGAATTATCTGTTTTTATTTTAAAGTTGTTATCGGAGAAATGGACTTGGCACGATCAAGTCAAGATCAGATCGTAAACCAGTGGAAAAGAGGAGAGCAAAAGTAATCGTAGGAAATCGTCATAATTCTGTAAACGAGTGTTTGGAGCAAAGTTGTGTTTCAATAGTCTTTCGTCTGGGGTGTGTGGAGTCCCTGATACCGCGGTAGAGATTTCAACAGCAGCATAGCAAAAAACACAAAAACACCCCCTTTGCAAACTAGAATCGATATTATCGTCTATCCAACCAAAACAATGCAAGTTTCTACCCAATTTGATGCTGCTTTAAGCATTAACAGTCACGTGAACTCGTCTGCCCCGGAAAAGCGAGCAGAAAGTCCTGAGCAAAGCGTTCGCGAATGTCGCATGAACCTGCGGTTGAGTCGAGGTATGATAATGATGCACTTGTCGTCTCCGGTGCTGTGTTCTCGGGAAGAAGAGAGACGTGAAGATATCATGCTCGCTTTAACGTCACCTATCGAAGCGAATGAAGTGATGCGTCGTTCGCGAGAACGGCTGATGTCGTCGGTACACGAGATTGACTTCGCTGAGTGCGACACCGCTAGCATTGCTGCTAGTTCGGTCCTTTCGAACGAGAGTGACCTGACATCCTTGATTCAGCGTCGTGTTCGTCGCGTCACCTTTGCTTCGGAGCTTGTAACCAGTGTCATCGAGATTTCCAGTTGTTTTTCAATGTCGGTGGAAGAGAAGCAACGTTTGTATACTGACAAGCTGACGTTGGAGGCGGAGGCGAATAAGAGCGCAATGGAAGTTGCGTTTGAAGGAAGCTTCCGTTGCATCGAGAATGTGTTTGAAGAGGATATGTTCTTTCACAATCACCTCGGAGAGTTAATCCATCCCGCTCATTTCCTACCGTACTCTCGCTGGTGCTCTGTTGACTGAAGTTCGCCCTGGTACTTCTGTTCCGGGCTTCTCGTCGTGGAGGGTCTTCATGTACTACATGCTTGAGTACGGCAGCGCTTCTATGACGCCAAGCTGCACGGGATCTTCCACTCTACCACACAGCCATAAATTTTGTGTGTGGGTCTCTGTGGTCGGTTTTTGCCGATCAATGCAGTTGCAACCGCCGCATTTTTATATTTGCTCTAACATCCACATCCAAGGCTGTTTCCGAAGGTATTTAGTGCGCATTCGCATCGTTTGTGTTGAGTTATGGTTCTTCTCGCTTTGAAATGCGTTTTGCTTTCGTTCGTCTCGTTTCATCATGATCAACTGCCAACTTAAAAAAATAAAAGAGTTTTAAAGTCGTTTTGCGTCAACAATTGCCTTAGTGTAGTTTATTTACTATAAAAATATTGAATACTTGTCTAGCATTTTATTAAAGTTTGCAAGTTTAGAGACTATTATACCTTTTAGTCTAGACTACTACCAGCTACGATCGACAAGTACCGCTAAGAGTCATTGAGGTATTTCCGATGTATGAAGAAAATATGAAATCATGCAATGCGGTACTCTTTCAGAACGGTCTATACGTCGTCCGTCAGCAGCAGCGCCGCCGCAGCAGCAAAAAATTCACAAAAACCCGTTTTGTTGCCTTTACACTTACTATTGCCTATTGTATCAATCAATTGACATCAAATGCAAATCAGAAGCTTGTTAACATCTTCTCGAAACCTCCGGAGTCGCGTAAAGTCGGTTTTCAAGCGGAAGCAAGCGAATCTGCGTCACCGCAGCTCGCCTGCGTCTTACAAGGTCCCCATCGATTTGAAGAAAGTTGATGAAAAACTGGACAGTTTGCCGTTCGTTTCCAATGTATCTTACGTGATGATCGACCAGAATGACAGTGTCGACGAGTTGCGCGCTTGGGTCTTCTCGCCGATTGAGGACATGCCAACGCTTGAAGAAATGCTGCTGTGGGCAGAGATTAGCGAAGGACTTACAGCGGAGGAAGCTCTTGCGGTGCGTTCATGCAGTCTTGCTTCTTGCCCCGGCGATGCTGGCGTGTGCGCTCGAATGCTTTGTTGACACTAAAGCGCCCGTCGTCGTTCCAGCATTGCTCGCGGACTTGGGGCTGCGGTGAAGAAGTTCGTGAAGCCTGCTTTCAAGCGCCCGACGAACGACGAGTATTCATGGTTTGCAGTCTGTGTTTCCTTCATTCCCAGCTGACTTCAAAAGCGATGCTGTTGATGCATTCGTTTCAAGTGATCCGTCGCGTTGTTTCGTCTGCTGACGGCGATATCTACACGTTGTCTGACGAGATGTTGTCGTGGGTGCATGTGAACGGGGGACGGAGATTCCAGCTTCGGCAGTGTTGACCAGTGCTTTTCTTTGTGACACTTCAGAATCATCATCATCGTCGTCGTCTACATCGCTGACACTGGCGTCGTCATCCATTCGCGAGTGATCGTCGTTCTCGTTTTAGCTTTAAGCCAGTCCTTGTGTCTATTGTCATCGAGATTCCCAGTCATCATTCGTTGACGGATGGAGAGAAGCAATGCCTGTACTATGACGAAGTCATTGGAGTTGCAGAAGGAGGCCGGCCAGCGAACGCAGATTCGATCGCAGCTTTCGTCGTGTTGAAAATACCTTGGAAGAAAATATGTTCTTCCCGAAATCATCTTGGAGAGTTGGTCCATCCAGCACATTTCCGTTCTTACGTGGACGACGATCTTCCACATGTTTCTCGTGACACCGTTGTTCCCGGGTACTATTCGTTTGATAAGTACATGCGCTGATGTGTATCGTTCACGAACAAGTGTATGCCTTTCATGTGCGGGAGAAGCGTTTCCGGGTGAAGAAGTCGAAAATGGTAGTTGAGTCGGCTCTTGTGAATCGTCGTTCGAATGCATCCATTTCTGCTTTGTTGGGATGTGGAGTTTGTTTTATGTCGTTTATACCATTTATCATAACGTTAGAATAGAATGCTCGAGATAATTGATTTCCCTTTTTTCGTAGGAAGTGTTTCTTTGTAGATTTTTATGCTGTTTTTATTTGCTTTGTGGACAGAGAAGAGTTGCAACATGTTAGCGGTCGACCTAAACCTCAAGTGTAATATCAAGCTGATCCTAGAGTTTTCGCTTCCCTTTCAGACTGTCATTATATCGTAGCGGTAATCGTGTGCTGAATGACTATGCGTCTGTACGCCGACCAAGAATGACTTTGTACTACTCCGTGTACACTGCGTAATTTACTCTATGGCGTAAAAGTAAAGCCAAACGCAAACAAAATGGACGGTCGACCGTCGACCGTCAAAAATAAAAAGAGACATCGCAAAAAACACGCAGTGCGTTCGTACCGTTGAGAAACAAAACAAACATTGCATTGGCTCTTTGAAATTGCTTTTAGGAAAGATATAGTCCTGATAATTGTCATTGCTATTCGTCGCGCTCCTTTGAATCATTGGTTTAAGCTGAAAAGCAAAAATGTCAAACTTCCCGCCGCCTCCAAATCAACGTTTTGTTCCGCCTCCCGCTGGCGGACGGTTTCAGCCGCCTCCCCCCTGCAGGAGGTACGGCTGCTCCTCCTCCTCCCTTTCAAGCTCAGGGGACGACACAATTAAATTCAGCAATGGGAAACATGTCGTTGCAATCAGGGCAAGGTTTGCTCCCCCGCCGCCGCCGGGTCAAATGGGTGCACCCGGGTAAGTCATGCCGAAGCGTTTGTGTCGTGATATGTCGCTTAAAAGACAAGCAATTTGTGTCTTTTCTATTGTACTCCTTTCTCACTTCCTTACTCTTTCTACTTTCGCGACCGACTATTCAGAGGTGCTCCTCCTGCTCCAGGCAACACGTTTCGCCCTCCGGGATCGTTCGGGCCTCCCGGTGGGGCTGTACCCTAACCTGGTTTTCAGCCTCCTCCTGCCGTTGGGGCACCACCTCCACCGCAGCCTGCCGACTTCCAAGCTCCTCCAGGACGCGGCGATGTTGTTCCTCCGGGACCCCAAATTTTTCAGCCCGCCGCACCTCGTCCTGGCGCTCCCCAGATGATGTCGGCACCTCCGGCTGCCCCTTCGCAACCGGCTCCCTCGAACTTTTACCAGCAGGCACCGGCTGGACCCGCCGCTCCGGGAATGATGCCGGGAGCTCTGCCGGGTGCCGCACCGGTCAATGAAAATGTCGATTACAGCATTCAGATTCCCGAACGCATTTTTCGATTGGCGTGCGGAAAGCTTCCGCAATCGGCCAATCAAGCGACGGCTTGCAAAGTACCGTTGGGTGGCATTCTTCGACCCTTGGCTCCCTTGGCTCCTGATGAGGAAGAAGTTGCTACCGTGGTGCCCAGGACGGCCGGAATTGTGCGATGTAAGCGCTGTCGTACGTACATTAATGCGTTCGTCAGTTGGTCCGAACACGGTCGCAAATGGCGTTGTAACATTTGCGGTCAAGTCAACGACTGTCCCTCGGCGTACTTTTGTCACTTGGATGAACAGGGATTGCGCCGGGATCGCTTGGAACGACCCGAGTTATCCAAGGCGATTGTGGAGTACGTGGCTCCGGCCGAATACATGGTGCGACCCCCGCAGGAACCGTCCTACTTCTTTGTACTCGATGTCAGTGCGACCGCGGTGCGCAGTGGTATGTTGGCAGCTGCCGCTCAGGGAATCAAAGCGAGTTTGGATGATCTACCTGGACTTGGTCGCACCAAGGTGGCATTTGTGACATTCGACAGCTCGGTTCATTACTACAACTTGGCTCCAGATCTGTCGAGTCCGCAGATGTTGGTCGTTTCGGACTTGAAGAACCTTTTCGTTCCGTTGCCAGAACACTTATTGGTCAATTTGCGGGAATCGCGTGCCGTGGTGGATACCTTCTTGGATAATTTGCCCGATATGTTTGCTGCCAACCCAGTCGTATCGCAGTCTTGTCTCGGATCGGCGCTCAAGGCTGCATATACCGTGATGAAGGATATAGGCGGCAAAATGTGCGTCTTTCAATCCATTCTGCCCAATATGGGAGACGGTAGTCTGAAACCACGCGAACAGCCCGCCTTGATGGGAACACCCAACGAAGTGAAAGTTCTTCGTCCAGAAAATACATGGTACAAAGATACCGCCATTGAATTTAGTCGGAACCAGATTTCGGTAGACATGTACTTGTTTCCGTATCAATACATGGATTTGGCATCCTTGGGCGATTTACCCAAATACACCGCGGGTACCCTTCACTCTTATCCGTCGTTCAATTTAGAACGTGATGGTCAGCGTTTTGAAGAGCAGTTGAACAAGAACCTCACCCAAACAACTGCTTTTGAGGCTGTGATGCGTATTCGCTGTACTAAGGGAATGAAGATTACCAATTTCTACGGAAACTTCTTCATTCGTGGACAAGATCTGATGGCATTGCCCAATTGTAATACGGATTCAATTTATGCATTCGACTTGGCGCATGATGATCAAAATTTGCTACAGAGCTTTGTCACAGTGCAAGCGGCGCTTTTGTACACGAGTTCTGTGGGTGAACGTCGAATTCGCGTGATGACTCAAGCCCTTCCCGTCACTTCGTCGACCTCCGATGTTATTGCTTCTATTGATTGCGATGCTTGCTCGGCGCTGATGGCTAAGCAGGCCCTTGATTTCTCGCTGAAGACAGGCCTGGACCAAGCACGCATGCGAATGCAACAAGTCTGCGTGGAAGTGATTCGTTCTGCCAAGGGAGGGGATAAGCGCATGGTTTCTGGTTACGCTGTGCCTCCGGCGGATCAAAGCGTTGGAGGAGCAGGAGAGGACAAATCCATTCCGGATAATTTGCAATTGCTCCCCCTTTACACTCTTGCAATGATGAAGAATGTTGCGTTTCGTGGTGGAACTGATGTGCATCCAGATGAGAGAATTCAGGCGCATCATTTGTTGAACACTATGTATGTCGAAGACTCGAAACACTATGTGTATCCTCGTATGTTTGAGATTCACAATATGGGCGAGTCGGCGGGTCTTCCTAGCGAAGACTCGGTGAACGAAAGCGACGAGGACACAACGGCGGGACGCAACCGAATTCTGCTACCCCCTGTAGCCAATCTTAGCGTAGAAAGGTTGACCAGCGATGGCGTCTTTTTGCTTGACAACGGCGTTGAAATGTATCTCTGGGTTGGACGGACGGCCGATATGAATGTGATCGGATCCTTGTTCGGCGTCCACTCACTAGACGATGTTGATCCTCAGCAGGTAAGCAAGACTTCCGTTGTTTTGTTTTCTTTTTCAACCTTAGAGACTTAATTTGATTGTTTTTTATCTTTTTATCAGATCAAGGTGTTGACGAGTGGTGACTCGTTCGCAACTCGATTCGGTGCCATCGTGCACGCATTACGTGATGATGTTGCCGATCCCTACACCGTCAGTGCAAAAATAAATATCGTAAAAGAGGGTGACGCTTTCTGGGAAGGGCGATTCTTTTGGTTTATGGTCGAAGACCGTGCATCGTTCCAAGGAGGTACCCACAGTTATTTAGAGTTCATGGACTTTGTTCACAACCCTGGTGCGTCTGCTGGAGCTCGTTTACCTGCTGCTGGTCCACCGGGCCCAATGCCTGGTCCCCCAGGACGACCGGGGCCACCAGGAGCACCGGGAAGTTATCCTCCCTCGCAAGCCATGCCTCCACCTCAGCCGGGAAGGCCCATGGCACCCCTATGGGTGGCATGGCCGCACCGCCGCCACCAAACGCAGGACCTCCACCGCCACAATACGGAATGCCACCCCCACAACCGCCGCAGCGTGGTATGCAGCCACCGCCGCCACCACAGCATGTATCCGGTCCACATCCGCCACAGCACGGAATGCAACCCCACCGCCACAGCAACATTCTAGCGGTCCATCTCCGCCACCTCACGGAATTCAGCCACCACCATCTCAGCAACAGGCAACCGGTCCACCTCCGCCACCGCACGGAATGCAGCCTCCGCCGCCACAACAAACGTCCATGCCTCCACCTCACTCGGCTCCGCCCACCTTTCCTTCACAGTCTGGATCACAAGGACAGTTTGGAGGACCTCCGCGGCCCGGGCCGCCAAGTGGTGCATCTGCAGGCTACGTGATGCCGCCGCCTCCTGGTCGAGCTGTCGCTCAACATGGGCTGCCTCCTCAACGTACCGCCATGCCTCCGCCGCCACCACCTCCGCCAGGTCAATAGAGGCGAATTATGAACTAATGTTGTAAAACCGTGTGATTACTTAATTTTCACACCTTTTTAACTAATCCGTCGTAATATAATCTGTGAATCATTCAACTAAACTCGTGAGGTTTAATCGAAATAGGATCCAAACCATCATTGTCATACAGAATGTCCATCGGTCTTCCATCGCTGTCAAGACTCTTTCGACCTGCCTCTAGTATAGCAGTACCCTGCAATGTCGTGTGTACAGTGGCGAGAGAACCATCATCAAAATCTGATGGATGTGCCTTTCCTGCATTAATAGCAGCGCAAGCATCGATAAAGTTTTCAAAGCTTTTGACTCCGTAGCTCGATTGCCCCGAAAACATTCCGTTCGTGGGCGTATACTTCATGAAGAGAGGATTCACTGATGCAAAACCACCCTCATCGGTCGACACGGTACACCCACGATGTGCCTGATCCACATTGATCTCGCCTTTGGATCCCATATAAAAGAAGCGCTGTTGCGAGTGAACATCACTTTTCGGGGCCACCCACGAGGATGTATAGACCGCACAACCGAGCGCGCCGCTCTGCCGATTTTCCCACTGCACCGTCAATGTGATCGAATCTTCCGTGGGCATTCCTTTCGAGTGGGCAATCCCCGTAGAAGCGGTAGCCGTGACCCGAACGGGACGTGCCATACCGGCCAAAGTCCACTCGGACCAATCAATGTGATGAGAGTTAAGATAATACGAAATGTCTGACGATTTTCCCGCCCAGGCTTTGAACGTTTCCAGTTGATGTTTCGGCTGAGACATGTACGCGTACATGTACTGGAAATCTCCCAGCGATGTTCGAGCTCGATCACGGGCATCTGCGTAGAAAGGATCCAAGCGTTTGTGAACTTCGACCGCCACCAAGACGTTCTTGGCTTTCGCCGCCTCGCAGAGAGCGTGGTGGTGTTGTAGATTCTGCACGATCGGTTTCGTCACCATGACATGCATGCCGTGTTGAATGCACTCCATGGCGATATCGTAATGAGTATCATCGGGAGTAAAGATGATCGCGACATCTCCGGCTCGAAACGAAGCCACGGCTGTTTTGTATGCTTCCGGGGCAATTTCATCGTCGCGAGGAAAGGTGTCACAGGCCAAATCACCCATTCCCTGATAGACATCTCCAATACAGCGTTGCATATGTTGACGAATACCCGGAAACTTTGTTCCATTGACACCGCACATACCGAGACGGTCTACTTTTTGGCGGCGGCGCATATCGAACATGGTCAAAGCGACCACTCCGGCGCCTTTGTCACTGTCGGCGGCCTTACCTCCGACGTATCCGGTTGTGTACTCGCCCGTACCGACCATTAATACGTTCACTTTCCCGTGTGTTGTCATTCTATCTAAAACAGAAGAGATGAAAGCATTAAAATATTAGAGTTGAAAGAAAGCAAGTCGTAAAAACTATAGCAAATCATCAACATCACAACATCATCTCGTCGCATTTTCATGAAAAAGAAAAAACATCATCCGATCTTGGAGACGGACGACGGGCGTATCGATGACGGACACATGACCGACGAAAGCTGATGACGCATCTAGTCGCACAGTTACACGATCTTCTAAATAATCACCGCACTGGTACCCGAACTATGGTCCTTTTATGGAAAAGTACTTCCTAAGATAGAGTGAGTCACGCAATGACCGCCGACCGCAACGGTCGCAGCGAACGAATGCCGAGTGCCGAGAACGAGCCACGCGACGATGGCCTGTTGCGTTGTTGCGTCCGCACCGCAAGCGTTTTTTTATTATTATTTGCAATCATACTTGCTGTTATCGGAGGCGCAAGTCGTGCTGCATTCCTTGCAGCAGCAAAAGAACCGAATTTGTAGTCACGTCATTTTGTCGCATTAAAATTGTAGTGAAAGAGACACCCTCGTCAACATGTCGATGCGATTGCGAGATTTGATTCGCAAGGTTCGCGCTTGCAAAACGGCCGCGGAAGAGCGTGCGGTGATTGCCAAGGAGTCCGCTATGATTCGAACGGCCATTAAAGAAGAGCAAGCACACTATCGTCATCGTAATGTTGCCAAATTGCTTTTCATTCATATGCTCGGTATGTTGTTGCAAGACGTTGTTATTGATTGAAAAAGCCACTCCTCTCATTCCTGTTGCACCTTTTCTCTCTAGGATACCCAACGCATTTCGGTCAGCTGGAATGTATGAAACTTACCGCTTCACCGCATTTCCCCCGAAAAGCGTATTGGTTATCTCGGGATGATGCTCTTGTTGACCGAAGATGCGGATGTCCTCATGCTCTCGACAAACGCGTTGAAAAATGATTTGAATTCGGACAACAAGTTTGTGGCGGGATTGTCTCTCTGTGCCATCGGAAACCTTGCTACGGCCGACATGTCGCGAGACTTGGCACCGGAAGTCGACAAACACCTCAAATCACCTTTGGCGTATCTACGAAAGAAGGCCTGTTTGGCCATGGGTCGTTGCTTGAGCAAGTGCCCCGAGTTGGTGGAAGATTTCGTCGACCGCGTCGTGTCACTTCTCAAAGACAAGAGTCACGGTGTATTGATTACGGTCGTGCAACTCATGACGCAAGTTCTCGTAATTGATACGCGCAATGCGATCGAGGAGGGTCTTTCGCCGGACGAAGAGACGCCGTGTCGAACGGCATTCCTGCGTTTGGTCCCAACACTGGTCAAGATGCTCCGCAACTTGCAAACGTCGGGATATTCCGCGGATCATGACGTCGGGGGCATCTCAGATCCCTTCTTGCAGGTCCAGTTATTGACTTTGTTGCGCATGTTGGGATCCAATAACGAGCAAGCGACGGAAGAAATGAACGATGTGCTCGCGCAGGTCGCCAGTAACACAGATTCGGCCAAGAATGCTGGAAACGCTATCTTGTACGAGTGCGTACAGACGATCATGGCGATTCCCTGTGAGGATGGTCTCCGGGTGCTAGCCGTCAATATTCTTGGACGATTCTTGTTAAATCGGGATAATAACATTCGGTATGTGGCGTTGAACACTCTTTCTCGGTGCATCGCGGAACAGAAGCAGCACGAATTGAACAGTGGACTCGGAGAATCGACCAATAACGCCATGTCTGCTTTGCAGCGCCATCGCACGACTGTTGTGGATTGCTTGAAAGATCCGGATGTCAGCATTCGGCAACGTGCTCTAGAACTCATTTACCATCTTGTGAATGAGTCCAATGTAGAGTCATTGACAGCAGAATTGTTGAACTATCTGGTGCTTTGTCCCACGGAGCATCGTGGTGACATCTGTGCTCGTATTCTAAAGGTCGTAGATCGTTACAGTCCCTCGGATCAGTGGCGCGTGGATACATTGATCACAACGTTGACGATTGCTGGCCGTGAGGCATCTCGCAACGTTCAATCGGCAACTGTAGTGTACATTTCTCGAGCGTCTGCGGATATTCATGCATTTGCTGTACACAAGCTTTGCAAAGCACTTCGGGATGATGACGGTTCCCAGCATGGCTTGTTGTCGGTCGGTGTGTGGTGCATCGGAGAGTACGGAGAACTTTTGATGCAGCCCTATCAATATGTCCCCGCCGATGGCGACCAGCAACCAATTACATTTCAGGCAATGGAGCCCATGGAAATTGTCAAGGCCGTAGAGCAGCTAACGAAACGCCACGCATGCCCGGATTTTGTGAAGCAACGAGTGTTGACAGCCTATGTCAAGTTAAGTCAAAGGCTTTCGCACGATCCAATGGCGTCGGAGCGATTACAGAAGCTGCTACAAAAGATCAAACCAGTCGAAGTCTGGAGGTACAGGTCCGCTCGTGCGAATACAATGCGTTGCTCCACGCAACGAAGGGCCAAAAACTTCCACGACTCAGTCAACCAAAGGCCAGCACTGATGCTGATTTGTTTGGGGTAACAGCAGAAAGTAGCGTTGGTGAAGGTGTTAGCGAAGGCGTTGTTGCTGCTGCGAAAGAAGCTCTAGCTCGAATGCCTGTGGTTGATATAAAAATCCTGCAGAAACGTCTATCTGCTGATGAGTTTGCGAACGGAGATGATTCTATTCCCGTGCGTAGAACTGTGGCTTCTGCTCCTGCACCAAGTAGTGGAGGCGACTTACTTGATTTATTTGGAGGCGGAGAAACCGTGTCGAATGGACCTACCAGCGCTCCCGCGGCTGGTCCGAGCGATCTTGACCTACTTTCAGATATCTTCGCAGCCCCTGCGGCACCAATCTCTGCCGCGCCCGTGGTCAATCCTATGGATCTATTCGGTGCCCCTCCTGTTGTATCACAAACTATGCCCGCTCCCAGCAATCCCATGGATTTGTTCGGTGCGCCACCTTCCACTGCCATGCCGGCATCATCCCCCTTAGACATTTTCGGTGGCTCTATGGCTCCTGCTCAGCCGGCAACTAGTTCACAAGATCTCTTTGGTGCCCCGACGCCAGTGTCGAATAGCGTACGAGTTCCGGGATTTTCGCATGGAGGTCTTACTTTAGAGTTTGAATGCCTGAAACCCGAAGCCATGGCACCGCAGAAGTCAACCTTGATCGCGCATTTTCAAAACACAACACCTGGACCTCTGGTAGGAATGAGTTTGCAAGTAGCCGTTCCGAAGTACATTCAGATGGAAATGGAACCTCCTTCGTCTACAACCGTCCCACCAGGCTCAAGGGTGGTAAGTCAAAAGATAAAAGTAACGAACAATATGCTGGGAACCAAGAACGTTGTGCTAAAGGTAAAAGTGAGCTTCACATCAGCTGGGCAGAAGGTGGAACATCTGGCAACGTGTTCCGGCTTCCCCCCTGGTAAATATTAGATGGCGATAATATTATAAGCTCATATTAGGTATTAATTTATTGATTAGTCGCTAATGGGAAAAGACGAATATGGCTTCATATCAAATGGCATTGTATCTAGGGTGACCGAGTTGGTGCATAGTGCTCTCCAGTAAATGCATCTGGAGCGAAAAGAAGGAGAATTTTGTCGACAGATGATCAAGTATCGATTGCAACCCCAATTCGAGCAATCATTCTGATCTTCGCTATAACGACCGCAATAACTCCGATCTACACCAAATAATATAGACCAGTGTTATAAATTGAGAGTATGAAGGACTACGCCCGCTTACAGCAAAAATCACTATCGAGTGGTTTTCTATTTTTTATATAAAACTACGTAAACATGGCCATAAGATTTCAAGCAATATTCAATTATCATAAAATAGAAGTTACGTAACAACAAAGAAAAAACATAAACAGAAAACGACTACATTCTCAGAATTCTTTCGGCGAAAAAACACTAGTGCGCAAGACAAAAGGACAAAACGAACCCAGGCAACTCGAATTCACATTTAACGGATGACGAAACAAGATCCAAAGCGATGGAGAAGTGTAAACACCACAAGCACCGTGGCGAGATCGATCTGGAGACGCATCAACTTTCCAGATACACAACATCTCATCCGAACCCATGGAAGCGAGCTTGCAACCATCGGGGCTCATATCCATTGTCAAGATGCGGCCTTTGTGCGTAGACAAACTCTGAATCGGCTCCATCTTCGGGTAACTCCGCATAGCGACCACGTTGCTTGGACTAGAGGTTGAAAAGCCATGGCTGGAATACAACTCCTGATGATGCCGGCCCCAAACCAAAGAAGAAACTTGACTATTGGTCTAAACGCTCTTCAACATATTCCCGGAAGTAGCACTCCACAGCTTGATGCAGCCATCGGCAGTTCCGCCGCCAGTCGCGAGCATATCGCCGATAAGGACACCACGCCAGTCCCTTGACAGCCGCGTGCGATTCCAGTACAAGTCGAGGTCCGGCATTGTTGATCATGGAAGGATCCCAAAGATGAACTGCGTTATCATTTCGACCTCTTGCAAGGCACGTTCCTTCTGCATTCCAGGCCAGGTTGCAGACTGACAACACACCTGACGATGACGCTGATCCAGACACGGTCATCCCTGTGACAGACCGAGAACGCCAAGTCGAGATTCGCAATCTCACTGTTCGCGCATCCAGCCGTCAACCAATTTCGCGAATCGTTCCAGCAAAGTGCGCGCACTGGGCTTCTTGCCGAGGTCAAGGAGGTGCAAACAACTTCTTTGTTGCTGATGGTGTCGTACACGCGAACAAAGCCTGAACTTCGTTCCTACTGCCAGCAGGTGCGTCATACCGTCCATTGTGCACCACTTGACAGATCGAACGTAATTCGAGGTCTCGTTTTCGTCAAGGGGTGTAATACCAGCGCCCCCAATCTCATGAACGTACGAGTAGACTCGTTCATGACGTACACAGATGATCCCAGAGCCACAGCCAGCAAATTGTCTTTACTCCAGCTGAGTGGATGCGTATAGTAATCATTTACAATACCCGGTACATCGAGAATGACTTCAGGACGGGATTTGAGGACACGAGCAGCGTTTACAATGACCTTTTCAGCCGTCAAGGTCGGGAAGGACGCAAGAAGTCCATCGCTGAAAGGGTCCGCAGCAACGATAGGACGGCGATTACTTGTCGTGGAAGGAGAAACAGAGCCGTACTTCAAAAGAGACTTCAATTGAAGCTCATCGTCAAGATCGCTCGTCGATACATTGCACAAGCGTGCTCAACAATTGCTTCTCGTACGCGAGTTTCGTCGAACGAGCTGCGGAAGGAGGACCGGCGCAAGCAACACTGGACGATTCACACGACTTGGACGCAGAATTCAGCTTTCGGCGACACAATTCCATATTCATGCGGCGAGACGGAATGAAACGATCCAGATCGCCACGAGGAGCACTCTGCGGCGTAAAAAAAACAGCGATGATGATGAGCAGTTGAACGCATGCGAGGGACTGGAGTTTTAATCATCTGCGGAGTGCGATGCGCGACAGTCTGCGCCACTCCGCGGTTTCCAGGACGATTAGGAGTTGATAAGTGAGTATGCGAAAGCATATCAGAGGATAGAACGTTGTTTTGAGTGCAAGAAGACACCATTGTGTGATTTTTGGTTCGCAAAGCAAAAATTATGCGGGTAATGCGGCTTGCTGCGGTACAAAGTTATACGGGAGCGATACGCTTGTATCTTCTGTAGCAAAGCGTACCAGGAAAGACGTAGAAATTGTATGTACAATACACTCTGTATCGTACTGTACGGCAGCTGTATTTTTCATTGCCCCCGCAAAATACCAACATTGAGACCAATTTAAAGCGCATTTGAAGTCTTCAGGTTCTCTTTTTAGTGTAAATGAAGCAACAAATCATTCTTGTGTTGAATTCTGGTGCTTTCTAGATGGTTGCGACGCTTGATTCACCATAGTTGTTGTTAAGCAGCTAAACCTTAGCAGCACCGCATCATCGTCGACCGACTCGATGATTGATATGATGCTTCGCCGTGTGAAGTTGCTACAGCTAATCCTGAGATCTAGCTAATAAATTGTTGACTGTTTGAATAAAGAAAACGTATGGAAATCGAAGGGAGCGCCATCCTGCTAGCTGTGTGTTTTTAGGAGAGACGGGGAACAAGATGCTGCGGCTCGGCAGAGATCATCTACCCCATCTCGCCGTTTTTATCTGGTCACGTATTAATAACGTAAATTAATACTACAAACTGATCAAGTAAAATGTTTACGAAAAACGAATCTAACACTCTTAAAATTTATTAGTATGGCGAGAATGAGATGGATGCAACGCAACTCCATTCAAATATCTTCATTCAGCAAAGCATTTTGCTTGTGCTGATGAACGAAGCGGACGAAAAGAGAGCGTAAATCAAAGGACAAAAGAACACAGAACAAACGATTAGCCTTTGGATATCTCTGCAAACAACCTTGGATGTGGATGTGGATGTTTAAAGCTAAAGCAAAATTGCAGCGGTTGCAATCGCAATGCCCGGCTGAACCAAACACCAGGGACCCGCCGCCCAAGTAGGGTGTGAAAGACGAAGTCGGTTCCGAACATGCGCGACTCTTACGATTTGGCTGCACGACGAAGGCGACGACGGAGACGCTTCGCTTCCACAGCTTGGATGGCTTTCGGCCCTGTCGGGGTGAAAGCGGCCCTCAGCAATAGCACTGTGCCAATCAGCCGTGTACTTTTTCATATAAGCCAAGTATTCCTCGCGTGAGCAATAACCGGTTATGGGAGCGTCAACGGGAAGATGTCCAAAAACGTTAAACATGTAAGCAACTGTGCTGGATGGGTCAAATCTCCTCGATGAGTGCGAAAGAATTCATCTTCCTCCACCACATTATCCAAACAGAACCGGCTGCACTCAAACTCACGTTCCACAAACCGCTTATCACCCTCCACGTTCAATGTGCGTACGTCGCAGTACATGCTGTTCTTCTCCTCCTTCGTCAATGAGAAGCGATTGGGGCTCTCCTTCACGCCCGTCACAATCTGTGGTGCGAAGCTGACACCGCGAGAAGGAGAACAAGAAAGGCTTCGTCGTGTCTGCGTCGGAGGACGCAACAACAGTCGAGAAAGGCAGGACGGAAACCAGCGGTGCTTCCGGGTGCACAGCATAACGATGCTTCATACGCAGGATCGACATCGGCTTCTTGCTCGACGGGCGTGCTTCATTCGTTTCCTCAACCAAGGACGGAGGACACTCAGAAAGGTCACCAGGTTCCACTAGGGTCGCGAAGGAATCGCCAGAATCAACCAAAAGATCTAGATTTTGACTCGGGGCTACGGGCGACTGGTCTGCCGCCAAGCACAATTTCTCGGGGCTTTTCGTTCGCTGCCGCTTGCACGACGATTCTTCATGACTTTGGGGACTCAGAGAAGAGATAGAACGCTTTGAAACTCGCATTTTGTTTGTTTATAGATGAGAATAGCAATTATTATCGGCAATAACGGTGTTTTGTGTAAAAATCTGTTGTGGCTGCGCTCGCTGCTGCTGACGGACCGCGGACAGACGTTGTTGTTTTGATGTCGTAGCGAGTCTACTACAATATCACACATTATACCGATACGATTTTTAGTGAACCGATTGACGATTGACACTGCGCGATAAAACATCAACCGCAATATCTTTCGAGTTACTATACTTCTTCCATTTATCTCCTACAGTATAAGTGGATCTCTTTGTTTAATACAATGAGAGTGGTGTGTTGGTTTGTTTTATTGGTCGCATGGCAGCGCCTTGTCGTCTCAAACGGCTTTGTTCTTCCTCCACGCTCACACAACAACGGCGGAGGTTATAATAACGGCAACTTTCCTCGATCCGCTAGAGCAGGAGAAGGCGATGACGCAAATTTGCCTTCAGCTTCACTCAGTTGGATGAGCCACGAAGAGGTACCCGATGAGCAAATTGTTCTGAGTGTCGAAAACGGCGCGGGACGGACGTCTTTGCATCCATCATCGCCTTCCTCGGAACGCCTTATCGCCAGCACAAGTCGCCCCGAAAAAGCGAGAGCAACAAACAAAACATACTCCTTGGCGTCTGCAGCTCAATACTGGAATAATTTTTTCGCATCTACCAAATCGACTATCGCGAAACCTTTCCAAAAAGTCAATCAAGCGATACGTCGCAAATTCCGCAGCCCGCAACAAAAAGCCCAAGACGAAATGATGCAAACCATACTCACGACACCGGTGAAGCAGGTCGTGATTACACCTGATACCACTGTCTTACCTAGTACGGTAGTCCATATCGCCGCCCGACGATCGGGACTATTGGGGCAACCCTTGGGCATCGATCGAGTCCAAGAATTTGCTCGTTCCATTCAACGCTGGTATGCGCGACAAGGTTACGTACTGCACAGTGTCACGGGAGCCACCTTGGTTCCCGAGACGGGGACGGCCGAAATTCGGGTCCAAGAACCCACCACCGCGGATGAACCCGTGCGCATCGTCTTTTGCAAAGAAATGGTCATCGACCCGGAGACGGGTGATCTGGTGACGTTTCGGCAGTACGCCGACAAACACACCCAGCGACGGACGTTTGGTTTCAATGCTGAAGTAGCACGAAAAGACTTGAATTGGACCTACGTGCCGACACCGGTGGGCCGGACGCGGCCCCGTCGTATTGCAGCCGCCTTGGGATTGGCACCCGGAGAACACTTTCGTTGGAACGAAAGTCGCTGGAAGAAGATTGTAGGTAGTGGAATTTTCAAAAGAGTACTGCAGGCGGCACCGAAAACGGTCGATAATGGCACAGTTCAATTGCAAATGCTGGTCCATGAAGCACCGCCGCGCCATTTGGAATACGGATTGTCCAAGTCACTTTATACCGGCGATTGGGAAGGGGAGTTGGATTTTGAACATGCGAACTTGTTGGGTGGAGGTGAATCACTCGGCTTTACCTTGCGAAGAGGTACCAAAGGTCCCAGTGGACGCTTGCGATTCAGTGATGATCGATTTGGTTTGGAAGGCGGCTATGATGTTGAGTTGTTTAGTGATTACATTGGTGAAAAAGAGGTGAATGTCGATAAGACCAGTTCAAAGCCTCCAGATGCTCAAGAAACTTTGTTAAACGAAGAGTCGGCACCATTCGTTGAAGCCAAAAAGAACACACGAGGCCCGCTACTGGATCATAGAAGTGGTGCTACATTTCGCTTGCGAAATCCTATCGATCGTAAACTCATGCTCAATAGTGTCGCAACTGCGTCCGTCGAGCACGTCACGACGGCGGAAGGGTCCGAGGAAAGCATAGCCAGTACATCGTTAGGAGTCGGTCCTTTTGTTCGGTCGTTGCCTAGAGGGGCGCGTTCAAATTTCGATGCATCGATTATGTTGGGATCGAGATTTCCGGGTAAATTACAGTTACCAACTAGAGAAAACATCAGTGAGCGAGATCCGTTGACCCACTTCGCTGTTCCCTATTCTTCCATTACGGCCACGACGCGACAAACATTCCCTGTTGTATCCGCGTCGAAACGAGTACGAGACCCATCGTTCTCGCTTTGCGACACTCGGTTGTGACATCGACGAAAAGCCTCCCCAAACATGAGGGAAGAGCGCAAGGTTTGGCGTGCAACATCCGTGGTGCTGGCGACATTGGAAGCATATCGTCTGCCATTACTGGGACAACGGAAATTCGTGTTCCTGTGAGTCTTCCGATCGACAACATGGAGCAAGATGCAAGTATCGTTTTGTTCGGGGATTGGCTATTTGCCAAAGAAAGTACAACGCCGTCGTACATTCGCAAGTCATGCATTGGCCTCGGGCTGCGTAAAACTTTGCAAGGCATTCCATTGAAGATCAACATTAGCTATCTACGAGGGGAAGGGAAAATCAAGTCAACTTTTGGACTTGGACGCGACTTTGAAATTTGAAAGGGGAAAGTCTTTTGTACATTTTTGGCAAAAACTAACTCGTAATAACGCTGTTTTTAATTGCAAAACTATTTCAAGCATCGAGAACTTTTTCGATCGCCCAATTCAAATAAGCTCGGAGTTGGCGAGCCGCAGGTAACTTCATATCACGAGGGACACCCACTCGGTCCCTCAGATATGCAAGACTATCCACCACACCATTTTGTAACTCTTTACCACCTTGATGAATGATATTTGCTGTTTGCATCAACGCGGCACTATGCTGCTCCGTCCCGTCAAGAAGTGCCATGCAAACGATGCGCAGAATCGCATCCACCGACCCTATCACCGCCTCACTGGGAACGGCATTGGGATCAGCCAACGGAGCTGACACGGGTGGCATTCCTTTTCGTCCCGCCCCACGTGCGGCAAATCGCACGATCGCATTGTAATTGGCGGATAGTCGCTCGACAGCTTCCCGACGAGCCCATGCCTCATCCCCCGCCCACGTCCAGTCCGGTTCCACCCCTCCATTGTGTGGTTCAAGGGGCAGCTCCCAACTCCCTCGACTATCATCGGGTAGGCGCTCACCATCAATGGTTCGTCGATAAATATCTCCCGCGGGCTCCGCAACGCACCCACCCAACTGAGGTGGTAAATCCCAACAGTGCGTATAATAGTCACTTTTGGTCAACTGGTAGGATTCCAACGTCTCCATGGCGTCAAACCAACGATTTACTGCGGGATAATCCGTTGCTTGACCGGGTGCAACACGCATTACAAAACCTTTGTAATACAATAGGGATGCCGCCATACGTTCCAAAAACGATGCGTACATGAAATCCACCGTCGTGACTTGTTTTCCCATGAAAAAGGGACCAGTGCTTTGTAACTCGCGCTCGACCTGCTGCAATACTTGCACAAATTCTTGTCGCAGACGTGCACCGCCACTACTTGTCAACCAATACATCCATGCCGAAAAGAGTTGCCGTTCGAGACGCAGTAATTCCTGTGCTTTCGGCTCGGTCCCTTTCGGCGGTTTCAACGACTTGTATTCAGGGAAACTTTCTTCCAGAACGTACAAGATATCATTCGATTGCCCGTAGACTTTCCCATCAATCACCGCCACCGGAATTTGTCCACTCGGTTGCATCCGCATAAAGGAAGCCGGTTTGTCTCCGTAACAGCGCATATTGACCTTTTCGACGCGATACGGAATGCGTTTTTCTTCCAAAGTCAACCACACTTTTTGACAATATGGACACCAGGAAGCCGAGTCTCGATAGAAAACGACACGGATGTCTTCTTCCCGATTCGATGCATCAAACAATCGGACGCGATGCAAGGGCGATGCTACACCATATCCCTTGTCGATATTGGCACGAAAGAGTCGTTCGTTGTCAGTTGTCATTTTTGATTCTAGGGTCAATCGAACGTGATCCCAAGACGACAGGGTTTCCACGGATGCGAGTATTTGATCGACTTGCGGTTGCAACGGCAATGAATTTCCCATCAGAGAAGACGTCATGTCTTTCATAAAGGATGAAAATGGATTTTGATTGTTGCTGCTGTACAAGACACTCGCGGAAACAATCGCGCAACTTCTCCCCACAACACAAGGCAACCGTCCCACAAACCTCTGCACGAGTGGTGCTGGTCGCAAAATAGAGCTTACAAGCAATGAAAAGAGTCCCATAGAAGGAACGGTCATTATCATCATGATTGATTGTAAAGTCAATTACAAAGGTTTTGCAGTTTTGCGCATGCAATCGGCCAAGCTACTGTACTTTATGTACAGCAACAGCAGGGGTAATGGTTACGTAATTTTGAGTACCGGTTTAATACGTGGCTACGATGTATTAGACCCGCTACGACTTTTAGTAATCGTCGGTGACCCTGTCCGTCAGCAGTCAGCAGCAAGCGCAAAATACTCCATAATATACACACCGCGGCGTTGCACGCACAAAACACCGTTATTGCTGATTAAAATCGCTATTCTCAACTAAAAGCAAACAAAATGCGCGTTTCAAAGCGTTCTATCTCTTCCCTGAGTTCCCAAAGTCATGGAGAGCCGTCGTACAAGCGGCAGCGAACGAAGAGCCCCGAAAACTGTGTTCGGCGGCAGATCAGCCGCCCTGTAGCCCTGAGTCAAGATCGAGATCTTCTGGTTGATTCGGACGATTCCGTCGCGACCCTAGTGCAACCTGGTGACCTTTTGATTGTACTCCTTCATTGATTGAGGAGACGAATGATGTAGGCCCGTCGGAGCCAGAAGCCGATGTCGATACTGCGTATGAAGCATCGACATGCTGTGCGTCCGGAATCACCGCTAGTTTCCGTCCAGCCTTTGTCGAACGGTGCAGAGGGCTTCTCACGAACAATCGACAAGCCTTTCTTGTTCTCCTCCTTGCAGTGTCACCTTTGCACCACAGATTGTGACAGGCATAAAGGAAATCCCCAATCGTTACTCGTTGACGAAGGAGGAGAAGGACCACATGTACTGCGACGTACGGACCTTGAACCTGGAGGGTGATAAGAGGTTGGTGGAACGTGAGTTTGAAAACAGTCGTTTTTGTCTGGATAATGTGGTGGAAGAAGATGAATTCTTTCGCACTCATCTTGGAGAATTGACCCATCCGGCTCAGTTGGCGCTTACATGTTTAATGTTTTTAAACATCTTCCTGATGACACTCCAATAACCGGTTGCTCGCGCGAGGAATACTTGGCTTGTATGAAAAAGTACACTGCTGCTTGGCACAGTGCTATTGCAGAGGGCCGCTTTCACCCCGACAGGGCCGCGAAAGCCTACCTAGCTGTGGAAGCGAAGCGTCGCCGTCGTCGTGCAGCCAGGTCGTAAGAGTCGCGCATGTTCGGTTCGGATCAAACTCGTCTTCCACTTTCTTTCACTGCTCAGACCCTACTTGGCGTTCGAGTCTTTGATGTTTGATTCAGCAGGGCAGTGCGATTGCAATCGTTGCAACTTTGCATTAGCTCTTAAACATCCACAGCCACATCCAAGACTGTTTGTTGAAATCACGTTGTGGCGAATCGTGTGTTTGTTTGACTGTTCTGTTGTCCTTTGATCTGCTGCGTTTCTTTTCGTCATCGTCATTCCTAAGCACAAGCAAAATGCCTTGCTGAATGAATATAATTGAATGGAGCTGCGTTGCATCCATCTCATCTTCGCCATACTAATAATATTTAAGAGTGTTAGATTCGTTTTTCGTAAACCTTTTACTTGATCAGTTTGTAGTTTTTATTGACGCTAATAAATAGTTGAGCAGATAAACGGCGATATATACTTTGTAGAGAAACGACAAACGACATGCACATGATCTTCGAGCTTCAGTATAATGTTCCCCGTCTCTCTTGAAACACACAAATAGCAGGAAGGTGCGCCCTTCGATTTCCATTCGTGTCTTTATTCAAACAGTCAGAAATTCACTAGCGAGAGCTCAGGATGAGCTGTGGCAACTCCACACGGTGAAGGATCACATCAATCGCGTCGGTTGATAATGATCTCATGGAATTTATTGCCCGCTGTTTGACGACAACTACAGTTAGACAAGCGTCGCGAGTACCTGCGAAACACCGAAATCCGACTCAAGAGTGACTTGTTGCCTCATTTATAATAAAAAGAGGACCTGAAGACTATAAATGCGCTTCAAATTGATCTCAATGCGGATATTTTTGCGAGAGCAATGAAAATATACAACTGCCGTACGATTCCGGTACGATATAATACAGTCTGGGCGCGGCGTTAAAAATTCCCCGCCTTTTTGTCGCTGCTTGTCGGGAAAGACCTTTTCGATTAGGGTTTTTCATGACTCCATCGCACAGTCTCTCACTCTCTCACCGTGCGGAATTTTGTAAAGGCTGTGTTACTACGTAAAAAAAGACCTCGTATTTCATCTCCAACGGGCCCCACTTAAATAGCCTATATAAAATGGTAAGGCGTTTCACATTATATCAATTATTCTTTGTCTCTAAGTTTTTATGTAGTCTTAAGACACCATCTTGTTCAATAGTCGCTCCAGTTGGTGTTTCGAAGACTCGCCAACGGATTGCATCTGGTACTCGTTGACAAAAACGCATTTTGCCTGTCGCATCGCGAAAAAACTATGTTTACGTGAATTTACCTCGGTGTAAATTACGTTTCGCTCAATTCCAGAATTTCGGGGAAAGATGGGGAATGTTGGGGAAAGTTGGGGAATCCCCGGGAATCCCCGAGAATCCCCAGGAATCTCGGGAATCCCGGGAATCCCCGAGAATCCCCGAGAATCCCGGGGATTATCGGGGATATCCGGGAAGTATAAAAGACATGTCAGAGCGTTCTTACCCTTGTCCTACAGCGAACAAAGAGCTCTCTTTCAAAGTCTCAAATTTGAGCGAATCGAAAATGTACAGACTACGTCGCGTAGTACTTGTACATCACGAAAATAGAGCATACCTGATACTGGAAAGGGCGTTGGAGCTCCGGCTCTACTAGAGGGTGCAGGACTATCCGTGGGAGACGAGCTGGCTGGGCACCTCACTCGCGGTCTTCCGCTTTCGGAACAGCACAGGCAGAAATGCTTGGTGCAGCAGACGGACTGGAATGGACTACGACGGCGGGCCCACGCTAGGAGCAACTGATCGTGTAGCACGTGGCTAAGAGTTAGACAATCGACCAAGGTCGTGAAAGACTACTGTAGAGCATCAGTTCAATTCATAAAAATTCTATTTACTTTTAAAATTCGTTAATTGTCTCAGCCATCAATAAGTTTACTTGTCATTTTCAAGGTACCTGGTAGATCAGAATGCGCAACTCGTGATTGGTAATTCGCAATTTATTCCAGGAAATTCTGGGCTAACGAGAAATCTGGGGAAGTACGGGGAATGGCGGGGAAAGTTGGGGAATGGCGGGGAAAGTTGGGGAATGGCGGGGAAAGTTGGGGAATGGCGGGGAAAGTTGGGGAATGGCGGGGAAAGTTGGGGAATGGCGGGGAAGTTGCACATGCTTGAGACCAAAACGTAGTTTGCGTTATCGGGCCTCTCAATAAACGTAGATTTTGAAAGACCGCTGAACTGCCGTATTAGCGAGTGCCACATGAAATCCGTTGGCGAGCCGTTGAAACACAAACGTGAGCGACTATAAGCAAAAATGTGGTTAAAGACTACATTAAACTCTATAGGGAATTTCATAGACATTATGTGAAACGCCTTACAATTTATATAGATGAATGAGTAAAACGGCGTCGGGGACGAAGGACGAGGTCTTTTTACGCACTAACACAGCCGCTACAAAATTCTGCACGCTGAGAGAGTGAGAGACTGTGCGATGGAGTCATGAAAAACCCTAATCGAAAAGGTCTTTCCTAACACGCTGCGACGGCAAGGCGGGGAATTTTTAACGCCGTGCCCTGTATTGTACATTCTAACCTACGTGGTTCTCTGTACAACTCGCTACATCAGCGTATTTGTCTCGTACAAATTTGTACCGCAGCAAGCCTTATCCGCACAATTTTGCTTTGAACCCCAAAATCACACCATGGTGTCTTCTTGCTCTCAAAACAACGTTCTATCCTCTGATATGCATTCGCATAATCATTTATCAACTCCTAATCGTCTTGGATGCCGCGACTTGAAGCAGACTGTCGCGCCTGGCACTCCACAGATGATCAAAACTCCAGTCCCTCGCATGCGTTCGACTGCCCGTAGTCTTCATGTGTTGACGCCGCAAACTGCCCCTTGTGACGATCAGGATCGTTTCATTCCGTCTCGTCGCATGAATATGGATTTGTGTCGTCGAAAGCTGAATTCTGCGTCCAAGTCGTGTGAATCGTCCAATGTTGCTTGCGTCGGTCCTCCTTCCGCAGCTCGTTTGATGAAACTCCCGTACAAGAAGCAATTGCTGAGCACGTTGTGCAATGTTTCGACGAAGCGATCTTGATGACGAGCTTCAATTGAAGTCTCTCATGAAGTATGGCTCTGTTTCTCCTTCCATGACAAGTAATCGTCGTCCTATCGTTGCTGCGGACCCTTTCGCGATGGACTCGCTACGATCATCGAGCTGCGGTTTCAATGCTTTGTCTCAAAAACTGAATGTCGCCGTGACTAAGCGCACAATAAGCCCTCATCCGGCGAAGTCCTTAAACGCCCGCGGTATTGTGGATGATTATTACACTAATCCGATCAGCTGGAGCAAGGATAATGTTCTAGCTGTGGCTCTGGGTATATCCGTGTACCTCATGAACGAGTCTACCGGTGCTGTGCAAGAAATTGCGAGCTGGTAAAACGCCCTGTCGACCAAAGGGGCCTCTCAAACCATGTCCGTTCTGTGAAGTGGTGCACAATGGAAGGCAGCACGCATCACCTTGCTGTAGCCACGAGTGTCGGCTTCGTTCGAATTTTCGACACAACTTGCGGCAAAGAGATTATGCGGACCAACATGGGTTGTCGAAACAGTACGATGCGTGCAGTATGCTGGAATGATTCTCGGCAGTATTTGACCGCAGGGTACACTAACGGGAAGATCGGTAATCACGACTTGCGCGGTGGCGTGGAGACAACAATGACGATGGCACCTTCTGTCGGAGGCTCTTCGTCGGTGTGCAACTTAGCGTGGAATAGTGAGGGGTCGTGTCTCGCCAGCGGTCGAAATGATAATATGGTTCACCTGTGGGATGCATCCATGACACGGAGCGCGGAGTCGGGCCGTGGTCAGAGTCCACGACATATTTTGCAATCACACACGGGTGCTGTTAAGGGTTTGGCATGGTGTCCCTATCGACGCTGATGTGCTCGCCAGCGGTGGGGGGACCGCAGATGGCTGCATCAAGCTGTGGAATGCCTGCTCGGGTAGTCTGCTGAAGAGCGTGGCTACAGGAAGTCAGGTCTGCTCATTGATTTGGGGTCAGCACCATCAGGAGTTGTACTCCGGTCACGGCTATGGGGACGAAATGAGTTCCTCTCGCGAACGCTGTTGTCGCCTGGAGCTACCCCAAGATGGAGCAAATACAAATTATGCGCGGCCACGAAGGCCGCATCTTGTCAATGGGAATGAGCCCCGACGGTACGAAGCTCGCATCGATGGGCGCTGATAATTCCTTGTGTATTTGGAAAGTCGATGCAGTTCCGGCTTCTTCGCGGTCTGGATCAGCAGGGCGCAGCGAATTGTCTTGCATCCCCTTCGTTTGGTTCTCGTTTTGCCATCCGCTGAGTACATTTGATGTACTTATCACAGTTCATCCACTATCGTATGATGCTGGTCTTGATTCGTTTTATGTACTTATATGTCTGTGTTCGCTTCCAAACTCCAATATTCTAAGTTTCCGACGATTTGATTAAAATAAAGAAGTGTTTACGCGTTTAAAGTTTAAACTAGTACATGCATTCAATTGATGTCATTCCTGAAAATGAAAACATGACGCATTTTGGGGTCTATTTCTAGTTTCGTATAATCGTCAACTAGACACTAGACCCTGTCTATAATCATTGGCATCAGAACCAATGCTACCTCCTGCACAAGTCCGAAGCGGTCGGTCTCCAATCATATCCACAAATTTTCCTGCAGGTAACTCCATTCGGGAAGTGCATTCTGACGCCCTCGAAAGAGATAACATTCCTGCAGCGCGTAGGCGACCCTCTCAATTTTTTCATCCAAAATGACACAGATGGACCATGTCGGGATTTATATTTTCGCACGCTTGCATGAATGGTCACAGCAGCAACTTGCCTCGCGCTTGCGTTCGCTACTATTTACCTCCGGTAGGTTCGGAGCAGATGCTTGAGTCATCCTATTGTCGCCATCATCTGACGTCGGCAAGTCGGCTGGTACACTGCGCACTAACTGGTAGAGCGAGTCGGTCTGTTTGGCCAATAAGAGTGCGCCGCGCTGAAAGTCTCGCTTCGCACTATGCATCAAAGCCTCCTTAACAAGTGCTGGGCGGATAGCTGGCGATTCATGCCCAAGATTCGGTAGACCGCAGTAGAATCGATTCAAAGAATGGGTATGATGCATTTCATTTCCATTTATCAATAATTCGCCATCGCTATCGACCACTCGGATCACTCTGTTTCGTTTAATTAAATTTGCTAAAAACTCGTGATGGCGATCCATTTTGTATGGAAAATCCACTATTTGAAAGGTGCGGAGCCCCTTGTGCTGCTCGACCACTGCGAACAAATCTCGCATTAGTTCTGCGGAACGGAGAGGACTGGACCATTTGAGCACTTGTAGGTCAGGTCTCGCGCCAATGAAACGAATGAGCTCTTGAATATCCTTATCCTGTGCATCATCGTTGCAGCCAAGAAATACCGAAAGCTTTGTTAGCTCCCTGTGACCCAGGTAAGAAAGGTATGAAAACAAGGAATGAGTTGGATAGACTTGTCCGCACGAGAGTTCAAGAGATAGCACATCAGGCGCAATGTGTATTCGTTGTGTTATTTGACCATGACAATCATCCAGGCGAATGGTACTTATGGGTGAAGCAAAAGGAATGGAATTAGGTCGTCACTGAAACAGCCATCGAGTATCAATTCATCGATGAACGGAATCTGAAAGAGGCGCTTGAGATTAACGTCGCTCAACCACACTCTGTCGTCACTGCAATTGACTGCTGAAAAATTCAGAGAACCAATCGGCGACTGGCGGTTGGATAACGTACTGCCAGAGCATCGCCGTCATCTTCAATAGCACAGAAGCATCCGAATCGCAGATGCACAGGATGCGTTCGAGTTGCGAGAACAGTTGATTGAAATGCACTAATTTTTAGATAAGAGAACACGACATTTCTAGTTGGGTTTCTTTCAAACATCCGAGCCAGTTGTTCCGGTTGAACGGCCCTAAAATCGAAGACACCGTCACCGTAATTGTCATGACTGCGAATTGTAAGCGAAGGATTGCTACTTTCCGCATGACCTAAGCTCCAAAACAGCGCAGCAGTCTCCGCTACCGCTTTATCCGTAAATCCAGTAATAGCGCAAGTCATCGCACATTTACGTTCATCTCCGTAAAACGTCAAACTCAAGCTTTTCTCATTGAACGGAAGACCAATAATGCGAAATAATCGAGGATGGATCAATGCCGCCGTTCCATTATCATTGATAATGGCCACCAGACCTTCGTAGTGATTAAATTCACTAATATCGGTTGGTTCTCGGCGGAGTCGATGCACAATGTCCACATTCCGCCAGCGTATTTGCTGCTCAACGGGCAGTTCTTCTTTCGAAATCACCTCCAACAAATCTGACTGCATTGACGTGATAATTAATCGAATATGATGGTTGCAAACTGAAAGAAAATGGATAATAATAGACCAACTCAATGATAAAAAAATGCAACAGATGGCGAGGGAGGTAAAAACGCTTGCTCAATTTACTGTGGCTCTCACTGTGAACCTTCTGCCGCGCTGCGTCGGATGACTTTATCCTTGACAGAAAGAAGACCTCGTGACTCGTGACTCCTCTTGACTCATGACTCTTGACACTGACCCTCTTGACAAACGGACTTCGTAAGACTTGGCAATTGGCACTGAGATGTAACCTATGCCTGAAACAAGAAAAAGAATTATCCTTTTATCTAGGAGTACCGGTTCAGAAACGTGAATGAAGATCGCGTGGAGGGAGCCCAGAGCATGAATAGGGCTTGAGGCTGGTGAACGCAAGAAAAAGGCTCGTAAAAATGTAGCTTGATAGACACATCTCTTTACGTTGGATAGACACATCTCTTAACGTTGGTAAGTGTGGTTGTGGTTGTGGTTGGTAAAATACTAGGTGAACACGGCGAGCGATTCAAGGCGTGGATTTACAGTTCAACGGAAATATTTCTTTTCGATGGACTATAAAATAACAAAATTACTTAAGCGTTAAGTGTGCTCCGAATGCAACAACATCTACCGGTACGTTGTTCAAAAAGTGGCATGAAAGGGTCGTGTCTCTTCTCGATTGACGACGACAACGGCTTAAGTTAGCTATGCCGATCGACAACAAAGTAGGAGTTGCACTCCACCTTTGATCAGGTTCATTATTCAATGAGGCAAGAGGATCCACTTTCACTAAGGAAATTCGAACGAAAGCTTCCACTTATGTCGCCTCTTGCACTGCTGAGAGAACCAATCGTAATAAAAGTAGCCAAATAATAGCCCACCCAAATGCGCCCAATGTCCTACCGAATCGCCCAAAGAAATTACTGGATAGAGCGTCGCAGCCAAGCTCCATGCCACCAAAGCATATACGGCCTTCTTGGCCATCATGGTGACAGGAATGGGCCCTAGACGGAATTGCAACGTTCGTTCTGGATACAGACGAGCCCAAAATGCGATTAGTGCACAAGTCACGTCTGATAAACCCAAACCGCCACTGAAACTTTGCGTTACATGATTCATAATCAAGAACATCCCCGATCCCGACAAGCTAGCTCCCAGTAGTAGAGGCCAAACAGGATTCGGCGCCAAGGCTTGCCGCACCGAAGGACCGACCGACAACAAGGACATGCAGTTGACCAGCAGATGATAAAATCCCTTATGAGAAACACTCGCTAGAAGGAGTGTATGATAGCGTCTTTGTTCAATATTGAAAATACTACAAAAGAAGTGTCGTTGCAAAAACGGTTGAGCGCTCGGAATCTGCCACGCCACAAAGACAGCGATCGAGAGCATAAAGGTAAGGCAAATGGACGGACTCTGTGCGTATAATTGACGAACGTAGTGGGTTACAGGCTGTGAATGCCGTCCTGCGTCAGAGAAGTACCGCTGCTGTTCCTGCCGCCATTGAAAATCATCGTCACCATCATGTATTATGTATCCCTTGTAATGGCGATTTAGTTCGATCAAATCGGGATCGCTGCTGCGGCGTGGCTCTAGTTTCGCCCGCACTATACTCTTACCCAACAGAAGTATTGTCAGTAGCCATAACGTGCGTATTGACCTCATATTTTTCTTCTTATTTTTGCGATGACCTTACCAAATGGAATGGAGAGCGAAGTGGATGTTATTTTTTGTTGTTGTGCGCCATCCGTCTGTGTGGCGATGCGATCGATGAGTGCGTTGATTGTTGATACACAACTCCTTTGCTTGCGTAGCGGCCTAGCTTTTGCCCGTTTACCACTTACCAGTATTGCTTTATTGTTTAGTGCTCTCATTGCTGTTTATTATTGTTGTTCCTTTCCCTATTACAACACAATTAATTGAATTTCCCTTTGCTTCTTAACATTACTCTTAGTCCTCATAAGTATGGAACGCATCGAGAAAGACGCTACCCCGGCGGAAGAATGGGAACAGTCACTGAACGCTACCTGCAACCGACTATCGAATCAGTATCTTAATTTGCTCAAGGCCGCCGCTGCAGCACCTTCGACGCAGCAGCATGATCCCCGTGCGGGCGGTGGTCACATGACGTCTCTACAAGATCCTCCTCCGCCTCCTTTGGCGGCCAATATCGCACAGAGTCAAGTCCAGTGTCGTGCGGCGACCGAAAACATTTGCGTCGCCGCATCTCATCTATTGGGTTTGATCCGTACCTTGCGTTTATCTTTATTGTTGATGGATCGAGAAACAATTGAGGCCGAGGAAGAGCTGCAAGTCATACAGGCACAAGCATTGACGAAAAAAGCTCGGTTGGAAGCCGCTGAAATAGAAAAAGATTGGCTGGAATTACGACACAAGAAACTACATCATACAGATTGAAAAGAGCGATAGCGTATTGTCAAGTCTCTTCTTAGTCTGTTCGATCTTTTTTAAAGATGAAAAATCTTCATCAAAAACAAACGTGGCGGAAACGCATGTCAACGCTTCGTCGTAAAAAGAACGGAGGGTATGCTTCAATATCAGTGACTGCGCAAACGTGTCGTGTGTCTTTCGCCCTCAAATGCCGATCATCAGGTAGCCTATATTGAAACGTTCCAACGAAAGAAACGAAAAGGGAACCAGTTTCCGGCGAAAAAATGGTACCCTTTCCAATAAATTGTTGTGGACAAAATATGACGGATGAAACTGCTGGCTATAGCGTTGTTACTATAAATGGTTGCCAGGGTGAATGGATTATGAATGTTCTGCTCTTTCTGTTAAAAAAATCTTGTTCTCTGCAAAACATGGCGTGGTTCTTCAAAGCACCGCCGCACCGATGACACTGACGCCGCCAACTACGAGGGACAAAATCTCAATCTTGAAACTACCGCTGTTACCGCCTTCATCGGCCAGCATTACAGCTTCCATCGAAAAGTCGGTCGTTACAGGCACCGTGGCAAGCTCGCGGTCTTCAGCACCGCGCAGACGACGAATGGGTCCGACGTAGTCGACAAGAGCCTTACCCGTCATGGTGAGAGTTTGCGATGTGGCTCCAAAGGCGGATCGGGGAAGAATGTGGTAAAAATTGATGGTTTTGAGGGTAGCACCCAACTCAAAGCTGGTCAAGGCAGAATCAACGGGAACTGTGGCGGTGATGAGGTTAGTAGCCGCTTCCGCGCCGATCTTCATGGTGACGGTTTCGAATTCGACAAAGTTGTAGTCCTGGTCATCGACGGCGAGGCTGAACCAGATGGGCTCACCGGGAGGTAGAGGGTTGGTGCCTTCCCACGCTCCCGTGACCGTTGTACCGGATTGCTCGGTTGTTGAGCCACCAACGTCAACTGCGTTATTCTCGATATCTGAACTGACGGTGAATGTCGAAAGGATGGGTGTCACGCGGAAATCGAAGTGCTTGCGCTCGAGGACTACCGCTTCCAGGGCTGCGTTGATCATCATAATGTCGGCTTGAATGCACACGCCGAACTTGCCCTCCACGGCGTGAACCGATGTACCCCAAGGAGCAACAGCGATTTCCATGTCGACGGTATTAAGAGCTGTCAAATGACCGTCTTGATCGTACGATGTCTTCACAGTCACGGCTCCGTCTCCGGCAGCGAGGCAGCCAGGGGCGAGAATGGTGAACTCGTAGTACTTCGTACCGGCCGGCGGGTTGGGTCCCGGGTTGTTCGAAATGTCAACGTCGGTACCGGCAGTGCCGGCGATCTGGATGTGGTTCAAACTTGTGGTTTCATCAGTGTTGCCTTCACCGACGTTGAACTCGGTGAGTACATCGTTGACATTTCCGATCTGAGAATAAATAAGGGGAAGAATGGCGTCGGGTTGGTGTTGGTTTCGGCAATCAAGTTTGACACAAGACATTTTTTTCGAGCGAGTAAAGGCCAATGCTTTTCAGAAGTGGACAAAGATGAACTCGTGATGCGAACGTACCGTGAGGGTGGGAGGAAGTTGCGCGTAGGCCTGGTTGGCGAAACCGAGAAGGGCGAGAGTGGAGAGGAGAAACTTCATTTTTGGCGTTGTTTTGTAGCTAGGCTGCTGTTAAACTGCTTCTCGTTTGGACGAATTTTTATTTTATGAGATGAGGAAATAAAGTTCGACCTGAACCTGCAATCGACAAAAACGGGAAGAGCTCGGGTCATCTGGTGGTTGGATTACAAATAAAAAATCAGCTTTTCACTATTTTCACTTGTCTTTTGTCATTCGCTCGGGAACGAAGTGGTTCGCAGTTCGCAGCTCGCATTGTTGTATATACTGTAATCGAAAGTACACAAGCCGGTCATGATCTTAGAAAAACCGTAACATTGGAACATTGGACGATCACTCAAGAAGGAATTAGGAATTAATATAGTAAATCGCAGTAATGGAACACTCTGAGTATTCTTTCGTTGCTATCATTATTTGAAATCGATAATCGATCATCGTGTCAAAAGTCATTGCTGACAGGTACCGCGTATCAAAGTCTTCGAGTTTTGATTTTTGCGGATAGTGGAGAGTGTCATCAGTACTGTATATGACAATACTTTATCAGTGGAACGTGAAGGAAAAGACTAAATATTTCATTTCGTGAACCAAGGCGGGAACCGGGAACAGGAGGCAGGAAATTTATCCGAGGTCACTAGGTAGGCTCTAGAGTCATTTGTCATGTTAACAGAGTAAACTTCTTGAGCGCCCCTCTAGAGTGCGATGTAGCCGCACTTAACTTTGAAGTTTGGGTTTCGTCTTTTCTTTGGGGGTCGGGGTCGAAAAGAGTCGGGAGGGACGATTGAAAGTACCTCTTGAATTAAGAGCTAGTGTTACAGTACCGGTAGCTTAACGAGTTGCAAATAGATAAGACGAGAGGCTCATTAGATATGTTTTACAGCAAGGATGAGCTGCCCTCTATTAGATAAACGGGTGCAGGCAATCGGAACAAAAGACAAGTGTTCATTAGGATTATAGGTGTTAGATAATGAGTATACGAAAGTATCAATCTGTTGTTATGAATTATAATGATTACTATTGCAAGTTTAGCAAATCCATTGCATGTGCGCCCGAGAAACAATGAATATGCTCTTTTTGAAGGCTTTTTAGAACAGAATAGCTGCACTAGCCAATCCAGCACCTCCGATCATCATGGATAATATTTCAAGCTTCGAACCACCGCTATCTTCTTCACTGCCGTCGTAAGGCTGCATTACTGCTCGGACCGTAAAGTCCGCCTCTTTGCTTTCGGATTCTGCTGTCTGACTCTCATACTCGCTTACTTCAAAGTTGTTCTCCGCTGTGTCACCGTCCAACCGACGACCTGCTGAATAGACAACGTTGGCCCGACCCGTCAGAGCAATCTGCTGAGCTTCAGTTGCAAACTTTGATCGTAACAGAACATGATAAAAATGCATCGTGGTTCCACCGTTAGCTAACTCGAAGCTTGTTAATACGCCATCTACAATGGCACCTCCCGTCACCAAACTAACAGGTGCTCCTCCTCCCACCGTCATCTGCACTTCTTGAAAGCTGGTAAATACATAAGGAGCCGTATCGATGGTAAGGTAGAACCAAACTGCCTCGCCGGGTGCCAGTGGACTGCTTGCTGCCCAATGCGGTGTCACGGTGGTACCAGATATCAAAGTGTCGGTAGTAACTTTCGAGATAGCATTCGTGTCCAGGTTCACGGGGTTGACCGAGAAGTCGTTCAGAAGTGGTGTGATGACAAAGTCAAATTGTTTGCTTTCGAGAACCTGCGGATTATTGCCCCCATCAATAACGAAAATATCGGCTTGAATGCAAACGCCAAATTTTGATCGGTCCGAAAGAATATCGTAGTGGGTTCCTCCCCAAATACCGACGGCCAATTCCAAGTCAACCGTGTTGGCCCCCGTCAAATGTCCGTCGGAATCGTACGAAGTTTTGATCGAAACGGCTGTGTTGCCGATCGCACCGCAACCAGGGGCCAAGACGGTAAAACTGTAAAATGTCGTCCCTGGTGAGCCTCCTGGGTTGTTGGATAGACCCAGCGAGGTACCTGGCGTTTCGTTTATTTGGATGTGGTTATAAGCAGCACTTTCATCTGTAAGTCCTTGCCCCACATTAAACAAGGTATTTGCTAAGTTGATGTTTCCGATCTAAAGGATTGCCAATAAGCACAAAGTGAGAGATAAGATCGACAAGGTTGAGAGCGAGCAGCACCGCAAAAACACCTACCGTCAATTCGGGAGGGGCGGGTGCGACAGCCCTTTGCAAGACGATGAAAAGAATGAAAATGACATTTGATGTCGCTATTTGCAGTGGCCTCATGTTGCGAAGTGGATGTGTTTGCTGTTTTTATTTTGTAATGGGTTTGATTTTTGTATGATGAGGCTTTCGTATTCAGCTCTGTGGACGCTTTTTCGAAGCAAAAAGGAGGATGGAAGGCTGGAACGCAAAATACTCGCGAAGGAAGCTTCACTCAGTACTGACACAATAAGGACAAATGACCGGGTCATTCTTCCGGTTCCTCACGATTTGATACGCTGTCCGCTATTCTTTATTGATGTCTTTCACTTTGGGGTACGATTATTTTACTAAGGTTTACAACAGTTACTTTTATCAACACGGTACCAGACATTGCAACGAGAGAACCTTAATGCGGTTTGCGCGCTGGGCATTGAACAGTGGAGTTCTCACGGGATGCCGACTAGAGTGTTGCCTACAAATTCATTTCATCATCGATCTTGAACCGTGGTCCATTATTCTCGAGTCTCGAACCGAACTCCAAAGAAACTCACTGTAGCAAAAAGTCATAGGCCTGAAATACTTGCAGAGAGACCCAGAAGTCAATCAAGTTGTGGTTGTGGCGTCAACCGTCAGCCGTCAGCACTTCAGCACGAAATCCGCAAGCCTGCTTTATGTTACTTGTCGCACATAATTGAATTGATAACAGGAAGAGGAGCGATCAAGTGGTCAGCTCGATTCATGGACGAACTGCTTCTGCTTGTTTTCTACTCGACGTCAAGTGTTACAATTGCAATGAAAAGTAAGCTATGCGTATTTGAGGCCAAATGTTCGGTGATTTTTTGAGAGCTTTTCATTGTGGTAACCTTGTCGATCTTGTTTTTAAATCCACATAGCTACATTTTTTCGACAAAAGAGCCAACTTAGTCACTCATGAGTAACCCGTGATTCAACTTTGCTCGCCGACTGTGCGCCCACCCTCCGACCTCCGACTCCGAGAGAGGTTCACCTTTGCTTCGAAAAAGTTCATCGCAGTGCAAATGTGAATGATAATTTATCAAGATGTCACTTCATTCTTTGCAAGAGGAACCTGCAAACCCTCTATTCTGAAATGATCTCCTACAAAAGCCCCCCTCATGATTTGGCGCTCATGTTCCGAAATCTGCAACACGAAAAGAGAAAATCGTCGACGTGTTCTTCATTGTCTTGATTCGTGCTGCGGTGCCGGTATTATGGAAACGTCCAACACTTATGATACGCGACATTGAATACAGAATAAGAAATGTTTCGAAGGCATTAAGTACGACGCTTTGAGAATCGTCAATGCCGAGACTTTTTCATAATTCGTAAATCGTGATCCGTAACGACATGGTGTCCACCTACTAAAGGCGCATCACCTGGTGCTGGGACAAATACCTGATCTACTTAGGCTTTCACGAATGAACCAGATAAATATGCAACATGAAATGAACGGGAAACATCACGGGGAGTGATACATACCATAACTTGTACCGCTCGGAGAAGAGATCACGCCTTTGAGATGTTCTCATGTCGAGAAGGATTTTCACACAAATTGACGCATTATACTTTGACAAAAAACACGCACTTCATTACAACGATAACAAGTTTTCTCTATCTGGGGTCCTTCTTTCATGAAGACGATTTCCTGGATTCCTCTCCTGCTCCTGCCCTTTCGGGTATTCGCGACAGATGACTGGAATGCCTTTGTGGACGCATTCGAAGCGGCGTCTGTGCCCGCCCAAACATTGCAAGCTCCGACGACACAAAATGCTTCCACTATCTACGAACTTCTCCAGGAAGACGAAGGATTGACGACTTTGGTAACGCTAGTGGATACAGCGGGTCTTGTCGATCTACTTTCGAACGATTCGCAACCATTGACTTTCTTTGCACCTTTGGATGCCAACGTACCATCGTATCTACTTACCGAAAACTGGGTTCTTCACTTGAATGGAATTCTGTCTTTTCATGTTTTGATGGATGATATTTACTCGAGTGCTCTCGTCGAAGGCTTCAACGCCACAACCATGTTGGGAGAAACGATCTCTTTCACCGAGATGAATGGCGCCATTTACGTGTACGGAAATGCCTTCTCCAACAACCCTCTTCACTACACGGATATCGTGGCAAGCAATGGCGTGGTTCACAAGGTTTGTGATTTGTTTTGGCCCACTTTCATGACACAATCGTTGCTCGACGTTGTGAATATCATGGAGGACTTGACAACGTTGGCCGATCTCATCGTGGTGGCGGGTATTGAAGACGCCATGATAACGATGAATCGCACTTTGTTTGCACCAACGAATGACGCCTTTGCTGCTGTCCCAGCCGAAACTCTTACCGCACTCGCCGAGAACCCCGACGAGTTGGCCACGGTATTGCAGTATCATCTTGTGATCAATGTTTATCCGTCGTTTCTTTTGGTAGATGGCAGCACGCTTACGACAGTACTTGGTCCTAGCTTGGATATTACTCAGGCAGATGGCATTGTTCGAGTCGACGGAGTTGCAGCAACGGTGCAATTGGATATCTTGGCGAGTAATGGGATCATGCATACGATTGATACTGTGCTCACTCCACCTGTCGTTCCTGAGGGAACTCCTGATGATGTGCCTACATGTTTGCCTCCCGTTGGTCCCGAGACAATTCCGACTCGTCGCCCATCGGACATGCCGCCTGTCGTTCCTGAAGGCATTCCGACGAAGGCTCCGTATGAAAAACCTCCTTACGCCATTCCTCCCGTCGGTCCGGAGACAATTCCCACTGTCGCCCATCGGACATGCCGCCGGTTGTCCCGGAAGGTATTCCGACGAAGGCTCCGTACGAAAAGCCACCTTATGAAATTCCACCGGTTAGTCCAGCGGGCATTCCCACTCCTCGTCCATCGGACATGCCTCCGGTTGTTCCGGAAGGTATTCCTACGAAGGCTCCTTATGAAAAGCCACCCTATGATACGCCACCGGTCAAGCCAGCAGGCGTTCCCTCGCAGCAGCCTGTTGATGTACCGCATGTTATTCCGTCTGGGACTCCGGTTGTAATTCCGCCTTTCGAACCAGGTGGTGTACCCTCGCAACCGCCTGTTCTTGTTCCGGTGGCTGTTCCATCCGGTGCTCCCATTGTCATTCCTCCTTTTGAGCCAGGTGGTGTACCATCGAAACCACCTGCTGACGTGCCGAATGTTGTCCCAATAGCAATTCCATCCGGAGCTCCAGTTGTCATTCCTCCTTTCGAACCAGGCGGTGTGCCCTCTCAGCAGCCGGTTGAGGTCCCTCATGTTATTCCGTCTGGGGCTCCGGTTGTAATTCCACCTTTTGAACCTGGCGGAGTACCATCACAACAGCCTGTTGACGTCCCTCATGTCGTTCGTCAAGAGCTCCAGTTGTCATTCCGCCTTTTGAACCAGGGGGTGTTCCGTCAAAGCAGCCAGTTGACGTCCCTCATGTTGTTCCATCAAGATCTCCAGTTGTTATTCCGCCTTTTGAACCAGGTGGCGTTCCTTCGCAACAGCCTGTCGAGGTCCCTCATGTTGTTCCATCAAGCACTCCGGTTGTAATTCCGCCTTTTGAACCAGGAGGTGTCCCATCGCAACAACCGATTGATGTTCCTCACGTTATTCCATCGAAAGCCCCGGTTGTGATTCCACCTTTCAAGCCGGGCGTACCCTCTCAGCAGCCTGTTGACGTCCCTCATGTTGTTCCGTCCGAGGTCTCCAGTTGTGATTCCGCCATTTGAACCAGGTGGTGTCCCATCCAAACAGCCTGTTGAGGTCCCTCACGTCGTTCGACGAAAGCACCGATTGTAATTCCGCCTTTTGAACCTGGTGGCGTTCCTTCGCGAACAGCCCGTGGATGTGCCTCACGTCGTTCCATCGAGAGCACCGATTGTAATTCCGCCTTTTGAACCTGGTGGCGTTCCTTCGCAGCAGCCCGTGGATGTGCCACACGTTGTTCCATCGAGAGCACCAATTGTAATTCCGCCTTTTGAACCTGGTGGCGTTCGCCGCGAACAGCCCGTCGATGTGCCTCACGTCGTTCCATCAAAAGTTCCTATTGTTATTCCGCCTTTTGAACCAGGGCGGTGTGCCTTCGCAACAGCCAGCGAATGTTCCTCATGTCGTTCGGCGAAAGCACCGATTGTAATTCCGCCTTTTGAACCTGGTGGCGTTCGCGAACAGCCCGTGGATGTGCCTCACGTCGTTCCATCGAGAGCACCGATTGTAATTCCGCCTTTTAGACCAGGAGGTGTCCCATCGCAACAGCCCGTGGATGTGCCTCACGTTGTTCCATCGAGAGCACCGATTGTAATTCCGCCTTTTGAACCAGGGCGGTGTCCCATCGCAACAGCCCGTCGATGTCCCTCATGTCGTTCGGCGAAAGCACCGGTTGTTATTCCGCCTTTTGAACCCGGAGGTTTCCCATCGCAACAGCCAGTTGATGTTCCTCACGTTGTTCCATCGAGAGCACCGATTGTAACTCCGCCTTTTGAACCTGGCGGTGTCCCATCGCAACAGCCAGTTGATGTTCCTCACGTTGTTCCATCGAGAGCACCGATTGTAATTCCGCCTTTTGAACCTGGTGGCGTTCGCAACAGCCCGTCGATGTGCCTCACGTCGTTCCATCGAGAGCACCGATTGTAATTCCGCCTTTTGAACCAGGCGGTGTGCCTTCGCAACAGCCAGCGAATGTTCCTCATGTCGTTCGACGAAAGCACCGATTGTAATTCCGCCTTTTTGAACCTGGTGGCGTTCCTTCGCGAACAGCCCGTGGATGTGCCTCACGTCGTTCCATCGAGAGCACCGATTGTAATTCCGCCTTTTGAACCAGGCGGTGTGCCTTCGCAACAGCCAGTTGATGTGCCTCACGTCGTTCCATCGAGAGCACCGATTGTTATTCCGCCTTTTGAACCAGGGCGGTGTCCCATCGCAACAGCCAGTTGATGTGCCTCATGTCGTTCGACGAAAGCACCGGTTGTTATTCCGCCTTTTGAACCAGGAGGTGTCCCATCGCAACAGCCAGTTGATGTTCCTCACGTTGTTCCATCGAGAGCACCGATTGTAATTCCGCCTTTTGAACCTGGTGGCGTTCCTTCGCGAACAGCCCGTCGATGTGCCTCACGTCGTTCCATCAAAAGCTCCTATTGTTATTCCGCCTTTTGAACCAGGGCGGTGTGCCTTCGCAACAGCCAGCGAATGTTCCTCATGTCGTTCGGCGAAAGCACCGATTGTAATTCCGCCTTTTGAACCTGGTGGCGTTCCTTCGCGAACAGCCCGTGGATGTGCCTCACGTCGTTCCATCAAAAGCTCCTATTGTTATTCCGCCTTTTGAACCAGGGCGGTGTGCCTTCGCAACAGCCAGCGAATGTTCCTCATGTCGTTCGGCGAAAGCACCGATTGTAATTCCGCCTTTTGAACCTGGTGGCGTTCGCCGCGAACAGCCCGTGGATGTGCCTCACGTCGTTCCATCGAGAGCACCGATTGTAATTCCGCCTTTTGAACCAGGAGGTGTCCCATCGCAACAGCCAGTTGATGTGCCTCACGTTGTTCCGACTAAAGCACCTGTTGTCATCCCTCCAATCATGCCATCCGACGAGTCAGAAGAGCCGTCAGTCGCCCCATCCGTGTCTAATGTCATCACTGAAAAGCCGAGGCTAGCTCCTTTTGCCGAAGTTGACGTGACAGAGGGAGCCGGCTGCTCCGTCCGTTTCCCATATCATTACCGAGAAGCCAAGCCTTGCCCCTTTTGCAGAAGTTGACGTGACAGAGTCCCCTTCCACCGCTCCTTCTGTATCTCATGTCATTACCGAAGCCGAGCCTTACACCTTTTGGCGGAAGTTGACGTGACAGAGGCCCCTTCGACCACGCCATCCGTGTCTCATGTCGATACCGAAAAGCCGAAGTCTTGCTCCTTTTGCCGAAGTTGAAGCGACAGAGGCCCCTTCGACCACGCCATCCGTGTCTCAAGTCGATACCGAAAAGCCGAGCCTTGCTCCTTTTGCAGAAGTTGACGTGACAGAGGCGCCCGGCTGCTCCGTCCGTTTCCCATATCATTACCGGTGAAGCCAAGCCTTGCCCCTTTTGCAGAAGTTGACGTGACAGAGTCCCCTTCCACCGCTCCTTCTGTATCTCATGTCATTACCGAGAAGCCGAGCCTTACACCTTTTGTGCGGAAGTTGACGTGACAGAGGCCCCTTCGACCACGCCATCCGTGTCTCATGTCGATACCGAAAAGCCGAAGTCTTGCTCCTTTTGCCGAAGTTGAAGCGACAGAGGCCCCTTCGACCACGCCATCCGTGTCTCAAGTCGATACCGAAAAGCCGAGCCTTGCCCCTTTTGCAGAAGTTGACGTGACAGAGTCCCCTTCCACCGCTCTCCTTCTGTATCTCATGTCATTACTGAGAAGCCGAGCCTTGCTCCTTTTGGCGGAAGTTGACGTGACAGAGGCCCCTTCGACCACGCCATCCGTGTCTCATGTCGATACCGAAAAGCCGAAGTCTTGCTCCTTTTAAGCGGAAGTTGACGTGACAGAGGCCCCCTTCCACCGCTCCTTCTGTATCTCATGTCATTACCGAGAAGCCGAGTCTAGCTCCGTTTACTGAGGTTGACGTGACAGAGGCGCTTCTACCGCTCTCCTTCTGTAGTCCATGTCATTACGGAAAAGCCAAGTCTTGCCCCTTTTGTCGAAGTTGACGTAACAGAGGCTCCTTCGGAGGCTCCATCTGCTTCTCACGTCATTACTGAAAGGCCAAGTCTTGCTCCTTTCGCCGAAGTAGATGTTACAAAGGCCCCTTCGGGCGCCTCCATCCGTGTCAAATGTCATAACCGAAAAGCCGAGTCTTGCTCCTTTTGCCGAAGTTGACGTGACAGAGACCCCTTCGGCGGCTCCATCCGTTTTTCATGTCATTACGGAAAAACCGAGTCCAGCTCCTTTCACCGAAGTTGATTTGACGGAATCTCCATCGAGTGCTCCATCCGTGTCTTACGTCATTACTGAGAAGCCCAGCCCAGCTCCTTTCACCGAGGTTGAGTTGACAGAGTCCCCATCAAGTGCTCCATCCGTGTCCCATGTCATTACCGAGAAGCCCAGTCCAGCTCCTTTCAGCGAAGTGGACGTGACGATCAGCGCCCTAGCGAAGTCTGGCCTTCATATCACGGACTCCCCCACCGGAGCACCATTTGGTGAAGTTGACGTGACGACAGCCCCAACCGAGTCTGGCACTCATAGTGTTATTACGGGTTTGCCCACTCGAGCACCAATTGGTGAAGTTGACGTGACGACACCCCCCACCCAGTCTGCCACTTATAATGTTATGACGGGTTCGCCCCACGCTGGGCTCCAATTGGTGAAGTTGACGTGACGACATCCCCCACCGAAGTCTGCCACGTTTAGTGTCATCACGGGTTCGCCCCACACGAGCAACGATTGGTGAAGTGGACGTGACGACGGCGCCAATCGTTTTCCTCCTCAACCAATGATTATTTGACGAGTTCTCCAAGTAGATCATCCATAAATGAGGGGGGACGTGACGGATGCTCCAACGGCTTCATCTACCGGTACTTCCTTGGTCAACGATGTTGTTCCAGCACCCACTGAAACCCCTGGTGATGAAACCGATGATTCAGGCTCGTTGACTTATTTGCCATGGAATATTTTTGGAACGCGACGATTGAAAGTATCGATGGACGAGTCGTATGAGAACAACCGCATCGCCAGGAACAACTTGCAGGGAGATGTTAATAGCGGCACTACTTTGCCTACGGCTTCCCTTCTGTTGTTTCTGGTAGGTGTTCCGCTTTCATTCTTCTATGCCCTTTAACGCACCTCGCGAATGGCAAAGCTCACCTGTCGACACCTTTCTAGCTTCTCGCCAATATTGATGATACATAAATTTTGCCAATATTGATGGTAAGGTTACATAAATTTCATTTGACTCAGTTGTTTACAAAGTATTGCTATACTTCTCTAGTCATTACCGTGCTTGGAAGGTCAGGATTACCAGTACAAGGCAAATGGTTTCGACGAATGGGTCCAACTTCGCGGCATGAAGCGATCGGACCGCATGTGAAGAATACTCAACTTGGTTGTTTGATAGGATTTGATTCGAGCACATAAGTCATGTTCCGTCACCACAGGACCTAAAGAGAGACAAGTTAAGATAAAAGGCTTCTTTTCGAGGAGCGAATAGCAAGGTATTCATCATCTTCAAGCCAAGGAGGTTCAAGCACGAAATTTGACCCTTCTACACGCTCGAGTATCCCGGGAATTGTGCGGATGTCAACAAGCACGTACGCTGATCAAGGAATAAAACTTCAAATCTATTTGACGCTGGTCGCACAAGAAAATGCACATTTGCAACAAAATGTTGCGTAATAATACTAGTCGTGCCGGGATTCGGACAAACAGCGTGCTCTGATCGTGAATCATCTTAACTTTTCGTCCATTCGAGTGAAAAGGGCGAGGCTCGTTGGCTCTGCGTCGGCTCGCACCGCTTCGTTATCTTACATGCGCTGCTCCGGAGGTAACACCAATGTTCGACCCATGGCGATAGCTGTCAGGATAAAACGTCAGAATCATGGAAAGATGTTAATTAGGAAGGAGATGAATGTTGGGAATACACACCTAGACCAAGAACCGTTTCCCTTTTGTATGAAATAGCAAGAAACGAAGTGAGAATAGGATTGGAATATACATCCTGTGTCTATGCTTTGGACGAAGCATCAAATTGATCATCACGGAGAGTCGTATGTAACACTTACATTGCCCTGTAGGGGAGATGAAGGATCAAGTGAGTTACATGTCATGCACGAGATTCTCACAAAGCATATCTCGTATGCGTCAAACACTCCGTCAAAGATCTTACATTCGAATATTGTTCCAGCCCCCTCCATCGGGTTCAAATGTCATATATTTACGAGGTTGACCTTTCGGAGGAGTAAAGGGGCTCACAAATCGTTCATCGGAGCTGATATTTTGCCAATAAACCATCTCCTGTGCAAATTCATCCGCAGGTCCGCCGTAAGCGGCACAAGATAAGTGCGCTAATCTCCGCTCGGGTGGTTCGGCATTTTGTGGTTCGTTTCGATCCGATTTTTCGTAGGCATGCCCGTCAAACTCCGGGACGAGACTGTCAACGATTTTGTCCATTGCTTTATCCGCCACCGCAAAATTTTGCAGATCCGTTTTCAAGGCATACAAAGCCTCTTCTTCTTGATACACGTGTTGCAGATTGACAATGGCACTAATGACGAAACAAATGACAATTCCCAGCATCAACAATTTGGTGAGCGATGATGAACTGTTGGAAGTCGGCGACGACGGATCTCGACTTGAAACTGCCATGGTAATGCGCCTACAGTCTATGTCAATAAAGGACGTATTGGTGCCGTTCGGTCGCGACGGAATGCTGAATAGAGTGCTTGATTGAGATCAAATAATCGACTTGTGGCAAATTTTGCAACATTATAACGCGTTCTCAAAAATTAATGCGGTCATGGTGTCGAGGTAAAAAGGCGAAACAACCAGGTACGGCTCGTACCGGTACCGTCCGCATTTTTCATTTTTTAAGACCCGGTCCGGCGAATTTGGGGTGCCGAAAATTGCTAGGATCTGGGTTCCAACGAAAAAAAATTTCTTCGATTTTGATAAAAATTACATCAATCGATAGCTTTTAAAAAGTTATTGCGATGTATAATTTTACTTTTGCTAGTTTCGTCGATATTAACTAAATTTTAAAGCAAAAACATAGACTTTTTGTAACGGTCGAAGCATAGACAGGTACCGCTGCGCATAAAACACATTGTCACCGCAATTCGTACATTCGTTATCCGCAACACGAAAAGTGCGACCTTCACGCGCGTCGTCGCACGGCCCATTCGCACGATTCATTCCAGAAAACTCACGGTAAGGAATTGTTCACTCCACAGCAATTTCCATACAAAAGAGAAACGCCCACATAAACGAAATTTTATTGTCTGGCTTTGAAGCACCGCGTGTGTCAGAATGATTTTCTGCTATCCTCGTCACAACTCAATGCACAAATACGCGTTCAATGGTGAGAGTTTGCGATGTGGCTCCAAAGGCCGAACGCGGAAGAATGTGGTAGAAATTGATCGTTTTGGGGGTAGCTCCCAACTCAAAGCTGGTCAAAGCCGAATCAACGGGAACTGTGGCAGTGATGAGGTTAGTGGCCGCTCCCGCGCCGATCTTCATGGTGACGGTTTCGAATTCCACAAAGTTGTAATCCTGATCATCGACGGCGAGACTGAACCAGATGGGCTCACCGGGTGGTAAAGGGTTGGTGCCTTCCCATGTTCCCGTGACCGTTGTACCGGATTGCTCGGTGGTTGAGCCGCCCACATCGACGGCGTTATTCTCGATATCCGAACTGACGGTGAAGGTCGAAAGGATGGGTGTCACGCGGAAATCAAAGTGCTTGCGTTCCAACACGACGGCCTCTTCGGCCGCGTTGATCATCATGATGTCGGCTTGAATGCATACGCCGAACTTGCCCTCCACGGCGTGAACCGATGTACCCCAAGGAGCAACAGCGATTTCCATGTCGACGGTATTAAGAGCCGTCAAATGACCGTCTTGGTCGTAAGATGTCTTCACAGTCACGGCTCCGTCTCCAGCAGCGAGGCATCCTGGAGCGAGGATAGTGAACTCATAGTACTTCGTACCGGCCGCCGGGTTGGGTCCTGGGTTATTTGATATTTCAACGTCGGTACCGGCAGTGTTGGCGATCTGAATGTGGTTCAAGCTTGTGGTTTCATCAGTGTTGCCTTCGCCTACGTTGAACTCTGTGTTTAAATCACTGACGTCTCCGATCTGAAAGCAAGGAGAAGGATTGAGTGAGTCAGCGGTGGGTTGGGCGTATGGACTTGACGAACGACAAACTATTCGGTCGACCGGATGTAGTCAATCGAATCGCAAACAAAAAAGAACAATTTCGTTTGTAAACATACCGTGAGGGTGGGAGGAAGTTGCGCATAAGCCTTGTTGGCGTAACCGAGAAGGGCGAGAGTGGAGAGGAGGAATTTCATCTTCGGTGTTTGTTTATGCTAGTCTGTTGTAAACTGCGTTTCGTTTGATCGAGTTTGGATTTTGTGAGACAAAGAATATGATGATCGACCAACAATAAAAGCATTTCCCCAATCCGAATGCGGTCTTTTTGAATGAATAACCATCCACAATGGGCCTTTATTCATTCGATTGCCTTTGCTCACTTTTTGTGACCAGAGTTCGCGAAAGAATGACATAAAGCAGCGAGGGAATCGACGACAAAGAGAAGCTAGAGAATCCGACCAAACGGTGCTACACAAAAGAATATAGTAACATTCGATGCAGACTTTTCGTTTTCATGTATAGCGTTAACCTGTATCTTCAGCCACAACACTAAAATAGCTTCGCCCTTCTTTCCTTCTTCCTTCGTTCTCGTTTATACATCCGCGTTTCGAGGTCGCGTTTGATGTATGTTCGTTGTTCCTTGCTTGTTCCATTCAAGTTCATGTTAATGTGTATGGGATGTGAACAATGAACAATTTGTTTTCGATGACTCGGTTTGTGCTAATGTGAAGGAGAAGGAACACGAAAGTCGGCATTATGGTCGGCACGTCGCAGTCAGCGAATTGTTGTACATAGGGATAGGAAATCCTTCATTAACCATTAACATCATGAAAGAACACGGTCAGTACCTTTATTCGCTTAGCTCGAACGGCCATTTGTCCATGCCATCGCCATGCCTTTTGTACTCCCATCGTGGCACATTGTTTGTCGAAATGTGGCCTCACTCATCAATCTTCGTAGTCAACAAAACTCACGTCAACGGATTGAAAGGATGAGGCGCGTCATTTGAATCACCGCTAGCCGGTGTAACTCAGCTATGGGGCAAATGGTTTGTGATCTGGCCGAACATTTAAGAAGCTTTCCCTAAAGTGATCGTCAGGGTACGAAAAGACCATCTCTACCGTTTCGGTGACTTCACTCCCGGCATGAGTCGACAATTTTCCTTCGAAATCGGTCACCACCAAGACTGCCCGGCCTTCTCGTTTCGAATGGTGATCTCTGTTGATGGGTTTAGTTGAATTTCTGATAACACCGGCATAGCGTCAGGTCGTTACGCTGTAGCAATTGAGAATTGAAGGTCCATGCGTAACGATGCAGATGGTCATAGGCCATGACTATGTCAAAACGATTATGTAAACTATGAGTGTTAAGATGAATGTTGAAAAAATATAAAAGATGCATACGAACACGTCAAATTATTGTATTTCTTCCATCTTTATCAGGTAAGACCGATATCCGATGCATTTTTATACACATAGCCGCGGCCATTGTGCGACGGATGATAGAGTGATATCATCATTCTTTTCAAAAGCAAATGAAGCAGCTAGCACTGTGACATCGAAATCGAAATGTTTGCTTTCAATGAGTTGCGGGGTCCCGGTACCATCGACAATGTAAATATCGGCTTGCAGGCATATTCCAAATTCACTTTGATTACCATTGCTATCATGCATCGACCCGTGCCATGGATAAATTTCCAGAGAAACATTGACGGAATCGTAGCTTGTAAATTGGCCTTTGATTTGAATCGCACTCGCCTCGCCAGGTCTTTTCACAACCCGGTGCTAAAACAATAAAGTCATAATACAGTGTTCCAGGAACACGACGAGACTCTCTTGTATTCGCATTGGTAAGCCCATGGTTGGTACCCGATGTTTCGTGAATAGAAATAATGTTGCGACTTTGTGATTCATCCGTGTAGCCATTTCCAACATTGAATTCTGTGTTGTCGTTATCGATCGACCCAATCTGCGAGTAAAGAAACAGGTTAGGCGAACAGCACAGCTTGAAGCTTTTATCTCATAATGAGCGCACCTGATAACGCGGTGGCGGGCCCACTCGTGGTGCCAGGAGAACAAATGGATTGTGTTGATTAGTGTTTATTGTGTTGGTCTTGTCCATGAACTGATCGAGAGGGAGCTCCGGCAAGGAAGGATCCATCCATACAGCATGACATGTATTGTATCTACTTTCTTGAAAACAAAAGAATGAAATGAGAAAGAGAGGCGACGGCTTCATGGTATTGGTTTTCCTGAAGTGATCTTGTTAAAGTGTTTGTTCACGACGAGCGACGAGGCGGCGAGGCGACGATCGAGCCTTGCTTCTTGCTTGCAGCTTTTCGTTTTGTTGCGACGAAAGGAAAAAGGAATTCTTTCCTCGTACAAATACTATACGTACTACGTAGGAGAGAACGAAATGGTCATAAGTATTTTATAAGTGTCACTTGTCACAGAACATGTCCCTTCTCTTTGACTTTATAGTCGTTAAGTCATCGCAGTCATTGTTCGAATTTAGCTTCGCGCTTCGGGTTTTGGTCGACGGTCGACGGGCGACGGAACAACCTGTCTTTGATGACGATCTACTCGGGAGCTATCTTGATTCAAGAGAAGTCATGAACCACTGTCGCATCGGACTTCAACTTGCGACGCCGACGAAACGAACGAGCCAACGCAAAACAAAAAACTCAAACATCATTCCTTTTCTATTCCATCGCAATAATACATCTTCATTACTCCGTAATGACTTCCTCTACAATGCTATTGGGTAATTAACCATTGAAGAACTTTTATTGCACCCTTTCTTGCTTCGTCGGTTGTTTCGCTCCTTTTCCTACTCCGGAGTACTCTACATCCTGTCGCTTTTTTCAACAAAGCACAATTTTGCAAGGATGTGGGTCTGGCAACTCGTTTGCGTTCTTGTGTGGCACACAATAACGACCACAACAACAAATCACGTAACAGCTTTTGTTATCAATCGTCCTTATCCTCCACGAACAAGACAAGCGGTCGGAAACACAATAACAACAAACGACGACTCGCAAACGACACTCTCGAAAGCCTCTTCGTCAACGACAAGACGACAAAAAACACAAACGACTACACCATTTCACATTGTGTATCCATATGTGTTTCCTTCTCACACAACAACTACGATGACTGTTGCATCGTGGTTTGAGGCATGGCAATGGATGCAGCGCGCCTTGAATGTACTGTCCTCATCATCCGAGAACGATACTCTTTATCGTCTCGAAGTAACTTTCTCGAGGCGGCTACAACTGCTGCCTTGGTTAAAGTCTCAATTACAGTTTGATCCAGAACAACATTTTTTCTATTTACAAACTGCTACCGAAGATGCCGAAGAAATCGTCGCTTGGGGCATTCAACAGGCTGTCGATCACACATCAGCTTTGTGGGACGACCATCGGCAATTGCCTCCGCACGCAAGATGGTACGGAGCACAAACGTTTGATGGAGACATGGCACAATGGGTTCTACCCATGTTGGAATGGAGACAGAATGCAACGCATACAGTTTTGGCTTTGCATACAACTGGAACTCGTGAAGAGGCGGCTCGCATCGCACAAAGCATCAAGACACGTTACTTGGACGATGTGGGAAGCATTTCAACACCACTGCCACCCGTGGTATCGAAAACAGATTTGGCGATTGATGCGTATGAGCAAGGTGTGGAAGAAGCCATTGCACTCATGCAGCAAGAAAATCAAAATGGAGAATACTCCGATCTGCAAAAGGTTGTACTGGCACGACAACAGCTGCTACAATTCAAACATCCGTTCCATGTTGTGGATTTGCTGCACCGCTGGAAACAAGAAAGCGGAACAGGAAACTTATTTGCTATGGCTCTGTGGGACAAAAAGGACGACAATACGATCATCACATCGACGAGATCCTCTTCGTGCTTTGTGGGGTGTACTCCGGAACAGCTTTTTCGCATACACAATTGTACCGTTACAACAGAAGCCCTAGCTGGAACTCGACCCCGCGGCTCGCATCCGCAAGAAGACGCTGATTTGCTGCAAGAGTTGGTGAATAGTCCTAAAGACTTGGACGAGAATGCGTGCACCGCACGGTACATCGAAGAAGTTCTTTCCAGGCAACAGCCATCGATTGGACCATTTGTTACCAGTCAAACCTTTGTTCGACGAACAAGGCATCTTCAACACATATGCCGTACATACCAAGCGCCGGTGTGGAACAACACATCAACATTGATTCGAAATCTCTTGGAACAGTTGCATCCGACACCTGCTGTATGTGGACTTCCTTTGAACATGGCCCGTGACTATATTCGACGCGTCGAACCTTTCTCGCGGGATTATTATGCTGGTCCGATTGGTTATATATCTCCTACAGAGTGTCAATTGCTAGTAGGTATCCGGAGCGCTGTGCTGCGACCAAAGCAAGAACTCTTGCTAACTGCTGGGAGTGGGTTGGTCCTGAACAGTACGCTACGAGAAGAGTTTGCCGAAACCGTTGCCAAGTTCCAGGTTGTTGCAAGCTGGTTCTCGTCGCCCTTGTCTTTGCAATCCTGTCCCAATATCAATACAGCGTGGGCGACAGCAGTCGTCGAGGAGTTCGTACGATGTGGTGTTGATATGGTCTTCATATGCCCTGGATCACGATCGACACCGTTGGCAGTTGCTTGGGCATGGGCACGACGTCAACATCCCTTTCTCAAAGTTATTAGTTGTCACGATGAACGAGCTGCGGCGTTCCGAGCAGTTGGTTACGGCAAGGCCAGTGGGCGACCAGCAGTGGTTGTGACGAGCAGTGGAACTGCCGTGGCCAATCTTTGCCCGCTGTCCTGGAAGCTCATCAAGATGATTCTCCTATGATTGTGCTCACCGCCGATCGTCCTTATGAACACCGCGACATTGCAGCTAATCAGGCCATGGATCAAGTAAAGTTATTTGGGGACAAAGTCGCATGGTTTAGGGATGTCTTGCCACCATCTGATGAAGTGAATGTTGTCGCAGCGCTCAGTGATGCCAATTACGCTCATTACATGGCACTCGAACAGCAGCAGCCCGTGCATATCAATGTTCAATTCAGAGAGAACCTTGCTCCTGAAGGTGGTCCAGTACGTGGTGGTGACGGAGATGCCGTAGAAAGATACAATGCCACACGATTCACGCAAGGACCCGCATTTGCACGGTGGAGTGGATCCGGACAGCCCTTGATACAGCGCCACTCATCTCGCGCACAAAACAACGACGTTGCTGCTGCAGACTTGGTTCAGTGGCTACAAAATTCACGTCGAGGTTTATTGGTCGTCGGACAAATACCACCGTCGCAACAAGACGAAGTATATCCGCTCCTGGATCAATTAGCCCAAACCATAGGATTCCCAATCGTGGCTACCTCCTCATCGTTAAGATTCACCAGTCATGCTGTCGTGTGGTTTGCCGAACATCTGTTAGCGTGCCCAAATGTTCGCGACGCCCTACAGCCAGATTTCATCTTACAAGTTGGCGCTCCTTTACTCTCCACTACCGTTACCTCGTATTTGAAAGAAACTGCACAGCATGTGCTTTTGCAAACGAATCCCCGGCGGCGGGTGGATCCGGAATATTCTGTTACGCATAGCATTTCCACTCCAAATTTGGCCTTCTTTCTGGAGACGCTTGTTGGTCGCACTTCCGAACTACCTAAGGGAAGCATTAGCAGTGCATTAACGCCATTAGTTCCATGGAGCCGGACACTTGCGCCAGTGATGAAGGAATTTTTGTTGCAACAATCGCCCGATCGATTGACGGAGCCGCAAATTATACTTGCTTTAGCACAGCAGAGTCCTCAACAAGCTTTGTTCTTGTCAAATAGTATGCCAATACGAGACGCAGAGTCGTTTTTGTATCCTTACGGCGAAATCATCGCATCAGTTCCTATGACTGTCACGGGCTCCAACCGTGGCGTCAGTGGTATCGACGGTATTATCGCCACCGCGCAAGGTTTTGCCTTGAACGCTGATGAACCGACTCAACTAATTATTGGTGATGTCAGTGCATTGCATGATTCGAATTCTTTCGCGTTTGCGAGTGCTCCTAAACTTTCCACATTGATCGTTAACAACAATGGCGGGGCGATTTTTTCTTTCCTACCGGTTGCACAACATGATGTGTCGTTTGAAGAATTTTTTAGTACGCCTACACAGCATGTCGATTGGGAAGCCACAGCTCGGGGTTTGGGCGTACAATACAAGAAAGTAGCATCGTATGAGGCTTTGTTGAATCAATGGGAGCAGCAGAACGTGAATACGTTGGTAGAAGCTGTGGTAATATCGCGGGACGAAAATGTTCAACTGCACCGTGATTTGACGAGGAAAATTCAAAGTCATGTTAATGAACACTCTTGGATGGATTACACTACTCGGCCAAGGATACTGCCACTAAAGCAATATACTTCCAACAAAGCCAACAGAACGCTTTTATTGCTGCATGGGTGGATGGGTTGCAAGGAAGATTGGGACGATGTCGTTGAAAAGTTAATGGTGCACATCGGAGACAACTGGAATATAGTTTCGATTGATTTGCCAGGGCATTCTCAGGTTGAACCCTCAATTGAATCTATTGATTCCACCACAAGCGGTCTCAATTACTCAGTCTCCGCTATGGCAGAATGGATTGGTGATTGCTTAGCACAAGACTACCAGCTAAAGGACATACATGCCGTGGCAGGCTATTCGTTGGGAGGCCGAATCGGGTTGGAATTATCACGACTTTACTCGATTCCGCAAGTTACGACAATAAGTAGCAATCTTGAACCTGTTTCGGCCGATACCGGTCGGGCACACAGAGACGACAAACTCAGTCAGCAATTACAAAGAATCTTTCACCAGCAACTGGTGGCTACAAACCCGGCGACATTGTGGGGAGAGTTCTTGGAATCTTGGTACAGCGCTCCCATATGGGGCAATATGAAAGAACGAAGACCCGATACCTACCGTGCGATACTGGAAAGACGGACGGAGATACTGCAACGTGCAGGGGCTTCAATAGCGCAAGTTTTGTCTGAAGCATCACCTGGACGTTTAGAAAATCACCGATGCGACGAATGTTATTTTGACCGACGACACTGCTTGCTAATTGGTGAGCTGGACTCTAAGTATGCGCTGCAATCTAATGCGACACTTATCCCCGAAAGCGGACACGCATTGCTTTGGGAAGCACCGACGACAGTCGCCCTTCATCTGGCGGAGTTTCTCTCGTGCAATGGTACATTGAATCGTGATGCCATTCAAAACAGCGCGACCATCTCGGTTGAAAAACCTGACGCAATTACACCGGATCCATTAGACGTGAACATCACGACTACTTCCTCTGACACTGAGCGATCAAAGAAACTACCTATCCCTACGGCTCGTCAACATGAGGGACATTTGATTGTGGACTCTTTAGATTATCAAATTTTCTCAATTCCGTTGCTCAACGATCGAAATCAGGGACTTGGATGGGGCGCATCAGCTACAGCGACTTCTACGACGCAAAATCGAACAGGCATGATAATAGAGCTGCGTGTATTCAATTACGTGGGCTTAGGAGAAGTGAGCCCGTTAAAAGGAGTTCACGCTGAATCTTTGGAGGAAGCTCAAGTTCAAATTCAAACCTTGCAAGAGTGGTTTAGATTAAATGTACCCTCTGTTTCACTCATGGAAGACATTGACGCTCTTCTCGACACTTGGGAACAATATCTTGATGTGTCCTGGCACATAAGTGTACGCTGTGGCTTGGAAATGGCCTTGCGCTCGTTGCTTTGGCATGCCAATGGAATACTACCGTCGAGCAAAGGACTATTACCGTTAAACGGTTTACAAACTAGAAGTTCATTGAGTCCTCAGACGCAGAAATGGCCATCACTCAAAATCAAAGTCGGTCATGATAGCCTAGAGCAAGACCAAGCAGCAATTCATCAAGGTTTTCGTTCTACACTTGGGAAAATACGAGCCGACGCAAATCGCGCTTGGGATGAAGAGGGAGCTCTTGAATTCGCTGCTGCTATAGAAGGCTGGGAATTGCAAGCAAGGGATCGGCTGGAGTACATTGAAGAGCCCCTGCGAAAAGTAAACGACGCGACTTGGTCTTTGGAACAACAGATAGAAGCTTTGGAACGATTTTATTTGCAAACTTCTATTCCATATGCTTTGGATGAAAGTATTGGGGATCTCGTCCAGGTCCATCGCAGAGATTGGCAGGAGATACGTGAGAAATTACGTACAATTTTTACTGAAGGGAGGTCAAGACGCGGTTGCGCCTGCTTCGTACTCAAGCCGGCGGTTTTAGGCTTTGCGCTAACGACCAGAATCGCAACTTTAGCACGAGAAGAATTGCAGATCCCCGTCGTCATTTCGTCTTGCATGGAATCTGGGCTTGGATTGGCACACGCAGCTTTCTTGGCAGGAGAAATAGATGCACTTCCCAATAATACACCAACTTTGGCTCACGGGTTGAGCACCTACTCCATCTTGTCAGCTGATTTACTTTCCCCTCCCTTTGCCTCTTATGTCAATGCGAACGGATTTTTGAATATCCAATCCTTAGGGCGTGCTCTCTTTGGTTTGAATTTAGACGAAGTGCGGACGGTGCTACCAGATTTCTGTGATTCATCCCTGCAGCTACAACAAGAGCACAAAGAAGAAGATAACTATCGAGCTGGTATCTCTTCTAATCGTAACGAAGAAATCAGCATCGTCGCTTCGTTGCACCTACCATTCAGCGCGGAAACTGCCCATGCTCGATTTACTGATTTGCCACAACAGCCCAGGTGGAGCCCTTGGATTACAAGCGTAGAATATCAGGGTGAAATGTCTGAATGGCGAATGAACGTGAGAGGAGTTTCCTTATCATGGCGGGCAAAATCTGAGGTACGGCGCGTTCCTTACCTAGGTATTCAATGGGAGTCTGTCGACGGGCTACGGAATCGCGGAAACGTTGAATTTGTTCCGGATTCTACGACCAGCTGCAAGATGCAAGTCCGTATTATCCTGGTTCCGCCAGCACTTCTCAAGCCTTTGTTTCACGGTGCTTGGATTTTCTTGGAAGATTATCTTCGTGATAAACTTGTTCAGTGGTCATTAGAAATGTTTCGAGACGTGGTAAAGGCTGACTTGGCATTAGAAAGAGGTGATTTGGAACTTGGTGATGCTCTTTTCAATGCCGTAGAGGGTAAAGCGACCGCCATTGAAGCCACTTTGAATATGGAGAAAAGCTTTGAATGACGTGGATGCGGTTTGCGTACATGCCTCTTTGAAATTAAAGGCGCACCATGCATCGTGATTGGTTTACTGTGCAAAGAGAATAAGCAACACTGGGCCAATGCGACCATGCGTTGACTGCCTCGTGAAGAATATGGGACCGATGTTAACAATCGTGGCGTCCTTGAAACATGACAACAGCACAAAACAGGTGTAAGACGCATCATCACAAACCACGACATACTTCTTACTGTAATGCGTTGCGGAAATGTTAAACTAGTGTGCGTTGCGTTCAAATGAAAGCTGACAGACCCACAGAGCTCAGAGCAGGAATTATTGGTGTTTAAACACCAAATTTGAACCAACAACTTTTTAGCTCTTAGCTCCAGGTAGTCTTAGTTGTCTTCCGTCGTGGGGATAAGGAGGTGCAAGTTACGAACCGACGAAAGAGCTGTTGTAACCTTAGATTTTCCTCCGGTCTTCTGTCCTACATTAACTTATACTGTAAATTTCTGTCAGCGACCAGTGACCTCCCCTGTGTACTGTTTGCGCTACATCAAATGAACGACTATACGGGCCGAGTACAGTTGAAAGGCACAGAGCGAAAAGCCATTTTTGTTTTTTTTACGAGAGAACAGAAACAACGCGAAGGCGCGGAGTTACTGGGGGAGGAGAAAATTGTGAGCATTTCCCTCTGCCTGGAAATTTTTTCCTTCGCTCTTCGTTCACATTCTTACAACGCAGCTCGTCTATTATGATGCAATTTTTACCGTGTTTGTTCATATTGATCATACACATACACATCGGCAATGCAGCCGCACCTCCGACCTTAAGTGTAAGTTGTGCATTCGTTCCTCAAACATGAGATTTGCTTTGATTGCTCGAGCTGCTAGTTTGTGCATTCTACTAAAAACTTTCTCTGTAGATTGGAGATGTCAACGATGTACTCACTGAGTTCAACGTCGGTGAAGGCAGCACTGATGAAACCGGGAGTTTGAACCATATCCAAATCGCAGGCACTGCCGGTACCAATGTTGACATTTCGAACAACCCAGGACCCAACCCCGCTGCAGAAACCAAATACTACGAGTTCACCATCCTCGCTCCCGGCTGCCTTACTCCGGGAGACGGAGCAGTGACTGTCAAAACTTCCTACGATACGGATGGCCATTTGACTGCTCTCAATACCGTCGACTTGGAACTTGCAGTGTCGGCGTGGGGCGCCTCGAACCATGCCGTTGACGGCAAGTTCGGTGTGTGCATTCAAGCCGATATTATGATGATTACTGAGGCACTACAAGCAGTCGTAATTGAACGCAAGAACTTCGATTTCCGCGTGACCCCCATCCTATCCACGTTTACCATTAATGCAGGCATGACAGACAGCACTGTCAGCGTCGGCGGCTCAGATGGTGAGAAATCCGGTACAACTGTAACGGGTACATGGGCAGGCAACGACCCCCTCGCCCCCGGTGACCCTATTTGGTTCATTCTCGACATTGTCTCGCCGACGTACTCTTTCGTTGGTTTTGAACAAGTAAGCATGGCTGTTGGAGTTCAACCCGTTGAAAACCTTGTAGTCGACAGCGAGGTACAAGACACGGCAATGACCGGCAGTGATCTATACAACGCGGGTACGGAATTGCAGTTTTACCACATTCTTCCTCGATCAGTGTACACCGGCGACCCACAGCAGCTTGAGATGTCTGGAAAAGCCATCGTCACCTACACAGGACGTCGTCGTCTTGAAAACGGAGAGTACGAAAAATTGACGGAGAAAGCCGATTTCTCTGTGAAGGCCTCGTTGATGGCAGACGACGGAAGCGGCAGCAGCAGTTTCAAACTGGAAGTGTTGTCGATCGTCATCGGAGGTGTTGGGGTCATCGGTGCAGGCATCATCCTTTGATTATCCCAACAACCGCTAAACATAATCAGCAGTCTGCAGTAGTTGCATAACAAATCGCTTGCTAGCAGCGAAACATATAACATAATAAAAAGGTTAGAGACCGGATGACTTGATTTGAATGAATAACTTATTCAAACTGCAAAACCTGCAGCTCCATCTCGCATCCATTCGTCCGAAAAAACCACTGAGACAAAGCATCACTACTTATGACGAGATAGTACATATTTGGCATTGGCTGCTGTGCATTCGATCGTCGAAGAACGATGAGATAAAAATGAGACTTCCACTCCGTATTATTTATTGTCGCCATTCTACAAAGCATAATAATCATTCATAATAATGCAGCATGACACAAAACCACTTGTAATATTACCTTCACTGGCTAGTCTCTGGCAAACGGGGCCAAACAATGTTATTTTTCTGTGGCTCATATCAACGTTGTTGGCTCAGCACTCGATATGGATGCATCTCCTGTTCTTTACTCTCTTGCTTCCATCGTCTTTCAATATAGAAGCATGCTCGATTGTTTCCACACATCACATAGCCTGTGGAATCTGGACAGCGCTAGTTTGGGAGCAACTAATGCCTGCACCCTTGCATTATTTCATTCCGATTGCTTCCATCTTGATTACCAGCTTTGGTCTTCGGTTCCTACCTATACCTGCTTGTATGCCCCGCATAGCTATCTCATCAACATCTGTACATCAGGATTACCATCAACGTAGCAGTCACGGTGGCAATACGGGTGTATTACCAGAGGGTTCCTGGTACAACTGGACCGCCGGACAAGTACAAGAATGGGTACAAAGATGTATTTCTGCAGATCCAGAAATAGCTCAAGCATTCCATAAACACAATATTCAGGGACTTGACCTGCCGCTACTAACGGTCTCCGACTATCAGTCGATCGGTCTTCCATTGGGAGTTGCGTGTCATCTAAAGCGGGAATTTGACAAATTGCAAGCGAAAGACAAATTCATTGCGACAGACCATGGGACAGGCACATCGACAACACTGGGTTGGCTCGAACAACTCAATCAGCAACATTCAAATTCGACAAACTCAACAATTGCTCTACAGTTTTATGACGAGCTGAAAGATGAGTACGGAATTTCTGTTTCGGCAGACGCGGTAAAAACAATTTTTCAAGAGCGATTTGGTAATACGTTCACTTTACCTCAGCTATCCAGTCATCAAGGGTTGGCGAATATTGGTGTTCGACAAAAGGGTGTCTTTGATACTGATAAGCCTCCTTCTTCCATCCGACAAAGTAGCAAGCTTCCCACGGACATACCGCTCGTACAAAACGGATTACCGACGCCCAAAGAATTTAGTGGCGAACTACCAGGGCTTTCCTCAATGCCACCTCATATTCGTAGCATCTATGAACGCAAGCCGCATTTAGTGAACCAATTTTTGGCACAGAAGCAGAGAAGCTGCAACGAAGAACAGCGAGCTCTCCTGTCGGCCGACAACCAAGAAGAAGGACACACCCCAGAAGACGAACACGGTGGTATTTACCACTCGATTCAGTAAATAAGCATTTTTGTTTTAAAGAAAAAGGTTGTGAGACTTTAACCGACTTTCAGCTCACATCCTTTTAGAATATGTCTAGGTCTTTATAGCTCCATTGGAGTTGGAGGTAGTTCGACAGTGGGTACCGGTACGAAATCTAAAAGAAGAGTGTTACGTTTTTTATTTAGGTGAAAAACACCACACAAACATTATTATTTTTTCACGTTTCAGTTTAACGATGAGGAATGAGAATGAGGAATAGGGAATGGATGCCATATGCCAACGATACATTCGTCACTCATCATCACTCATCAAAACTTACCCTTTGTTGCTTCCCCATCGTCTTTTTTATTTCCGTTTTGCAGCATTATTAGACTATTGAACCGGTTATTGCCGAAAGAGTTTCAGGGACACGTCTTCGTAATCCGAGCCAGCAATAAATCATATGAATTCTTTGTTTCCTTCGGAGGAAGTTGCCAGGGCATTATTTCCGGATATCGTTCATCCAGAGCTAGATGATACCATGCCTGAAACTATGGACTTGTCATTGCAAAACAACAGAATTAAACAGTTTCGAAACGCAGCCTCCGTGATTTCTAAAACACTAGAAGATGTTTACGGGGTGCGATGCGAGCCCATTTCTGGAGACAATCACTGGCACAGCAGGTTCGCTAGTAGAAAAAGGTTACAGTTCTACTGCAGACACTGCTACCCAGGAGACGGACCACCGCCAATGAACGCATTGGTTGCAATTGCAACATGCAACGACGTCGACATGTCATTCCAAACGACAATCACTGTGGACAATGTCTTTTTTCATGACAGCCACAAGCAGGGCGATATCAAAAGAAACCATTATGCGAGATACGGATACGCGGAAATGCCCTTTCCCATTGATGAAATCTTTCGGGATACATACGCCGGGGCACTTTTAACAATTAACGCCGTGCCCAGCTCATTTACGCTTGGGCCGCCAGGAAAATCGGCGAACATGGTCGACAATCAGCATCGGAACTTTCACAAACCATTAGACAATCGGAAAGTTTGCCCTTTGCCATGTCACAAGTATCCTACGGTAGCACCAGAAAAGCACAAGGCAAGCATGATACGACTAGCTTTCTTTCTTGGTGCGCAACTGAATATCTCGAATGAGCTAGCAAAAACAAGGCTTATGCCACCACGACAAAGCTCGTCCCCAGAGTGGTCAATCAAAAAGAACGTCAGAGAAGGTCGCAATAGTATGTATCATATGAAGATTGGCGAGGTTAAATTGCTAATGGGAGGAAATCGAAACGAGAAAGCCCGGCTACCTACTAATGATCGCACTATGTGGCAAAATGACGCGGCATGCAAATCTGGACCGGCACAAGTAACTCTGGATGACGCCAGTGGTGATAACACTGATAACTTTGCTCCATTTGCTTTCATAATCCCGCTGGAAACACATCCGGACGTTCTGTTGGGTCCCTTGCCACACAGTTTTGCACGGTAAGAGTGGGTGAAATCATGGTAGTATCTCAACGCACGCCACATGTATATTCCCTTGGAAATCAACCTCAGCAACCCTGACTGGAGGGTGACTATCCAAGGACAAGTCATTTCCTCCATCTTTCATTCCAAAATTAAAAGCAGTAACAACAGCAACTATCAATCGAAGGGTCCGTGGGACTTCGATTTTATGGAAAACGATAATAACTTACTTTGCCCACGTTGGTGACCTTGAACTGTTAGAAGAATGTGCCGAAACAATACACAAAGCGCTCCTTACCACGGTGTTTGAAATCAAACAAGAAATTGCTCATCAAGAAAATAGGGTGCCGGAATCAACAGAAAAAATGGCAGCTGCCCTCGAAGAGACAATGAAAACCGCACTAGAAATTTTAAAGAACTCGTTAGAAGATAAAAAGAGGCAAGGCGTAACAGAGGAAAGCTTGCCTACAGCTAAGCGGTCAAGATATGATTAGCATCCAAGGCCTGGTTAATAATAGACGTATGAAATAACATAAAGAGATTCTTTAGATTATGGAAAAACAGTTTCTTCTAGAGCGCCACGGCTCGACCTAAAAGCCATCTTCGGAACAATCAAAGATGATTTCGGTCGAGACCGCGCTGATCTGACATGTAATGGCTACACAGGTATCTAAAGACAATACACTTGATGGGCGAGCCAAAGTAACTTCAACGACATCGTTTCCGTCCCGACAATCGCCATGACTATTCGTAACCACTAACAGAAAGACGTGTGTGCGTGTCGTCTTTCTTGTGATGGTCCCTTGTAGCTACGATGGTTTGATACTTTCTTATGAACACAAGAACAACAGTATACTATACGTATTCAAATTTTCCACATGTGGAGCTAAAACGCCAGTCCACGCATTTTTCACTTCCATGGCCCGATTGAGTGTCTATAGGCATGATGACATGGCAAAAAAATCATTAATCAAACAAAGACAATAAGATCAGACTTCCTGAGAACCAGCAGCCGAAAAGAATGAAAACAATATCCACTTTATTTTTGAAATTACTATCCGACTTTTGAAAATAAGTGTCGATGAACATCAAATCTTCCATGCTCAAATTCTTAGAAGACTCTCGAGTTCTAGCAAGAAGAGAAGCATCTTAAACGAATAAGCTTCGAGTTGCTCCAATGGCGGCATCAAGCTTGGCGGGTATTACGATTATTTGTTTCTTGTCACAGTAAACAAATAAAGATATAATCAAAGTTAGGTCGATAAGAGAGAATTTAAAAACCTTCATAAGGACTCCATCTACTACTTTGCCGCTCTAGGTCCATTAAAAAGCTTTGTCAAATGCACTTTGTGCTATATCCAGAATATGAACGAAAGTAGTAGATTGAGGTCGATCAAAGAGATTAAAATGTCGTTCAGAAGGACACCGTCTACTACTTTGCCGCTAGGTCCATAAAGAGCTTTGTCAAATGCATCTATGCTATAGGTGGTATTATAGATTATAATAACTCAAAGATTTATATAGTTCACTCATTACTATATCGACTCGAAAGCCTACCAATCGGTATCCTATTGATGGTCCGATACGTGGTGCTAGCCATGCTAGCTGGGGTACTGGGAAATAGCTGGGAGACGGGAAAGGGAAGGAAAAGGGGCACTGAATCAAAGAGACAACGACTGAAAAGGGCGAAAACTAGTTAGAACTGGGAAATGATGGTACTGCGAAAACCGACATTAACCGTTCATTATGCATGTTGAGCAGCCACGCTCGGCTGTCGGGAAGGGGAGCACTTTGAAGGTCGGAGAGTGACCAGTCGGGGAGATGTCGATCGTGGGGACGGAAATTGGAGTTGTCTCGAGACAATTGAGTTTCAATCTCGGTTTGGATGTCAGCCAGTTCGGCGTTGGTTGTTTAACGAGCTTCAGGGGGCGTGAGGGCATGCAGAACCGAAAAAAATCCAGGCGTTTGCTACCATATTAACTTCTATGTTCTACTCGACCGTCGTAGGCGCCATATATTCTTCAATCGTACGTTGACCTTTATCAGTATACTCCATCGATGGTGCCTCAGCAATAGGAGCGCAATGAGAACACTTAAAAAGTGGAGTTGCTTCTGCATGCTCCGCCCCACTTAAATGCCGTACATGAACCTTAGACAATGCCAAGCTTGACTATAAAAAGAAGAAAATGTTTGTTATCCGGCTACTTTTATCACAGCAGGATATCATGAGGTAAACATCAAACCTCGGACAAGTCAAAACTTTGGAAAATGTCTTCAAATTAAGATTGTGTTGCTTATGGTTTTATATAGGCTCACGCCACATCTACTTATGCTTTGCCTCACACATTTTCAGGTAAAATCTTGTACAAACGTCTTTTCAATCACAAAAGCACTTAAAGAAAGATTGACACTTAATTCAGATATGACTCTATAGTCGTTTTTTACTGTGATCTGAGTTAACTTTGTAAATCCATAAAAAGAGGAGAAAAAGTCTAATATTTCTCATATCAAGAGAAAATGATAAGGGGTTAAGCAGCGTTTTAAATCATAAGAGGATCGCAACCAAAGTCACAATGAGCACGACAGCGACCCATCAACACGACTCACTCGTGTTTAACAGATCAATGTATTAACCAAAAGCTTGAGCTATCGAGTCCTAGAACTCACTCGGCGAATTGCCGGATTGAAATCGTAATATAACAAAAGAGGAAAAAAAGTGGAAAATTCAGTCAATTGTCAAAATTCTATTCGGACGTGAGGAAATGAAAAATATATTTAGGATTGTATACGATGATTATTTTCCCACCCAAAGTGTTTATTGGTGATTCCACCCAAGCAAGCTTGGAAAATCAGAAAGGGTTGTCAAGCACCTTAATTATCCTTTGTTTGGCAAAAGGATGATTGATTTGGTGTTAAAAGTTTGATATTGACTTCCGCGTGATCCTATATTATCAGGCTTGATTTCAACGGAAGCAGAAACATTTCGGCGCGATTGCTACACTTCCCTCTAAGAAATGCCATATTTTTAGACACAAAACGAAACAGCAGGAAGGATGACAAAGCTAGCACGTGGTCAATCTGGTAAGCTGCACATACGCTGATTTGAAAAGCTTCGTTGAGTGACGTTTCCGAGATTGTGCCAAAAGGTCTATGATTAACAATCTCCACTGGTGGATTTAATAACATTTATTCCTAATTTCCTAGAGTCAGAATGCTTGTTTTTTTATTTACATTTCCTACAAGCCTTGTTATGATGATACATGAATAATCGACGTGGCAGACTCTATGCTCGGCAATATGGTATCATACACCCAGAATGTGACAGCGTGAAACACAGCAGCGCGGAGAAGTTTGGGAGTGATTCCATCGTAAAACGCTCCAACTCCTCCCGCAGCGTACAGATCTTGGACCACTTGCCACGTGTCTCGTGCCACAGTTGAGGAGCCTGTTTCAGCCACGCTATTGCCGTTCGTATTCTGAACTAGAGTTTTAACTAGATCAACTATGGTTTGTCGTTAGTTGGTTCGGTAACATTTGCTAAACAAGAGGCAAAAATTGCAAAACGTACCTGGGTACACGGGAATCCAAGACGCAACCCCCGAAGCCGCACCAAAGAGGAGCGACGCTAACCACGGAGCCAGAACCATACTTTCATCGGATCCTCCAATGCCACCACCGACTGCTTGCATCAACAGTCCATACACTGAAAAATAAATAGCATCCGAGGGAACTTCACGGAGCATAGTAGTGCCCAAGCCGCGACCCAGAAAGCCCGCCCATCCTTCAGATTTTAACACGCTGCGTACGCATTCGAGCTCCGACTCTGCCTTGGAGGAGGATGATGCTGCTTGCAAGAGAACCTTGACACGTTCGACTGGGTTCACAATAAAGGACGACACAAAACCAGCCGTGGCAGCGGCAATCAGAAACATGGCCGTCGTGGGCGAATCCGTTGGTGCAGAAGCATGCGCCACTTCCCAATTCAAAACGACAGCGTTGACGGTAAAAGAACATGCTTTCACCAAACCCTGTCCTATCATCATGATGCGAATACCGCCCAAGAATCCTGCAACACCCTCGGTTTCGTACACGTGTCGCATGACCTGCCATGTATCCACTCTATCGAAAGAAGGTCCCTCGCCACCATCTTCGCCTCTATAGACGATTCGATGTTGAACAATGACGCCGGTATGTTCCGAGAAATTCACTTGACGGGGTACCTTTTGTGAAAAAGATGGCAAAACAGTTGTTGCCTGTAATGTTGCCGAAGAGCTGAGACGAACTGGGTCGATCGCTACTGAAGAATTGACTGTTTTGCTGCCGGTTAGCTGTGAATAGGAGTACGTATTGCTTTCCTGCTGATCGTCAAAGACTGCAATTGTGTTTTTCCGCTTAGCATTCAGTTTTTCAAGTGACGTTGCTGCCTGAAGTACTTGTGTTTTGATATTCAACGTGTCCAAAGGATGCGCCACCCCAACACCAATAGCTCCAGCCACGCTTCCGGCTACCAAGCTAGCCGCAGCTATATCCACAGCTTGATGAGATGTCAGTGCTTTGCGAGCATTTGATTGTCGAGAGGATGGAGTAAACGAGCGCGTGACATTTGTGGCGAGAAGAAGAAGGCAAATACAATGTAGCGAGCCATGATAAGTTGATTTCATCGCAAATCGATGAAGGGCGCTTACAAATTAGTTGATGCGACAATACAGAGATCGGTGTTGTGTTAGCGTACTGTAGTCAAATCGAATCTTCTTGTCGAAATGGAACGAATCGGCTGAAAAATGCTTCACAGTCTTTCTTCCTCAGATATTCGTCTTTGAGTGAATAAATAACTTGTCAGAGAGAGTTCGCTCCGTATTGATTGTAATCAGATGCTTTGTCAGTCTTAGTGGGGTGGTGTCAAAGCTAGCAAGGTCTTCAAGAAGGTTGTGGTGATTCATTCGGCGGAAAATCGGGTGATTCGATGATTGTTGACGTGATGAGAACGCCGCCCGCACGCGTTTCGAGAAAGCAACAAAAATCGAAATCGGTGGGGCAGTTCTATACAATAAAATTCTATAGTTTTCTTCAAAGTCTGACCAGGTCACACGTCATCTACAAATTTACTATGAGCCTCTCCGTCAGCAATGAATCACGTAAAGAAATGAGGCGAGGTTTTCGTCATCCAGTCTGAGAGCAGGCTGGCGCGAAAGTCTAGACAAGACGTACTGTATAGTGTTAAGGTGTAGAAGACTTCTGATTGAACTTCTAAGAAATTATATTTTACGACATCACATCTCCTAAATACAGGTATAATGATGCTCGGCTCGCGTGCAAGGAGAACCTCGAGATTTCAAAGCTCGACAGACATCTCATTTTTGGTCAACATTTTCCCAAGACACCCTTTTTCAATTGAATCCATGCAACTTTTCAAACAGCTTTTTGCATTCATTTTTACTCTTTTCATGACGTTTGCTAATGCAGGCGAAGATGACCAGCTTGTTATCGGTACGCAAGTGAGGCGAATACTCAAGGATGCTGGTCATCGAACGGCATCCAACTTCGTTGAGGAGCTCAATATTGTCGTTCATGAGCTTATTGATGCTGCTATACGGCGAGCAGAGGCCAATGGAAGAAGAACTGTACAAGCATACGATCTGTAGCGCGGTAGAGCAACTGATTACATTCGTACCCCGTAATTTATAAGGCTTGAAAGACATACCGCTTCGCCCCAGACTCATTCATTGTCACGCAATTAATCTTACCTTACAACTATTAGACTAAAATTATAATCGTTGATTTAACAAACACTTAATCTTGCTTATAGCCCGACTTCCAATCCGCGAAATTTGTCATCGCATTGTGCCCTGGACAGCTTATAAAAATGTGCGGCTCGGCTCGTCTTTCTTGTTAACAACCGGAATCACGATTTTTTCAACTAAGTACAGGCTCTAGACGACTTAGATGTTGTTGGTGAAAGCACTGGTGTCCATTGGGTGAAGCTGTTTCCAAGAAGCTAGACCCCCTAGGGGCGACCTGAGCCCCTTGTTGTAAAAGCCAATCTAAATGACATCCACGCGAGTTCGGGCCTAGCTTTTCTTTGTATGTTCATTTGATTGTTGATCGCTTTCCATCTTGGCTTCGCTTATTAATAGCGGCTGACGAAAGCTAAAGGTCAGTAACACACGCAGAATGTCGGCCACAATTAAGAGATGTACAAACAACCCGAGCGGATGGAGACCATAAATTCGGGCAGCATCGTCTATATTGCCAGAGACGAAATAATAAGTCGATGCGCAAATGATCCCCACCGGTAGTGATTCGTCAACGTTGAAGGTAGATTTAGCAGATCCGCCGATCAAGAACCGGACGTAGACCAAAGGGCAAAGCTTTCCAATAACCCCCAATGATTCCGAATACCGAATCAGTACCACAAGGTCAGCAAACGTCAGAATGAGGACGACAGGTATGCTCCATGCCACAAAGGACGCCTCGCGCTGCAGTAACGACTTCGTTTGTGGTGAAATAGAAGAAAGATGCGCTAATCCAAGAGTAACTGTAGCGGAGACCAGAAAAACACCAAGTCCGATTGAATTTGGGGTCTCTTGTGGTACTTTCAATAATCGACTTGACAAGACGGATATCAAAATTGCGATCCCTATAGCCACAACGTGGCAAACACGTCGACTTGCTCGTCGAAAAGCACGACCGCAAATGAATACTGTCAAGATAAACCGGAAGAACAGATACAGAGCTTCCGCAGATAACGCTGCAACCAGAATGGTATGCAGATTGGGCGCCCGAAGCGAATGAAATATTCCACGCAAATACGCATACACAACGTAGATCACCAACAACACGATTGTCGTCGTCCATTCGGAAGGCTTTCGTCCGCGAGATGATTCTTGTATTTTAATCGTTCCCAGAAAAGCGAAAAAGAAAACCAACAAGTCAATGTTCCCCAGTGCGCTCAATTCAATCATTATTGCCCCAATGTACCCAAAATCGTTCTTTGTAAGGAAAATCACAACAAAGTTAACTAAACTGTAATCGGCAGAGATTTATGACAGGCGCTTCTCAACTTACTTGGAGGAGATTGTATTGACGATAAATGGAATCTTTGAATTCAAGTGCTTGTTCCGGCACAGTACTTAAAACAGTTTCTAGAATATCCCTAGCCCGTCGTTTTTCCCGTCGGCCTTGTCCCAATACCACGACCATGTTTCGCAGAGGCGCCAACAAATTGTGACACCAAACAATGGCTCGATGATCCATTCCTAAATACGGTGTCGTGATTGTGCCTTCGTCGCGTGCCAATTCCATGAAATCGGGTCCCATCAATGAAACTCCATAAAATGCATTCATAAATCGATGTCGTGTAGTCTCGGGCGATACCAATTCATCGCGCAATCCACCCGACACGGAAAGCAACACCAAATCCACGGGTCCCAGCGGCTGTCCTAAACTCTTGTGCCATTGCCACAATTGGGGCTCATACGTGACCAGTTTCTGGTGCGGGGTTGCCAATGTGACAATGGTATTCACCAAAGTGGGTTGTGCTTTGGCCGCCGCCAAGCTGACCAATCCTCCGATACTGTGTCCGACCAAGAGGATGGTTTCGTAGTGTTCGCACGCCGTTACTAATCGCTGAATGGCTTGTTCGACAAAGCGAACTTGTCGCGTGACATAAAATCTGTGTAAAGCACTCCATTCTTCGTTGAAATCCACGGCATAAACATCCAACACAGCTTCTTGCGGATTGTGTAAAAGCTGCAAAGCCTGTTGCAATTCGTTCGAGGTCATGGACCGTCCCGTCATGTGTACGGCATGAGCTCCCAAACTCCGGGCTTGTTGGTAATCTCCCGCGTGGCCCGGAACAAATAAGACAGGAACCGAATGGTTGTGACTGTTACACCACGAATTGTCCTCAAGGTTGGTGACTTTACCGTTGTTGTGTGCAAAGAATGGGCGGTATCGAAGATCACGGGCGTCGGTGAATTTGAACAAACGATAGGGAGTTTCATTCGTCGAGAGAGGCAACTCGAGAAAACGACGTTGTGACCATGTCATATCACATTCTTTGTGATGATACAGATACTTGTACGCCAAGAACCGTCCCAACACAATACAGCAAACACTGTATATCATGGCGACGCGATGCGTCCATGACCCACTCATCCTGTAAAGAGTCGGAATGTTCGTTAAATTTTCGGCTTTTCTTTGTTGTTAGGTCAAAAACGTCAGCTGCTCATGACAAGGCAAGTTTTGCGTTCCCGCTAGTATGTGAAAGCTATGAATGACTTAAGTAAACCATTACGAGAGATAAACGAAGAATACTTGTAGTTTATAGTCATCATCATCGCAACATCTCGCAAATAATCAAATCCTTATTGGTTGCAACACAATCACGAAAACTCGTGACGCAATGGGTATTATGGTGGTCACTATCGAATTCGGCTCCTCTAAATATTGGAATACTTAGAAGAGGAGCGTTATTTCGTGTTCTGTATTTAAAGACTCGAGCATGTCACATCCTTAAGTACCGTTCGAACTCACCAAAATTTCACCTACGTCAACGGAAACAGCGTCGCGGTGGACCGTGAACCAAGAGTAAACTCCACCAACGCGCACCGAAATAAGTCCGTATGTAATTTTCGTGCACCCTCCATTCGAATGAATGGGTGCAAAAGTCCACCCTCATTCCTCCTAATAAAGTCCTTACGACCTCTCTTTTGAAGAGAAGAGAGACACTTTGGATACAGCAGCACAATAGAGGGAGACGTTTCTGTAACGGGGTGTTTGACTGCCTTATTTCCAGCCAGTTGTATTCGTTTTCTTGCTATATTCTCGCTTTGTAATTTACCCACAAAGGAACGCAATTCAACTTCCGCAAAGCGAACTGCAGCATGATTCAAAGAGAATTCTTGACAAGAATCCTTGTCAGCGCCGCTTGGCTGCTTGCAAGCATTACAGGCCAACAGATTGGGGTCGATCTTTGTGCTTGTCAGCCCGCCGTGTATTCCGTTCGTCTCCAATTCAATTTAACTTGCAGTGATGCGACCATCGCGGCGGGTCTACCGGGGATCGAAGATACGACTTGTTTGGTCGATAAGTCGACCGACGCGAATCTGACTGACTTTGTACCCACCATGATCAATGAAATACAATTTTTTGAAACGGATCAGGCAGGAAACATTGTGCGACAAAATCTCTTTGCGGAGGGTTATGTCGATGGGGATGTTTTGAATTATACTTCCTTTTGCTAAGTGATGCTATTGACGCCGTGAGTCTGCCCAGTGCCTTGTCGGTCTTTGCGACGGGGCAAAATGCGGCGGGAGAACCCATCATTAATACGTGGGCCATTGAATTCACCAACGATTGTGCGGTGCATCCCGTAATCACTGCCGGTCAACGAATCGGCTGGACGGTATTTGTAAGTGCATTTGACTCGCATTCAAGCATTACTGCTAGTCATTCCTCATTTTCTATCTTTTCAGACCGAACTACGGGATCCACCGGTAGAGCCTCTCTTGTGCCCGCTGGTCAGTTCGATGCCCAGCGAAGTCACTACCATCGTTCCAACGGTAACGAGAACGGAGGCTCCCGTTGTGGCGCCAGCGATGCCTTCTTTGAGCCCCGTGGTAACTTTGGCTCCAGTTCCGATTGCCACTATGGTGCCGGCCAATACGACTGTCAGTCCAGCGGCAACACCAGCTCCTGCTACGACTACCGGCAGCCCGGTAGCAGAGAGAACACCCGCGCCGGTTACGACGACTGCGAGTCCTATGGCAGCGATAACACCTGCTCCTGCTACTACTACCGTCAGTCCCGTGGCAGAGAGGACGCCGGCTCCGGTTTTGATGCCCAACGCTGCGCCTGTTGACGCCACGCAAAGTCCCGTTGGCGGAACAACGTCTGCTCCGGTGACGGCATCCGTCCCCACAAGTGCACCTACTCTTGTTTCCGATCTTCCATCCCTGACTCCCTTTGTGACTGCCGTGCCTGTCCCGGTTTCAACGAAGAGCCCCAGTGTTGAGAAGACGGCTGCTCCCTCTTGTGAAATTAGCGGAAAGCGGCAATCGAACCATGCCGACGTGGCGTCTCCAGTTGGAGGGAAGCGAGCGCCCAATCGTTCCATGTCACGCCGACAAAGCAAGCCAGAACACACCTCGGATGCTCCCATGAAACGCAAGAGGAATAGTGACTCCTCCGATGTCCCTGAAAGACGGAGAAGAAGACGACGAAGAAAGCGCGATGACAGTGCATCGCCATCTCGTAAAAGGAATCGAAGAAGGAGAAGGCCAGGAAACCGTCTCCCATTCTCAGAGAAAAGAGCGAACAAGGCATCCAAGAAGGATTCGAAACATGATAGCAAAGCCGCAAACGGAAAGGGGCGTGGTTCTGATCGCAAAGGGTCCACTCACAGACATTTACATGTCGGTCCTCACGCCCCTTATGCATACCCCAGTGGATGTCCGGAGCCTCGTCCATAAGTTACTGTGGCGACCAGATGGATTACTACAGCCTTTTGGTAATCCTGTATATCTCTTGGCGATTTCCCATCGCCTGACAGTTTCAGGACGAGCGACACATCACAGACGGGAAGATTACACAATGATTTATAGTCTCATGGCATTTAGTGATTGTTAAAATTCTGTGTGTTTGATCACAATTTTCTGGAGCTAGTAATGCATAGCAACTAACGGGTATTCTTTACGAGCAACTTTTAGCTTTGTGGATGCTTTGACACTGGACTCATGAATCTAAATGGTTTAGATTCATGATGGACTTCATCGCTCTAGAATTTTGTAGCTAATGCCATGGCCTACTAAGGTTAGCATTCTTCTTGACGGACATAATGCTTGCCAAAATTTTGTCACTCCACAGTCCATCATAGTGTACTTGATAAGATTTGAATTCTTTTGGTGGCTCACGCCAAAGATTTTACTTTACAAGTCTAAGATTTAGGTACTGTTTTTCTATCGTGAAGAAATTTTCTTAAAGCTGTCACGTCGTAGCGCGTCCTGATTATGCATCACGTTCACTTTTACGAAGATAGAACCTCCGTACTGTACTATTTACTGTATTGTTATCGGATTGATTCTTGTCGACCGCATTATTTTCTCGCCACTTTTTGAAAACATCTTGTTTGAAAGTCCCCAACAACTTCGTCGTATTTCTCTTCATCACACAAGAGAGAACACAACACAAATCTATTTCAGCATTCACCTCTCAGCACCATAAATTGCTTGATCTTTTAACTTGAAAGGGGAATATTCACGATGAAATCAAAATTACAGCTACTTGTGGCAGCCGCTTTATGGGCTCGACCGAGCATGGGTCAGGCAGTCGGAACAGATCTCTGCGCATGCCAGCCTTCAACCTATGAGCTCACTCTCGACTTCGGACTTGTGTGTAACGATACAACGGTAGGAGGAGAAGGCATCTTTGATCAGGATTGTTTGATCGCCACTCGTCTCCCCGACACCGTGAACGTGACCGATCTTGTGCCGGTGACAGTTTCCGAGATTCAAATCTTGGAGTTGGATCAGTTTCAAGACGTCGTCGGCATCGTCATCTACAACGAGGGGCCTTACTTCGATGGAGACGTCGTCACATACACATCGATTGTTCGTTCGACCCCTGAATTCATCAACCCTGTCACACTGCCACGAGGATTCCAAGTATCCATCGTTGGTAACAACGCCGAGGGTCAACCGATCATCAACACTTGGGGTATTCTTTACGATAATGACTGTGGTATCTTTCCTCTTTTGACGGAAGGTCAAACGATTGGCTGGACCATCTTTGTAAGTCTTACCACTTGTCCCGCAAGCTGATTGTTACCTCAGACAGAAAACCTCACTACTTCATCTCTCTCTGACAGACTGATCTAGGGGACCCTCCTCTTGCTGTGTGTCCGATTGCCCCTCCGACCGATTTCCCTACTGCTAGCCCTATCGGAGTCAATGAAACAATGGCTCCAACCGTTTTGAGAACCAGCGCTCCAACAGGTAGCCCGGTCGCACCTGTCGCCACCCCGACGGAAGCCCCTGTAGTTCCACGAACGGATGCCCCAGTTGCTACCCCCTGTAGCGCCGGTTCCTGCTCCCACAGCTCCGGTGCCTGTACCAACAGCTCCGGTGCCTGTTCCGACAAGAAGTCCGGTAGCTCCTCCTGTTCCTGACATTGTGCCCGTAGATCCGCCCGTTGCGAGCCCCATGTCCCTACCGGTTGCAAGTCCCGTCGCACCACCCGTTGCGAGCCCCGTGGTCTCACCGACAAGGTCACCCGTTGCTGCCATGCCTGCTTCACCCGTTCCTCCTGTTTCCGGAAAACGTGAAAGTACCAACAACTCCGTCGACACGGAGGATGACACGGAGGATGACAGCCACGAGAGTTACGATAGTGGCGCCTTGGAAGGCCGTGGAAGCACCAGTCAGACCAAGAAGAAGAGCAGACAATACAGCGGGAAAATGTCCAAGATCTCGAAGAGCAAGTCTGGAAAAGGAAAAGAAGGCTCCAGTGGAAAAGGAAAGGGCGGTTCAAGCGGAAAAGGAGGCTCCAGTGGTAAAGGAGGTTCCGGTGGAAAAGGAAAGGGCGGTTCGAGCGGAAAAGGAGGCTCCAGTGGTAAAGGAGGCTCCAGCGGTAAAGGAGGTTCCGGCGGAAAAGGTGGCTCCAGTGGTAAAGGAGGTTCCGGCGGAAAAGGTGGCTCCAGTGGTAAAGGAGGTTCCGGCGGAAAGGGGGGCTCAGGTGGAAAAGGGCATGCCCATCATTCAAGTAAATCCAGCGGAAAGGGCGGAAAAGCTGGAGGAAAAGGGGGATCTGCACGCATATAAGCGCTCCCTTGGTGTTCTTGTAGAGTGAGTCTTTATTTTGTTACAGGAAAAATTCCCTGTCACACAAATATGGAATTGTAACAGCGTCATCGCGTTTTATAGACATGGTATCTTTATATGCAAATTCTATTTGAGCTCTATTGAGTCGCTTTATTGGCAAAAGAATTTCTTCTACATTGACTACGTTGTTTACCAACGCTGTCCTCTCTCCGTTTCTACACTTTAAGCAGCTCCAAGTTGAGCGTTGTATTCTTGCGCAACTTGGATGACGCCGCCTACATTCCAAAAAATCGACTAGTAGAAGATTTGGGTCTTTCCCACCGTTCACGGTGGAACATGTTCTCAATATGCTGCCGGAGAAAGGCAGCATCATTCAACTCTGTTGACGCCTCACTGTTGGCGACACGCGTAAAAACATTGACACCAAAAAAGCTCCGCGTGCTAGAGGTTCCACCACGTGTTACTACACAAGCATCCTCCGGATTACTGAGAATAGCCGCCGCATCATCGAATTCGAACCTCGTCTCCATGGCATAAGCAAACCAATCATGAAAGCCAACAGGACAACCACTCTCGCACGTTTGTTGTCCATTGTAAATGAAGAAGAGGATTCGTTTGTCCAAGTCGATCAGCTCACCTAAAGTTGGCCACGGCGTCGTTGGCCCAGGATGAGCATACAGTCGATCCGCCATGGAAATGCCCGCATCATTGACGACTTGTTCCATAATCGAGTAAATCTCCGTCAATTGCACCGTGCCTCCCAAATCATCCGCAATCTGCGTGGGAATGATAATGACTTCATTGGGATTTTGTTGCAAAAAGTTATTGATGCCAGCAAACACCACAAACGGATCCGATGTCCCAACGAAGCATACCCCGTGCACCAAAGACAATTTCAAGACACCGTCTACTTGACACAAACCGATATCAATCGACAAGCCCCGGATACCGGCTTGCAGACCCGCCAATAAATTCAAATCATGATTTGGGATGAAGAATTTCGATTCACGATCCGCGTGAGCATTGTGCATGGTCGCAAAGAGGGTTGCATTGACGGACATATCACACAAATTCGACAATCCATTGCAAGTGCGTGTCGAATTGTTGATCGGAGGTGACGCCGCGATCGGCGACGCGACGGGGACCCGTGTCGGTGCCGCCACTTCGTCGCGAACGGCAATGCTCGGTGACAGCGACTCGACCCGTGGCGGCGGTACAGGGGCATCCGTCAACAACAAAACGGATGGTGAGAGGCTCGGAGCAGCCACTGGACTCGCATCCACATTCGACGTCGAGTTGACTCCGGCGGCAGACGATGGTCGTAATTGAGCATTCCGGTCATTGACCACTTGCATCAAATCACCTTCATCCCAGAAATCCACAATGACGAGATTGGGAGATAGACCACTTTGTTGCGAACACTCTTCTAGATGAGACGACAAGAAATCGGCTTGATGCAAAATAGCCGACGCGTCGGGATTGGGAATTTCCAAAAACACATTGACGCCATAAAAATCTCGGGTCCCACTTCCTCCTCGTGTAATTCCACACGCCCGAGCCGCATCTTGTTGAATGGCATCGACGGAATCAAACACAAATTCCGTTTCGGCCGCATACGCAAACCAATCATGAAATCCTCGCGGACATTGGATTGACTCGCATGTTTCATCCGTATTGTAAAAAAACAACAAAATCCGTTGATCGACATCAATCATTTCTCGCAACGTCGGCCACGTTTCTCCTTCATAGGCATACAACCGCTCCGCCATGGATTTGCCGTTCGTGTCAACAATACGTTCGAACAAGGGCGCGACATCTTCGACGATTCGAACGGGTTGTGCACCGGAATTTTCGATTTGGAGGGGCATCAAAATCACTTCATTGGGATGATCCGTCAGCCATTGATGCAATTCTTTCAACAAAGAGTATGCTTCGGAAAATCCAATGACACACGTCGTGTGCATAAACGCCAAGACGGTGCCATTCTGAGTGGAACAAAATCCCAAATCCATATTGAGTCCGCGAATCCCCGCCTCCAAACCGGCTTGCCAATTTTGATTCTGGTTGGGAAATAAGGGTGATACGGAACGATCCGCATGCGCATTGTGCATCGTCGCAAACAAGATGTCCGATACGGAAATATCACACAAATTTGACAACCCATTGCACGTTGTGTCTTGTGACAAGGGTGCCGTGGTAGGAGTGGAAGCGGTCGTCACCGCCGTCGCATAGACCACCGTGAGAGCATCAAAATAATTGTCGGTAGTTTCTTTTTGCAATAACGACAACAATTCGTCTCCTTTGGTATCCATGAGATTCGCAAGTTGCAGGGACGTGACATTGGCTTGTGTGGGAACGATCCGTACTGTTGTGCGCAATGCCCGATCTTGCTGTTGTTGTTGTAATTGTCGTCGTCCCGACTCATTTCTTACATCCACCAACAGTTGTGAAGTCATGGAAACATCCTTCAATCGGACGGCCGCAAGATTCAAGGCATAGAATTTCAAGACGGCCGATTCATACGATTGGGTTTGTGCGGTGGTCATGACGGCAGTGGTAGGTTCCAACGTGACAATGACATCCACGCCTTCTTCCGCCACAACGCTTTCTTCTTCCTTGTTCAAAACAAAGAGGACGGGAAAGGCAATCGCACAACCAACGACCATCAAAAAGAGCAACAGGGCGAGAATCCGTCCCTTGCGTTTTTGTTGTTTCTGTTGCGGATTGTTAAGTGGCGTGGAAGGCATCTTTGAGATTGTGCTTCGACGACGATCGATAAGGATGCTAGAGGAATGATACAAGAGTACGTTATTTAATAATAAATGATTATAAAACAAAGGAAGCAAAGAAGGAAGGAATCGGAAGGAACGACAAGGATGATGGTGTGTTGCATGTGGAAGGAAAAAGTGTGTCGATCGATGGAGCCGTTTTTTCTCGCGTGATCCAATGGTCGGAGTCGTTGCGGCTCTCTTTAGGCACTAATAGTACTCTCTAGAACGTGTTTCCAGTTCTCACTAACTACTGTTCCGCCCACAACAGAGCAAGCCAATCGTTCCAACGTATTCGCACGAACTAAGTTTCAGTCACTAATAGACCTCCGGGTTACTTGGTGACTCCGCGCAGTCGTTCGTGCAACATCACGTACGCTGGCATTGTTTTCCGTTCAAAACAGTACTTAGACAAATATGAGTCAGTACGACATCATTATTTATTTAGTCATTAAATACAACACTTGTTCACGTGGTATCCAACACTGGCGGCTGGCGGGTATCTTTCCGACCGTTGTTCTGTTTCAAACAGCATCCAGAAAAGAGTAGACTTTGACACCCAACGCGATCTATGGTTGCAGCATTTGTTTTGGATCTCTCTTCTTTGTGTTCATTCTCTTCCTTCTCTTCGATTGCCTAAAGCAAGCATTCTTCAAAGTTACTCTTCGTCTTTTGTTCGAAAGCAACTTACTCAAACAACATGAAAGTAACAATTCTGGCTCTCCTCATTCCCGTCGCTGCGGCGTTTCAACCGCTGCACTCCTCGTCGAAGATTCCTGCCGTCGTCTGTTACTCTTCCAAGGAAAACAAGAAGAAAGGCTTGGAATTGCCCAAATCCTTCGATGTCGGTAAATTCTTCAATGACGCCGAACAAGCTCGTGAAGATTTGCAAGCTGCCAGTGTCTTTTCAGAAAAGACTTCCTTCGAAGACAATCCCACGGTCACTCAAATGCGCGACAAGTTGGCAGAGTTGCGAAACAACTTGCCGTCGTTCGATACCAACAAGATCATGGAAAGTTCCAATGCTCTCAAGGAGAATTTAATGAGCGGTGAATTTGGAACTCGCGGAGAAGGTTATGTTGTTGCCCAATTCAGTCTCATGGCGTTTATTGTCGTCGGAACGGTCCCTTTCTTGGGCGATCTTTTGTCCATTGTCTTGGGACCGGGATTGTTGTTGACGGGCCTGGCGGTCATGGTCTTGGCCGTTCAAGACATTGGAGGTGCCTTATCGCCGTGGCCCGTCCCCAGTGACAATGCGGAACTCAAAACGGACGGGATTTATGGTCAAGTCCGTCATCCCATGTACGCGGGCGTCCTCGCCGCATGCGCGGGATACAGTCTCATGACGGGATCCGCGTGGCGTCTTCTCCTCACAGTCGCTTTATGGAAAGTCTTGGAGGAAAAATCCAACTACGAAGAAGAACAGTTGCAACAAGCGTTTCCTGCTTATAAGGCGTATCAAAAACTGGTGCCGGGCAAATTCTTTCCTAGTGATTGGTCCTTGGAGACTCTCACCGACCTGTTGCCCAACCAGAAGGAAAACAAGCCCTAAAATGAGCGCAGTAGCGGAAGTGACACAAACGAACAAGCTAATTCCATTTCGTACCTGGTACGCACTTCCTCAACAACAAAAAGCGAGCCGCTCCCCATTTCCATAGAATGTACTCTACGCTAACGTCTTATTACAGAGTTAAATATCCTCGACTATGTGGTTGTGTAATTTACTCTATTATTTAGGGCTGCAGGACACTGAGCAACTCCTGTTCGGACCGGAACCCTCCATCAATACCCCCCGCACGAATCATTGTTGCCTTGCTTTCATGAATCGAATCTTCCAATTGTTCTTCTTCGTCCAAATGTTCGACGCGCAATTGATCAATTTTCATTTCAATCGTATCGGCCATCAAATAGCGATGCACATACGTCTTTTTGTGTTGTCCGATCCGGTGGACACGATTGATGGCTTGACTGTCCAAACCGCAATTCAACAAGGGCTCCACCATGAACACGTGAGTTGCCTCTAACAGGGTCAATCCTTCGGCACCATTTTTGACATTCAATAACAAGACGGTACAAGCACGATCGCGCAAGAACAGTTCGGAACGTGAGCCAATGTGTCGCAGGCTGGTGGCTCGGGCCAACAACACTCCATTGTCCGACAATGCTTCTTGGACAATATCCAACATGTCTTCCCATTGACTGAATATGACACCTTTCTCGCCCTTGTCGCGAATGTCCAAAACATCCGCCACCAATTGCGTCACTTTGGTACCCCAGCTCCCTTTCACGGCCCTGCGGCAACGACTGCCGTCATCGGTGCGTTTCGAGGTGGCAATCATGACTTCACTGGGATCGGTACGAATGCGGCACCGCATGGGACACGCAATGAGTCGAGAACGGGCCTTTAAATCCTCGAGACAGGGGGGATAAATGATACGAGTGTCCGCAGCGGAGTACGGCGCGTTCACTGCCAAAGCCGGAAAGACACAAGACACACCGATCACTCTGCTCATCGTCATCATTCGAATTGTCGCGTTGCGTGGCTTCTTCGACGGCTTGATTCTGCAAAAATCGCAACGTATCTTTGGCTCGCCGCAAATCGCCCATGAACATGGCTGCTTTTGCGGCGTGGTCGTGATAGCGCGTGTGGACATCGACCGGAACCACCACGGCGTTCCACTGCTCCTCACTCAATGTCGTCACGTCCTCGCCATCGTACAGTAACCGCATGGAGCTTTTGCATTGCCCCAATTCATCCAAATCGTTCAACAAATCCAAATGCGTTCTCCACATCCGCCACGCGGCAGCTCTTTCCCGTCGCTCGGCTTCCACGACTTCCCCAAACAAGCGCGCGCGCTCACTGATTCCCGTATCCGCCACGTTGGCTTTTTTTGAGAAAGGACACTCCGAACGGACCCTTGAGCATTGCATGGAGCGATGTCATTAATAACAATGTCACTCGATCGGGGGCCAGTTCTTCTAGGTTCTCTCCAATCTTGCAGTGTTGACACTTGGGGCCCGTTTGCAACCAATCCGCCTTACAAACGCGGCAGTGACTATTCTCGAAACGTTCCTCCTCATCGGGAGAAGCCGTCAAGTTGAGAATCGACTGCATGCATTGATTGTGTCCTCCCGCAGGGTATCGAAACCGCAGCACTTTGTTGGTCAAAACATTTTGCGAGCTGTCTTCCAGCAACGCCTCTTGGGCTCTTCGACTGGTTCGATTGTTTTTGCCTCCAATGCCATCTCGGATCCGCTCAATGCGACTATTTAACGCAACCCGAAGGCCATTGACATCGCTAAACTCAGGAAATGCTATGATTCCGTCACTATTTGTGGTATCCACTGTGTTTCGAAGATATCCATCCATATTCTGGACGATTCTTTCGCAAAAAGCTTTCTGTTCATTTTCACTACCATGTAGACGTAGCAAAACCAAGAAATCATCCCACCAATTGTCATCCCAGCAATCATTGATAGACTTGTTCCGTGACGAACTGTGCATCATGCGGAGTTCAATTTCCAGCTTTTCTCTTTCCTTGTTTTCTTCCCTGAGCTTGCGATGGCATTCCGTGTGAATTGATCTGAGCACGTCTAAATACAGCGACTCAATTTTTTCCTCCTGTACTTTCATTTCCTTTATCTTCTCTTTAATTGCGTCGACCGAATCTTGATCGTCGTTGGCATCCAGAAGCAACTGAAGAGAGAGCGAGGCATTGTGCAAACAATGGAGTCGTTGTAGAGGGTCGTTGGCGATATCTGCTTCATAAAGCTGAATTTCAAGACCAACATAAATTCCAAACGTGTTACTATCAACTGGAGTGAAAGATTCAAAATCATCGTTGTAAAAGCTTTTGACTGCCACTCTCCAACTTTTCGACTTGTTTGTACGAAAACCACCGATAGCTTGCCAGTGCGTTGTCGCTGGTGCCTCGGAGAACGGTAATATAGTTGATGCAACGTCGACAAACTCACCACCGACCGCTGCACTCGACACCTGCAACATAATCTCTCGAACATGCAAACACCTAAAAGTAAAATGCTGATTTCTCTCATTGCTTACTGCTTGCGGAACGCAGACTATGGCGCGAGCCTTCATTTCGATCATCTTCCGGGCACCTTCGAAATCAATTCTCGTCCAAACTTCACCGGGATGGCTACTGCATTCCCAATCAGCAACGAAGCTACCACTTTTTACTACACGCTGTGGTTCGCGAAAACCAATCGAACCAGATAGTAGAGCCTCCCCTGTTGTTAAAGTAGGAACCGCATTAGCTTCTCCCAAGTCAAGGGACTCCTGATAAAGCCTGCAGCTATCACGAAGGAGTTCGGCGTCACTCTCTTTACTTCGATCCCTCGGTCTTTGGCCTCAACTTTCAGTCTTGCTATTGCACCCATACCGTTTGTATGGAGAATGACAAGTCGTTGTGATTCTTCACATTTTTGTCTGGCGTCATCGATAAAGCGATGTAAGATCTGACTCATCGTCATAACGCGTGATGCAAGGCCTTTCTCACTCTCTTGATGTGACGAGGTAGCCCACCTAAGTTTTGTACCGTGGGCAAGTCCACTCGAACCAACCTGAGGATGACAACATGCTGCACGTAGTTTGTGAAGACGCTCAGCTAATAGCTGAATTTGGACCGCCTTTCTCTTTTGCCAGCCTTTGTTCGTTCAGTAACATCTTCCACCGTCGCTAAAGTTTCTTCGAGTTGGCGGTCGTAAAAGTGTTTCTCTATCGACGAGAAGTTCAAAGTTGTTTTCGTTTCAACTTGTTCGGGAACACCCATCTGTTCTCGAACACATTCCAAGGCTTTTGTGGAACGCCAAAACACATGGCGCAGTAGAGTTGCAATTCTGCAACCTATGTTCGATTGCGGCGATGAGGGACCAAAACACTTTTTGAACCACGCTGAATGACAAAATGGTTCAACCCTCAAAAACAACAGCAAACCGAAAAGATCTTCAAGCTTCCCGCGCCCGATTGGGGTACCAGAAACACACCATCTATGCACAGCATCTAGCTTCAAAGCCATTCGCGCGGATGCTGCTGTAGGAGTCTCAACTCTTTGCGCTTCGTCTAGACAAACCCTCCACCACTCGATCGACTGCAAAGGTGACGGAACTACACGGTAACGTTTCCTTCGCCGTAAATTACACTGGCTCGAAAACAAAGACTCCTCTTTACCAGAGGCTATGAACTTATTGTCGTCAGAGTGACCCAAATCGCCCATCAACGCATCGAAAGTCATGAGCACAACATCTGCTGCCGCGAGCACTTTCGGATGAAGAAGTTTAATACATTCATCTGACTTTCTTGTACCCTGCATCTTCGTTATTCTATTGATCCCTTCGTAAATGAGAACATTCATATTCGTTGCATCCGCTCTTACAGCGTGCCTTTTGATCTCACGTGTCCACTGATTCAAAATTGCTGCTGGGGTTACGATTAATGTCGCCGCACTCTTTAATGTTCTTTTCTTTGAAAATACACAGCATGGGCACAGTTGATCTTCACACAAACCGCACTCAATCGTCAGGTTTGTGTATCGTTGTCGAAGATAAACTGCCTTTGTTTGCGATTTCATCTCGTGAACAGTGCCAAAAGAGGCACAAAGCCAATGCATTGGCTCTTCACACGATCCACAAATGACAATTGGTTCCGACTTTGAAAGACCATTGTGAGCAGTCGAAAAACAAATCAAATTGGAACATATGCAAGAACCAACAGTGTCATCGTCCAGCCATCGTTCTTCTGTGGTAACAGGCTTTCTTGATACATCTGGAGTCACGACTTGAAAATTCACTTTAACCTCTTCAATGTGCTCTTCTGAAGCGTTATGTGCGGAACTCCTGACAAAATCCCCTTCGTGGTTCATTGACTCCGCATCCGACTCTTCCGCTTCCGCGAAATCTGCTAAATCTTTCACAACTCCAACTTTTTGTTTTTTATTCGATTCACTAAAAACATTGCTCGCTTCGTCTGTTTCTGTTTTTATAACCGATAGATCGTCTTCTCCAGATGCATCGTCATCAAATAAAAGTTTCCGTTTCGCCGAAGGCGTCTGGTTTAGTGTTCGCGAATATTCTTCCACGGGACGTGGATTCGCTAAAATGCACGCCAGTACCTCCACTGTCTTCCCCAGCCCCATGCTCTCCGCCAATATTCCACCACGCGTATCGGAGAACGGTGACACGCACATGCTGCGTGCTTCGTTTACAGACTTGGCCAACCAACCCAGAAAAGGATTGTACAGTAACACATCGTTCGCTCCTTCCCAGTCGGTCAGCGCTATAGTATTGGCGGCATGCAAGACGTGCCACGCCAATTTCCATTCGTCTTTGGCTACTCCCATACCGCTTTCTCGTTGTAACATCCAACGTACGGCGTGTTCCTGATACGGCCGTAACGTAGGCACTAAACCCGGAATAGACAACGACGGCGGTTGAGCTTGTTGTTGCATGGCGGCCATCAGTTGAACATTGTCCGTGACGGAATAAACTTGCTTCGCCGAAGGCAGCAACCGGTTTTCGGAAACGGGATGAATCGCAAACAATGTCTCGAGAATGAATCCCAAATCCATAGCCGGCTGTAACTTTTTCGAGCGCCAAGCCGTAGCATTGGTAAAAACGGGTACCGACGACGGATGACACAAACAAAAGGCCGCTTCCGTCAAGTACAATTGCATACGCCACGACTGATCCACTCGTTGCACCAAATGGATTTGCAAGGTACGATCCTGTGAAACAGCTCGCAGGAACGCTTCTTGTAAGGTCTTTGTGGACTCGAGGTCTAAAAGAGAAAGAGCCACTCGGACTCCTTGAGGAGTGGTGACGGATACTCTACGGCTCTTGGAGTCGTAAGGAAAGATCACGCCAATGTCTCGCGTCGATTCTGTTAAGTAAGCGTACTGCTCATGTTCCGTCATCTCCGTAGGTACTAACACATTGTACTGAAGCAACAGAGGCTCATCGTTGTGGCTATCTGTCGATACAATTTCCAATTCATCGTGTGGAATGAACACCGATAAGGGTGATGCAAAATGCACACTTTTCGTATTCCGACTCAATGTCCTCTTTTTCTTCTTGTTTGGTAAACGTTTTCGTGGTGTTGGCTCCATTTCCTCGTCCGTATCGACGAGTTGGGCGAGTTCTTCGACAATTTCGGCACGATCGGGTAAGAGCACCTCTTCCGCCAAAATCCACTCCAACGAATGTTGGGGCAAGGCCTGCGACCGCTCCATTCGTCTGTTACTTCTTTCTTCCTTTGAGGAACCCATTTGTGTCGTCCCATCTTCTTACTGATTATATATGGCAAAGAAAATGATGGCTGATGATTGGTTTCGTTCGATCGTTTGAGAGATTATCACGCTGCCGTGCGTTTTATACGTAGTAATGAAATGAATGAGCGAAAAAAAAATCGGCGATCGTATGTCGTGTTTCAGTACCGTTACGATTGAAGGTGATATTTTGTATAGCTTGCGCGGAAAAACAGCCCAGCAGTGTGTTCGAAATAACAAAAACAAAAGGAATGGCTTGTCGTTATCAACGCAACAGGATCATTAGTTCTTTAAAAAACATTTCGATGATTCATACATTAGACATAGAGCCGGAAAACACGAAATGATCATCAGGGCCTGTTAAACTGGCCTTACCTGGTACTGTTATAAGTAAGCGACAAATATTCTACGAAATGATGCCGAAACCACGAGTCCATCGACTTCCCCGCTCAGTGTCGATCTTGGCTGTTTTTCTTCACGGGTGGCTTTCTTGTGTTCATGGGTCTATTGTGGGTCAAAATTTTTGATAAGGAATAGAGAAACATCATATACATTGTTTGAAAGAGATCAAATGGGTTTATTTTTGTTGCTTTCAAAAATGACACTACCCTGGTATGTTCTTTTTTTTTTCTTTGTAAAGGCTTCTCGAATCATTTCTAAATTCTCAAAACAGGCAACTCAACTGTCGCTTCTTTAAAGCACCGCGGCACCAATGACACTGACTCCACCAACCACCAGCGATAAAATCTCAACCTTGAAACTGCCACTATCACCGCCTTCATCGGCCAACATCATGGCTTCCATCGAAAAGTCGGTCGTCACAGGCTCCGTGGCAAGCTCGCGGTCTTCAGCACCGCGCAAACGACGAACGGCTCCGACGTAGTCAACAAGGGCCTTACCCGTCATGGTGAGAGTTTGCGATGTGGCTCCAAAGGCGGATCGCGGAAGAATGTGGTAGAAATTGATGGTTTTCGGAGTAGCTCCCAACTCAAAGCTGGTCAAGGCCGAATCAACTGGCACGGTGGCGGTGATGAGGTTAGTGGCCGCTCCCGCGCCGATCTTCATGGTGACGGTTTCGAATTCGACAAAGTTGTAATCCTGATCATCGACGGCGAGACTGAACCAGATGGGCTCACCGGGTGGTAGAGGGTTGGTGCCTTCCCATGTTCCCGTGACCGTTGTACCGGAGAGCTCGGTCGTTGAGCCGCCAACATCGACTGCGTTATTCTCGATATCCGAACTGACGGTGAAGGTCGAAAGGATGGGTGTCACGCGGAAATCAAAGTGCTTGCGTTCCAACACGACGGCCTCTTCGGCCGCGTTGATCATCATAATGTCGGCTTGAATGCACACGCCGAACTTGCCCTCCACGGCGTGAACCGATGTACCCCACGGAGCAACAGCGATTTCCATGTCGACGGTATTAAGAGCCGTCAAATGACCGTCTTGGTCGTAGGATGTCTTCACCGTCACGACTCCGTCTCCGGCGGCAAGACAACCGGGGGCGAGGATGGTGAACTCGTAGTACTTCGTACCGGCTGCCGGGTCGGGTCCCGGGTTATTCGAAATGTCAACGTCGGTACCGGCAGTGTTGGCGATCTGGATATGATTCAAACTGGTGGTTTCATCGGTGTTGCCCTCACCGATGTTGAACTCGGTGAGTACATCATTGACATTTCCGATCTACAAAGCAAGCAAGGAGAACGATCGATTGGGTTAGTGTGGGTTGGGTTCGGTGAACGGACTTAACGAGCGACAAAAATTTGGTCGACCGGATGTAGTGAATCGAATCGCAAACAAAAAAAGAACAGTTTTGTTTGTAAAACATACCGTGAGGGTGGGAGGAAGTTGTGCATAGGCCTGGTTGGTGAAACCGAGAAGGGCCAGAGCGGAGAGAAGAAATTTCATCTTGAGAGTGTTGTGATGCTTTTGAACAGCTTTTCGTTTGAAGGAATTTCAAATTTATGAGGCGAAGAAATGATTGTCCCACAATCGACATAAAGAGGGTAGCTCCCAAGTTTCTGCTTTGGGGTACGTCGTACTGGATGATGTTTTTCATTTTTTTATTGTAATAAAAAGAAGGCAGCAGCTAGAGGCTAGAGACATAGAGACTCACAACTCACAACTCAAAAGTAGTATGCTTTTGGCTTTTTTACCTTTAGCTCGGGTACGAAGGGGATTTGTATTTTATATTCTTTATAGAGTAAGTAGGAAGTAGGGTCATTTACATAAAAGCCAGGACTTCTTTACAATTACAATTTAGAATTTAGCTACACAAAGACTTATTACAAGTCCCTCGAAGAATTCTTTCGTTTGCGGTCATCGGTCGCCTCAGTAATGTGTCTCATGTCATCTGTAATTGTGACTTGTGTCATTAAGCCAAGGATTAGCTTCTATCCTTTAGACTTTAGACTCAGCCACGAGCTACTTGCCGTTGCCATCGAGGAATTCAAATCATGATCACGGATCACGATCACGGATCACTTTTTCTTTTCCCCACAAGAATACTTAACTACTTACCACTTAAGCTTCTGCATGTTGACTGTTGACTTGATCTTTCAAATGGTAATACAAGTGGTGGAAGTAAAATAATTTAATTTGCCAATTGGCCACTTGCCCCGTGCAATGTCCAATCAAGCAACCAGTCACCAGTCACCAGTCACCAGTCACCATCGCAGTCACCAAATAACAAATACGAATTGTCACATTGTCATTGATAGAATATGCTGTTCGTTCGCGAAAGAATTGTGACTTGTGACTTTTTTCCAATTCAACGGCATCTCGTTGCTTTGTCGCTTGCCAATCAAACAATTTTCGATCTCACAAAATGTGACTTTGACAAAACACAGGCAAGACAAACCAAGCGACTTTTCGCAACTCCAAACTAACAAATAAAATGAAATTCTTCTTCCCCACTCTGGCATTTCTCGGTTTCACCAACCAGGCCTATGCACAACTTCCTCCCACCCTCACGGTACGTTCCAGAATCCATATTCTTTGTGCATTTCTGCGAACCGTTAAACTTTACTCGCTCGACGACGCAGAAACAAATTGTTTTTTCTTTTTTGTCGCTCGTTAAGTCCGTTCACCGAACCCAACCCACACTAACCCAATCGATCGTTCTCCTTGCTTGCTTTGTAGATCGGAAATGTCAATGATGTACTCACCGAGTTCAACATCGGTGAGGGCAACACCGATGAAACCACCAGTTTGAATCATATCCAGATCGCCAACACTGCCGGTACCGACGTTGACATTTCGAATAACCCGGGACCCGACCCGGCAGCCGGTACGAAGTACTACGAGTTCACCATCCTCGCCCCCGGTTGTCTTGCCGCCGGAGACGGAGTCGTGACGGTGAAGACATCCTACGACCAAGACGGTCATTTGACGGCTCTTAATACCGTCGACATGGAAATCGCTGTTGCTCCGTGGGGTACATCGGTTCACGCCGTGGAGGGCAAGTTCGGCGTGTGCATTCAAGCCGACATTATGATGATCAACGCGGCCGAAGAGGCCGTCGTGTTGGAACGCAAGCACTTTGATTTCCGCGTGACACCCATCCTTTCGACCTTCACCGTCAGTTCGGATATCGAGAATAACGCAGTCGATGTTGGCGGCTCAACGACCGAGCTCTCCGGTACAACGGTCACGGGAACATGGGAAGGCACCAACCCTCTACCACCCGGTGAGCCCATCTGGTTCAGTCTCGCCGTCGATGATCAGGATTACAACTTTGTCGAATTCGAAACCGTCACCATGAAGATCGGCGCGGGAGCGGCCACTAACCTCATCACCGCCACCGTGCCAGTTGATTCGGCCTTGACCAGCTTTGAGTTGGGAGCTACTCCGAAAACCATCAATTTCTACCACATTCTTCCGCGATCCGCCTTTGGAGCCACATCGCAAACTCTCACCATGACGGGTAAGGCCCTTGTTGACTACGTCGGAGCCGTTCGTCGTTTGCGCGGTGCTGAAGACCGCGAGCTTGCCACGGAGCCTGTGACGACCGACTTTTCGATGGAAGCCATGATGTTGGCCGATGAAGGCGGTGATAGTGGCAGTTTCAAGGTTGAGATTTTATCGCTGGTGGTTGGTGGAGTCAGTGTCATTGGTGCCGCGGTGCTTTAAAGAAGCGACAGTTGAGTTGCCTGTTTTGAGGATTTATAAAGGCTCTTTGCAGATAAAGAGCAAAGCCTAATTGGTAATTTACCAAATTTCCATTTTGCCTCGTAAACTAGTGAACAATAAACCACTATATGTCGCAAGTGGCCCGGGCCATGTGTTTCGAATGAATACACTATAAAGCCTACAGCGCGGTTCACGCGGCTTTCAGGTTCACATCAATCAGACCGTTACTCGATGAAGTACCGCAGCAGGTATACCCATACCCGTGCTTCCATCGCGTTCTTTTTTTGCTCGGTGATCATCGCGCTGACAAATGAGACCGCACAAAAGCACACCATCATTCGTTCCCCGAAAAATTGTTCTCTCGTAAAGGAGATACTCCTTGGCAATGTCATTGATTGCGCTTAAATTTCCGAAAAAGCGATGAATCTAGATGCTATGATGGACGCATCTCAAGAACTTGAGCGGAAAAACGAGATTGAAGCGGTCGACCTTTCCTTTCATGACGATGAAAATGTCGCCGAAATTTCCAAACAAGACCCCGTGCGAGAGCCCTCTCCGATTTTAATTGACAAGAATACTGTTTGCCGCAAAGGAGTACTGGCGTTTCTTCCGGATACGCTGCAATACTTTCCCTATCGAGCCGATGCGTGGGAGAAGGATCCATTTCCTTCTCTAGCGGCAACTCGTTTCCGACGTGTCACACGCCACAATTTGGAAGCCGGAATTGTTTATACCGAGACAGCGGAAACGAATCGCTGGATTTCCACATGCACTTCCGTTGCCGTATTCTTGGTGGATCCTCGACAACCTTCAAGCCGTCATTTCATTCCCTTGTTCGTGCGTCGATTGGTACAGAGATATAACACGACAGTACGCGGCATTTTAGTTATCATGACGGACGATCTCGACGAGAGTTTACTCGATTACTTGGAGCATTCTGGTCTCGCCTGGACGTACTTGAGTGCGTGCAGTCCCTTCTTGACCCAAGTCCTGTCCTGGACGTCCTGTCCCGCCTTGGCCGTTTGTGCATCCGCCACGGGCCGCAAAGTATCGTCCGCGGCGGAAGAAATGGCGCTCGAATGGCATCCCTCTAGTGATCCCGATCCCGTCGTGACGGCGTGGAGTTCTGGCCAATCCGCCTTGTCGTGGCGACAACAGACGGCGGCGGCATTTCTCGCACCGTCGTGCATTGTACAGTAAAATAGATAGTCGAGACTTTAGACCTTAGTGAAATGTAGATGACGATTTATGACGTCATGATGGGTTCGCATTTTGGCCCCTCTTGCCACGTAGAGAACCGCATTGTGAGAGCCACTAACGCATAAACTGTACAAGGAGACTTCGTTACGTCACATCCTTGGATGGTGGGAATGTTTGACTGGTTCCGGAAGAATTTGGCCCAAAGCGACCTTGCAGAAGTTCAAGAAGCGGCGAGGCATTTTCTTATTATTTGCTGCTGCTCTTGTGATGTTGTTATAGCATTACGATAAGAAAATAAGTGTTCTTGCTACTTTTTACTCGGGATAATCAAATACGAAGATACAAAAGGAAGCAAGAAATATGAAGAGCCGGCTAATTTATGCGCTTGTGATGCTATTCGCTTGCTGCGATGCCTGGCTCTCGAAGACGACAACAACATCACCGCAATTACATGACACCCGAAGGATGGCGGCGTTTATGAGCGGGGAATTTTCAAAATCATCATCAGTTTCGTCCTCATCCTCAACCGCAGAAACAGCTGTATCGTCGTCACTACCTTTACAAGCCGCCTTTCAGAATACATCCTCTCCTATTTTGTTATATGACGGAGTCTGTCATTTCTGTAATGCCGGTGTGCATTTTTGTTTGGATCATTCGTCCGACAAAAGTCTGCGCTTTTGCAGTTTGCAGAGTGAAACCGGAAAAGCCTTGCTTATCAGATCGGGTCGACAACCAGACGACTATTCGTCTATGGTCTTATGTTATCCCAACGGTGTCGCGTACGTCGAATCGGAAGCCGTTTTGCGTGTCGCTGCTTTGTTGGATGAATTGCCGATCCTGGTCCGATGGACCGCCTCTCTATTCAGAGTCCTGTTACCGGCAATATTGCGCGACTCATTGTATCATTTCGTCTCGGAACATCGTCATGAATTCATGGGAACGGACGATGGTCCGTCGTGTCGACTTGATGTCGACGAAAGTCGGTTTGTGTGGGATCCCGAAGAAGAAGCAGTCGAGTCATAATGAGCCAGAACGACGCTGAATAACAAGGGGCACAAGGATTTCCTATTCATCGTATTACCATACATAACCAGCTCAAAGAAGAAATGTCTCTACCAATTGGCTCATGCCTAACAATGCTATGGCGAAAATGAGTCAAAAATATCAACGCTTACTATATATTGTCATGTAAATCATTATCGATCTATGATGCCGTCGCGTTCTTGTTCGTATGGACATTAAACTGAATTACACATTCTCATAGAAGTCGTCTTGTTTGCCCTCACCTTTGATTTCGGATTACACGACGCAATCGTAACAGAATGGACCGGGAGGAGTAGCGAACAAGTCGGGAGACGCTTCGTTGGGACAAGACGTCGCTCCGAACATGTCCGAGTCGTTGGATATAATTGTTGTGCCCGCCAAGTAAGCTCCCCACGGACATAGATTCTGATTCAACGCGTCATCCGCGTAAAACATGCCGCCCAAGTCGGTCACCTGTGAGATGTTCCAAGCGCTGATATCATGATTGAAGGCAGAGGCGTAGGCAAACATATAATGCATGTCGGTGACACTGGAAGTGTCCCAACTAAAAAGATCAGAGTCAAACATGAAGGCAGCATTGAACATATTTTTCATGTCACGAACGTTGGCAACATCCCAGTTGCTGATATCGCTGTTGAAGTTGTAGGCCTTGTGGAACATAAAGGACATGTCTGTTACACTGGAAGTGTCCCAATTGGCAAGGTTCGATTGGAACTCTCGGGCATCATCGAACATGGATTGCATGTCTTGGACATTGGATACATCCCATGCGCTAATGTCCTGATTGAACGCGAAGCCCTCAAAGAACATCGAACGCATACTCGTTACACTCGAGGTGTCCCAGTTTGACAAATCCGAGTTGTACACTGCGGCGTTGTAGAACATCGAGGTCATGTCTTGTACTCGAGAAACATCCCAAGCGCTAAGATCGCTCTTGAATTCGAAATCATTGTGAAACATCCAAGACATATCTGTCACACTGGATGTATTCCATGCAGAGAGATCCGATTTGAAACTAGTTGCCGAATCAAACATCGATTGCATATTTTGGACGTTCGATACGTCCCACGCGCCGATATCACTATTGAAGTTATATGCTGCGATGAACATGGAGCGCATATCAGTCACACTTGACGTATCCCATTTAGACAGATCTGACGTAAAAGCAATGGTGTCGGTAAACATGGATGTCATATCTTGAACCTTTGATACATCCCACGCGCTCAAATCGCTATTAAAGTTCAGCGCTTCGTAGAACATCCAAGACATATCCGTTACGCTTGATGTATCCCAGCCTGATAAATCGGAATTGAACGTTATGGCACTGTCGAACATTGACCCCATATTCTGAACCTTGGAGACATCCCAAGCACTGAGGTTCCCACCATATTCGGATGCCAACATGAACATGCCATACATGTCCGTGACACTCGATGTGTCCCAATTCGAGAGGTCTTGATCCGTTATGCGCGTACTCCTGAACATCAAGCGCATGGTCTGGACATTCGAGACATCCCAAGCGCTGATGTTGCTGTCAAAACTTTCGGCCTCGTAGAACATGAGTGACATATCTGTGACAGCCGACGTGTCCCATTTTGACAAGTCAGAGTGAAATAGCGTGGCACTAGCAAACATGGATCCCATATCTTGGACGCTTGAGACATCCCAAGCGTCAATATCGCTTTGAAAGCTGACGGCTTCCTCAAACATGGAGTGCATATTCGTCACATGAGACGTATCCCATTCGGAGAGATCCGCCGTGAATTCGGTAGCCCGTAGAAACAAGCCACTGAAATCTGTGACATTCTCGGTGAAGCACCATTTGCCGATGGGCCATCCGTACTTGCTTCCTAAAAGTGCTTCGGCAAAGGGCTTCCGCGCCACGACTAGGTCTACAGCCTTTTGCAGTTCTTCCCTGGAGTTGAAGCATTGTGGGCACTTGCCGCACTTCCAGCCTTGAGAGCTCAAAGAGATGAACCTAGCCCAATTGACGCACTTCGTTTCGCAGGTCTTGTCGGCCTTGACATGATGAGCGTGCATCCTCATGAAGCCACAACGAACGTTACGATTGATGCACGATTGTGCACCCAGAAGTCTTGCTTCCGCATCGGGATAAAGAAGAGATGCAAAGAGCGCGAAGAAAAGGAGACGATTCATTGGGGTTTCGAAGCGGCAATTGCTTTGTTCGACTCGATAAACCTGGACGCGGTTGTTTTTTTTGTTTTCGTTTGCTTATGCAGTATTTTGAACGGTGTAAATTGTTGTCAATATTATTTTATGAGCGCGCGACTTCAAAAGCCGAAGAATGTGACAACATGTCGTGCACAAAGACCGAATGACAGATGCGAACATGAGGAGGCTGTCGCTCGTACTTCTCAGCACCGAGGAGCATTCTATCTTCGCAGAATCCTTTGTGCACATGCATGCCTCCTTCTCGCAAGAAAGTATTATAAACGAAACGCTGGAGAATGCAGCGAACACGATGATTCGTGAAAGACGTCAAGCAATGTTCTCATTATTTTGTGCGAAACAAATAATGCGATGGAAGTTGCACTTGACGCAAAACGTTTTCGTCGTCGAGTGCATGAGTAGACGCTCGTACTGAAAGTACAGACAGACGACACTCATTTTCTGGCGATCCGTCGAATATTTTGTTGACACGAATTCAGTCACTTTTTGCAACGCGAACCCGACTCAAACCTATTCACATGCAAATTGAATCCCGAGAATAGCTACAAGTGCGGCTTTCGTTTTCCTGGATGTAGCAGTTGCAGCAAATTAGAACGATGCTAGCATCAACAAAACAGTTTAAATACTCTAAGCAATCTAAATCTGGACGTGTCCCAGATATTTCACAAGTCTACGAAATAACTATGCTAATGTCTCTTTTAAAATAAAACTGCGATTACAGATACGTAGTATACCCTTTTGATGATTCTCTCTTTGTTTCTGCCCGCCTTTAGATAATAGTCTTCTACTAGCAATTATGACACAGTGGGCCTGGCGGATTTCGACTGAGATCGGGAGAAGTGGAATTGGGACATGCAGTATTACTGAAAACAATGGGTACATCCCAATCGCTCGTCACAACCGATCTACCCTGCAGATGAATACCCCATTCACAAAGATTCTTGTCGAATACGGAAGCATTGTAAAACATTGCCTGCATGTCCTCCAGAGCCGAGACATCCCAAGAACTAATATCACTATTAAAACTGGATGCGTAGCCGAACATCCAATTCATTTTTGTCACACTGGACGTGTCCCAGCCCGAAAGATCCGACTGAAACAAAAGAGCGTCGTAAAACATGGATGTCATATCTTGCACTTGCGATACATCCCACGAACCAACGTCGCCGTGAAAGCTGCGTGCTTCGTAAAACATCCACGACATATCCGTCACAGCCGATGTGTCCCATTTCGAAAGCTCCGAATGGAATGCATTAGCATCAGCGAACAAGTATGCCATGTCCTGTATGTTCGATACATCCCATTCATTGATGTCGCTGTTGAAACTGCTTGCCACGTGAAAAATTTCCCGCATGTCCGTCACTGCGGATGTGTTCCATTTCGAAAGATCTGAAGTAAAAAGCAGTGCCTCTTGGAACATCCTTCCCATATTTTGCACGCTGGAAACATTCCAAGCGCTAAGATCGCTATTGAAGTTGGATGCTTGATAAAACATCTCGGACATGTCCGTCACACTAGACGTGTCCCATCCCGATAGATCCCATTCCACTGCCCCCGAATAGGCAAACATGCCTCCCATATTCGATACCTTCGCCACACTCCAATCACTGAGTGTACCATCAAATCTTGATGCACCCTGGAACATGGAATACATGCTTGTTACACTGGATGTATCCCAACCAGAGAGATCGGAGTCAAGACGCTCTGTGTAAGCCAGCATCCAGTCCATATTCTCGACACGAGAGACATCCCAAGGACTGATATTACCCCTGAACGCGGACGCATACATAAACATTTTCGACATGTCGGTCACGCTCGAGGTATCCCAGCCAGAGAGATCACTGTCGAAGCTAAGGGCAATCAAAAACATCTCTCTCATGTCCTGAACTTTCGAAACATCCCAGCTGCCAATGTCACTCGTAAAATCGTGCGCTTCGTTGAACATACCATTCATGTTCGTCACACTTGAAGTGTCCCATGCGGACAAATCGGAATAGAACCTGTTCGCAGCGTAGAACATCGATCCCATATCTTGAACATTGCTGACATTCCATAAGCTGAGATCACTGATAAAATTATTCGCCTGCGCAAACATGGAATGCATGTTCGTCACATGAGACGTATCCCATTCGGAGAGATCCGCCGTGAATTCGGTGGCGCCCTCGAAGATACTACTCATATCGGTGACGTTCTCGGTGAAGCACCACTGGCCGATGGGCCATCCGTATTTGCTTCCTAGAAGAGCTTCGACATAGGGCTTCCGTGCCACGACAAGATCGACAGACTTTTTGAGTTCTTCTTTCGAATTGAAGCACTGGGGGCACTTGCCGCACTTCCAGCCTTGAGAGCTCAGTGAGATAAACTTCGCCCAATTGACGCACTTCGTTTCGCAGGTCTTGTCGGCCTTGACATGATGAGCGTGCATCCTCATAAAGCCGCATCGTACGTTCAAATTGAAGCATGATTGTGCACCCAGAAGTCTTGCTTCCGCATCGGGATAAAGAAGAGATGCAAAGAGCGTGAAGAAAAGGAGACGGTTCATGGGGCTACGACTCGATGGCTATTGGCGAGGTAGATTGTGTTTTTGGTTTTCGATTTGGTCTGTGTATTTCAATATTTTATGCACACAAACGATGACTGGTGGTCTTTCTCAATGATCGATTCTGTGAGCTTGCAACAAGTCGTGATCGAGGGACAATTCCTTGAAAAAGCGAACATGAGTCAGCTGCTCCTACTGCCCTCAGTCGAAGGGCAGTACTGGCGAATCCCAGAAGCATGTGCTTCTCCTATTTGTAGTGAGAGCACGATTCATGAATTAGGAGCAGATGCCAGATGCAGATGTCATGTATTCGATTCTCGTTTGTTGTAGAAAATGAGTGAGAAATCGATTGCTTTATTGATGTCAATGAACTCGATTCTCTCGTGTCACGTGTCGACGATCGCACAGAAAGTACAGACAGACGGCCCTCACTTATTTCCTTCGTGTCGCGGTTCGCAAAACGCTGACATTGCATTCCGTCACTTTTTGGAACGCGAACCCGAATAAAAGCGCTTCACATTCAAACATACTTCAATAGAGAACTATGTCGATTAACAGGTGCCTTTTAATAGAACTTATTTTCGGTTTTGATAGAAGGAAGAAAGAGTAACAATTCTTAGATTAGCTGGAATCGCCATTTCACGACCCTAGTGTGACAGCTCCGGTTAACTATGAAATTTCGGTAATGGTGACTAAGCCCCTTACGGATAGTCTAATGCAGAATTGAACTTGATGTGGCGGCTTATCATAAGCATGCCAAAGCAACCCGTACCGCTGCTAAGGACGCCCGTATAGACAGAGATTTGAAGACCCTGCAGCGCATCTGTAAAACAGAACGCCCTGTAGAAGTCAGGACGTCTCGAAAGGGCAAAGGAGACCGGGAATTGGTTGACTGTGCATCCGATGCGCATCAACGGTACCACCTTGTCATGTGACGAATTTCGTGACAGCATCCCGAATCCGCTTAGGCCTGCCCTTACTTGGACTAAACGAAACCTGTGATGGATGCGGTGACAAATTCTCGTTTGCGCATTCACAAGATTGTCCACATGGTGGACTAGTCTCTATCCCGACATGATGACATGAAGAAGGAATTTCTATTTATTTGTCAGCAGGCTATGCCCGACGAAACATTCGCTGACGAACCTCCCATCTACCCTGGTCAGCGGACGCACAGTTGAGACAATGCATGATATTGATGAAACTAGAGGTGATATCTCCGTGTATGAATTTTGGAAAAGACGTCGTCTCACCATGTTTGATGTATCTATCGTTGACACTGAGGCTGATTCCTATGTTACCACTGACCCTAAAATTCTTTTAGCAAGACGCGAAAAAGAGAAATTCGACAAACATGGCCCCAAATGTGAAGCCCAACGTATTGATTTCACCCCGTTGGTCTTTTCGGCAGATGGATTGATTGGAAAGCAGGCTAATCTTGCGATCAAAAAGCTTGCTGGGAAATTAGCACTAAAATGGGACAAACAGTATTCTGTTGTATGTGGCTATGTCCGCTCTCGATTGAGCATTTCCTTAGTCCGTTCCGTTTCTATGCTGTTGCGCAGCCCGCGTAGTGGTTTGCCCCTTAGCTCTCATCCGCTTTGGTTAGATGGTGCTGGTCTGTCTATCTACTAACCTTATCCTCAATGGTGCTCCTTCGCGATCTACCGTTTCCCTTCTGAGCGTACCAGATACGTCGTACAACTGATCCTCGTGTTAGACAAGCATAGTAGAGAAAGTAATACTATAAAGGACAAGTTTCAAAAAAAAAAAAAAAAAAAAAAAAAAAAAAAAAAAAAAAAAAAAAAAAAAAAAAACGGTAGTCTCTTGAGGTTGATTCATTGTCCGTCGACATCAAGTCTAACATTCGCCGTCAAAGTTTGATTCGGACAAGCTGTTCCCTCGAAAATAGATGCCCCGAACCAATATATCGGCATATCCGGTTTGTCTTGCCACTGGCTTCCCCACGGACAAAGATTCTGGTTGAAACTAGCGGCTTCCAAAAACATGGACCCCGAAGAGGTAACCTTCGACACATCCCACGCACTAATGTCGCGATTGAACGCCAAGGCGTGATAAAACATTTGCATCATGTCCGTGGTGCTGGACGTGTCCCATCCCGATATGTCAGAGTTGAAACTTTCGGCGTATTGAAACATGCCGTGCACATCCTTTACACTAGCAGGATTCCACGAACTGATATCGCTATTGAAACCCGTTGCGTGATCAAACATCCAAGACATGTCAGTGACACTTGAAACATCCCACTTGGAAATATCCGAGTTGAAATTCGCATCAAAGGTAAACATGGCTGCCATATTCCGTACGTTCGAAACATCCCAAGTACTGATATTGCCGTTAAAATTTGGTGCCCAATAAAACATCCAATACATATCAGTGACGCTGGACGTGTCCCATTTCGAAAGGTCCATGTTGGAGCCGGCCACGCCGGCCAACATTGCGGACATGTCTCGCACTTTGGAAACGTCCCAACGGCTCAAATCGCCATCGAAACTCCTGGCAAAGTCAAACATATTCGACATATCGGTGACACTGGACGTATTCCAATTCGATACATCCGAGTTAAAGCTAAAGGCATTTGCAAAGGTCGATGCCATGTTGCGAACTTTCGATACATCCCAATCACTCACACTACTGGTGAACGCGAACGCCTTGCGAAACATGCCTTGCATATTGGTGACTTGTGAGACGTCCCATTGTGAAAGATCCGAATCGAATTCGGAAGCCCCGTCAAACATGGATGCGGTATTTTGGACGTTGGACACATTCCAGGCACTGAGATCACTGCGAAAGACGTAGGCATCGTAAAACATGCGGGACATGTCGGTGACACGCGAAGTGTCCCATTCCGACAAGCTTTGATTGAAGATGGTCGAGTTTTCAAACAGGCCGCTCATATCCGTGACGTTTTCGGTGAAACACCATTTACCGATGGGCCATCCGTACTTGCTTCCTAGAAGGGCTTCGGCCCAAGGCTCTTGAGCGACAATCAAGTCCACGGCTTTCTGCAGGTCGTTCCTGGACGTAAAGCACTGCGGGCATTTGCCACACTTCCAGCCCTGGGCACTGAGCGCAATGAACTTGGCCCAACTGACGCACTTCGTTTCGCACGTCTTGTCTTCTTTAATGTGATGAGCGTGCATTCGGAGGAAGCCACAACGAACATTGAAATTAAAGCACGATTGTGCCCCCAGCCGTCGTGCTTCAGCTTTGGGGTAGAGAAGAGATGCAAAGAGCGCGAGCAGAAAGAAACGATTCATGGCGGATTGTTGTAGACGGTTGTATTGATCAGTTGCGATAGACAAGTTGATGGTTCATTTTTTATGAAGGATGCTTCGGGGCACACCTTTTGAACAAACAAGTTCGTGTTCTTCATTCGTGCTTCCATTATTGCTTGTGTGTTGCCCGAAATGTGATCTCTTCTTCATTGTGGCTTCTGCGTTCATGTTCCAGTGAAGAAGGAAGCCATCATCCCCGATGCGAACTTGTGGTTTGCATGCTTTGTTTCGTTGTCAATAAAATCGCGATCGATCGCCTCTTTGCCTCTTTGTCATCATACCCACTGCGATAGCAGTACTATAAGCGAATGAGAGCTCCATCTGTCGGACCGTGAAAAATATTGGGGTTTTAGCTCCTAGTTGACTTAGCAACGACGCAATATTTTCCATTAACTAGCGACAACCACATCCGCAATCATAGCTACGACTAGCAAAGTTATTTCTACATACAATTATGAAACTTTCGGAGAATGCAACAATAATTCTTTTAGAAATTCATTCCAACAAAGTTTTATCGTGATCCGAGACATGACGGGACTGGATTTCTGTCCGTCCACCCGTAACACGTAAATGATCGATGATCGTGTGTTTCATTATTTTTCATTGGAAGCGAATGAAGGAAATAAATATTTATTTTACGATGAAAGAGGACAAGTGACAAAGAGCAAGGCAATGAGAGGACACGAAGAGACGACAAATAATACGTAGTATTTCGTACAAAACAACAATGACGATTCAGGGTCTCTTTCGTGCAAAAGAGCTCTCTTTGCGCTTTTGTTGAGAAAGAGATGGTCCTTTTCGGCTCGAACCAAGGGAGTGTGCCAGCGATTGCGTCAGTGAATCATTTTTTGGTGCGAGCGAAACGTGAATTCAAGCACATACGACAAGTCGAATATGACATTGAAAACTGCTTAAAGTTAAAATGTAACTGATCACTTTCTTCACAATCAACATGGAACATGAACCTCAAACGGAATCACCTCGAGTAAATCGATGCCTTTTCCAATTTACGAGGACGCTTCCTTTCCGTATCTATTTCGACGCATCACAAACATGGCTACCGCTCCTAGTACAACCACACCGGCAATAACAATACCCGAAATGGCACCTCCCGACAAGGCCTTGTCATCAGAGGCGGGGCACTGGAAATATTCGAGACGGTGTACGGACTCATCGTAACAAGCATATTGACTCGGTTCCAAACCATCTTGCGCGTGCTCGACGGAAGACACATCGGCGGGCGTGCAGGCAGTACCCGGATGAATGCGTTCGGCGGACGCGAGAATTGGCGCCACAATGTTCAAAATCTCGGCGGCGTGCTTGTACGAGATAATACCACCACCAATGGGCCAGTAGGCGACCTGGCCTTGAACGACGGCCAAGTCGGGGAAGGACGTCTTGAAGTCGGGACTGGTGAAGGTCAAGGTCGTGCGGTGATCGTACAACCACAAATCGACGGGGTACAAGGGAGTGTCAGCGCATTCCGAGAAGGCTTGTCCGTCCGCGCAGTTGGGGAACAATTCTGCGGTCGGAATCCACTCCCAAAAGTATTGCGTCGTATCACAGGTTTCAGCGGTGCAACTACCCGGATGCAAGATGGGCATACCGAGTTCTTCGAACATGCGCAATACCATGTCATCGGAGGGATAGGCCAAATAGGATGTAGCGTTGGGAGTCGCGTCGATGTAACCGGCCAACGCACGAACACCCTTCGATTGCGCAGCCTCGGCGGCTTCTTGGAAGGCTTGAGCGGCCTGGCACATGTCACGCTTGTCTTGTGCGACCGATGCGGGACGGGGAATGCCCAAGGCCATGGCCAAAGCATCGTACTGTTCAATGACTTCGATCATAGACTTGCCGTTGCACTGATTAGCATTGTCTTCACCGATGCAGTTAGATCCTTGTTGAGCGACATCGATGTAAATGATGGGTTTACCGATAATGTTGACGACTTGCTTCTCAATGGTCGAGTTGAAGCCCCACAATTCACCTCGGTATCCGTGCATAACAAGATAGTCAGGCTTGATTGTTTCAAACGCTTCGACATCGAACTCCTGACAGTATCCGACTTGACAACTGGGAGAAAGATGGGGCACCGACGTAATGAACTCCATTTCTTCGGGCGTCGGATCAGCCGGGTAGGTCGACTCTTCGCTCATGACCTCGAAATTGAAATCGGATCCTTGATTGGCATATTCACCATAGACACCGACAAGTTGGTCCTTGGTAAGACCTGTTTGTGTTTTGTGAACGAGTGTGAGTTCGTTGGCGAACAAAAATACGACGCCATCAACACATCAACGTACCGAAATGAGACAAGGTCACGGCCGTGTGTGCAAAGGTAACAAACGTCGGCTTGCCATTGATTTCATGTGTCACACCTCGATCATCGACAAAGGTACGAGCGACCGCTGAGCTGAGCAGCAAGGATAGCACACTGACGACGACAAGCATTTTGTGGTGGATGTTATGGATGAATGAATGAATGGTCGAAATAATAATGTCGATATGTCAAAGATGCTGCAATCTTTCCTTTTTCCTGGATCGGTGAAAAGGGAAAACGAAAAGTGATGGCAGAGGCGGTTCTCCGCTTTTCACTATCAAGCAAAAGTGGGACACGAGCACGTTTCGCGGAAATTCTTCAAGAGCGTGCTCGACGCATTTTGTCTCGTGCTGACCATGAGCTCTCAAACACAACACACAACTGTATCATTCCAAATTCCAAATACATTCAAATTCAAGTAAACAAACGAAGGCTATAGTAAATAATGTAGAGTCTTGTACATTGTGTCTGTTCTTTCGTGTCGATGTACAAAGTACAAAGTAGATGCTCTGCACTCGCTGTCGGACAAGATGTCGATCACCGATCAGATTGCCGCCGACATTATTATTTTGCGTTTTCACTGCGTTTCTCATGAAGCTAGACCGAAGAAAAGTCGCGTGCATGGTGCATGGTTGTGTGGCTGTTTGATTGGTTACTACGAGTGAAGAAAATGTGACGATGATGGGACGACTAGAAAAGAGAAGTTGATAGTTGATGATTATCCCTCATGCCGTCGGCAAATACAAAATGATGATGTGGCTTCGTGGCTGCTTCGATACAGTACACAGCTCTTGACTTCAGTGTTTGCAATGACTTTTTCATGAACTTCTTGCTGACACACGAGCGACAGTAGAGGAAGTGCAGCAGTCGGTGCTTCATTCACTGACGCGCCCCTAGTTCAAAGATGAAGAGGGCATCCTTTTTATACGGCAGATGGTTACGGTGGCTCCAGGCGCAACATTGATTGGTGACCGATTCTCCGGACGCACGAGTTGCAATTTGAGAAGGAAAAGAAAGTCGTGCGAATGATGCGACAAGACTCGAGCGGGATTTCGGGGCCCAATATTGTGATCGATGGCTGTGCTTGTGACCCCGAACGTATACGCTTCCGAACGAAGCTACTTGTCGAGAAGGCAAATCAATTCGGTCGGTCGGTACGACGTATTTTCAGCTCACTGGATCCTCTTGGGCGATTATTACGGTGAACCGCAATTGTAGCAAAAGGACCCGCTGGATCGCGAAGCAAGTTGGGCGTCGATTGATTTGGACAGGACGTAGACGTAAAGACATCCGTCACAACAACACTCCTTTCAACCATTTGACGTCCCCATTTACAAAGACTCCGATTATAACTCCTCGCTCCGTTAAACATACAACTGATTGTTTGTAAATTTTGATATATTCCAAGAACTAATGTCCTGATTGAACTTGGATGCTGATTCGAACATAAAGGACATTCTAGTCACGCTGGACGTGTCCCATTTGGAGAGATCCGAACTAAAACGACCCGTATTGGAAAACATGCGATCCATATCTCGAACATTCGATACGTTCCAAAGGCTTATATCGCCATTGAATCTAATCGCGCGGCCAAACATGGTTGCCATGCTCGTGACCCTAGATGTATCCCAACTGTATAGATCTTTATTGAAGCGAAGTGCCGCAAGAAACATGTTTCCCATGTCCGTAACTCTGGATGTATCCCAGTCTAACAAATCGGAATGGAAGTTATCGGCCCCCCAAAACATATCTTTCATGTTTGTTACGTTGGAAACGGTCCAAGCGCGGATATCACCATCGAACGCCGTCGCCGAAGCAAACATAGTCGACATGTTCGTCACACGAGAGGTATCCCAGTTGGATAAGTCGGGATTGAGCTGCGACGCACCCGCCAACATTCCATACATGTTTTGAACATGGGAAACATTCCATCGACCGACGTCGATACTCAAAAATGAAATCCACCCAACAGCATCGACATGTCTGTCACTCTCGAAGTATCCCAGGTTGAGAGATCGACATTGAAACTGCCGGTCCAAAGGAACATGGAATGCATATCACGGACGTTGGAAACATTCCACGAACCGAGATCACCATCGAAACGTTTGACATTACAGAACATGCCCGACATGTCCATCACATTCGACGTGTCCCAGTGAAACAGCTCCGAACTCAAATAGGATATGCCCGCAAACATTCGACTCATATTTTCACGTTGGATACATTCCAGGAATCAATATTGTAAGGCAAGATCACACGTTCGTACGAAAAAGGAGTTGGTTCGAACAGTTGACTCAGGTCGGTGACCGTAAAACACCACTTTTCCATCGGCCAGCCGTACGTGTCGGCCTACGTTGCTTTGGCGGAAATGGCGTCCTTCATTGTGTGATTCACGGCAAATTTCAGTTCATCCTTGTGAAAACTTGCCATTTGTCCGACGCAAAATTTGTCGACGCACCAAACAACGAAATGGCACTTGCTCATCAGGACGCCATCTTTATGGCTGGCGTCCACAGGATTTCTAAACTAACAACAAGCCACTTCGGAGCAACTCCAGTTACATCACATTCGAGTCGAAAAATGATCTGCGCAGTTGTAGCAGAATGGCCCGGGTGGATCTCGATACAAATCGGGGGACGTCTGATTCGGACAAGCGGTGTTTTCCACGAAACCAGGCACTCCAATATATCGTCGGTGAGACAAGTCCTTTCCCCATTGGCAAAGACTTTGATTGAAGCTGCTCGCGCCCACAAACATGTTCGTCATTGTCTGTACCTTGGCCACATTCCAAGAACTAATGTCCTGATTGAAACTCGTCGCTTCCGAAAACATGGATTGCATTTCTCGTACATTGGATGTGTCCCAGCCTGTAATGTCGGAATTAAAAGCGGAAGCGTCACGAAACATGTTGGTCATATCTGCTGCGCGAAAGACCTTCCACGGACCAATGTTGCCGTTAAACTGGCTGGCCCCTAAAAACATACCAGCCATAAAAACAACGTTAGATGTTTCCCAGCTCGAAAGATCCGAATTAAAACTGGTAGCATCACGAAACATGGACTCCATGCTCCCAACACCGGCAACGTTCCAGGAGTTGATGTTCTGATTGAAGCTTCGCGCCCCACGAAACACTTTCGACATGTCCCCTATCCTCGATACGTCCCACTTTGACAAATCGGAATTGAACGATGCCGCTTTGTCAAACGCGCTCGTCATTCTCCAAAGATTCGATACATCCCACAAGCTGATGTCGCTTTGGAAATTGGTAGCTCCCCGAAACATGTTTGAAATATCGGTAGCACTGGAAGTGTCCCAGTCGGACAAGTCCGAAGTGAAGTTGCCAGCGTGCCGAAACATGGCAGATAGGTCTCTGACATTGGAAACATTCCATGTGCTAATGTCACCTTTAAAACCATGGGCCTCATTGAACATGCAGGACATATCCGACACGCTAGAAGTGTCCCATTTCGACAAGTTTGTGTTGAACTGCACGGCACCACCAAACATGGCATACATATTTCGTACGTTGGTGACATTCCAATTGCCGATACCTTCTCCTTGAAAACGAGATGCCCCAAAGAACATCGAAGACATGTTCGTTACAGATGAGGTGTCCCAAAAAGAGAGGTCCAGGTTGAACTCTTCGGCGTGGTAGAACATATGCCGCATATCACGTACGTTTGAAACATTCCAAGAACTGATGTCGTTATTGAAGCCTCTTATTGCAGTGAAAGGACTTGCGAACATTCCCGTCATATCTGTCACTCTCAACGTGTCCCAGCTGGAAAGATTTGTGTCGAACACCCAAACTCGAGCCAACATCTCGCGCATATTTCGTACGTTCGATACATTCCACGCATCGATCCGAAAGTCCATAAAAAATCGGTCGGAAAACATGCGCGACATGTCCGTCACGTGTGAAGTATCCCAGTCGGACAAATCCACATTGTGAAACGTGTAAGAAGTGGCAGTATCGGCAAACAGCGAGCTCATATCTTTGACGTTGGTCGTAAAACACCACCTTCCCATCGGCCAGCCGTAACTGTCAGCGTACGCTGCTTTGGCGGAAACAGAATCATACATGGTATAATTCACGGCTTCCTTGAGTTCCATTTTGGTATTGAAACATTGCCGACATTTTCCGCAACTCCATCCTTCGCTGATTGTGTGGAGTTTCCAACGATAGACACATTTCTCTTCGCAATTCACTTTGCTGCCACGTTTCACCTTAACCTGAAGAAAGCCGCATGGATGTTGCAAACAAGGGGGTAACGACACCAGTTGCATCTCAAGGATAAGATGAAACCACGCAACGATCCCCACGAAGAACAATAAGAGAAGATGCTTCATCGATAGTGTTCGTTTCGCTGCAACTGTGGCTTCTTGCGACAAGTTCTCGCTCTCGTCATTTTCATGCTGCTTGTTGACATTGCGTTCTCTCATGTTGAGAATGGTATCGCAAAGCCTTTTATGATGTGTTTGTGAGAATTGTTGATATTACCTCGTGCGTTCGTTGTTGTGTCATCAATATTTGTAATGAAATAAACATCGAAGCGTTTGAGTTTGAGGGAATCTTTGAAACGTGTAACGTGTCTCGTCTCTCGTCGTCTCCCATACAAAGTGTCCGCTGAAGGAATGAATACTGGTATCTTATTGTTGTAAAGAACCACCGAGAAGTTCCTTGCCATCGGCAATCGCATCGTTACTGTACGAAAGGTAATTTAGGTCCGTATAATAGATGCATCAGTGACTCATCATAAGGAAGAGGGAAGAAGGAAGGATAGAAAAAGCCATTCATGGCATTGCGAATCAAAGCTAAGGTCTTCTATACGTACCGATTAAGAAAGCTGCACATTGGAGACCATTGATGATAATTCAGTTTTTCTGTCTCTTGCCTGAAATATTCGCTGTCCGTTTTTTCCGGTAAATTGCTGCAAGCCGAGGCACGGCACGGTGTCTTTTTAGCTTTCTTTTGAGAATGAACAACAGCCGATTATTTGTCTACTTGAGCGCTATCGGTCCCTTGATTATTTGTTCGCATCTCATCACTCATCATCATCGTCGTTTCTAATAGTCGCATCATCGTTATAATACGCACAATATGCCAAGGTCAACCGGTACTAAATGTGGCGCACTGGCTCTCAAAAGCGGTCGGTCGGCGGACAAAATCCGTCTGTCTGTTGTCGGAACTACCTGGTACAATCGACACCATCGAACGCTTCGCGGAACAAAAAACGACGAAAGAAGGAAAGAATAAACAACCATGATGATGACAATGTTGCGAACGTAGCCTGCATCGTCTTTGCTGTAACATTCCTTTATCCCACAGTTTGTCCTTAGCATACATCGTCGCATAAGAGGATGCCAATATTCGCTCTTCTTTTTGTGCTTCTAATAAACTCTTGTCGACCATTCGTGCAAGGATGGTCGTCGTCGTCGTCGTCAATATCGTCAATATCGTCGAGGAGAGTATTCATCGAGAATACGACACGCTTGAAAATGGCCAAATTTTCCCAACCGGCGTTTCGAAAAGCTACAAATGATGACAAGAAGAAGACACCATCAGCAACGGTAGCAGAAAACAACAACAACAAACCGAGACATCATCAAACTGGATCACGCATTCTGGATTTGCATCAACAACGTGTACAAACGGCCGGACGGGTCGGTACCAAACGCTTTGTCAATCCTTGCCTCGTGTTTATCGGTAATTTACCCTACAACACCACGAGCGAAGAACTCCAGACGTGGTTGTGCGATCAGATGGCGACGCCGGCATCGTTGTTACTACACCAGAATGTCGATATTATACGCGAATGGAAGACGGGACAATCGAAAGGTTATGCGTTTGTGACGTTTGCGGCGGCCCATTTGGCGACTTTGGCCATTGAGCAATTGCATCACTGCAATTATCAAGGACGTCTTCTCACCGTCTCACAGGGCCGCAAGAAACCCGATCCGAACTTGATTCTACTACAAGAACAAAAGAAACAACGCCAATTAGAACGTCGTAGTCTCGAACAAGAAGCGACAGAGACAGCGTTGGAAATCTTGGAACCGGAAGAATATGCTCTCTTGGCGCGATTGGATCCTGATTTGTTGGTGAATACGGAAGTGGAGGACGATTCTTTGGGGGATAATGATGATGATGATGATAACGATGGTGACTTTATCGAGTATGAAGATGATGATTTAGATAGTAAAGGAGATGAAGAAGCGGGTCGAATGAATCGTCAACAACGTCGAGAAGCGGCCAAAGGCAAGAAGAAAAGAAAATTACCGCACAAAGGATTCGGATAAAGGACAAGATGCTGTAAACAAAAGACACTCGAATCGAATTTGCTTCGTGTATCATCCAACACGTCTGTAAATTTCGAATTATATTGCTTAACGCACACAATTGATGAATGCGGAGTACTTAAAGTCCATTTTCGTCTTGAATGGAGCTGTAGTAACAGTACTTTACTTAAAATTATTGTTGCATTAAAATTCTTAATCAACATTACTCATGGTAGCATCACCTCCCTTACTCGCCTTCTTGCCATTCGCCTTGGCTTCCAACTTGGCCTTACGATCCTTATCCATTTTCAATTTCGTAATGACAACATTGGACGCTTGAATACCAACGGGCACTTGCTGACCATTCGTCTTGTCCCGATGAATGCGTTCAATGTGCACGACCATTTTCTTTCGAAAGCACGCGGTAATTTTTCCATCTCGTCCCTTGTACATACCACGAACAATCATGACTTCATCGTCCTTGCGGAGCGGCATGCTACGGGCCCCGTGACGCGCTTGCAATTCCTTCGACAAGTTGGCGCTCATCAAGACGCGGCGGGCTTCGGAATGTGCCCCAAAGTGGGCCTTACGGTTCTTGCGGCGTGACGAAGTGACTGTGGCAGAGTATTTCATATTGTTTTTGTTGTTTATTTATTGATTAGTTAGAGAATGAACAATACAAAAACGAACACAATGGATGGGTCGTTTCCGTGAATTGGGGTGTTGGCAATGTGCGATGACAATATTTTTTTTTCAGTAACTGCGGTAAGGCGGTAAACGAAATCGACTCGGGATTGAATGGATCGTGACTTGATGATTCGAATATTCGGGAGTCCGTCGACGCACGACTGAATGCAATGACACTGGGTCATCGACATCGGAATTTCGGAGGAACGCAAATACAACTCGTGTACACTTTGAACATAGAGTTGTCCTATTTTCCGTTCTCACTTTCGAAAAAGCGTGGCAGAAAACTAGTTTCGCGTCCCCCCGATGATTTTGCAATTGCAAAACGATCGGCGTTTTCCCTCAAAACGAAAAGCGTTTGATCTTCATTGTTCAAGGCGTTCGAGTACTTTGTGTTGACTTCCTCTTCCTCCTCATTTGTTATCCTTTTCGTTCATAGCAAAGGTCTGCCTTCTTGGACTTCGCTTGAGTCTCCTCTCTTTCCGCTTTGACGAAACAAAAAAGACACTTGCTTGCATTTATTGCTATATTCATTAATAATTATATTACTGACGATTCACACGGCGCACTACTCGTGACTATGCAAACTTTACTCATCCGACAACCTGAATGCAATAACCTCTTTACGTTTGGTTGGGGCGATATGCCGTATCAAGGAGAACACGACGGCGGATATTATGAAGACTTATCGACGGCTCATCCCATTTCAACCCGAATGACCATGTTGCCGGAATCCTTTTTTCGACCACAACCGGCATCATCTTCCGTACAACAACAACAACACGCACGCAAACGCTGCCGCCGCAGTATCCGCTTTGCGGAACAAGTACAAGTCCGGACGCACGAAACGATTCTTGGAGATCATCCTCTCTGTTATGACGGATTGGCCTTACAATGTGGTTGGGCCTACGCGGCTACAGAATACACGCCTTTGTCCAATTCTGTTGAGAAGAAACAAGTACGACGATTGGATCAAATGACGCGACGACAGCGATTGCGGGAAGTGACCGGAATGAGTCATGTGCAGTTACTGCAAGTGGCAAATGCACTCTTGGACAGCGCGGCGTATCAGTGCTGGAATCGATAAAAATGACTCCTCAAAGCAGCTATAACAGCTATCCTTTCGTTAAAATTAAGCCTTTGTTTAGCGTCTCTTCTGAAGGACTGATAATCGATGATATGTCAACCTGTCTTTGTTTTTAGGTCATCCGATCAATGAGTTTGGACCTATACCGGATGGCAACAGTTCAGCGTTCTTTCGTTTCTGAGTATAAAAGCACTCTGAATCAGCCCTTTATGGAGATTCCCTTGACTCAATACTCTAGAGACTCTCTTCTAGAGGCATCGCTAAAAACAATGAAAATAGTGAAAAGAATCTCTCCCAGAAGCCTATCGTCGATTTCAATCCCATCGATTTCATTCGCACGTGACTGACTCGATCGTGGAGGACTCTCCTCTCGTACCAAAAGTTCTGGAAGTTTTACAGTATCTACAGGCAGTAGTGGGATTTCGAATTCCGACTTCCGACTGTCACGAAGACAGACAGATGGTTCGAAAGTCTTTGGCGCATTCCGATTGGCCCAATCTTCTCTACTATATAGCACAAAGTGGAAGCCACACAGAATCACGAACATTATTTTGCCATCGGATCTTTTTTTCATCTTCCGACAAAAACCACGAGAAACGGTTTTCTTCTGTTTCGCTTGTTCTCATTCACATTATTCCATTCATTCTTTGTCAAAGAAAATATCGATTGCTTTTTCCTACATTCATTCTTTCACTGACCCAACAAATCTTTCACTACACAATGCCTACCAAAGACGCTTCGCACCGATCCTGCGCGCGATCCTTTGTCGTGTTGGACTTAAAGGAACGTTCGTCGTGTCATGCCGTTTCACGATCCGAGACGAAACGACGACTGGATATTGACTATTATCCGACACCTTGCATGTTCCTGTTTGAAGAAGAAGAAGAAGAAGAAAAGTCGGTGTCACGTCGTGAGCGACGAAGAACTCCATCCGATGCATCCTCGTCTTCTGTCGAGTCGTCGTCATGAACGAATACCGAAGGAGGGATGTATATGAAATGGCGAGTGACATCTTTCGCTGCTACCGGGGAGACTGACGAGGATCACCCTCGTACGATTCGGTTCAAGGTCACACGATGCGGTTCCGAGACTAGGGTTTCGATTTCATAGATGCATGTATTGGATGAGTACGCAAATGTGTGACAAGAGAACGTTGCGCACCAATTCATGAATGACTCACTACTTTGCCTTGCAAGAAATAATAAATAGTTTACGTGTACTCCATGAATAGGAGTCTTTTGTAGCCATAGAATCATTGTGCTTCTGCCGACTCTTCCTTCCGGCGCTTGAAAAGATCGCCCCGGTATCGTACATTCTTTGTTTAGAGAAAAGCTACTCACCAACGAATCATCCTAACAAACACACGGAATCGTGACTTGCACTTACCCAGCAAATGGTAATGTATCGGGTGCGTTGGCCATCGACGCTTCTTCATCCTTGAAAATGGATATCATTCTGTATCAGCATAAACGGAAGGGTGATGGCGTGGGCTCAGCTCGAGCTTCATCTCTGGCTCCCTTTTCAGCATTCCTTTGAACAGGTAAAACTTGGATACGGTGACATAACGTGATTCCGCGTGTTCTGGAGCCTAAAAAAGAAGTTTGTGATCTGTACTCTACACAGCCCTAATAAGGTCGTAGTTTAATGCGTCAATAGAAAAGTACGGATAGATTTGGGCGACCGTCCATGGCTTCAAAGATATTGGGCTAATAAGAAACGTTACATACGCATCACTCAATGTCTCCCTTGGACCAAAGCTGTTGAATCAAAAACATCCTATTCCGGCTCTTCCCTTGCTCTCGTGTCCATTGTGTTAAAGATAGAGACCCAATTCGTATGGTAATTAGCCTTCGAATTCGCATAGATATACACATGTAGATAACACGATGAGCTTCTCGTCTCTTAGCTTCGCGACGCATGAGGGCTGACTTCTTCTCATTTTACGATTCAAGCGATCCTCGTCAAGCTAATAATTGATATGGTCGAGATGGACAGCCCGTATGAGCTCGCAAATTGAGTCCAGGTGATGTGCCACTAACACCGCCGTGTGCGGAAACGTCCCAGACGCCCTTTCGATCAACGCTATCGACACTAACTGCGACCGCGTTTTGGTATTTTCAGTCACCAAGCTTGACGAATGATTGTAGTAACGATTCAATTCGTACAACTTGTCAATGCTAGCACCGTCTGAAATTCGTTCGCCGTTAGAGTAAAGAACTTCAATAATTCGGTTGCGTGACAACAATTGCCGAAGGGCATCATAGTCCAAATGATTCGAGTATTTTGCCCCATCGTCTTCTGATTTATCTTTGCAGCCTTCAATCATGACTGTGCGAAGATTCGGGTGGTCTTCCATGGCTTCGAAGATTCGAGGCAAGTGCGGTTCGTCATTCACACACCACAGTATGTCGCTGAAACAAAAATGCATTAAACGATGGTTTCCCTGGATAAAACGAATCACAGCATCGGCTATTAACGAGATTTCCTGGTTCGAGTCCAGGAAACACCCTGTCGTTGGGTCCAAACAATCCAGTGAGAGAGTCAAGCTCTCGACATGACCTAATTGAGCCAACCGGTCAAAGAACGATATCACATAACCGTACCAGCTACCGTCTTCTAAAAACCAATCCAGGAAAAAAGTTAGCAAAATCTCTTTTGCGGAAATGTCGAGAGTATCAAACGCATCCTCCTGAATTTTTTTAACTTCCAGCTCATATTCCAAACAGTCGACTTTGGCGGATAATGGAAGCAGCAGAATTTCTTTTTCTTTCAAAGAACTAATCCGGAGTCTCTCAATCTTGCCATCGAGTTGCAGCAGTCGCTTTATATTCTGTTGACTCAAAGGTGGTCTGCCGTAGGCATCTGTTTCAATATGCAAGTAGCCAAAGGTCGAGGTTCGTGCTTGCAGAGCCTCCACCAAGGCCGCCCCGCCGTCACTGGAAAACTCCATATCCATACCCAGTCTTAAATGCAAGGGATAGGGTCTCGTAGCGAGAACGACAGCTTGTTCTATACTCCAACTACCCTTTTGCAGGTCAAGGTTCCGTTGATTGTCGAGGATCCGCGCCAGTTGTTCGGGTCGGAAAGATGCCATGTCAAAGTTGGTCGTCATATATAGTCACAGGATTGTAGCAGGATGCTGTAGAGACCAGAAAAAGGTCGCTGTCTCGGCAATGGCTTCGTCGGTATCTCCAACAATGTGGCCGCACAGGCAAACAGGGTCCCCCTCGTCGTCGTCCTTATCGTCACGATAATCAAACGACAAGCACCGTAACACGGAACGCTTCGAATACCAAGCATTGATAAATATCACAGTTCCATTGTCACGCCAAATCGACAAAGGAATATTGTTATCGAAGAGCTCTTTCAAATCAGTGGGTTCTTGTCGGCAGCGAAACAGGGGGGAGTCCTATGAGGGGGGCCATTAGCCTCTCTTGCTGGGCCGTCAATTTCTTTTCGGGAATTTGTTTGAATACAGGTTTCATCCGTTTGTTGTCCTTTGATGTAGTAATAATAGTTTTTATTATGATCGTTTTTATCAAAGGCCTTTTCACTGCTATTTTTTTTTCCATTGCGCACGCTGCTGCGAGCGTCATCGCGTGTGTTTTGCAAATATTCCGAAAATCTTCATCTCGTACCGGTACCGAGACGAGAAACGGGGTCATGCATTCATGCACACTATACTTTGTAAAAAATGCCAAAGTTCTCAACTGCAATAAATTGACCATATTATAGAGACATAAAAGAATGAGCAGTGTTGTCTCATTATCTTCGTCGCGCCACTCGTTTCGCGACCAGCGGACGACCCCTCCTCGCTCTGCGTTTCGGGCGATCCGCGTGAGACGCTGTAATAATACTATCCAAATCAATGCCCGCCGCCAGCTCGCATAGTACATCCAGATGATGAGCCAATAACACTGCCGTATGCGGAAATTTTCCCGATGCGCTTCCGAATAAGGCCGACGTTACCAACTCCGGTCTCAACGAGCTACACTCTTTCACCAAGTTGAACGAATGGTCGCCAAAGCAATACAGTTCGTACAACCTGTCAATGCGAGCACCGTCCGAAATCCGTTTGCCACTATAGTCCAGCACCGCAATCTTTCGGTTGCGAGAGAGCAACAGCCAAAGGGCATCATAGTCCAGATGACTCGAGTATTTTACTCCGTCATCTTTTGACTCCTTTTCCAGCCTTCAATAATTACGATGCGAAGACTCGGGTGGTCTTCCATGGCCTTAAAAATGCGCGACAAATGCGGTTCGTCATCCACACACCACAGAGTATCATCCACATTTAAATGCGTCAGATTCGGATTGCCCTGAATGAGACGGATCAATGCATCGGCAATCGACGAGATTTCCGCGTCCGAGTCAGAATAAAGTCTTGACATCCAGTCCGAGTATCGCAAGAAAAGACTGAGTCTCTCGAAGTAACCCAACTGTACTACCCGATTGAACAAGGATATCACATACCCGTACCACTTACCGTCTTCTACCCAATCTAGATAGAGCGTTAAATAGAGAGTTCTGGCCCCAATCTCGATCGAATCGAAATCTTCGGGTTTTATTTTGCGTGCCACCAGTTCATAATACTCCAAGCAGTTCACTTTAGCGGAAAATGGCAGCAACATCACACCGTTTTCTCCCAATGTGTTGATCGCGTCGCGAAAATTGCTTCATATCTTACCGGTATACTAACCTGGAGTATAAAGGTACCGGTACGATATTTTAACGGACACTGCACGTTGCAACCTCGATTCGGTACTGAACGGTACGGTACAAGAAGACCCTACAGTACGAGCAGGAAAATTTTTGTTATTCTGCGACTTTAGTTGTTCTCAAATACTACATATTATTTCGTGTTTGCCCTCTTTCTTCATCGCTTTCATTTTCATCGACCTCTTTGCCTATATTGTATTCTAATACATTCTTACGAACCAGACATTAAAAGAAGAAAAGACAACAAATGGAATCATTGCTACAACTCATTCCGGAAAAAGAACTCTCGACAGAGCAAAAGCGACTCCGCCCGCGCATGTTTGGCACGTTTTCGCCGCTTTATCGCCTACTTTCCGGCGAACCGACGCAGTTGTACGACTTCGGTTGGGACAATCATCGCAATTGTACAATTTGGCGGGACAATGGTACGGTCATTTGTATCGGGCATTGTTTTTATGAAGAGTATGAGCCGCACGGTGTGCTGTTTTCGCTCTATGACAATGCATATGACGAAGAGTTGCAACTGAGTTGCGGTATTTATGGCGAGAATGATGCCGCCATCGCCGCAACTGCGACATTCTTTTGGTCTTTGAAACATCCTGTGGAAACCGAACTTTGTGTATTGCGGATACATGGCCGGCGGAAATTCCCTGTCACCGTATTTGAGATCGAACAGTTGCTGCAGATCTTGGAGAGCAATCCAGAACGACATGTGGATCTACAAACGGGTACGTGGTCCGATGTGCAAGCGGCGGTCCTCGCCACACGACCCTTAAGTTTGCGACTCAGTAACGTGTTTGCGTGGGCCGATAATGGGAGTGCCTTTGTCGATGCGCTGCAAGGACGATCGTCGCCCTTTCGTTCCTTGTGCATCGATTTCGATAACAAGGATACGCCGTTTAGTAAGGAGAATTTGAAACGTCTTTTCGAGCTGGAGAATAATAAGTTCGACTGGCTTCGAATGGACCGGTTGGAAGATGAAGAATTAGTTTTACTGGCATTTTCCGCCAAAACGGACTACCTGGAATACAAGATGGATGCACAGGATGTAGAACCCGAGGATTTCAAGGAGATAAACATTAGAGCTAAAACACTGGATTTGACATTATTCCTCGATTGGGTCGACAACTGGGACGAGTTGGTCGTAGCGTTCTTTCACCGGGTGGCCGAGTTGGGTCATATGGAAAGACTCAGTCTTTCTCTCAAGTACATGGACTGGCGATCGAGCGAAGAACCCGAGCGGAATGAATTTGACACCGCTTCGTTGGCACAAGCCTTGATCTGTCTCATTAAGGGCAATCCGAATTTGCAACATTTGGATGTCAGCGACATTCTCTGGTGCGTGGATGATGAACCACACTTGCCCCAAATTTTTGAAGCCATGGAAGATCATCCCAGTCTCCATGAAGTGCTAATTGAAGGCTGCAAGGATGAATCCGAAGACGATGGGTTCAAATATTCGGGTGCACTGGGCTACGCAGCATTGGAGCGTTTACTCTCGCGCAATCGTTACATCAAGATTTTTAACTTTCAAGGTAAAAGAATCACCAACGGTACAACCATTGACGAGCTGTACCGGCTGAATGCCTGCTACGTAGGATCACTCCAGTTAATCACCGACACATTAGTGCCAGATTCACGATTTCACTTGGTGATCACGGCATTGGTTCAAAGTACCTCGGGAAGGTTTCGGGCCACCGGCGTATTGCTATCGCATCACACTGATCTCTTGTGCGAACTCGTGACTGAACTACTCTGATTAGTTTTATTCGCAGCGGAAGTCGGAAATTGGAATGACAAGGTCTTATCGGTTCGAATGGAACTTTGGGGGCGAGTTCCCATTCCAAACGACGAAGCAGCCGACTAAAAGAGCGTCGCGAAAAATTTTCACTAATACCGCGCTGCTCGCTTTGTGAGACCACGCAGATACACTGTGTGAGTTTATCAATGATGTGAAATTAATGGAGGATGTTGCCGAAGTAGTCATAAACGAAGCAGCTAACCAATCCGAGGACACAACTAGCTTGAAACGGAAAGCGACAAAGTTCCTCCTCCATCGTCCCATAGGGACAAGAAAGTCGCCCACAGTGAGAAATAAATCGGGTTATTCTGTTTCGTTGCATGTAAAGTCGTGTATGTTAAAGGTAACATTACAATTTCAAACAGTGATGTCGCTACTAGTAGTGTTTCAGCCCTGCGTACCTAGATTGCGGTACCGATGCGAAGGGAAGACGAGGCAGTGATCGTCTCGCTCGTCCGGTCCGCCGCCGCCGGCATCTCCAATGCAGAGGGTCGAGCTACTGCGTACAGTAAACGATGACGAGGTCTCAAGATCGTACGAGATCTCTTGTAGCTGCCTACCGCAGGCTTGAGAATTTATCGTGTTTTGTCTTTTGTCATTCTTTTGTCATTGTTTCGTTGATCTTTGAGACCTCTATCACAATTACTTCTTTCAAACAACTCTCTCACCCATTCCCTATTTCCTTCGAGTTACTACAAAAACGAACATTATGGGAGATCTAATTGAGAATCAGTCGCTCGTACAACTCATTCCCCAGTTGTCATCGCGACAGCAACGAATCCGGACGGAGAACCCGTTCCTCTGTATCAATTTGTGCGTAAATCGACGCGGTTGGAAGACATTGACTGGAAGAAATACCAATATGCGACCTTTTGGCGGACGGAACTTTACAATTTTGAGCTTTGGCGAGTTTTGTATGTTTACACGCACGCCGTCACGCGGACTGTTGTTTCTGTTAAAGGTCGGAAAATTGCACTTGAAGGGCATCATTTATGGAGAACGCATTGCACAAATTGCTCAAACGGCCATCTGGTTCTGGTCCTTGAAACATTCCGCGGAAGAACCGAGTATTTTGGAACTGCGGGGTCATAAATCGCTTTGATTTTGCGTTCTTCGAAACTTGGCAACTCCGACAAATTGTCAACTCGAATCCGCAGCGCGCCTTGGAAATGAATACAGGATATTGGCGTTTCCAGCAGTGTACGGCACTCGTGTCGGGACTGTATCACTACTTACAGTTGAAATTGGGTGGACAGTTTGGCATGCGCAGTAATGGAGCCAAGTTGGTGAATGCCTTGAAAAAGCGCATTTCGTCCTCGGTGTCGTTGAGTGTTCAATTTGCCGACAGTCGCATGTTGCCATTTGATGACAAACAACTCCAGCGACTGTTTCAGTTGAGAGTCTTCGACAAGCTGAGCTTTTCCGAATTGCCGAAAGATTGTGTCATGCTTCCCTTTGCTGGTTTAAAGCGTAAATGGACGGATTCGCCGTCACACGATACCCAAAAAGTGGCTCGTAACGAGGTTGGATGAAAGCATCTATGCAGTTGTCTTAGTATTCTATATTTCTTGACGACGGAGAAGCTTTTGTCGATGTTTTTTTGTGGTGCTACGAGGATGTGTTTGAGCAGCACTAATTTGAGACGTCTTTTAAACCTCGAGAACGTAATTGAAAAGTTGGAGATCAGTTCACCAAAGAGCGGGTGCACTCTATTTTCCTTTCTCCGCCAAGGTACACGTCTTGAAGTACCAATTTTGCTCGTGGTGCATTGAGCCAGAAGATTTCTCTTCTTTACAAATTCCGGCAAGAGACCTCACTGTGCACGTAATGGGAATAGACGACGAGCGAATCACACTTCTCACTGCGTTTTTGAATTGAGTGGCTACTTTAGGACATATTGAAGACTGTGTTTGCGCATTGAGTGCGTTGATGAAGACGAACTATTTGATTTGGATGATGTGGCTCCGATCGCAGATGCATTGATCCGTGCGATTCTTAACTAAAGTGTTTAGACTTGAGCGAAACCCAATGCTGTTTATGTTGGGGACCCTATGTGCAAGGAGTTTTCGAAGCAATAGAAGCACACCAGTTTCTTCATACGTTGGTTTTGCAATCCTTTACTCCTGTGGACGATTCGTTTGAGGATTACTTGGTTGAAGAGGAAGGAGAGATCGTTCATCGGTACGACTTTCATCGCTCTTGGCTACAGCACTTGCTTTCTCGCAACCGGAATGTTGTGGTGCTGGACAAATCCGGTAGAAAATGTATAGACAGATCGAACATCGATGGGCTGTACGCGCTAAATAGATTTTACAATAAGGCGGACTATACAGGTCGAGTCTTTCTTGTAGCTTGGTGCTTCACTTCACAAAGAGCTTGGCGGTTTCGATAAGGGACGCGCCTCTTTTGATACAAAGTAGCATACGATCGGGTCGCTATACAGTCGACAAAAGAAAGGAGAAAAAACCCGTGAAAAGACGCAGAACCCCGGTTACCATAAGACTTAGAAAACAGGAGGTCTGGGATGTCAGATTATGGTGAAAGGTCTCCGAGCTATAGCGAGAAAGCAGGTGGTATACGATTATGAACTAGTAAAATTACGTGTATTCACCCCTCGACTGGCAAGAAGGTCCTCAATGTACGAATTGGATGCATTTTCGATTTCATAAACAAGACTGACAGCCTCGGACATTGTAATGCGATGCCGATCGAGAGGTGCGGAACCAATTTGCCGGATTGCACCATCAGGTCGAGGAACGAGCCTCCAGGCTCGCGTCCTCTTGGCATCAAATCGGACTCCCTGACCCACGCGCTCGTCGTTGATGTATTGAAAGATATCAAGATTACCAGAGTCGCTCTGTGTTTTCCCCTTTCCGTTTCTCTTGTTAAAAAGAAACATTCCTTCAAAGCGGGTACCGGAGGAGAAGTAGTAGTGACCCGAACCGTGCATCTGGTTGTTCTTCCATTCGCCAAAGTACATGTCACCGTTGCTGAAGTAAAAGCGTCCTTCCCCCTCGCGCTTCCCTTCGTCGAAGTTTCCAACGTACATGTCTCCGTTGGGATACCGACGTGTCCCATCGCCATGCATCTTGTCGTCGCGCCATTCTCCGACGTACTCGCCACCATCTTGATTGGCACCGCTAAACTCGATGGTACCATGGCCGCATCGCTTGTCATTGACGAAGGTACCTTTGAAGACATCGCCATTGCTCCATGTCATGACACCCTCGCCGTGCTTTTCCCCTTTGCCGTTGTAGCCGCCTTCATAAACCGCCGTCTTCATTGAGCCCGTGTCACCAGGTACGGAAGCGGGAGATCCGGTACGGCTGCCGGTGCTCGGTTTCTCCTTCAATGAAAGTTTTAAATCATGTCCCGCTTCTCTTACCATGTCATGGTTTGCGACTGGGTCGAGCAAGCTACCAAAGGGGGATCCTGTTATTCCATTCTCGCTCCAACAACTGGATACCTCCAGAGTTTGTAAGGATTTGGATGAATTATGAAGTTCACAACGACAGCACTGTCCTCTTTCAACCAGGTTCGGAACCGTCAAAGGAATCTTCCGTAGGTTTGCGCTGACAATGCAACAACAGATGCTTCCTGCTTTAAATGTATAAAGCTGCTGACCACATGTTGGACATTGACCAGCAGCTAAGCGTTCTTCTCTCACAGCTACTAGCTTTTTAACATCGACCTGCTGCGTTTGAAGTCGTTCTTCATGTTGCTTCATGCTTCATCCATTTCGATTTGTGCGATGTGATCACTTCGAAGGCGAACTTAGTCCGCTCCACAGTTCGCGCTCGCTCGTCAAACGATAACAAACCACGCCGTTTTCTACATCGGGAGTACATGAAACGTTGACTGCAACAAGGCCCTAATCACGGCATTCTAGCTTGTTTCTAATGTATCCCTTGGGTTCTCAAATATTCAAATACCGGTATCGGGATTTTCGATCCCTGACGACGTACTGTTTTCTAACATACTGAGTATCAGCCTCTTCTATCTTCTATCCCTTCTCGATTTCGCTTCTCTACTACTTAACACTCTGTTCTACTCGTGTTTTTGTTTTTATTCGTTAGAGAACATCTCAAAACTCAAAACAACGAAAAACAGAAGAGCGATATTGTTAACCAAGCAGCAAGCAGTTTCTGGTTAGGATTATTTATGATTGTAAGTTGTGCGTTGTATGTAGTATGGCACGGTGTTCGTGTTCGGTGTTCGGTGTTCGCTAAACGCGTCTATAAGATTTTTGACCTAAACTGGTAACTGGTCACAAGTCACAGCGTCCCTAAGAGACACAGTCCTATGTCTTGTTAATAAAGTTCGCTAGTCTTTAATCCTTACTCTTCGTCCTTCGTTGATTTTGAATCTTGTGACTCTTTATTACCGGGAGCCAGAAGCCAGAAGTCTCGAAGTACGAAATACGACTTCGGTCTTTGTATGTTGTAATTTTGTACCTCTGGTTGATCGGTTTTCGGTTATCGGTTGATTAAATAGCCGGTACTGGAGTTCTCATATGATTTAGTACAGAACAAAGGATCCTCGTGGCAACGACGTCCGAAACACTTAAAAGAACTTCGTTCCTTTCAAGAAATCTTTAATCTTAGAATTCTTGATTTGAGTATGGAACACTCTACAGACTTTTCCTGCGTGCTGGGCAAGTAAACTTTCTCCGTTGACATACATGCGATCTTTCCGGCCGAATTCTTCTTTCCCCGCTTAGATTGTTCCTTCATAAAATCAAATCTCGTCTCGAGCACGTTGAAAGAAAAACAATCAGTCCACCATGAAGTTCACTCTCATCGCTTTGCTCGCCACTGCCGCCTCTGTCACTGCGCAGCTTCCGGCCCCCGAAGTCGCCGTCTATTACGTCAACGAGAACGCGGGGGAAAATGCTTGCACTGAGGCGGAATTTTCCTACATTGACAGCAAAATGATTCCTGACCTCGACATGGCTCTCATCTCGAACAACTTCGACCCGGCTGAGTGGGAGTTCAGTACTACCGACCCCGCCCGACGCAAGTTGAACGGGACCTGCGATTGGTGCCGTCAAAATTACAGCCGATCCTACTGCAACACGATGTTCAACTGCGGCTTCCGTCGCCAGCTTCGTCAAAACGATGATTCGCGCAAGTTGGACACCACCCAGCTCGGTGCCGAAATGTTACAAATGTGCCAAGACAACATTGTGTTGATTTCGACCCGCAACAGATTCTTGACCGCAGGATGCAAAACCGCCCTTGCCGGGTCTACTTGCCATGTCCAGTTTATCTAAGGGAATACGAAGTAGGAGGAAAGGTTGCTGCGTGGTAAGCAGCATGTTTCAAGAAAGTGTCACGAAAAAGTAAAAGAACTAGGTAATCATAAAAATACTTCATATCAATGTTATTACGCTTCTTTTGCATTGTCGTGTTTGATAACGATTGGATATTGGATGCCTTGCCTCATATATCCTCATTGACCAGTTGACGCGGATGAATTTCACCTCCGGTTCGCGCATAGCAGGCCCAATGGGTCGTAAGTCGTAAAGAGGGTTTCGCCCGTGGCTCATGATTGAAAGCAAGTCGCTATATGATGTATCACTCGTGATTACTCGTGATTCATGGTTGATTTTTCCCGTGGCGTCGCGATCGTCTTCGAGCGTCGAGCGAAAACGAGCTTATTTTCTTCATATTTTTATGAATAATTGAATGAACCCATTGCTCATTAAATAGAATGCGAGACCGTCACGCATTCTTTCACACTGCTACGAAGTCATTTCCGAGAAGATACAGAAAAAGGGCGCAGCGACTGATTGACGGTCGTCATCGTCCTATATATATATATATACAAGCTACGACGAGAACCGACGCATCTCGACGATTTTGGATGGAACATAGACGACAATCAATTACTATGGCGTGACCAATCACACACTCATTGCGATTGATGAATCCATTTCGGTGAAATGCTTACGAAAGCGCTGTCAATTTAGTATCGCGTACGTCGGACATCATCTTTGGATGGGTGCTATTTTCGGGAAAACGGATGCGGAAAGTGCCGTACTTCCATTCTCTGCACACCAGTCGATGCTTTAGAGTACGTCCGGAAAACACATTCCATTCCGCCTCCGGACTTCCAAAGTCTCCCTATTTCCGCCAAGGACCTCAATCTGGCCATCATGTTGAATAAGTATGACACTTGGGATGCCATTTTGATATCGTTTTTAAAGCGAGTAGCCGACTTTGGGTCATTTTGAGCGCTTGGTCTTTTGCACCGACTATTATTGGGAAGAAGTTGTTCAAGAACCGTACGATGACACCGCAAGAGTCGTACCAGCGTTTGTTCGCGCCATTCGGGCGAATCCAAAGCTGTCGTACTTGCATATCAGCGTTACCAACTATCGTTCCCGGTGGGGACCTCACCTCCGAACGGTGTTTCATGATGAGATACTTTGCCGTACGAAGATACTCCAGCTCGTGACCCCTATAGCGAGTACATGAATGAATCGTTTTCAAAAACGAAGGAAGCTGAGGAACGTTATTTTGACGCGTCCTTTGGTTGGGCGATTATGTTGGTCGAAATTGCTTCGCACCGGTATGTATCGATGTTACATATAAACAGGAATCGTGGTGGTGCAAACGTCAAATTTTACGACACAACAACTGTTTCATTACATACATTGAATCGACGAATTGATGCTACTTTGGTGATTCCTTACCAGACGCGCATCTCTGGACGACGAAAAAAGACGTGACGGCGGCCACAACCACACCCGCAATGACAATTCCAGCAATTCCTCCTCCCTTCAATGCTTTATTGTCATCAGCGGGACATTGAAAGTAGTCCATGCGATGGAATGTCTCGTCGTAGCACGCGTACTGACTAGGTCCCAAGCCTTCAATGGCATGATTCGCCGACGAGACATCGGCTGGGGTACACGGGGTTGCCGGATGGATGCGTTCGGCGGCGGCCAAGCGGGGCGCCACGATGCTCAAAATTTCAGCGGCATGCCGGTACGAAATCATGCCACCGCCAAAGGGCCAGTATACATGCTGACCTTGAAGTACGGCTCTGTCGGGGAACGTGGTTTTAAACTCGTCGCTGATGAACATCATAGTGGTTCGGTGGTCATATAACCACAAATCTACCGGATACAATGGGTTCGCGGCACATTCGGGTGTAAGAGGACCACCCGGAGGACACTCGGGAAAGAATTCGCTTGTCGGAACCCACTCCCAAAAGTAGTTTTGACTGCAGTTGGCGGCTTGACAGCTTCCGGGATGAAGTATTGGCATGCCCAGTTCTTCGTACATGCGCAACACCATGTCGTCGGCCAGAAATGCCACGTACGACAGCTGAGTTGGGTCATCGACAATATATGCAGCCAATGCACGGACACCCTTGGAGTGAGCAATTTTCGCCGCTTCTTGAAACTCTTTGGCGGCCTTGCACATCTCACGTTTGTCTTGATCGATTGATGCGGGACGCGGGGCACCCAACGCCAAAGCCAAAGCTTCGTATTGTTCAATGACCTGAATCATGCTCTTGCCGAAACAATATGTGGAATTGTCACCACCATCGCCAACACAATTGCCACCGGGCTGAGTGGCATCCTGCGTGACGTCAATGTAAATGATGGGCTTTCCCAGCATGTTCACAACCTGTTTTTCGATGGTGGTGTTGAAACCATACAATTTACCGCGATAGCCATGCATGACGATATAATCGGGTTTGACCGATTCAAAGATTTCAAGGTCGAACTCGGTACAGTATCCAACCTTACAGCTGGGAGAAATGTGTGTCACCGAAGCCAAAAACTCCATTTCTTCGGGTGTGGGGTCCGCCGGGTACGAGGACTCACTATCGGAGTTGAAGTCATAATCGGATCCGTCAATAGCGAACTCACCCCAGACACCGACGAGCTGGTCAAGACCCAGTCCTGTGAGGTAATGATGATGAGAGTAAAGGATATGGAAAAGGGAGTTGCACGTGATGGAGAACGTACCGAAATGAGAGAGTGTTACAGCCGTATGCGCGAAGGTGACGATGGTCGGCTTGCCGGTGAATTCATGCGTAATGCCTCGATCATCGGTAAACGAGCGAGCTTGAACAGCTGCAAGGGAAAGAAAGAGCGACCAAACGAACATGTTGCACCGCTTGTTTCGGATGTTGTTTGTGAGAGTGATGTGTGCCGAGAAACGATTTTGTCACAATAATGTGGGAGAAGCTGGTGTCAAAAGATCTTTGTGAAGCGTGCGTGCTCGACGCGTTTCGGCCTGTGCTGCTCACTGCTGCACGGAAAGTACACAAACGACAACGGTGAACTTGAACATGTACTGCCACGGTACTGCAACCTGCTACACCTTTTTCTGAAATCCAGTTTTTGGGCGTGCTCCGCGTGCGCAGTGTTGCAGTAGTATTGGTTCCGTGTTCCTCTTCCTGATTCCGATAGACTCTGTGTAGAGCGACGTAGTGTCGCTAGGGTCTCTAGCTGGTCTACCAGTACGGTACCAGTGCGCTTTAAGCACTTCTCTCTCTTCAAATATTTGGAATTATTTGAGACAACAGACAACCGACGACAACGCTTGCTAATTGTTCATGTACTTCAGTCTAGGCCATACGAGAACAACAGTTTTCTTCAGTCTGTATCGCAGAAAGTATTTTTATGGCTTTTTCTTTGCCTCAATCAAAGACAAAGCGGTTCGACAATCGCAGTGCTGGTCGTGCTGGCATAGTTTCAGTTACCTAAGTGTCGACGCTCCCAACAATTTTCTTTCTGTCACGCCACGAGCTATTGCAAGGCGGTGATTGTTTTGAAAGCCCCTCACTTTTTCGAGAGGTACCAGTGGCTGGACTTTGCATGAAATCATTTCTGCAATCCGATTGCTAGAAAGTATCAACAGCTTCCTTAACAAAAGCAATTCAGTTAATAATACCGAATGAACGACTTAACTAGACAACTCAAACTGTATATTGGGCTCCAATACCGGTATCGGTACGGTAGAGCATCATTCATTATATGTAATGAAAAAAGATCATGATGTCACAACAACATGAAACTCCCTCAGGGTATCTACAAATTGACTCATGACCACCTTAGCTCGTTTCTCACTCACATGCGCGTCGGTACCCAGACTTTACCTGGTTTTCCCGTCCGTCGACCGATTTACGTCTGTTTTGCCGCAACGCGAATTCCTCCGGAGTAATAATAATACCTGGTAACGCAGCAATTGATGACAAAAAACGAGAATAATAAGCTCGAACGAAGCTTTTATCCTTTTATCAAAATATAGAACAATTTACCGTGTCTCTTTTACTTATTCTTCAAAATGGAACAAAACAACAATTTGTTGATGCTTATTCCGGACGAACACCTATCGGAAAAACAAAAGAAGCTCCGAGTGCGGAAGAGCAAAGGGCACTATCTACCGTTGTACGCGCTGCGGCGAGAACCGATGAATCTGGAAGACATAGATTGGGATCAATATAGAAATATGAGCATCTGGCGCAACAATCATACAATTATATGTGTTACTCCACTACTGTGTATTGAATACAAGAATTATTACGTTTCCTTTAAAATCTGTCGAGAAATCGATGAGCATCCTTTACACTGCGCCATTTTTGGAGAATCCCACGATGCTGTCGCCGAGACAGCTACTTTCTTCTGGTCTTTAAAGCAACAAGGAGCTAAAACAAGCCGGTTGATCGTTAGAAGCAGGCACAACAACATTGACTTAACTACATTTCACGTGAAGCGGCTGACGCAGATATTGGATGCCAATCCAGGACGAACTATTGAGATTTTAAAAGGGACATGGAATGCTGAGCAGTCGGAAGTTCTCGCTACGCGACCTTATCCTTTGAAGCTGCGACTTTCTAGGGAATTCACTTTCCAGGACGAAGGAACATCCTTCGTAGATGCACTCCAGCGGAGACAAACATCCTTTGGCTGGCTCAACATTGTTTATGGAGACAAGGGAAGACCTTTCAACCACGCTAACTGGTCGCGATTCTTGCGACTTGACGTAACCTTCGAAAAGCTGACCATCGGTTGCCTCGAAGGGGAAAATGTGCTTCTCCCATTCTCAATGAAGGTCAAGGCGTTGGTCTATGAGTTAGCCGCTGACGACATTCAGTTAGAGGAATTCGAATCTCTTGCTATTGCGGCCAAAGATCTAACAATTGAAATGCAGATCACTGTTCTCCAACATGATGAAAATTGGAATCGGCGTCCGATTGTATTCTTAGAACGGATAGCGGAACTGGGCCATTTTGAGAATTTCGGGTTTGTAGCGAAAAGCCGTCGCAATTCATCTACCTATCACGGTTATATTTCTCGTGCCAAAGTAGCAGAATTAGCCGAGGCGTTCTGCCGTGTCATAAGAGGGAACCCCAATTTGACGCAGCTGACTTTGGACGATCATCACAGAGATTTTCAATGGTATCTCCATTTGGAGAATATTTTTCAGGCGCTAGAAGATCACCCGAACCTGCGCACATTTACTATAGGATTAATGATGTGGAGCGGTTTCGACTTTTCTCCTCTCGAGAAACTCCTTTCCCGGAAGCGAGATATCATTGTCTTGAATTTTTCCGGCGAGATCATCTTGAATGGCGGAAGCATTGACAGGCTTTATGCACTCAATCGATTCATTAAAGGATCGGCAAAGCTGGTCAGTGAGGAGACTGTTTTGCGACCACTGTTAGCGGCAACAGCGCTTATCAACGGCGCTCTGCCCGAATTTCAATACATTTCCATATTGTTGTCCGATCACACCGATTTCGTTTGCGAACATATCAACTCTGTGAATCTCGAACCTCTGTAATGCATTACACGAAGTAGACGTCTCGTATGCGAGTCGGCGTGAACCTGTATATGCCAATGTATCAGCTGCTGTGAAGAGCGTACCTGTTTGAAAGACATAGACTGGGGTCAATACTTTGAACTGAATATTATGCAACAAAGTGGACGGTGTTGGTGAAACGACACCGCTCTGCGCGATCTTTGTGCATACGGATACCACGATTGCCGAAACTGCGACCTTTTTGGTCGCTTCCGCAACAAAAATCCGAGCAGAGCTTGCTTCAAATCAAAGTATTTTACGAGGTTGACGTTTCTGCCATTCGAACCGAGCAGCCGGTGCAAGTACTGGACGCCAATCCGTTTCGGCCGTTTGACATTCAAGGTGGAACGTGGCCTGCGCAGGACTCCGTGTTCTAGCGGCTCAACTTATCCTGTCACATTGCGCCTTTCCAAAAATTCCAGTTCCAAGACGGAGGCACCGCCTTAGCGGAGGCACTGCACCGATGACCCACATCCTTCTGTGGGCTGTGCATATCGACTGCAGTTCCGCAGCCGAACCTTGCCGTTTGGCGAATTGGGATCGATTTCTACGTCTCGAGAACACATTCCGGAAGCTTTGGGTCGGGTGGCTTGAAGGGAAAACATTACCTTTTCCCTTACGTTACAAGTCAAGACCCACGATTACAATGTTTGCATGGGGAGCACGCCCTGGTCGCGCTTTCTGCAAAAGTATGTGTTCTGCATTGCATTTATCAGGCAGACGTGATTCAATCAGAACAGTTTGCCTCTTTCGACATTTCGACCAAAGGCCTTTCCTTCTAGATCAATCTTCGTCGCGGGGATGACTGAGTTACGACACTGGAGTCGTTATTGAATTGATTGGCGGAGCTGGGTTCTTGGAGGCACTTTCATTACGAGCGTTTCGGATAAACCGGGCTCAGATTCGAAAGGAAGACGCAGCACGCATTGCTCAAGCAATCTGTCATGCCATCAGCAACAATCTGAAGTTGTTAATCTTACGGTTTATAGGAAACGATTGGCTGATGCAATTGATTCCGTCTTGGAAAACATTTTTTAGCGCTGTGGAAGGACAAGCCAAACTATGCTTATTTTGCTTGCGTCACTATGTTATGGAAGCAGAATTCTTTTTTGCCTGTCTAGAACGCTTGTTGAGAAACAAGCTTATCATCATGGTACGGAATACCGCAGGCGGGAGGATCTCAAATGGCTCAACCATTGACAATCTATATTTTCGGAATCATTCGGCACGACTTTTTAAGCATCCTACACCGTTGCGGCCTCGGCTTGTTACAACGGCTTTGACCGAAAGCGCTTCGGATAACTTTCAACAAACTGCGATTCTCTTATCGCACTACGTGGATATATTGTTTGAATCCGTTTTCGATTTAGATCTTGACCCTTGATCCTGTACTTTCTTATTTTGTATTTCCTGTACCGACATGCAGCTTTCGATTAAAAATTTATTACATCCATATTCTTTTCAAAGGACCAGCTCTTTCCCTAGCCTAAAATAGGACATAGCTTGGATGATAGTTTGTAGGTTCGATTAGGTTGTCTTTCGAGTTTTGGTTCACATTCACAGAGCTCAGCCGGAGAAATGCATGGTTTATCAGTCACCATAAAGTAGCCACAATAACCTGCAGGAATATCGAATTTGCATGGAAGAAGTGTTAATTAATCTGCAAAGCTTTAAGATTCTTCTCGTCGTGCGTCGTCTGTTTCCTTTAGCTGCCGAAGACGTTGCTAGGAATCTCACTTGCTTTCGTCACCGGTACGACGATTTTTAAGAGCGTTTTATCCATTACAAGATTATTCTACGTATAATAACGCCTAATACGGCAAGGCTAACCACACACGCACAGCAAAATGCAAATGCTGATCTGTTCGCTTACAAACAAGAATCATTACCAGTAATGCAATTAGGATCGCTAATACTCCGCAATAAGAAATGAATCAACATCAACCTTTACTACAAGTCATTCCGGAGAAAGAGCAGTCAGCTATCAGAAAGGCATTTCAAACAAATAACACCTTTGCAGATTCCTTTCTCCTTTGCCAGTTATCGTGGGAACCGACGCGTCTCGACGACTTTTCATGGAAAAGTTACGGCCCTGTCGCGATCTGCCGCGACAATAAGACCCTTATTTGCATCAGCTGCTACTATGGAAGGTGGAATACGGCCGTTTTCCCTTTCATGGCCTATTTGAGACGCAATCTTTGCTTCACAATCGATCGTGATGATCATCAATATCAGCTAAGATGCGCGATCTATGGAGACACAGATGCGGCAATTGCTGAGACAGCCACCTGGTTCTTGTCTCTTCAGTATTCCGAAAAAGAAACAGTGAGTTTACATATTTGTTGTCTTCCCATCGCGGGCCGACCCGATTTTGACGTCACGGCCCTTGTGCAACTTTCGGATATCTTGGATGCGCATCCGACCACAGATTACGTCGTTTCGTCCGGGAGTTGGTCCATCGAACAATCCAGGATCTTAGCAAGCAGGTCATATCCTTTGAGTTTAACGTTTGTAACCGGAAGAAGAGGTAGTTTTGCGTTTCATGACAACGGCACAGCTTTTGTCGAGGCGCTTGAAAGTAGAGTGTCCTCGTTTGAGTATCTTCAAATTGAATGTGACCAGAATGGGTTGCCTTTTACCCGCTCCAATTTCAGGCGCTTTCTTCAGCTTGATATGGTGATTAGTAATCTTGCAATAGACCTTAAGTCTCCTCTGGATGGCGAACTGGCACTTCTACCATTTTGCGCCAAAGTGGATACTCTGTCCTATTACTTTGATGCAAAAATTGTTCGACCAGAGGATTTCGGCTCTCTTGCTATTCATACTAAATCAATTTACATATATACGTTTGTGGACGGCGCGGAAAAATGGGACGCTATCCTTATCTCGCTGTTTCATCGAATGGCCGCTCTGGGCCACTTTACGGCGTTCAATTTTGCTATTGACTTTAGGAACGAGAACAACGGTGAACAGTTTCGTTTCGATCAAGTCGCCACTGTTACGAATGCTTTCATTCAGGCCGTTCAAGCCAATCGACAACTCTCTACCTTGCATATAGGCCGCGTTCATGCTCGCTTCAAATGGGGTCCCCATTTGCAGAGCATTTTGAGGCAATCGAGGAGCACACTGGTCTTCAACGGGTGGTGCTAGAAGACTATCCACGGGAGGATTCGAACTATATTTGGCTCGAGCAGTTGCTATCCCGGAACCGAAACATTATTGTGATGGACAAAGAGCGACAAAAGTATTCGAATGGATCCAGCATCGACAAGCTGTATGCGCTAAATCAATACTATCGTGCATGTGCTCGTCTGGCGAAAGCGAGTCCATCCCTGCGACCCGCGCTAGTTCGAAAAGTCTTAGTGGAACATACACTGCAGAACTACCAGCGAACGGCATTGCTACTGTCACAACACGAAGAAATACTCTGTGAGGTTTTTGCTGATGTGAATTGGAAGGAAATGGGCACGCAATTTGTGTTGGATTTGACCGGCTCGCAGATCTCGGGGCCCGATGTGAAGCGTAAGAAACGATTTCAGCCAGCTCGTGCTGCTAAGAAATTTGTAACACATCCGCTGTGAGTATTCAATTTCCACGCGCAGGAGATCGATGGATACTGGAACCATGATCAACAAGTTGTATTTGTTGAATCAGTATTTTCACGGGTGGGCAGCTCGTATGAAGGAAAGTCGTCAAAGTTGCAAACACTGCCTGTCACGACAGCTCTAGCACAGGGTGCGCTGAACAAATTTCAGCACAGTGCAATGCTGCTCTCCAAGCACATAGATACATTGTGTGAGCGCATACAGGACCTAAATTTAGATACTCAATTTTCCGTTTGAAAACTTTCAGCATTTTGCGATGATGCTCTCCAACCGCAAGGATACCTTGTGTGAGCGCATACAGAACCTGACTTTAGATTCTCAATTTTCTGTATGAATCGAATCGGAGGAAGCAGCATCAACGTTCCTTTCCCCGTCGGGTTCTGACCGGATGGTAGCTTTTAAACGTTCAAATGATGAACCAAAGAAAGCAGATCGCAATGGAGGCATGGTAATTTCGTCATATCTTATATTATTGTATCTTTTCTGAAGGCAAGTGCCGTAAATGCGAAGGAACTGCTACCAGTTCACACCAAACAATCACTGACGGAATTAGCGGTGAAGGAATAAAGCATCCTGTTCAGTGTATCCCTTGACATTTCGACCGCGAGGAAAATCATAAAGCGTCCCTTATTTCCCATGCACCGGCAACGTTATCCAAGCTTGCACAACTCAGCAACTCGTTTAGGATATCCGTGTGATATGACAGAAGTAGCGCTGTATGTACAAAGTTTTCCGATGCATTCTCCATCAGCGCTTCCGTCACTAGCGGGGGTCGCAACGATGCAGACTCTTTCACCAGTTTGGGCGATCCATTGTACAAAGCGTTCAGTGCGTAAAGCTTATTGATTCTCGATCCATCCGTGCATTTTCGACGGTAGCTATCGAGTACTACGATGTTACGATTGCGCATGAGTAACTTCTCTAACCACCGATACCCAGGGTCTTCGTCTTTCGGGTATTCTTTGAGAATGACTTTTCGTAGTCCTTCATGCTCTTCCATTGCCTCGAAAACATCTCCCAGGCACGGAGACCAGTCGAAATACATATACTGTTCGCTCAAATTCAAACACGTTAAGTTCGGATTGTTTCGAATGACACGTGCCAAAGCTTCGGCAAGAGCTTCTAGCTCATCCAAACGGGCGGCGTGCGAGCAGTTGTCGAGGACAAACTCCAGTTTCTCCAAGTGTCCCAGCTCCGCCAATCGGTCCAGAAACGCAAGCGGAAAATCATACGCAAACTCGTCATCGTCGTCGAGATATATTTTCACGTTGAGATCCTTTGTCACAATCTGCAGAGTGCGGAGGTCCTCTACGTTCACAAATGAGGCATCCAGACTGTAATCGAGGGCCTTGACCTTGGCGGAAAACGGAAGTAGAGCCAACTCCCCCTGCCAGCGGACTGAGTATAAGTCTATCCAAAATATCCAGTTGCAGAAGACGTCGCAGATTGTTTCGGCTAAAGGGCATCCCATCCGTATTGCACTCAATATCCAGTTCCCCGTACGAGGCTTGTCGTTGCTCTAACGCATCGACAAAAGCCGTTCCGTCATCTTCAAACGCAAGCCCGCCATGTACCACTCTCAATCGGACCGGATGCGGCCGTGTCGCTAGCACCATGGATTGTTGTACGGTGAACGTGTACGCCGAAATATCGAGACACCGCCTAGGATTCGCATCCAGTATTTGAGCCAATTGTTCGGGTTCTAGGGCACGAAACTCAAACGGACATTTGTGGCGAAGGTGCAGACGACCCGGAAATGTGTCGCGCGACGGAATCGACCAAAAATACGTCGCCGTCTCGGCCACCGCGGCATCGGTTGTTCCGACGATGATACAACTCAAATACAAACCATCTTCGTGCAACCAAAACGAAAGACTGCGCCGTGTGGGAGGGTAAAAGTCTCGATCGTGACACAAGGAAATGGTCGTTCCATTTTCGCGATAGATGCAAAAATCGCGATACTGATACCAATCAATGTCCTGCAAATACGTCGGTTCTCGCAACAATCGATACAAGGGTAAAGGCTTCCGTTGTGGGTCCGAGGGTTGCAAAAGTGCCTTTGTTGCGCCGACAATTGATCGGGAGGAATGAGTTCCAAGAACACGCCGTGTTTCCTTTTCCTTGCGGTTTCCATTGTCAGCAAAGAGAGCTGAGTGCTGAATTAAGGTGCTCCCTGGCTTATTCGATCAAGAATAATTGACTACGGAGTAATGAACCAGAGAAAGGTCAATATTATGAATGAATGAATAATCAAATGGATGCAAAAACGTGCGGCTCATGCGTCTGTAATTTTTTTTTTTGATGTTTCAGACTATAACCTTACTCCGTAGTTTTTACTACAACCGGGTACCTGTACGATTCCTTTAGTCTGAAACCTGAAACCTTAGTTTCTACTATAACTACAAGCATGTCGCAGCAGTGGAGTACAGAGACTGCAATCTCTAGTCCTCGACAGTAAATGCTTACAGTAAAATAATCAAGGGCCAACTTATTGCTACAAGACTCCTCTTAGTTGTGAGTCTTTATAAAGTCTCTTTTCATCAGAGTCTCTTACAAGCAGCTGCAGCAAATTGTTCCCACAAACGTCTAAGCTAGTTAAAGATATAAAGTGCACCATCCATAAAGCAGTGCTAATTTTAATTTACTTGGTATAGTCTTGCAAGGCGGGCTCCTGGTCAACTAAAAGCCAATTTCCATGATATACTAAGAGTTTCGAGAAAGAAAATGTGTTCAAGCGTAAGTTCGAGCTGCCTTCTTGGCACGCAACGACTGACCCTTCGCTCGTTTTACTCGACGAGACCCACGTTGACGAGAATGTGACGGCACTACGTCTTCCGGTACGAAACCTCTCGCAGTAGCAGCAGTGGTATCGCGATCCAGTTCATGGAGCAATTCACACATGGTATCCGTGTGGTTCGATAGGAGTAGCCCACTGCGTTGAAAATTGCTTGACGCGCTCTCTGCCAGTGCTGTTGTCACCAACAATGGTCGCACCAATGCGGACTCTTTCATGAGTGCTGCTGATCCATTGTAAAACCGATTCAATTGATAGAGTGCGACGATTTTAGCGTTATTGGTAATTCTTTTCCCTCTCGCGTCCAGTACCGTGATGTTGCGGTTGCGCGAGAGCACTCGCTCTAACCAGGTGTCGAACTTGTCTGTAGCGAAAAAATCGTTTTCAATCACAAGCGTACGTAGCCCGGCATGACCTTCCGCAGCAATGAGAATGGCCTCCAATATATCAAACTCCATGAGCCAGTAGATCATGCTCAAATCCAAATGTGACAAGTGCGAATTGCTGTTCACGGCGTGTACAAGTGCGTCAACAAAAGGTCTTACGTCACTCATCGGAATCTTATAGTCGGATGTTAATTTCAACCTCTCCATGTGGCCTAGCTCAGCCAGTCTATTCATGAGCGGAATAAGAAGCCTAGTCCAGTCACTTCTATCGGCCCCATCAATTTTTAAGTCCAAATCTTTGGCCGAAATGTCGAGAGCAACAAAGCCTTCAAGCCGGATGTATTGTGCATGGACCGAGTAAACCAAAGAGTTCGTCTTAGCAGCTAGGGGAAGGACGGCATTTTCCCCATTCAAACCACTAATTCCAATTTTCTCGAAAGTTGAGTAATTAAAAAGATGTCGGAGATTGGCAGGGCAGAAAGGGCTACCACCGATTATGATTGAGCCGAAATATGTTTGTTGAGTTCGAGCTGCATCGACAAACGCATACCCATCATCTTGAAATTGAAATCCACGCTCTCCAAAGCTGCGAATCGTCATATTCAATGCGTACGGTCTAGTCGCTAATACTACAGACTGCTCTGGAGTCCAAGTTCCGTAAAATAGCTCCAAACGCTGAGTAGGATTTGAATCTATGATTTGAGCGAGTTGGTCTGGCCTCAAGGACGCAACATCAAAATCATCCCGTCCACTAAAAGAATGCATGATTCCCGATTTGTAACCCTTTGATCTTTCCTGTGAGCTTGAGAGACAAGAAAAACGCTGCAGTCTCCGCAATAGCAGCGTCGGTTTTGCCGTAAATGTCGCCCCGTAGCTGTCGTATTTTGCCGACATTATACACTTTAAAGTATATACGTCGTTTCCGAATTTTTTGAACACCAGATGTCGTTGGGAAACAAATGAACGTCCCGTTATTGCGCCAGAGTGCTGCGTTGCGATAGTTTCGCCAGTCGATCTCGTTGAAGCGAGTCGGCTCTCGCAAAAACTTATAGAATTGCACTTGCTCTCCGCGCTGGCTCAGTTCGAATTCCTTTTGCTCGGGCGATAGCTCATCATGCGGAATGAGCTTAAAAAAAAATATCCCTCTTTTTCCTTTGTCATTCATCTTATGTGCTTGTAGTTTTCGAAATGCTTTCAATTGCGAAGAGAACGCAGATGAAGAAGAAAGTTCTTTTGTCTTTATTTCTCGTCCCGTGTTGTTTTCGTCAGTCTTTTTCGAACCGCGAACCGCGATCAAACGCAAAACGACTGTATCGGTAAAAGTAGAAGTCATGGTACCGGTACCGGTGTGAAGTCTTATGTACTTTCATCAACTAATTCAAAAAGGTTCGATTTTTCCTCGCTCTAGCTAGATGTTGCAAAAGTCCAACAAGGATTTTGGCTCGTGTCGAAACTTATTAAGCTTGAGTTCCGGTGCGCGGCCTCTTGGTTACTCGCAAGAAGGATCGAATGTCCGTTTGGCAGAGTCGTTTACGGCATGTCCACCCGGTTTCACTCTTCAAAGCGTTGGCTCTGGGTCCATCGGAGAACCTTTTGCCAGCTTCATCCACTACCTCAATTTTTCGGTTGCTGGAAAGCAGTTGCTCCACCCATGAAAAGAACTCGGCATTCTTCTTAAAACCGCTCTTCGGTTGATGTTGTATTGCTAAAGTACGAATACCCCGGTGATCCTCCAAGGCCTTGCATACCTGTTGTAAGCACAAACCTTTTACTAAAGGAAATCCGCCCAAGCTCAAATACTTTAACTTTTGATTCGCATAAATCATATTCATCAGTGCCTCAACAACAAACACCAATCGGTCGTGATCCAACTTTTGTGGGCGAAATGCAATCGACAGGCTTAGTCTTTCAAAATGCCTCAATTCGGTCAGTCGATTGAAGAAAAATATCAAAAATTGATCCCAACTTTGATAGTACAAATGAATTTTCAGACATAAATCTCTGGGAAGAATGTGTACGTAGTCGATTAATTGCGGCACAATGTTCCTTGAATACATCGTGTAGTGCAGGGCTTTCGCCCGGGCGGAGAAGGGGAGAAAGACGCTTTCTTCGTTCATGGGACACAGCTTGAGCTTGGTGAGTGTCTCCAAATGCATAAGACGTTTTAGATTCTTGCTGCTGAAGGGCATTTCATCCTTAAAGTCGATGGAAAGTGCACCAAAGGAAGTTTGTCGTTGGGCTAGAGCTTCAACGAAAGCTGTGCCCTGGTCGGCAAACGCAAATGTACATGGCAATATATTGTACGACTTGATGAGAGTCAATTGCAAAGAATACGGCCTGTTTGCTAGAATGACGGCTTGTTCGGCCGTCCAGGTTCCCGACTCTAATTGGAGATGCCGTTTCGGATTCGCATCCAAGATTTGAGCCAACTGCTCGGGCTGTAAAGCCGAAACTGGAAAGCCCGCGGGTCCACAACCTCGAATGATGAGAGAGGCGTTTTCTCCCGGATGCTTTAATGACAAGAAAAACGTGGCGGCCTTGGCGATAGCAGCACTGGAATTGCCGTAAATGACGCATTCCAATGTATTGCGTTTGGGGATCACCAATGCGAAACAAAACACGAAAGAACCGAGTCCTCCAAATTTTTCTTTGCCGACACGAATGAACGTGTCCGACTCATACCGAAATACTATATCGTGCTGTGCATTAAATTCAAATTCATTCAAAGACGAAGGCTCCCATTGCAATTGATAAATGGGACGATTGTTGAAATGGTATCGAGCAATTCATGGTCTGGATGTTACGGATGTGACAGATCTAATAGTAGAGGATTCGATTTCACCGGCCTCGGCTTCCTCTACACTACAACGAGCTGTAACGTCCAAACGATCGCGGGATCATTCGCCACCGGTTACCAGAAAAGCAGCTCGGAAATGAGGAAGTACTTCACTATACTGCATAATTCAAAATTCCATTTTGGCAGCCTACGGCTTCGCGACATCGTAGCGCCGTGAGTCGTCGCAAGAATAAGTTGATAACGGTCTTTCGTTGTTTCTGTACGCTAACGATTATTAGGGTGCTTTTCTTCGCAATTCGTTGAAGCTATTCAATAATCATCCCTTCCGATCATCGTAGTTACCGACAAGGGGAAATTGCAGAGCTTCTAATGTAACTCACGAATATAGCACAACGAACGGCTATCTCTAATGTCTCACTTATTGCGCGCAATGAGTTATAAGCTTATTTACAAGTAGCTCATCGATTGCGCACCCATGTTTACTCGTGACCGAAGTGCAGTCGTGGAAAAAGTCGTCTACACAACGGTCGATAGTGAATGGAACAGCACATCGCTGCGACAGAAAAGCTATTGTAAGTGTAATATAGTATCACGTTTTTCATTGACCCAAAACACGGTCTGCGTATTAAACAACGGACAAGTTTCCGGTACTCGATGCTTCTTGCGCTTCGTTTTGCCGCGAAAAAAGCTGCTCCGCAAGAAGGCGCGAACGCTCTCATCGCATTGCAAAGAAAATAAGAATGACAGCATTGTGAGTGGAGGAGCTATTCTTTTCCTTGATATTCCTCTTCACAAACACGCTTTCTAATCAAGCATCGATCATCTATCAATCCTAAATGAACTACCTTCCGCACGAAATAGACTATTCATTCGCTCAGAAGATGAATTCGCGAAAGAACGATATCTTACAACACATTCCGCGCGCGGATTTGTCGCCACGACAAGCGGCTCTACGACCTGACGTCGATTACCTGCCCGTTTATACCCTTCGAAAGGAACCGACGCATCTGGAAGAGATTGATTGGACGTATTATCGCGATAAAATGATGATTTGGCGGGACAATGGTTCGGTGATTTTAATTCACCACGGCTGTAGCAAATTGCCGCGCCGCGATGTCTTTTGACCTATTATAATGAAACCAAATACTGTATCGAATGTTCCATCTACGGCGAAACCGACAAAGCCGTGGCGGAGACGGTCGCCTTTTGGTCTTCGTTGCAGGTGGACGACACAACATGGTTGCGCATCGAAGCAAAGCGATCGAGCTTTATGGCGTTGTCGGCCGCCCAAGTGACTCAAATTTTGGAGGCGAATCCGGCACGACTGCTCGTCATTACCGAAGGTGTCTTGAGTGTCGAGCAGTCCGTCGTACTCGCCACGAGATCGGTTCCGTTGTATGTGAAACTGGTGGGTTGTCCCTTTCCTGACAAGGGTATTGCTTTTATTGATGCATTGAAGAAACGACACTCGTCGTTTGGGGCTCTGCAATTGAAAATTGATACGGAGGATATACCGTACTTGAACCAGCTGTTGCAACTGCATGTGTTCGAAACGCTCGTCATCAACAGCTTGTATGCACCCTTTTCTTTTCGTCCCTTGTGTGCTCCCGTAAAGACTCTTGAATATGAGGTGTATGGCGATTTGCTGCGACGGCAGGATTTTTCTTCTCTCAATATCGTCGCCAAGGACCTAAAAATTACATTTTTGCTGGACGACGATGACAATTGGAGTGGAATTTTGGTGGCGTTTTTGAACCGCGTGGCCGCGTTGGGTCATTTCGAACGATTGACGCTTTCGATTGACTATTGGTGGAATGAGGGCTTGGAAGACTTCGATCTCGATGATCAGTTTACGGTTCAACAAGTCGCGCCCGTGGCGGATGCGTTGGTTCGTGCCATCCAGGCCAATCCGCACTTGAAACATCTGGATGTGGGTCGGACGCATTGTCGCTTGGATTGGGCTCCGCATTTGCAGCGTATATTCCAGGCCCTGGAAGATCATCCGGCGTTGCGGACCGTGGTCGTGCAGGGTCATACGCCCCAAAAGTACGCCGACGACAATCAGTGGGAACACGAAGAATTCGAGAGAATGTTCCGATTCGATGATGCCTGGCTGGAGCGTTTGTTGTCGCGCAACCGCAACTTGACAGTCCTGAACAATTCGGGAGATATTTACACCAACGGGTCCAGTATTGACAAGATTTACGCACTCAATCGCTTTTACCATGGATCGGCGAGTCTCGTGCAGGAATTTACGACCTGGAGACCCTTGCTGCTGGCGACGGCGCTGGTCTCTTCGACGAGCTTGCAGTACACCTCGCTCTTGCTTTCCGATCACACGGATTTATTGTGTGAATTCATACAAGAAATCGATACCTGCGATAGTTTGGATGCTCCTTGTCGAATCCCGGATCGAGCGAAGCGCAAATTACGAATTCAGCCGCCCCGGGCTGTGAAGAGAGTCGCACGTGATGACAGCTGAGTAGCTTTTTAGTTAATGTTGTGTATAAGGGCGTTTGTCAATAATTTTAAGTCTGGCCGTTCAAAGAGTCGGATTATTGTTGAAATGCATGATGAATCTTGAGTGAAGATTGATGCTATCGGCGCTAATTTTCGCAAGAAGCACGAAAAGCACAAGAAATGCGCAGCTAATTTACTTCTGCGAAATTGACACATTTAGCAGTCACCAGTCTCAAATTCAGTGAAAATTAAAGATTGATAGTAGAACTATTGGATTTACCATCTACTCTGCGGGCACATTATACGTGAAGGAGCCGACGGAACTCAGTCTGTATTACCTCAACGAAAAATACGTAGCGCTTTTTCTCGATGTTGCCGAAAAATCGATTTGGTGAATTCAGATACTTTGTTAATATCTAGCCAATCTTTGCTGGAAGCATAGTCTCTATCAACGCACAGTAAGAGAACCCCAATCAAATGACTCATAATAATGCGCTTCACTTGAAGAACGGACGCGTTGATCCCTCCCGCGAAATTCGCTCCCTGGTTTTCGAAAAGACGGATCGATTGCTTCTTTCGAAGTGTATCTTCGATCATTCTTGACCATCCCATATGATCAGACAGCGCATCCACGAACTCGAGCATAATAGACCCAATGGCTGTGAAGTTCAGTGGAAGAATGCTGTCTTTCTCGTCATGTATAGCATCAATGGTAATTTCAATTTTTTTTCCATATTTCTTTCAAAAAATCAGATCGCCTATTTTTGGATGTCCCACTCGCCGCTCCTGCTGTTGCATTCCGGGTTGTGCGATGAGTCGAAAGTTCCTTAGATCCCAGATCGTGTAGTAGATGGCATCGATACGAGATACTAAAATCCTCGGGACGTATCTCAACCGGCTTTCTGTGCGCAGAAATGGCAAATTGATAAGAAAACTTGAAACATTTCTTCTCGCAAAACATTGTCTTACCTCTTTATGTCGCCCTCCCATATTTCGCCGTTGATTCCGAAAACGTCTACGTTTTTGAGACGCTCACAAGCTAGACGATTAGCTCGCCTAGGATTCATTCCCATCGACGTCCAAAAAGCATCGCAACAAAAACCCTTTTCTGGCTTTCCCCCCTAAACTGCTTCCGTATCCTGAAAAACGTTGTCCAAACTCTTTAGAAAGGAAATATTCAAAGTGGGATGACGGAAGCTGAAGTCCGTTGTACAAATGAAGTGCGGCTCTCAATTGGCCCAACGAATCAACAGTTGAAGATCCAAGACCAATGGAGCAAATAAACGTTGCATACAAAAGATACTGTCCTCCAATTAGTGGGTTCCACAATCAAAGCAGCTTGGCCCGGGGCGAGTTCACCTCTTCACTCAACGTGAAACCCGTCGCCGCTGGGTTTGCAAGCTGCTCGAGACTACCAAATAAATTGACGTTAGTGTAGAAAGCAGGAGAATTTCCGGACAATTCTCTTCTATCAGAAGCTGCCCGCAGCTGATCGAATAACAAATCATAAGATCGCTTTGTCGAAGCAGCAATACGAGCCAAATCGCCGTCTCCTTGAAGGACAAAAATAGACATCACGACCGCATGAATCCCAAAGGTGAGAGCAATCGGGACTGGTCTTTTCGGATCCCCTTTCAAGTGGCGATGCAGCAGGTCAAGAACTGTGATCAAATGTGACCGGTCTGATAAATACTGCAAAGGGGTGTTTCGGCAAACCAGTAAAAGTTGCGGTAATATACTGGACACAAGTGGTTCATCCAGATCACCCCAAATTCGATGGGCGGGGCGACTAATTTCATCAAATGGGTGTCCCCAGACACGTGGATCACCAACAGCTATCCCATTTTCTTTCACGAGACTCATCAGAACCTGAATAATTCGCTGCGTATTCAAAATACAGCAATCCCCTCCAATACTTTCGCATGGAGTAAACCACGTATGAGGCAGAAGTCCAGTTTCGCGTCGAACAGCAGCTCCCGGATTGCCGAAGAGTCGTCCCTCAGACTCTAGCATCGTTTCATAAGAAGTGAACCCTTGAATATCTAACGCTGTTTTTTCTAAATATTCGGGCTCTATTCCCGATGTTTTGCGAAAGCGCTTCACAATAGTTGGAACTCGTTCACGTCCATGATCTTCCTGAAATGTACACTGCACCACTTCGGCCACGAATTGAAGAGCCATGTGAGGATTCTTTCTGCGTTTTGTCTCCGCGATGCAATCATTGATTTTTGCAATAAGTTTGTGAAGAATACGACTGCCAGGACATGATAAAAGGACGTGAGATGAGGATGCTCCATCATTAGTTCCATCTCGGCCCGATTTACGCTGTCAATAGCAATGTTCGCCAGCACCGCACATTCCATTATCAAATGCACAAGGTTTCCAGATAGATGTTCGGGATAGTGTCCGCTCATATATAATTTTAGCTGAATGTAATGCAGTCGATTAGTTCCCATTAAATCCTCCATCGTATTCAAAAGAGCAACGGCTTGGAATCGATCGTCTCCTTTCAAAAGAAATTCCACAATATCAAGTTCTTCTGCAACTTCAATTCCATTGTATTTCGGTATAGGTTCCCGTCACGAGCGACGCGATGAGATGAAGCGGGACCGAAGTAAAATTCAGTCGTAAAAGCGACTATACATCTGCTCAGTCGATTCTCACGACAAGTCGATATAAAGAGATAAAAAGCTACGCAATTAGACGACTCCTCATGATTATGAGTCCTTCTGAATTTCTTTAATCACTGAACGAGAAGACTCATTCTTCAGCATGTATAAGCAACTTCTAGCTCCTGATGGTACTTGCGGTGAGTGCGACCCGATAGATACATTATCGGCCTCCAGAAAATTTACAACGTCAATATTGACGTTCTGGGAGAAGCCCAAAATTGCTCACACATTTTCTCGCGCTGCCTTCTTCACTGCCCGAGATGGCTGTACTCTCGTTTTACGTTTCGGCCGACCCGTCGAAAGAATTTCTGGAGGAGCTGAATCTGTTGATGGTATTGCCTCTTCCGTCAATGGTGCAGCGGTAATACTCGTATGATCGTCGTGCACAAACTCACACAACACATCAGCATGATGCGACAGCAACAGTGCAGTGTACTGAAAGTTTGTCAAGGCACTTCCCGTCAACGCCACTGCCATCAGTAGCGGTCGTAGGGTTACCGATTGCTTAAATCAAATCGGTCGACCCGTTATAGAAGCTATTCAACGCATACAACTTGTCAATTGTGGATCCATTCGAAATTCGCTTTCCTTCTTTATCAATTACCGTAACGTTTCGATTTCGCGACAGCAACCGCTCCAGTGAAGCATATTCGACGATCCGTTGAATGCGATCTGGTGAATATATACCCAGGGTAACGGTACGCGATTCAGAATGTTCCTCTATGGCATCCCAAACTTGTTTCATAGGAGGTACCGCACTCGACGCACCCACATCCAAACTAAACATCCAATCCAGCCCCGACAAATCCAAGTGCTTCAATGATCGATTGCCCCGTATGACATCCACGAGAGCTTGTGCCGTCTCGGCGGGTTCGAGATTTCTTCGATGTGCCAAGTCCGTGAGTTTGATACACAAATGCTCAAAGTGTCCCAACTCCGCCACTCGTTTCAAGAAGGAAGCCACCGATTCGCCCCAATCCGGACCCGCATACAGCAAAAAGAATCGTATCGTGAGATGTCGGGCTGCAATGTCCAAGTTGACAAAGTCCTCCGGCTGGACCAAAGCTGCATCGATGGTGTAGTTCAGAGCATCAACCTTAGTAGAAAGAGGTAAAAGAACACAGTCTTTTTCTTCCAACTTCGGAAGCACGAGCTTCTCGAATATATCTTGTTGCAACAAGCGTCGCAGATTCTCGTGACTCCACGGCATTGTTTGCACGGAGAGACAGCGGAAGGGAGTTTTGCGTTTTGCGAGCGCTTGCACAAACGCCATTCCGTCATCATGAAACGCCACCTCACCGCCGGTGACCGGCATTTCACCGAAATGTAAACAAGACGCATACATCGCTAACACGCGGGATTGCGCCGGCGTCCACGTGCCAGTTTGGAGATGCAACGCCGGTTGGGCCTGCAAAATTTGCCTCCATTGCTTCGGTTGGAAGGCTTTCCAATCCAACAAATGTCGACCTCGGATGTACAACCCGCCCGAGTCTTGCAACGACCATAGAAAGGTCGCCATCTCGGCGAGTTTCGTATCGTGTGGACTCATCAACACAAAATTCAGCAAGGAATCTTCCCCAATGTCCACTGAAAAGAGAATTGTGCGTTCTTTATGAGCTTTCGGAAACTCCTCGACAATATAGAGATTCGTTTGATTCCATAAATACAAGTATCCGTTTCCCAATCAATATCGTTCCAGGACGTTGGCAGTTTACGAAATTCGTAACACGGCGGAACGTGATAATGTAAGATACGGCCCAACGAAGAGACGACCGGAGGGGCCTGGCCGAGTCGTTCGTTCGGAATTAATTTGAGAAAGTAGTAGTTGTTCATTTCGTTGTTTATTAAATCATGAAGGTGTATAGGGAAAAAGAGCTTCTTGATACCAGGTACAATCGCAATACGCTCGCATCATCGTCGAATAATAAGCTCTTGGTCGAAGCTCCATGCATGAAGAGATAAATCGTGTTATATCCCAACCTTCAAAAAAATTGTCGGGGTTCAGACAATTTTTATTTTGCGGTAAAACTCTGAATCAAAAATTGTATACCAGTTCGACAATTTTTGTCACCGTCGTAGAATTTGTATGACACTGCTACGTAACGACGATTTGAAAATGTACCAGCGTTTCTACGTGAAAGAACCCGGAAGTACAAGGCAGAAAAACTTCAAAAATAGATTTAAAAACAAAACATAACATTGTATTCAGTATTTTTCTAATGCATCTGACTGATAAATTTGATCTTTTGTTTATTCATTATTTTGGTCAAAAACTGATGATTTAAATTATTTTCCAAAGGGTTAAGGATATGCTGTAGTAGTATTTGTACGTGACAAAAATTGTCTGGGTTCAGACAATTTTTTTATGTACTAGCTTACGTAAAGCTACAGAAAATTGTCTGAACCCAGACAATTTTTGAAAAGGTTGGGATATTGATTTCAACTTTTGACGTATCCAGACATTCTGGGAGAGCGGTGTCGCCACGTTTGTAAAATTTCGACTTCCCCAGAAAATCTGGGGGTGTGATTTTGACGTTCCCAGAAAGTCTGGGAGTGTGGTAAGTTCACACTCCCAGAAAATCTGGACGAATGGTGCTTTGCAATCCACAGAATATCTGGGCGATTGGTGTTTGAAGTACACAGAAAATCTGGGTGGCTGTTGTTTTTACGTCCATCGTGCGTGATTCATTCCTTCGCCTCTTATATTATTGCTCCTGCTAATAGAGACTTATCGGCACTTTCATTTCCCTTGATACTGCGGCTCAGCAAGCTGGTTTGAAAGCATCGAGATTGTTGCGGTTTTTACGACGAACTCTCTATACGCGGCTCTGCTACGGTATTGTCCGATCACACCGACGTGCTGTGTGAGTTCATAGATTAGGTGGATGAGTCTTCGAACCACATTTATTTGGTTGAACAAACCGGTTAGTTAAATTGGATCAAAGCGATCAAGTGAGTTGATAGAAGGAAGGAATAAAGTGGCGGAAGCGAACAAATGCTACTAAGCGTCATTTCGAGCAGCTTTCTTCGACTTTTCTGATACTTGGACCCGTGTACGTTTCGCTACTGTCGTTCGACCAGATTCGGAAGGACTTGTAACCGCTGTCATCGTTTCATCCATTTCTGCATGCGTAGCGGCAACCGTGTCAAGATCCGCTCCAGCAATTAACTCACAAAGCATATCGACATGATTTGACAGCAACAGCCCTGCGTGCTGAAAATTTTCGAAAGCTTTTTCCGTCAAAGCCATCACCATCAGAAATGACCGATATGATGTTTGCTCTTTCATTAGCGACTCTGATCCATTGTAAAGCCGATTTAGCGCGTAAAGCTTGTCAATGGTCGTTCCATTTGAGATCCGCTTGCGAGATCGGTCGAAAACAGCAATTTTGCGATTGCGCGACAGCAACTTCTCGAGCAAGGAAGGCCGGAAAATAATAGTTGGATGGATGTCAACAACAAGCGTTTGTAATGTGGTGTGCTCTTCCATTGCCTCAAAAATACATTTCAGATGTTCCGTCCAATTATTAAAGTAGCCAATATTACCACTCAAATCCAAGTACGCCAGGTGCGGGTTGGCACAAATAGCACGAATCAATGGTTCGGCGACGTGTGCTACATGATCAGAACGATAAGTCCGGGTGTGTGATGTGGTACATGGTACATGCTACATGCGCCAAGCGTCTTACAATTTTTACCTTCCAGAAAATCTGGGAGAGTGATGTTTTCACGTCCTCAGAAAATCTGGGAGAGTGCTGCTTTCACTTAGATCTGAATGACCGCTGTTTTTACTGTAGCTAAGGTATGGAAGAGTAATTCACCCACTAACCGGACTCGTCCAGAAATCAACTCTATATTCTTCCTGGTAGATACTCTATGATTATAGCCTAAACATGCGCTACCAAAAGCAAGTAGAGAACTCACACCTCATCTCGGAATGCTTTCTTTGCAGAAAGTAGACGGCTCAACCCTCCTGTGGCGTTTTGCAGTAAGACCTGGAGGTATGAAAACACCAATGCGGCATCTTCGAAATCTAGCCCGTGCACAAACTCACAGAGCGTGTCTATATAGTGTGACAGCAGTAGCGCCGTGTATTGAAAATTAGTGGAAGCGTTTTCTGTCAGCGCCGTTGCCACCAACAGGGGTCTCGACGCTGTAGATGATTCACCCACTAGCCGAACAGATCCGTTGAAAAAGTCATTCAGAGCGTACGCTTATCAATTGTCGATCCGTTGGTACACTTCTTCCCTGAACTATCAAGAACCACAATGTTCTGTTACGGGAGAGCAACTTTTGCAACCACGAGGGATAAAAATTGTATCGACACACAAAAACATTGCCTTCGGACGCATCCGCCTCATCATCGAGCTCATAGTCTTGCACAACTAGCGTACGAAGACTCGGGTGTTTCTCCAAAGCATGCAAATGCGGCCCCCATTCCAAATACACTGGTGTGCCGCTCAAATCCAAACACGATAGCTTGGAATGGGCGTGGATGACACGGATCAGTGCTTCCACCAGAGGTTCTACCTTATTCAAATCCAAAGGAGCGTGCCGTTCCGTAAAATAAATGATAGCGGAGAAAGACAAAACCGTTCCAGATGATCCAATTCCGCAACCCGATGTCAAAACGCCAGCAGGAGCGCGTCCCAGTTGTCACGAATGGTGGCACGGAACGTCCACTGCAAGTCTTTGGCCGAACTAGCGAGGTCACGAAAGTCGTGGGGTTGGATGAGAGGGTGTATGTGCATGCGGTATTCGACCGCTTTGCTGGCCTTGGAGGACAACGGAAGGAGGCCGAAGTCATCTTCCGTGCCACACACATCCAGCTTGTCGAGCATTTCCAGCTCCAACAGTCCTTTCATATTCATCACACTCAGCGGACATCCATCGCGTCTCCAGATAATTACCCAGGGTACCAAAGGATGATTGTCGTTTTTCGAGGGCGTCCACAAACGCCGTTCCACCATCCTGGAATGTCAGCCCATCTCCGCACAATTTGAAATGCTAACGACACGGCCGGGTCGCCAAGATGGTGGATTGTTGTTTGGTTAAGTTTCCCGCCGAGAGGCAAAGATTGGTGGTGGGATTGGCTTCCAGTAGTTGTGACCATTGCTCGTCTGTACATGGGAATTGGCTGTCCTGCTTCCTCCAGCGGTTGCAGCGACATTTGTCGAGACGACAGTCGGTGGAGGCGTCGGAGATGGTTCATTCTTGCAGAAGCACGCAGTGCTGAGGATGAGCGGCGATTACAAAAGCAATCAATTATGATTATTAGGACAAGATTATAGGACAAAAAACAAAAAGTGTGTGTTCTGCTCTAGGTCATTACTATACGTGTAAGCCTTACGTACATTCTGTTATAGCGCTGTGATTGTTTTCACGTTACCATAAAAACAGGGTAAAGTGCTGTTAGCACGTCCCCATAAAATCTGGGAGTGTGGTTTTTTCATGATCCCAGAAAATCTGGGGGAGTATGATTTTCACATGTCTTGAAAATCTGGAAGGACGTTAAAATTCTGCCTCGCCGTAGGATCTACGTAGAAACTTGTACTGAGAGGCAGAATTTTAACGTCCCTTCCTGGGCTAGTGCTGTTTTCACGTTCCCATGATATCTGGGAGAGTGCTGTTTGCACGTACCCATAAAATCTGGGGGAGTGATTTTTCGCCTGTCCATGAAATCTGGGCGCGTGTGTTGTTTGACTGTTTGACTTATCCAGATGTGTTGTTTATTATCGCGATCAACAAGAAATTCGCTTGCTGCTTTACATCAACTTTCATTCTTGTCAATCAAATAAATTGACATCTTATTGCCGCGGATAAACTTCTCGTGCACTTGAGACCTTTGTACGGCAGCGAACGATGAGTCGTCCACCGAACGAACACTCGCTCTTGCAACGCATTCCGAAGGAGCAGCTGTCGTCCCAACAAAAGGCGTTATTGCCGGAAAACGTTCCTTTATACAGGCTGCTCCGTGAGCCTACGGCCCTGACAGAATTCGATCCGAACCAACAGCTGGCAATTTGGCAAGAAAACGGAACGATTTTTGTCTGGAATTGTGAGGATGAAAATGAGGAACTATTTCGGGGACAAGATCTCCATTTTACACTGTTAGGTTTCGCGGACATCGACTGCGCTATTTATGGTAAAAATGATATCGCAATTGCCGATACATTCACGTACTTTGCATCCCTGCCGCATCTAGGAGATACAGCAAATAAGGCAGTACTGCAATGTATTTGCGATGACGAAATTCCTTTTGATTTTGGCTGCCTGCAACCCGAGCAGCTCGCTCGAATATTAGACTCCAATCCAACGAGGCGTATCGATTTATCCGCTGTCATTAGCGCCGAACAGGCCCGTGTTTTAGCAACCAGACCGTATTCGCTGGATTTGAAGTTTGTTGGGCACGACTTTGCGTTTCTCGACCAAGGAACCGCCTTTGTGGAAGCGCTGGAACACAGAGAATCTACCTTTGGGTCCCTTTTTATCTATTGCGGCGAAATGGAGGATTCCATAAGTAGTAACAACTTGGAACGGCTACTGAACCTGGAAAATATGTTTGAGGAGCTCCAAATCAGTTCACCGAATGAAGAATGTGTATTACTTCCATTCTTGGCCAAAGTTGACGTACTCGAATACCGATTGTATGCGCGCTACATGGAGCCAGAAGAGTTTCTCCCTCTCGAAATTGTGGCAAGAGATCTGACATTGAAGTTCATCATAGATGGCGATGACGAGTGGTCCATGCTTTCGGTTTTGTTTTGGCATCGTGTCGCGGAATTGGGACATTTTGAAAGGCTCAGCTTTGCCAATCTCTGCCGGTCCGAAATAGACTTTGACCCGCATACCTATGCTCGGCAAGTAGCACCGGTCGTCGCCGCACTGATCGGTGCCGTAAATGCCAATCCAAAATTATCCTGTTTGGATTTGAGCGACGATGAATCGCATTTGCATTGGGGACCCTTTTTCCAGTGGGTATTTGAAGAGGTAAAGACCATCCCAGTCTTCGCACTGTTCTCGTGCGAACCTACAATCACAATAGTGATGAAGATGACACTGGAGACGAAGACGAATACTTTGAACGTAGATACTGTTTCCATCCTTCTTGGCTGGAAAAGCTGCTTTCCAATAACAGGAACATTGTGGTTGTTGATAGTTCAGGAAACATTTGTACCAACGGATCGACTATCGACAAGGCGTACGCTCTGAATGACTTTTACAACAGCTCCCTAGGGCTGGTGAACGAATCTTGTTCGGTATTACGACCTTTGTTGGTGACATCGGCACTGACGGAAAGCAGAGCATCGACGAACGTGCAATACACGGGGCTACTGTTGTCGCGACATGTCGACACTCTTTGTGAGTTCATACATGGTGCAGACTTGTAAGATGCCGCCGCATTTTAGATTACAACATTTGAAGATGAGATACGGCTTTCTCAGTTCTTCTTCTACGGAGTTTCCATTTTGTGTAGTTCGAGTTTTAGAGCCGTGGTTCGACGGTAGCCTTTTAGCATCAACGTTAGAGTTGGCCTCTTGGCTGCCATAGACGTAAACATAGCCATAGAAATAATAAAGTCAGTCGACAATATCACGATCACGGGTGAAGAATCTCAGTCATGCACTATGCGTCACTTTTGCTTTTGTACTGAGTACTACTTACTTCAGTATCTGGTACCGCTACGATAGCATCGTCGCTCATTGCGAAATATAACGGCCGCAAATAAAAAGATGCGCACATCACAACTCACAATAACATCATCATTCATCATTTCCTTCGAATCATCATCATTTACTTCGAAGCGTATTCGTTCTACTTCTAGTTGCAGCTGATAGACGTTGCGCGTGCATTATATCGTCAAACTACAGGAAAAATGAACGAAAGTCTGCCTTTGTTGCAACGCATTCCGAAGGAGCAGCTGTCGTCACAACAAAAGGCTCTAAGGAAAAAGTCATCCCCTCCTCTACACACGCTATTCCGTGAACCTTCGTCTCTGACAGAATTCGATTCGAAGACACAACTGGCGATTTGGCGAGATAACGGAACGATCCTGGTTTGGAATTGCGATGACGAGAATGAGGAACTGTTTCGAGGACGTTATCTTCATTTCAGTTTCGAAGGCATGATTGACGTTGATTGCACCATTTATGGTGAAACCGACGATGCGATTGCGGAAACTTTCACGTATTTTGTGTCTCTACATCAACCAGCCGATACAGCAAAGGCCGTGCTTCTCTGTTATTGCCCCAGCGACAGCCCTCTTGATCTTCACAACTTACAACCCGCACAGCTCGCGCACATCTTAGACTCGAATCCCGCCCGGCGTATCGAAATCTCGGCTACTATTAACGCCGAACAGGCACACGTTCTAGCCACGAGACCGTATCCGCTCGACTTGAAGCTTGTTGGCCAATTTGTGTTTCTGGACCGCGGAACCGCCTTTCTGGATGCCCTAGAGCATCGCACCACTCCGTTCGGTTCTCTTTTCGTCTTCTGTGGCAGGAAGATTCGTTAAGCCGTCGTAATTTTGAAAGATTACTCAAATTAGATCATGTGGTGGAAGAACATGAAATCAGTGCCCCGAATCAAGCATCGACATTACTTCCATTTTCCGCCAAAGTCAACATTCTGCATTATCGTGTGTTGGGTTGGTTTTTACAACCCGAGGACTTTACTTCTCTCAAAATTGTTGCAAAAAACCTTTCGGTTAAATTCTTTCTGGACAGCAACGACGATTGGACCGCGGTCCTCGTGGCGTTTTTGAATCGTGTCGCGGAATTGGGACATTTCGAACGGTTGTCGCTGTCCATTCTGTTCCGGGGCGGGATGGATTATGAGACCGATGCGTACGTCAATGGCGTAGCACCGGTGGTGGAAGCATTGATTTCTGCCATCCATGCCAATCCCAAGTTATCGTGTTTGAATTTCAGTGACGATGAATCGCATTTGCATTGGGGACCATTTTTCCAATGGATTTTTGAAGAGATAAAAGACCATCCCAGTCTTCGCACTATTGTTGTGCAAAGCTACGAGCCAAAGAATGATAGTGATGAAGACGAGGATGAGTCACAAGACGAAGACGAAGAATTTGAACGAACACACTTGTTTGATCCTTCGTGGCTAATAAAGTTGCATTCTCATAACAGGAACATTGTGGTTGTTGATATGTTAGGGAACAAATGTACCAACGGATCGACCATCGACAAGGCGTATGCTCTGAACGAATTTTACAATGGATCCTTAGCACTTGTGAATGAATCTGCATCGTTAAGAACGCTGCTCGTTGCAACGGCGCTGACAAGAAGCGCTTCCATAAACTTTCAATTTACAGCGCTACTGCTGTCGCAATATGCTGACACGATGTGTGAGTTATGCATGGTTTGAATTACGAAAGTGCAGCTTTGGAAGAGAGGAGCTGAAGATGAGATGTGGCTTCTCCGCTTTTCTACGGAGTAGTCATTCGTTTTGTCTAGTTCGGTTTCATAACCATGATTTGGCAGTAACCTTTTTCGCGATCATGTGCTTAAACAATAGAGTTGCTCTCGTAGCTGCCGTTTCTACAAAAAAATAGATGTAAACACAACGTTTTTCGATCCTGCCAATCTCATAGCCATGATAATTTGACAGCTGACCTTTACACATGCTCTCTAGAGTTTCTTGATGATGGTTTCCGTCTCGTGGTTGCAGTAGGCTGCATCTGCACACTCATCTAACTAAGCTTAGCCGACAATTTCACGAGTGAATGATCTCAGTCAGTGATCATGCGTCATCAGTCAAAACCTACTTTATTCCATATACTCGTGCAATGCCGCTACGATCTTTTGAACCCGCTCATTTTTCACACTCCCGAATTTCGGGAAAGGCCCCAAAGACGAGGACGACGCATAAGACGCACAACAACATTTTTTCGATATTATCATTCGCGAAAGGAATCATTCTATATAGCTTTATCAAGCTCTTTCTTATTTGTAGCCACAGTAAGCTGCTGTACGTGATCTATGGAACGTCGAACTGAAAGGGGAACATGAATCAACCGAACGAAAGTCCGCTCTTGCAAATCATTCCGAAGGAGCAGCTGTCACAACGACAAAAGGCTTTGCTGCCGAAAAAGGCATTCTCCCTTCTGTACAAGCTGCTACGTGAGCCTGATTCTTTAGACGACTTCGATTCGAATCAGAAAGTGGCGATTTGGCGAGAAAACAAAACTATTTTTGTTTGGAACTGGGGGAACGAAATTTCTGAATCCTATCGTGGGCGTCATTTTTGTTTTTACACTGAAAGGTTTTGCGGAAGTCGACTGCGCTATTTACGGTGAAAAGGATTCCGCAATTGCCGAAACATTCACGTACTTTGGGTCTCTGCAGCATGCACCTCGTACAAAAACGCCTCTGCTTCGATTTTGCAGCGATAACGAGCGCAACTTTCGTTTTGGTGCTCTCCAAGCAGAACAGCTTGCGCATATTCTAGACTCCAATCCGACCAGGCGTATCGAAATATCTGCTCCTATTGACGCCGAACAGGCCCGCGTTCTAGCAACAAGACCTTATCCCCTCAATTTGCACTTTTTTGGGTATGGATTTGCGTTTCGCGACCGAGGGACAGCCTTTGTCGAAGCGCTGGAAGACAGAGAATCTGCATTTGGTTCTCTATCCATCTTTTGTGGCAGAGAGGATGATTCTATGAGCAATATCAATCTAACACGGCTTTTGAAACTGGAAAATGTCTTTGAAAAGCTCGGAATCTGTGCACCGAGTGAAGAATGTGTATTACACCCTTTCTGTGCCAAGGTGGAAGTTCTCGACTATCGATTTTATGCGTGGTACATGTACCCCGAATTCTTTAATTCACTCAATATCGTGGCGAAAGATCTTACACTTAAGGTATTAGTGCGCGGCTATGACGTCGAGTGGGACGACCTCCTCGTTTCATTTTCTGAATCGCGTGGCCGTGCTAGGCCACTTGGAAAGACTGAGTATCTCCCTTCCGTTCCTGTCGGAAGAGAATGATCTAACGGAGTTTATGGAGTTCTTTGATTACAGCGATATGTTCCCAGTCGTGGAGGCACTGATCCGTGCGATACACGGCAATCCAAAGTTGTCCTCTTTAGATTTGGCCGACGGTGATTCTTATTTGCAATGGGGGCCCCATATGAAGAGCATTTTCAAAGCGGTAGAAAAGCATCCAAGTCTGCGTACTCTTGCTGTGCAAAGTTACGGAAACGGTGACAACGCCGAGAGCGATGCTTTGATAGGTGTGAATGACGACTTTGTGAAGAAACATTGCTTCTATCCTTCTTGGCTTGAAAGGTTGCTTTCCCGCAACAGAAACATCGTGGTTGTTGATGAATCAGGCAATAAGTGTACTAATGGATCGACCATCGACGAGGCGTACGCTCTGAATGGCTGTTACAATGGATCTGTTCGGCTAGTGAATGAATCTACAGCTTTGAGACCCCTGTTGGTGACATCAGCGCTGACAAGAAGCGCTTCCACGAATTATCAACATACCGCGCTACTGCTGTCACATAACGTAGACACGCTATGTGAGATTTTGCATGCGGTGGATTTTGAGGATGCACTGTTTGCTGCCACCATTTTTCTTGAGGCTAATCAACGTCGCACTTCGAAACGTAAAACGAGGGTTCAGCCGGCACGAGCTGCAAAGAGAGCAGCTTAAGGTGAGATGTGAATTGATCTGCTTCATGAGGTCTTGGTCGCTTAGCAAATGATGATGAGTGATCAGACATTAGACTCTATGTTTGATTACTTCTTATCTTTATCACGTATTGTGGGAAGACGGGCAGTTAGTCGTACATGAATTTTGCGGTAGTCGACAAAGGCCTTCAAAACGCCGTCCCTATCGTGACGACCTCTTCGTTTTAAGCATTAATTCTTTCAAGCAGACACGCCGACATGTTCGTCCAACTGCAGGCTACGTACTACTATGTAGCAACAACATCAAATGTATCTCAAGGTATGTTGCTGAACGACCAAATAATTGTAAGGTTAGGCAGCATTGTCGCTCGAACTTTTTATTAATTCATGACTGAAGTGCAGTCGTGGCGAAATACGGAGGATAACGTTTCGCAAGGCTCTTCGACGTAAAATATAATGCCGTGTAAGAGAAATTTCTTTCATTGCAATAGAGACGAATGCGGCCGAGGAACATTTGTTGAACGAACGAATTGTTGGCAGTCTTATTTGTCGCTAAAAAGAAATTTACATTCATGACTGAAGGCAGTCGTGGATTTTTCGATGGTACCGGTACTCTTCTATACTCCGTAGTACAGAAGACACTGTTGTTATTATTCTGAAACAGACAGAAATTCTGATGCACTGGTTTTTTATAAAAAAAAGATCCAAAAAAAGATCTTTCTGGCGACAATGACGGCTTACAGGCAGACGAAAAAATGAGGCAACGGAAAGCTTTTGTACCGGTACGATATTTCTTTTTTACAGATAACGTCACACGAGTGAACATTTTTCAGTCCCGGACGTTGAGCCGGACGTTGAGATTTTCGCGGGCTTTTTTTTTCTTCTTCGGTTCATTCGAAAGATAATATTATAGAAGCTCCATTGACGTTGTATGTTCCAATGGCTCAAACAACAAACAAAAACATGTTAGAGCTCATTCCTGCTGATCAGTTGTCGGAGGAACAAAAAGCCTTTCGACCGTACCCATCGCCATTCGGTGTCACTTTACCCATTTATCGATGTTTGCGAGAACCTGATTGGCAGCAGCTGCTGGATGACAATATTTGCATCTGGCGAGACAATGGGACCTTTCTTTGTTTATCCGAGATTGCAAAGCGCGTCTTTCAAGAGCGGCATGTTTGTTTTCGGCTGGCGAAACAAGTTGGTGTCATTTACGGAAAAACGGACGAAGCGATTGCCGAGACAGCCGCATGGTTCTGGACGTTACAACATTCCGACAATCAGAAACGACTGGTCATTGAAATAGATGATTGCCGAGACGAATTTCGCTTCAATAGTGCCGCCCTTCGACCTGAGGAACTCGTGTCTATCCTGGATGCCAACCGACAGCTATCGCTGCGCTGCGGAACATGGACGGCCGAGCAGTCCGTTGTTCTAGCCACCCGGCCCTATTCGATGACATTGAAACTCGACGACGATAGTTGTTTTCAAGATAAAGGAGCGGCGTTTGTGGAAGCGCTGGAACGACGAAAATCTTCGTTTGGATCACTGCACATGTCGTCGACGAGTAGTTTCTTCCGTCCCGATCTGCGTCAAGTATGTTCCACCAATATCCGACGTCTACTGCAACAGAAGAATACGTTCGACAAGTTAGCGATGGGTGCGTTGTATCGAAAAGAAGAAATTCTGGATTCCTTTTCGGCGCCAGTCAACGCTCTCTCGTGCGAAGTGCACGCCGATTGTTTAACGCCCCGTGATTTCGAAAATCTCCCCATTGCTGCCAAAGATCTCGACATTGCATTCAACTTGGATCTCGTCCATGATTGGGCGGATTTACTGATTTCTTTTCTGAATCGCTTGGCCGAGTTGGGGCATTTGGAACGACTCCGATTTACCGCCTGCTGGGAAGACTATTTTCCGGTGGAGAGCGATACGGAGGATTCCGACGAAGAGGACTCTTTTATGAAAGGAAACTTCCAGATGCCTCCGAAGTAAAACCAGTAGCCGAAGCATTGATTCGTGTTATTAAGGGCAATCCGTACTTGACACATTTGCGGTTAGGCAAAGATCATGGGAATATTGACTGGACTCCTCATTTCAAGGGTGTGTTCAAAGCGTTGGAAGTGCACAAACGTATGCGTACACTGGTCGTCGAAGGTGAACCGCCAACGACAAACATTTATCCCTGGATGAGAAAGTTACTTTCGCGGAACCGATCCATTGTAGTACTGGATGAATCGGGCGACAAGCTCTCGAACGGACGCCGCATCAACCGACTGTATGCACTCAACCGTTTGTACAATGGATCTGCGTCCTTGCTCGAAGCGCCTACCGAAGTGCGATCACTGTTCGTACCAATGGCTTTAACGAAACGCACAGCGAGAAAGTTTCAGCATGCAGCACTCTTGTTGTTCGATCATACGGTCACGTTGTGCGAATATATGGAGAGCGTGGATTTGGATGAACTAGATGCTGATGGGGAAGCGACCCTGGACGAAAGCAACACAGCGCTTAGCTCTGATGCATCTCATCCCAGGGGTGGTTTGAAGCGGAAAAGAGAACTGTAGGTCGATAAAAAATTTGGAGCTAAGATCTTTAAAAAAAAGTAAGGAGTCGTCGCTTTAGGTGCCACGTACTGTAAATTTGAATCATATCAGTAATTACTACTATCTATTGAGAAGAGCTGGACAACGTAACGCAAGGTTAGTCTGCTCTGACGAGGCTCAACACTCATTTCGAACCTTTTTCGCTTCTTCACCCGTTGGTTGAATGGTCAATTTACGTTTCAGAACATCCGTTGAACTGTTTGGTGAAGGGAGCTGTGCTGCTCTCTCCGATACTGAATGCGAAGCAACGTTTTCGTCTGGATTGACACAACTTTCCACGAGCTTGCACAACGCGTCTGTGTGTATCGACAACAAGTGCACCGTGTGACGAAAGTTTTGGTAGGCACTTTCGGTCAAAGCCGTGGCCATCCACAAGGTTTGCAACGGCTCATTTTGCAGCGTCGCCGCTCGATGATAAATGCGATCCCGATAAATCTGGTCGATACTGGATCCATTCGTGACCCTTTTCGCGGACGTATCCAATACGGTGATGTTATGGTTGCGAGACAACAAACGCTCGAGCCACGAAAAGTACTCTTGACGTTCCTCGTCCGTGCGTGTATCGTAATACGGAATCACCTCCCTTACAGTTAAGGTGCGGATGCTAGGATGCTCCTCCAAACTTTGGAAAATGCTCTGCATATGAGACGTCCAATCCAAGCCGATCGTTGGTTCATGACTCAATTCCAAATGCTGTAACGCTGGATTGGCACGAATGGCGCGGACCAAGGCCTCCGCGACCGGTGCTACGGCATCATGTCCAAACACGTTCAGGGAGATTCCATTCCGTGCAGAACACGCGAGCTTTTCTACGTGACCCAAAGTAGCCAGTCGATCGAAAAAAGCTATCAAAATGTCACTCCAGTTCGCCGTATGACTCAAATTCCACTTTATGTTCAAGTCTTTGGCGACAATGTTCAATGAGTCGAAATCGGCGGGCGCGACATCTTCGGCGTGAATGTAACATTCCAGCGCGTTGACTTTGGCCGAGAGGAGAGGCAGAACACAATCTCGATCCGGATTCGAGACATGAAGCTTTTCAAAGGTATCCAAATGAAAGAGTCGTAATAGGTTGGCGTGACGAATGCAAGGAGGTTCCACATGGTTCCCAAACGTCAGGCTCAAAGACCCAAAGGGCACTGTTCGTTCCTCTAACGCCGTGACAAAGGCAGTTCCGCCATCTTGGAACGAACAATGAAATTCTTTGAGATTCAAGCTTAGATGCAGAGGATACGGTCGTGTTGCTCAATCTCTGGATTGCTGAATGGTCAAATGAGCCATCTCCAAGTGCAAATGGCGCGGTGGATTCGCATCCAAAAGGGGAGCCAGCGCCATCGAAGCATAGTTGAAGTTGCTACATCCGTCCATGGAACCGATCCGGAGGTCTCCGGAAGACTTTAAAGAGCAAACAAAGGCAGCTGTTTCGGCAATGGCGGCATCCGTAAATCGCGATCTTCGTTTGATCGATGACGAGGCTGCAGTGTTTGACACCCAAACTACCGCGATCCTTCAGACTGATAATCATAGTCTCATTGCTCCGCCAGATGGCAATACTACTGCGGCCGTTCAACAATTCGGAGAAATGCGTCGGGATGCGTCGCAAACGGTACAGCGATCCTTCGGTGAAGCGTTGTAATTTCGTTTGCCGCGCCGTCATTTGGTGCTCGGGAATGAGCTCGAGGAACGCATTTTCTGGCTCCATGTTGATGATTTATAAAGGTAAAGTGACTTTCTTTTGATACAGAACGAACGAGGACACGAGTTGTTAAGGAGAACGAGAATTACTGGTATTGTTTGTAGCTATAGTTGTTGTTATTGAGATTCGTCATTGTCATTGTTGCGATCGCAAAGGAAAAAGCTGCGCGCCGTCGTTTTGTCATTATGGGTGGCGTGACAGACAGACGAAATGCTGCGCGCGAGCAAGCTCTTGTGCCTCATGACTGAAACTGAAATTCCAGTCTTGGCGAATCACACTTTGGGACTATAGTCTAGTCAAATTTTCGTCAGGTTGTGCGCATTATCTAGACGTATAAGTCAACAAAATGCATAACAATTGAGAGTCAATGGCACCAGGTACCTCTATAATCAACGAACAGTTAAATAAAAGGAGACGGAATTTTTGTCCGATAAGGAGTCTTCTCTTGAGCAGACAATCGGAGCAGCATACCCCGATAAGGTTATTGAATCGGACGGAAATTCTGTCTTCTTGGTGTCTTTGCATGAAGAAAAAATCTGCGCATGTGGCGGCATTTTTATAGACGGAAATTCTGTGAAGCTGCCCGATTTCGGCATTTAGGAACTTATAGGAGCACACGATGTTTTTTCTAAAGAGATACTGTATGGTTCCGGAACCTTCCTTTCTTCCGCATCCCGGACCCGGGCCCGAGCGGGTATTGCCTTTATTGCAGCGTTTTCCACCCCGTTGCATTTGGACGAACTGCTTCGGACGTCGTTAGGGTTGAGGACCTTCTTTGTAGAATGGTACTGTACAGTGGTGAGGGAGTTTGTAAGTTGTCGTACCATACGTGTTGTGTGTGTAGCTTGCTACTTCTTTCACCTTTTAAAAATCTAATCTCTAGAACCTTCCTTTTTGTGCTCTCCCTAGTTTTGTTTCATGCAAGACCCGAATTTCTTTTCCCTAATAAAAAAAACTCCGTTTCAATGTGTATTCTATCTTTTTTTTTAAAAAACAAAAAAGGCTTAAAGAATTAGCAATAACCTTAGAAACTAAAACACTATTATATTCTCATTTTCTTATTTGTTATTTAGGCAGGGAAAGCCGTCAACCGTCAATTTTAGTAAATAGGTACATTTTGGTGCAATTTCGCAGAAGATCGAATTTGAGCGCGATCATAATGTACAAATATTGACGTTTTGCAGCGAAAAGCCATTTTGCAGCGAAAAGCCATTTTGCGGCGAAAAGCCATTTTGCAGCGAAAAGCCATCGCGTAGAAAAACCTACTAGATCTGTCGTAGAACTTGCAGCGAAAAGCCATTTTGCAGCGAAAAGCCGATTTGCAGCCAAAAGCCATTTTTCAGCGAAAAGCCATTTTGCGTCGATATGACTTAATGTTTTGAAATGACTTTTTTCTGTTAGACTTATTATGTCGCATGTACACATTGAACCAGATAGACGGTATTGCTCAACCTTACACTAGGTTTTGATGTACAATATTCATCATCATTCACTAAATAAACACAATTGCACTTTACACTCTATGACGAAGAGTACTAATTTTCCTCGTTTTTAGGTTTAATTGTTTTCGAAAAATTTTGAGAGTTACGGAGTACTCCGTAGTCTACAAGCTGCCATTTTATGCTAACAAAAAATCGAGCAATTATTAGGCGACACGCTACAAGGTAGCGGTACGGCACACACAATGTGCAACCCGGATACAGCTAACGTTTATTCTCGGCGCAAAGAACTTGCAGATTTGCATTCCGCATCCCGGCGCATCATCACTCACCATTCATCACATCATCACTATGTACATGGAGTACTGTTTACGGCTTACGGCGCCGGTAACACGCATACCTGGTACACTTTTTTGGGTTCGTGCCCGCAGTTTAGTTCTACCCGCTGCTGCTCGTTTCTCGCCCGCTTGCCCTTTGTCGGTTGTCCTTTCTGACCTCGACTTCTGACAATTTCGGGCAGCTTCTGTTTGATGTAGTGCTTTCTTTCCAACAGAAATTCTGATGCGCTCTATTTTTTTTATTAAGGTTACTACAAGTAGACTAGAGGGGGGGGTCTACGTATTACGGAGTATAAAAAATACTGTCGGAATAAAGTTTTACAAGGCTCAATATTGATCATGCCCGTCGCCGCTGCGACGCCTATTAGTGACGCGCCTAAGGCAATCCCACAATAATCCTCGAAACATCCAGGACTATACGTTTCCTTCGCTTCCTTTAGAACTTTGACTTCATAGATATCAGCACTCAACACTACAAGTAGATAATATAATTGACAACCTTTGCTTTTTAATTGAAACTCATCACAATGGAACCAGAGGAAGATGAGAAGTTCGTCTTGGAGCACATTCCAGAAGAACGGCAGTCTGCCGCGCAAAAGCGTTTCGACCAAGGTCGTTCGGGTCGAGATTAGAAATGTACCGATTTGTCAAAGATCCGAGTGATCTGATAGGATTTGAGTGGGTAAATAAGATGCACGTTGCTATATGGCGAGACAATGGGACGCTCATTTGCCTCGGTGGTGCCGGTTTTGAGGCATATTGGGATCGAAAAGTCGACTATATATTTGAGAAAGCCGGGGTCTATCACTTTGAGGGCTCTATTTACGGGAAAACGGACGCGGCGATTGCCGAGACAGCTACATGGTTCTGGTCGTTACAGCGTCCGGGAGAAGATTCTATTTTAAAAACCTTTGTTTTCGACGCAAGGGAGGATCAAATCTTTGATTTTGCTGCCCTACAGCCCGAGCAATTGGCGCGTATTCTCGATTCCAATCCGGCAAGGCGATATTCATTTACCCGAGGAAGCTGGAACACGGCGCAATCCATCATTCTTGCTTCAAGACCCTATCCTTTGAAATGGAAATTTACAGAGAACTCCTTTGCTTTTGAAGACGACGGCACAGCGTTTGTTGATACGCTAGTAAACCGACACTCTTCCTTTGGGTCCGTGCACTTTGATAGCGACACCGATAGTATGCCTCTGAGCCGCGAGAATTTCACACGTCTTTTGAAATTCGGCACTTTTGATAAGCTCAAGCTTGAGTACCTTGACGAGGAAATGATTCTTCTTCCCTTCGCAGCCAAGGTGCATGAACTCAACTACACAATCAATGCACGAGATTTTCAGCCAGAACATCTCAAATCTTTGAATATCAACACCAGGAAAATCACCATGGAAATAAGTTTAACCGATATGAGTGATTGGAAAAGGATCCCTGTTTCTTTCTTGAATCGTTTCAGCGAGATCGGAACTTTCGAGAAGCTGGATTTTATCGTTGAGTGTTGGGACCTACGGGAGCCCATTGACGAAAACAAAGCAAATTCCGTTGCGGAAGCAATGATCTCTGTCATAAAAGCGAATCGATGCTTAAAGCACTTGGGACTGAATCATTCTTACTTCACCTTTGACTGGCTTCCTCACTTGCAGAGTATTTTTGAGGCGGCGGGAGATCACAAATGCCTACATGAGCTTATTGTTCCTGCTTATCCTGAGCAAGAAGATCCCGACTTTTCCTGGCTGAAGCGCTTGCTTTCTCGTAATCGAAGCATCACCGTACTGGATCGTAGAGGCGACAAGATCACCGATGGATTCAGTATTGACAGGCTTTATGCACTGAATCGTTGTTATCATGGATCGGCAGCATTGATGAAGGAGGAGTCTACATCCTTGCGACCGCAGCTTGTAGCAACAGCATTACAAAAGAACGCGTCAGAGAAATTCGATCATGCAGCATTATTGCTAGCCAACCACTTGGACGTGCTATCCGAATTCATGCACGGCGCAGATCTAGAGGACGTGCCTTGTGCTGGGGAACTTCAATCAGAACATTGAGACTCGGGTGTCTCTGATGCTCATTGTGCACCTGTCGATCGTTTGAAACGTAAAATGAGAGTTCAGCCACCAAGAGCTGCCAAGAAAGTATCTCGTTATGAGTTTTAAGTGCTTCTCCGCCGAAACGTGCTATAGTAGCCTATATACGTTTGAGAATCCGAGGGAAAGCCTAGTCTAGTCTATGTCTTTCATCTTTTACTCCGTAAAAGAAGAGCTAAGGTGCAAACCAGATCTAGACTACACTGCGACAGAAAGATGTTTCGGTCGACGAATAAACGACAAAAAGATCGCGTCGTCGCGACGCAGCATTTGCGCAAATAAAACACTGTGGAGAGGGGAAAGGTATGAGAAGCAATCAACAAGCATTCTTTCATTCCAAAACAATTCTGCATTCTATCTTAAAGCTTACTGGTAGAGCAAATTAAGCACCGCATTTCCGCTCCGGACGTCCAACTCATCCGTATCGTGTTGCTTCGCTCAGAATATAGCAACAATCGCCGGCTGCGCTTTCCAGTCGCCTTTTTCCCTTCATAGAAGCAACGCGATAGTGCGATTCTCATCGCCTAGGACGCTTGTGTCATCGAAAGAGGAACGTACCGCTTCCATTTTTTATTGAAAGAGATGGAGAGAACGCCGTTCTTAGAACTCATTCCGAGGGACGAACTTTCGCCCGAGCAACGAGCCTTTCAATGCACGGATACCGACATTTCTTCGCTGTATCGATTGTTGCAAGAACCGACGCATTTGAAAGAGATTATTCTGGAGAAATCCGAAGAATACCGATTGTGTATCTGGCGTGAGAATGGGACGATTCTCTGCCTCGATGTTTCCCCCTCCTCTCGTTGTGGATCCTCGCAATATTCGTCTGGAGAACCATTTTGACGACGAAGAGCGAAGAACCCGAGCGGAAACCCCTTTTGAATTATTTTTGGAACGAAGCGTTTGTTTTGGCATTCCACATGGTGGTGCCGGCAGTTGTGTGCAAGGTGTGATATATGTAAAACGGACGCTGCAATTGCCGAGACGGCCACCTTTTTCTGGTCTTTGAGGCTGGATGATGAGAAACGATCTCATTTGAATGTGTATAATCATTCAACCGGTGAGCTTGCCTTTGACTTTGCTATCCTTCCAGTAGAGCAATTAGCCAAGCTATTGGATTCGAATCCGACAAGATCATTCAGTATCCAAGAAGGAGTCTGGACCCCCGAGCAGTCTATCGTTCTTGCCACAAGACCCTATCCAATCAAATTATCGGTAAGCAAGTCTCGCAGAAGCAATAATTCTTTCCGTTTCCAAGACGGCGGATCGTCCTTTGTGGATGCATTACAAAGAAGACAGTCCTCGTTTGGAACTCTGGAAATTGCGGAGACAATGCCTTTTAACCGCACCGGCCTGGAGCAACTTTCGAGTGGACGACAGACAATTGACGAGCTCGGCATCGGCTTTTTGCAAGACGAGTGTGCTCTAGTTCCGTTGTCGACAAAAGTGAATCGCTTGAGTTGCTACCTGCAAGCGAGGTATGGGCAACGAGCCGATCTCGATGTACTTGCCATTGCGGCGAAAGAATTGGAGTTGAGAATCTACTTGGACAGTGTGCCAGACTGGGATGTGTTTTTGATATCCTTTTTCAATCGACTGGCGCAAGCGAGCCATATTGAGAAGTTGCAACTGTCACTTGATTTTATCAGTGCAGGATTTGTTGAACAGTATGACGTTGACAGGATGTCTTCTGTCGTAGACGCCCTTATCTCCTTCCTCCGCTCGAATTCGAAGCTTTATCATTTGGATTTATGCGGAACTTATGGTTGTCTGGGCTGGATTCCTTATCTAAAGCATATATTCAACGAACTGGAGGGCCATCAAGGAATACGTTTCTTTGCTATGGATACTTACCCGTCCGAAGACCCTGATTTTTCCTGGCTGGTGAAATTGCTTTCGCGAAATAGAAAGATCAAGGTGGTCGATGAATCAGGTAAATTAAATGTACCCGAGATCGAAAGACTCTATGCACTGAGTCATTTTTACTGTGATTCCGAAGAGCTCAAAAGGAGTGCTGCTCCTTGCGACCATCATTGGTGGCATTGGCGTTGATAGGAAACGAAGTGAAAGACTTTCAGCGCTATGCACTGATGCTTTCGCACCACACGGACACGTTGTGCGAGTTGGTTCAGGATGTGAGTCAAAAGGCAACGACAACATTAGGTGCTACTAATGGGCCGGATGGATCGGAACACCGGAAACGTAAAATGCGAATGCAGCCTCCCCGAGCTGCGAAGAGAGGAGCTCGATTGGATGTTTGATCATGATACGGCGCAATATGATGATTCGTTTGATATTGAAATATTTCATTTTAAATGTTATAAGCTGTCTTTGTACTTTTGTGGAACCCGGGTAGCACGTCAGGTGGACGGGATTCCTTCTCCGCTCTGGACGAACACCAACTTCATTGCCAGATCTCTCTGCGTAGGCGTATGCTACACGGCCCATTCGATTTGAGTCCCCTAATGGATGGAAGCCATTCACCAGCAAAACATTTGACCTTTTCTAACAATATTAAATCGAAAACTAGCATTGTTGCAGATTATAACATTGCGCATGATTCATCGACGTGGATGGAGCTATGTTATTTTGTGGGTCTCTAAATTTCGAGTTTTTACTATATACTGAAAGTGTAGATTACTTTTTCCGCGACTTAACTCAGTTTCAGTCACTAAATATTGCGTCACCCAAAAAATACCGAGGCGACGAGCGACGATGCGCAAAAAAAATATAATGATCGCAATAAATGCTGCTGCCGCTTTATGTGATTCGTCTTTCACTTTCCGCTCTTACCCTTCAACTCTGCATTCTTGTCTATTTTGATTCTTCCTTACAAGAACGAGTTTGCCTGCTGGCTTGCTGCGGGCTCTACTGGCACAAATAATCGGCCTTTAGATGGAGCGAGAAACGATGAATGAGGATACGCCTTTGCTACAAATCATTCCGCAAGACGCACTGTCGCCCGAGCAAAGGGCATTTTGTCGAAATCCTGACATTGATTTACCGCTGTATCGATTGCTGCGAGAACCGACGCATTTAGATGACTTTGACTGGGAGAACGAGTACGATAGGGCAATCTGGCGAGACAATCAAACGATTATTTATCTCTCGTTTAGCACCATTCGTAAATATGACGAGCGAAGACCCTTTCGGGAGAAAAGCGTCAGCTTTGTTATCAATTGTGGCAACAAATACATTCTTTCGTTCGGTATGATTTACGGGAAGTCTGACGCTGCGATTGCCGAGACGGCAACCTTCTTCTGGTCTTTGAAGCAATCGGATGCATATAATATCGTTTCGCTTCAAATTGGTAATACATTTAACGAGCAAAGCGACACTTTCGATCATGGTGCTCTTTCGCCAGAACAGCTTGCCCAAATATTAGACGCAAATCCGACGCGACACTGTGACATGAAATTGGGAACTTGGAGTGCCGAGCAATCGGTCATTCTAGCATCGAGGCCGTATCCTTTGAAGTTGACACTCGGCGCGTCGGTTGTGGAAAGAGATGATTGCTTTCGTTTTAGTGATGGAGGAACGGCGTTTGTTGAGGCATTGCAAAACCGAGAACTTGGTTTCGGTAACTTGGCTGTTGATTTTCGGACGAAAGGCAGAAACGTGATCTCTTTAAGTCACATCAACATGAAGCGACTTTTCAAGCTCCCTCATATGTTTGATCGACTTGCCATTGAAGGCGTCGACGAGGAATTTGTTCTTCTCCCATTTTCGGCTCAAGTGAGTGCTCTTAGCTATCACCTTGACGCTCAGCACCTTCAACATGATGATCTCGACTCCCTTGATATCGCCGCGAATAACTTGACTTGAGGGTGTATTTGGATAATATCAGCGAGTGGGAAAATGTTCTCGTTATGCTGATGAATCGACTCGCTACGCTTGGGCACTTTTTACAGCTCGCTTAAATCCTGGACGCGAATCCACAACGGATCTTGACCCTTCAAACGGGATGATGGAACACTCGGTTGTTTTGGCGTAACGGCCGTATCCTTGTATTTGCGACTGACTTTTCCTCTCTGGGGAAGTAAAGGCTCGACTAGATAGGGATGACTTCTTGTTGATAAGAGCGGTGTTTCGTGCCTTGGAGATGCATGATGACCCGAAAGACACACCTTTGGTTGACACCGAGGTCTTGCAACGACTTTTTCAGCCCAATGTCTTTGGGAAATTATCGGTGGCGATCTTCGACGATGAAGAACTGTTCCTTCTTCCGTTCGTGACCAAGATGAAAGCGCTGCGTTACACCGTCAACATGACGCGAATGAAATCAGAAGGTCTTCAAGCTCTCAATCGTGGCGAAAGATAATAGTATAGAAATCGATAAATTGGAGGGTATGGATGTATAACTGGTTGCGTTGTTGGATCGAGTTGCCGAATCAGGTCATGTCGGACGATTGAGGATCAAAACCGTGGATAATTTGTTGGCCGTATGAGATTGACGAGGCAATGAGTTCTGATGTCGAAATAAAACCTGATCAGAATTACGATTGCCGAAGTAACTTCCTATTATTGTTACTAGCCGGGCTAGTTATTGTTATGTGCAGTTTTTATTGCAATAATTCTTCTCATTAATCAAGCTGCTCGTCCGCCCATTGAATGCGACGTAAGTAAGGTAGTCATTCATAAAACCTTACTGCTCTCTCTCGTTTCGGGTGATAGGTTTCCTGATGAGACGCATCAGAAGCGAGTATTTCTGTTTCGTCGATCACCTATCCTACAGCAACAGCATCGTTATCATCATTTAAACTGACGTCTTTCAATAATTCGCATAGCATGTCGATGTGAAACGTCATCAATTGGCGCCTTGTAACGGAAAGTCTGAAGTAGCGCATTCTGTCAAGGCCGTCGCAACCAGCGACGGTCGTGGAAGATGTAGGCTCTTCCGCGAATTTTTATGAATCGGGTGTAGATGTAGTTCTGCGCATATATTTCGTCAATGGTGGTTCCATTTGTGAGCCTTTTATTGTTGAGCCCCAATATGACGAGATTGCGGTTTTGGATAAGTAATCGCTCCAGCATAGGATAGTAACATGTTCTCATTTCTTCGAATTCATTATCGCGTCGATGAGCACTCACGGGAGGAAATGGATACAGCCTAATGGTGCGTAGTCTTTTGTGTTCTCCGAAGACCTGAAATAGCTCCTCAACGTGGGAACCAAGGGAGAAAAATATTCTGTACATTTTCAAAGTCAACTGAGTTAATAGAGGGTTGCCTCTGATTGCCCTAATGAGTGCTTGCAGAATAGCAGCTGCCGAACTTGCTTCTATTTGCCCATAATCAGATTCTACTGATACCTGCAACCTTTGAAAGTGACCCAATTAAGCCACTCGATTGCAGAAAGGAATTAGTAACTCCTCCGACCTTCCGTAGAAGGTAAGGCTGAGTTTCATGGTCGGTATGTCCAAAGAGTCAAAATCACTTGGCTGAATGAAGCGTGAAGGAACTTGGTAGTCGAGTGCATGTGCCTTGGCGGAGAGCGGAAGAATAACGTTCTCCCTACACAGAAACCCAATAGTGAGCTTATCGAACATGCCCTCCAGGTTAATGATTCGTTCGAGGAAATTACGACGTATGTCTAGCGTGTTGAAGCGATCGGCTCCAACGGTGAGGGAACCAAAGTGTGTATGTCGCGTCTCCAAATAATTCATGAACACAGTGCCGTCATCTCTAGGACCCACACCGATCCAGCCTTCACGCGCTTTACCGAACTTCAAATTCAAGGGAAACGACCGCGTAGCAAGAATCTTGGCCTGCTCCGGACTCCAGCTGCTCATTCCGAGTTCCAGTTGCCGCGTTGGGTTAGATTCTAATATGCGAATCAGCTGATCGTCTCTGAGCGAAGCAAAATCAATTATGAATGGAAAATTTTGTTTATAATCCCACAACCACTTGTTGAACTGCAAAGATGTTCGCTCATCTTCCGGCAGCCTGAGCGAGCAGAAAAATGTCGCAGTCTCTAAAATAGCAGAGTCCGTCTCACCCAAAATCATAAAGTCCAATTGAAAGAAATCTACGCAGATCGAGAAGGCAAATGTTCGTCTCGCGACGGAGCAAGCTCCTCGATAACCATCGGTAACATAAACAAATGTTTCATTCTCACGCCAAATAGTTATCTCCATATTTTCCGGATCACAGTATTCTCTCCATTGTATTTCATCTAAACTTATCGGCTCTCGAGTAAAGGTGTGGATAGGAAAATTGTTTTGTCCCAACAATTTTGAAGCGAGCTCTTTTGCCTTTCAGAAAGTTCCTCATGAAAAATGGGAACTATCAGCCTTTCCTGCTCCTCGATTACTTGATGCTCCTGCATTTCAGCTAAAATATTTCTTCAATGGTCGAAATTAGTCTCTTTCAATGAACAATAAAGGTATACAAAAGTAATAAAGTGGTCGAAAACTTAATCGCGTAACAGCGGCAGTTTTCTCTCGCATGCTTTTCTTTTCGCGGTCCTCGCTGCAAATAAGCTACTCCGTATAAACTTCATCACACCTGGTATAAGGTTGGAGATATGTGTCAAATACAGTACTGCACTCGTGACTGAACATCCAGTCATGCCAAAAACGGATTACACTTTAGAGAATAGTCAAATGGAACGAGGAAGATCCGCAATAATCAATAATTGATGTGCAAAGAATAGACCTACTCGCATCGTGCATTGCAAATAATACTGTAAGCTAAACTGAAATTTGCGGATCTGTTTTACGAAGATATATTCATTTTAAATTTTATACGTCCTTAATTTTTAAAGAGCTTCGGCAACATGACAATAAAATTCAGAAGATCCAATTCATGACTCACTTCAGTCGTTTCGGAACTACAATCTGGGCCATAGTAAAACCCTGAATTTACATAACCCGTAGGTTTATAACGACAAACACCAAAAAAGCTGCGTTTTGCTTTATTATTGTTGTCAGTTGTCATTCTTTTCATTAATCAGGACAATAAGTCGGAGCTGCCTTTCATCTAATTAGTTTAATTGACGAAACTCCTCGTTAAATCTCGAAATGGAGTTTTTGCAACTCATTCCGCAGCAACAGCTTTCCTCGGAGCAAAACGCATTACTGTCGTTGTTAACAAACGAGGAATCCTCCTCGGAGGAAGGTAATCATCTGCCAATCTATCGATTCGTTCAAGAACCGACTCATCTGCAGGAGCTGTTGAGTTGTGATCGTACGAAATTCTGTATTTGGCGTGACAATCAGACAATCATCGTTGTTGAGCTGTTTTATCCGAGATCGATCAACCTACCCTCCACAAGTTGGGAGATAACACAATCCTATCGTCACGGCACCCGATTTTTAGCCATTGTGGGATTGAATGAGACGGCCATGGCGGAAACGGCGACGTTTGTTTTGTCGCTGCAGCATTCCGAACCCGATTTGTGGAGTTTTGATTTTGACTTGGATTCCGTTCGAGAGGATCAACTGAATCGTTTCTTGGATGCAAATCCGCAATGCGTTTGGGAATTTAGATACCAAACATGGACGGTCGAACAATCCATCCGACTAGCAACACGGCCGGGTCCTCTCAAAATCCAACTCTATACACCTAGCACCAATTACGGCGGATTTTCGTTTACGGACGGTGGGACGGCCTTTGTCGATGCACTCCAACAACGAACCTCGTCCTTTGAAAGTTTGTGTCTGCATTTCAATCGCCGCAACTCTTTCACAAATGAAAATTATGTGCGACTTTTACAACTGGAGCATGCTGTGGAGAAACTCGAGCTTTACATGTTTCGTCCCGATCCCCTTCTTCCGTTCCGGGCTCAGGTGCATTGTCTCAACTACCGGATCGACGATTATGAAATCGAAAAGACACACTTTGAGACACTTCCTATCGTTGCCAAAGAGTTGACCTTGTCGATTCACATTACCAGCACAGAAAACTGGTCCGATTCGATCGTCACCTTTCTTGATCGTGTGGCTCAATTGGGTCATTTTGAGCACTTGCGTCTCGCAATTGATCTTTGGCATAAAGTAGATTACACGCAAGTGGGGTGGATCGCCGCAGCCATTGTTCGTGTCCTGAAGAATAACCCAAATTTGGTGTCTTTGGATTTGTCGGAGAATCGGTATCCTCTGGATTACACTCCCTACTTGATACTTCTGTTTCGGGTTATGGAAGGACACCCGAATCTGAGGACTTTTCGCTTGAATAGCGAGGAAATGAAGGTAATACATTTCGCTGCATTGAAGCGGTTGTTGTTCCGTAACCGCAAGTTGACGGTCGTAAATCGTTGGGATGAACGAGTGACCGATGGAACGACCATTGATCAGATCTATACGCTGAATCGGTTTTATCACGGATCCAAGGACTTATTGGTCCAACATGGGTGTAGTACCTGCCGATCGAGATTGACGGGAACAATCCTGATGGAAAGTGCTACCGCGAATTTTCAGCGCACGGCATTGCTCTTGTCGGATCACGCGGATGTATTGTGTGAGCTTGTGAATGGTAGTGAGGATGACGCATTGTCGCCTCATGATCCTCGTTCCATCATCAATCCGACGCCGTTGAAAAGAAGAAACTAAGTCCCAATAGTGATGTCAGCTGCGCACGTCGGTTCGTTGCTCCTTGTGGTCGGTGATAGTATCAATGAACGTGAAATAGATAGTAATGATGTCCTTTATGACGACGCGTTTTATTAATAATGCTGCCAAACTCACACAAGAGTCGTCGAGATAGTCTACTCGCGTGCCTCCGGCGCTCCTTATTGTCATTTGCAAAGATACATTATAATTATTGTCCGCTGCTATAGTGCACCACAGTCGTGCACCACAGTCGTGACCCGTACGTTCGTGACTCTCTGCTTGGTAAAGACCCGCGAATATAATTGCTTATTTTGTTCGTCGCCTTTCGTTCACAATTAGTACAGCAAGCATTCCGTGCTATATTATATATTACTAGCCGCCTTCGGCGTCTAGCCCCTGCAGGGCTTTTTTCGTTCTCGCCCTTCCCGCAAGCGGGGGCTCGATCCCCGGGGATAGCGTCACACCCGGGACTGAACAACCGGGACCGACGTGACACACACACACACACACACACACACACACACACACACACACACACACACACACACACACACACACACACACACACACACACACACACACACACACACACACACACACACACACACACACACACACACACACACACACACACACACACACACACACACACACACACACACGGACAGCGCGCTATTATAAATAGATAGATAGATAAATAGATAGATATACATCTTGCAACGTATGAATCTAAGGCCCGTTCTTATCACCGCACATGTGCAACACATGTGCACACCGCGCGCCGGCCAGTCATTTAAAAAGCAAGGTCCAGAACGGAACCCTTCTTATCAGTGCACAGGAGTTGCGCACTTGCACATTTTTTGAATGTCACATCAGACAGACAAATTCTTAAATAGCAAGTGCCGTTTTAATGTCTCCCCCCTTTTCATTTCTCATCGCAACTGCCGATCCATTTGCGTTTATGTCTTTTCGTTCCTTTTTGTATCGAATTCACTTTAGTTCCCAGGAAACATGAAGCTTTCCACTACCAAGACGCTCAAGCTGCTGGAAAAGACTCCCACAAGTCGAGTCCACGAAGAATTAGAGGAGCGCGTCTTGCGCAAGTATTTTGTTCGCAAACATCGCCTTCAGAAAATGATGATCGCCGGCGGTATTGTCCTTACAACCAGGGAGTCAAAGGTTGTGTACAAGCGGATGGACTGGGACGAGTACTCGGAGCGGCTGATGAGACAGTCGGAAAAACAATTTTCGAGGAAGAATAGGATGCAGCAACGATCTTTTATGTTGCTTGTCGACCTTATATCACCTCACCTTCCCATCCACTACTCCTCCGGAATAGAGGGTACACAGCCGATTCCTGTTGCTGTTCAGCTACATATGCTTTTACGCTGGCTGGCAGGTGCCTCGTACATTGACGTCACCGACCAGATGGGTCTAAGTATGCAATCGTTTTATCGATTGATTCATAAAGTCATGCGTGCTATTGTCGAATGTGATTCTCTCAAACTTCACTTTCCAACAACACCAGCTGAAATTGAAGAGGCAGCAGAAAAGTTTAACGCTATCTCTGGGCATTTAGCAAGTCTTTCCGCCATTATTCCACAACTGACGGCATTTTAGCAAGTCTTTCCGCCATTATTCCACAACTGACGGCATTGCAATGGCAGCGGCAACTTCGGTGTCGGGTTCCATGTTTGTCCGAGCAAGGATCGATCAAAAGAACGCGCGGTGGTTAATAAATAAGAGAGCAAGCCGACATGGAAATAGGGACGAAATTTTCGGCGTTGTTTTTCTGTTAGAAGACTATTCGTGAACGATCAAAAATTGTCCGTGTGCAAGACTCCCAACGATGTGCAAGCTGTGCATAATTCGAAATAATTACGGAGGTTTGCACATAAAATCGAGCCGGTGCACAGCAAAAATTGGCCGGCGGGCGCGCAATTCCGGGTTATCACTAAAAATATGTGCAAAAGTGCAACTTTTTTGCGGTGATAAGAACGGGCCTAAATGAGAGATTGATAGAGCGCTGATTTGAAAAAGTGAATTAATCCACATGACGCAAAATCAGACTCATCACAACAAAGAGCGTCTCTTAGAGCTCATTCCGGAAGATCAACTTTCTCTTTCGCAAAAGGAACTCCGAGAAAATTTGCTCGGTTATGGTGAAATGGAAATCTTTCAATACTCTCGAGAGCCAAACCGTCTCGATGAATTTGAATGGAGGCTTTGGAATATGCAAACTGTCATTTGGCGTAACAATGAAACGTTCCTTTGTGTATTCCCTTGCTCGTACTATCGTCCTCAAATGAAACAACGCAGCCTTTACTTTACCATCGTCCTCGGCAATGGATACAACTTGTACGGTGCAATTTGTGGCAAGACGGACGAAGCCATCGCCGAGACGGCCACTTTTTTCTGGTCTCTCCAAGATGACGAAGAAGGCGCTGCGCTGTACGTTCAAGACGTCTTTCAACACGGATTGTGCGCTGGAGAAGTGCGTGGAAATTTTGATTTTGCCGCCTTTCGACCACAGCAACTGATTCGTATCTTGGAATCGAATCCGACACGCCAACTACAGCTCCGAGTAGGAAGCTGGAGTCTCGAACAGGCCAAGATTTTGGCGACACGAACTTTCCCTTTGAATTTGGAAATTATTTTTGGGGATCATGGCGATTTGGGTAACAGGGGAAACAAGGATGAGGACGGCACAGAGTTTTTTAATAGTTTGGAAGAACGACGATCTTCCTTTGGTTCGCTGGAAATTGGAGGGGCTTTTATCATGACACTCGAATGAATCGCGTCAATTTTGAACGGTTGACGCAACTTGACTGGATCATCGATAAACTTAGAATTTACGGTCTCGACTCAGACAGTGTCCTTCTTCCATTCTCCGCCAAGGTAAATGCACTCAGTTACGGGGTCATAGACAGTCACATCCAGCCAAACGATTTCGAAGCGCTGACTATTGTGACAAACGACTTGAGTATATGGTTTTATTCGCAAGAAGAGGACGACCTGAGTGACTGGTTGATCGCATTTTTCGATCGAGTGGCACAGCTGGGCCATTTTGTAAGATTGGGCATTTCTATACGGAGTTACGAGAGGGTACATGACATGGAATCGTGTGTACAAGCGTTGACTGGTGCTATAAAGAGCAATCCAAATTTGAGGTATTTGAAAATGTACGGCTTTGACCAGCGGTTCCAGCATGCACCCCACTGGGAATCTCTCTATCATGCCATTGGGGAGCACCAACAGCTACGTACAATCACATTGGATGACAATGAATACAAAAAAACATGCCAAGATTTCTATCTGGCACTGGAACGCTTGCTTTCTTGCAACCGAAACGTCACAGTTATAAAAAGGGACGGCAAGAAGTTCACCAATGAGACCAGTATCGATCAGCTTTATGCATTGAATAATTTTTTCAATGGATCTTTGTCGCTGACGGAGGAGTCGGTAGAATTGCGACCAGTGCTCTTCGCGGTGGCATTGGAGAAGGCTTCCGCATCTTTCCAGTATACGGGTCTGCTGTTGTCTCAACATACGGACGTCCTTTGGGAATTAGTAGATGGTACGAATCTAGAGGAAGTGCCTCCTTGATTGTTACTTTCCGAAAAAGTTATTCGCGTGGCTCCAGTGCTCCTCATTCGACTATTTAATGTTTCACAATGCCTTACGACTTGGCTGTGGATCAGCTCTTAACTTTTATTCGTTCTATTGCATGCCATTTTCTTTCTGATTATAAAAACAATGACGTTTCCACTTTAATTACAGTAAGCTGCCTTTAATCGTATTGTTGAATCGACTACGTCTCGTGCCGATGCAATTCCCTCGTTAAGCACTGCGTAACATAATAGTGACTTATGTTTGTCAAGACCCGGAGGTTAATGATGCGGCGTGCACGCTTATTACTAGTATACGGAGTATATTTTACCTTGATTTATTCTTTTTCAAGCACTGTTGACATTCATCTCGACCACTTCAATAGCGCCGGAGCCTTGATAATCGTCTTTTCTTTGCCGAGGGCAACAATTTGCGAAACAGAGATCGAATTAACTTTTCAAATCGCACAATGGAGGAAAATTAAACAAGAATTCCTCGAACTCATTCCGAAGGAACGACTCTCGAACGAGCAGAGGGCATTTCGCGACAAAGAAACGCATGAATTTGGTATACCGATTTACAAGCTTGTGCGAGAACCGAGTGCTCTCGATGAAATTCTTCCAGAAATTTGTCACTGCATGTCGATCTGGCGGGAAAATGGGACGATCATTTGCTTCAGCGCTTCTGCGGATATGCTCTATCAAGAGCGAAAGCTATTCTTTGCTCTCTATGATGTCGGAAAGCACAAGAAAAGATTAAAATGTGCCATTTACGGTGCGTCGAATGTTACTACTGCTGAAACAGCTGTATGGTTCTGGTCTTTACAGCATTCTTGGAGAGGCCAGGCCGCTCTCGAGATCGGATATCGCAGGTTCGACGAGGACCGGGCCTTCGACTTTGCCGCTTTTCACCCGGAACAACTCGCTCAGATATTGGATGCGAATCCGCAACGAGCGATCAGTATTGATGAAAGAACATGGACAGCGCAACAAGGCGTTGTTCTGGCAACGCGACCCTATCCACTTCGATTGACGTTTTGCAGTAAAAGTGGCTACGTTACATTTACAGATAGTGGAACAGCCTTCATCGAAGCACTCGAAAAACGAAAGTCTCTGTTTGGTTCTCTCTGTCTTGGATGCGTGGCAATTGGCATGCTCACTCGAGAAAATATGGAACGTCTTTATCAACTTGAAATGTTTGATGAGCTCAAAATTAGGTCTGTATACAGGGACCAAGCTCTCCTGCCATTCTCCGCCAAGGTGAATTCTCTCGACTATTTCTTCGACGCAAGGTGTGTTCGACCGGAAGACTTCCATTCTCTTGCTATCCCGGCAAAAAATTGAGTGTCAACGTCTGGTCGGATGTTTGGGAAGTCTGTGATCAGCTCTTGATTGCAATGTTGAATCGCATGACCACTTTAGGTCATTTTACACAGTGTAATTTGGAATTGGCCTTGAGTTCTAATGTGCATTATGACGATGTCTTAACAGTCGAGGTTACAGCTCGTATTGCCGATGCGTTGATCGGTTTTATCAAAGCAAATACATTATTAACGCATTGGGTTTTCGAATTAGATGGGGTGGATATGACTCATCATTTACCGGCTATTTTCCATGCTATGGAAGAACACAAAGAACTCCGTACGTTTCGCATCCTGACCTTCAATGACGACGATTACTACTTCGATGACTCCAGACCAGGGCGGTCTCCTATTGATTACTCTGGCTTGGAGAAGTTGCTGTCACAAAATCGGAACATTTCAGTACTGGATCAGAACGACAAGAAAATCACCAATGGTACCACCATCGACAGAATCTATGCGCTCAATCGATTTTTATTGTGGGTCGGCAAAGTTAGTCGATGAGTCGTCCTATCTACGACCATTGTTGGTGGCGTCGGCTTTGCTGGAGAGCGGCTTACACGATGCTCAGTACACAGGATTGTTGTTGTCGAATCATGTCGACATTCTGTGCGAGATCATAATCGAAATCAATTTTGATACTAAGAGAATGGGAGCAGAGGAGGAAGCTGTTTCGCTCGTCTCGATTTGTCCAGAATCTGCTCCAAAGAATGTTTTCAAACGTAAACTCCATGTCCATCTGCCACGTGACGTTAAGAAGACAGCTCGAAAAGAATGCTAAGGCACTAGTAGATATATAGAGAGAATATGCTTAATGAAGCTACTCATCAAATTGGTGCAGTCAAATGCGTCACTGAATCGTCCTCCACCTTGGCACCAAATACTGAAAATTTTTCTTCTCTTCGAACAGGAATCCTATCCGAGGTGAATTGATGATACAATCGATTCTCAATAGACGCTCCAAATATTCTCGACGACTCATCACCAAATTACTCTCAGAAACACAATATCGAACAACTCACAGGCGATTGCCATTTTTCGAGACCCTCTACGAAGTTTTGTCCGTGTTCCTACGAGAGAACGAGCTGGGCTGTAAAGCCGACAAGTCTTGTCGGATGAGTGTCAAGTATCTGCGTGCGGCTCTGCTGAAAGGGCAGTGACAGTGACGTATTAATGGAGCCTCTAGCTTGTCAGAAATGATAGAGATGTCTACGATTGAAGAGTTCGTTTTGCGCTAAATGTAGAGGAGAGTCAAACATCCATTCTGTGTTTCGTTTCATTCATTCATTTTTTCTGTCAACCCCAACTTCAACTTGGATTCAATGCGGGGACAGTACCAGTACATATGTGATATGTGTGCCTACCGAGTATCAATTTGAGAGTAGTACGAAGATAATGACCGTCGATAGCCTTTAGAGGCGATAATCATAAATTTCGGATTTGATTGCCTGTCGAGTCTGTTTATCCATACAAACAGAGTCGTAGGATTTGGCCCCCTCCGTCTCGTTGCTTATGTTGATATTCGTTCTAAACGTTACAAACTACGTTGTTCCACTGGTAGCACTGCTTTGGCGCGGCCGACCAGTCCTGAAACTACACGTCCATCGTTTTTCGAGAGTTCCTTTTGACGGGAACTACGCAACTTTCGTGTCACCATGACCGACCCTCTTCCTGATTTGCGCACGCCTCTTGGCAGCAACACTCCCGACAACACAAAGATGACCGAGTGCGTGTGCTGTTTATTGTTTTGTTTTGTCGAAAGGGGGAGAAATTGGCTCTGGTACAAAATTCTACGTGTGTCACACGAGAGCCTCTAAGATAAACATAATATGTTCGTCTGACAATCAGGGATATTCGGTTTGAAACGGTTTCGCCCTTCGCCCCTAACCGTTCTGAGCACTATAGCTCAAATCATCTAACTTTTTGGTTTTTGGCCTTTTGCATCGAACAGTGAATGGTTGTTGCCACGTAGAAAGTGCATACTTCATACGGCACCTTGGCCATAAATGTAGATATGATAGATCACAGTTTGAATAGACAAATTTCATTCAATCGACAAAATTAAAAGGTACCGGTACCTGGTACCTGGTAGCTGGTAGATGGTAGTCCGTAGACGGTAGACGACATTATTATTCACTAGCCGCCTTCGGCGTCTAGCCCCTACGGGGGCTTTTTTCGTTCTCGCCCTTCCCGCAAGCGGGGGGCTCGATCCCCGGGGATAGCGTCAAACCCGTGATTCAGACACCCGGGAGCGCGTTACGTTACGTGACACACACACACACACACACACACACGGACACAGCGCGCTATTATAAATAGATTATTCATCGATACTTACAGTACGTCTTACGTCTTACGTGTACTGTAAGGTTACCAACGTAGAACGTAGTGGTTGGTCTCGAGAGGGCAGTTCTCTAGAGAGTCTCGAGAATCGAATTTTGAATTTTCACTCTCAATTCTCATGATTCTCGATAAAATTCATGAGATGAGAGTGTCTAGCCGTCACCCGTATAATATTCAAGGATTCTGGCCGTCGATCGACCATTTCTCACGTATATTTCCTACGAAGGAGTCAGTCTCGCGTTCCACAACTAACCGTGACTGAAACTTAGTACTTAATATCCCATAGTAATTAGTTTTTGACAAAAATCTCCAATTTTCAAGATGATTCTCGAGAGTCTTATGAGTTAGTTGGAAAGTGCAATTCTCGACTCTCATCTCGGACCTGGGAGACACGGGAACGCACCTCTGCTTGGTACATTTTTCTACGGGGGGCCTACGTGAGTGTACACTTTTTCCCGAACCTTCCTGGTTGAAAGCATGAGACATGAGACCGAACACCACCGCAACGTTTTCGCCCCACTCGGGACTCGGGACTCGAGACGGAGATACGGAGTAGTAGCAAAGCCTTTTAGTTGTACTTCAAAAAAGGAGGGGTGTATCATAAGTACTGTACCTGGTACTGTCGGTCCATGCATGTGTCTCGGACAGTCGAGAATTCACAGGGGAGGAGAAATAATAAAATAGGAACAAGTGAAAGTGGTCAATAAAGGGAGAGCGGTGAACTCATTTGTAACATACAAGTACTGGACAACGGAATGTGGAATGTACAAACCGGTTACCATTATTATTACGGAGTATTATTATTACTTTGTCATTTGCTTTGTCTCTGTGAGAGACAGCGTAAAGAGCTGTGCACGTCAAGCTCACGCAAGATACATGGGTTCTTCAACGATTTTTTAGATATTTTTTGTAATCGCATCTTCACGCACCTTCCGATCGGCCACAAACCCTCATAACTCACTCACTCACTTCGAATGAGTTTGACTTGGTTCTTTGAGTTAAAAGAATAAATCAAGCTAATAGGCATGATGAGAAGACTCCTTTTTCTACTCTTTTTTTGGATAACGTCAGTCTTCGGACAGAACACGGCTCGGTTTGATCAAGTTGCTGCGAAGATGGAGAGCATGGTTCTGGCATATCGCGACGAAATCGAACGGCTGTACCTGGATCGTTGTGCTTCGTTGGCTACGTGTCAGGCAGCAAATTACGATGAGTGCAAATCAGCGCTACCAAATCCAACGTGTTCGGCTCCTTCCAATTTCTGGACAGATACCTGTGGCGCAGGATGCGCGGGGTTGGAGGATTTGACGACAAGCAACTACCGCATCTCACCCAACGCGACGCCGGCAGACCCGCTGATCGTCGAAGCGATTTGTTACAGTCGTTTCATGGATGACTGGCTCACTCAGAGAATCCTACAAGACGAAACATTTTGGGATGAAATCGGAATTAGCCCTCGAGCCTCTTATTTCGGAACCAGGGAAGGGGCGTTTCGCATTCTTCCTGGATTTCCCTCCGAAGATTGTGGAGCGTATGACAATACTGGGCGACCGTGGTACGTTGCCGGAAGCTCCGGCCCCAAGAATATTGTACTAGTGTTGGATATTTCGAGCTCGATGAATGAAATCCGCTTAGGCCTCATGAAACAAGCCGCCAAACGCGTCATTGAGACATTAACATCCAGCGACCGCGTTGCGATAGTCTTCTTCAATGCGAAAACGACCGTCGTGGCTGATCAAGGCCTGCTTTACGAGGCAACAGACGCAATTAAAGAGACTCTGATCGCCCGCATAGAAAACATCGGAGTCGATAGAGGTACCAACATGTTGGACGGCCTAAGCACGGCTTTCAATATTCTGGATAACTCATTCACAAAACGGTACAGCCGTCAGTTGTAATTCCGGTATTTTATTCTTCACTGATGGAGTAATGACTGAACCGGACGGTATTGTCCCATCTGATGTCAAAACTATGGTGCAAAACCGAATCAGTCAGACGACTGCAGTCACAGGGAAACCGGTGCTTCTTTTCACATACTCGATTGCGGATGTTTCAGAAAATCAAAACGTCCATGCTTTTCCCTCGGAGCTGGCCTGTTTGACTGAATTTGGAATATGGTCCAAGATTGAAAGTGACGAAGAAATTGTCGAAGCTCTAGCGAGCTATTACTTACTCTTTGCGTCGGGCTTGGGGAATGCAGAAAATCAAAATTTTACTGCTTGGGTCGAACCTTACATATTCCGGACGGCAAATATACGGGGAACCACAGTGTCGGCTCCGGTCTACGATCGAACCAAGTCGCCACCACTCTTCATCGGCGTAGTAGCGGTGGATATCGCCCTGGAAGCGCTGCAAATCGCGCTAGGAGACGAAGAGCGTTGATGAGGCAATTAGGTTGTTGGCTCTCACGTTCGGTGGGAACTTGCCCAGCATTTAGGTTTAGCCAATGTGAGTTGGACTCGTATCGTTACCGGGGGGGATTTGATGCGCGGTGTGCTGATTGCAGTATCGACGATCTGGGTCAGACTATTGCGACTCAATGTTCAGATTCTAGCTTGTATCCAATGAACTTAAACGCCAACACTGCTACGGAAGGACGCCTTTTTCAAGAGCGAGTTTGCTGCGGCTGTGTGACCGGTGCTCCTTTCCTATCTCCGGTACCGGTAGCCCCAGAAAGGACAACAACCCCACCTGCAGTAGCTCCGGTGATGGCTTCCCCTTCTCCGGAATCAGTAGCACCGGTAGAAGTTTCCTCTCCAACGGCACCTGTACCAATCCCTCCGGAAGAACCGCCTACCGGTACCGGACCACCTGACTGGGTTGTAGAAGTATTTGTACCGATATTCGCTGTCGTCGGTACTATTGTCGCCGCTTGGGTCGGTAAGGAAACATGCAACAGTAGAAGGGCGGCCAGAGGTGGCCCAGGACCGCAACCGCCTAACCCGCAACCGCCTAACCCACAACCACATAACAACCAGCAAAATATCGCAAACATAGTTCATTGTTGTGTGGTATCGTAAGAAAGTAAGGGACAAAAAAGTTTTTATGCATTACCTCAATCTGTTGAAAAACGTGAATCTTAGTATTGACCCAGACAAACCTATAGTATTTGAATCATGCTAGGTGGTTTCCCGTCCCATAGGCCCTAGAGGCTTATAAGTGAACAATATTTTGGGAGGGTATCATTTCCGAAGCATGAAGTTGTGTATTAAATGTTGTTGTCAAACGAGAATCCAATTCATAGGAATACTTAGTTGTTATAGTTGTGGGGCCTTTTCAAGGAATGGTGTTCGATGGTGATTGGATGACAAACAAAGTGGTCCCTCCTGGCTCCTGGCTAAAAGGATCCGCCGGGCTTTGCTGCTCAATCAATCAAAACGAGATTATGAATCCGACCCCATTGAAAAGAAGAAACTCAACCCCAATTGTGTCGAGATATGACGTCGGTAGCTGCTCATGTCAAGGCCGAAAACTCGTTGCTCCTTTCGGTCGGTGATTTCATAAATGAACGTGAAGTAGACCTGATGATATCTTTGACGGCGACGCATTTCATGAATGATGCTACGAAATCGACAAACATCTTCGAGATAAACTACTTGTCGTGCGCCTCGGCGCTTCTCATCAACAATTCAGTTAGCGTGGCCAGGCGTTGTCGTCAATGCGTATTGATGCCAATTTATCCGTGACCTTGATTCGTGAATCATAGTGCTCCCTTTGCGTTTCAAGTGATCAGTCGCCTGGTGAAACGCATTAGAAAAAACGCATTTCCGTTTCCTCTATCCCTGGTCCTGCGGCAGCCAAAACATGATTAATGTCATCTAAATGTACATCATTAAGAAGCTCGCACAATATATCAGTGTGGAACGTCATTAACTCCGCGGAGTACTGGAAGTCTAAAGTAGCGTTGTGTCAAGGCCGACGCCACCAAAAATGGTCGTAAAAATGTATGCTCCTTCGCCTCCTTTATGAATCGGGTATCGATGTAGTTCTTCGCGTAGATCTCTTCGATGGTGGTCCTATGTGTTATCCTCTTGCCAGAAAAGTCCAATACCGAAAGAAATTTATTGCGATCGAGTAACGTCTCCAGCACAGAATGATAATATATCCTCAGCCGCTTTGCTTCATCATCGATTCGATAAGCAGTCAGTGGAGGAAATGGATACAAGTCAACTATACGTAGTCTTCTGTGTCTCCCGATGGCTTGAAAAAGCTTCTCCATGTTGACTTCAGGTAAAAATAATGAGCACCACATGTCCAAACTTAATTGAGTCAAATGAGGGTTGCCGTCGATGGTCCTTATGATTGCTTGTACAAGAGATCCTGACGCTGTTGCGTCTAATTGCCGAACAGCACCTTCTACTGACACACCCAATCTTTCAAAATGACCTAACTGCGTCATTCGGTTGCAAAATGATATTAGTATTTTCTCCAAACGATCCGGTTCATCATATTGAATTTTGATATTGAAATCTTTCGTCGCAATGTCGAGCGAGTCGATATCATTCGGCTGGGTTGAGTTGGCATCCACGCGGTAGTCTAGTGCACCAACCCTGGCGGAGAAGGGAAGAAAGAAATTTTCTCTGTTCAGAACCCCGATTGTGAGCTTGTCCAACAATCCTTCCAGTTTCATGATCCGGCTCTAAGTTGCTACGGCTTAAAGACATCATTTCGAATTGACTACCACCAATAGTGAGAGATCCAAAACGCGTTCGCCGTGTCACCAGATGGTTGATGAATTCAGTACCGTCATCTTTAAGCCCAATACCAATCTCGCCTTCCCGCGCTTTGTTTAATTTCAAATTCAACGGAAACGGTTGAGTAGCTAGAATCTTGGCCTGTTCCGGACTCCAGCTGCCTATTTCAAGCTCCACTTGTCTGCTCGGGTTCGATTCTAATATGCTTGTCAATTGATCCCCTCGTAAGGCGGCGAAATCGACATTTAACGAAAGAATTCCTTCATCTTCCGGCAGACACTGGTGGAAACGCAAATATGCTTTGGGATGTTCTGGTTGCCTCAAAGAGCAAAAGAACGTCGCCGTCTCTAAAACAGCCGCATCCGTCTCACCCAACACCCGAAAACTCAAGTGAAAGTAAGGCCTATGATACTTTTCGCCCAAAAACAGTGCAAAGGCAAAGCAACGCCGCGTGCCGCTGAATTCTCTTTGATCATCATCCGTAACGAAAGTGAATGTTTCATTTTCGCGCCAGATAATCACATCAGGATGCTCAAAATTTAAGCGTTCCCGCCAGCCGATTTCACCATGGTTGCTTGGCTCTCGAGTAAATGTGTAAATAGATCCGTAATTCTCTCCAAGAAGTTCTACAGCGAGCTCTTTTTGTCCCTCGGTGCGCTCCTCGTCAGGAATGAGAACTAATATAGAGCGTCCTTATCGCTTAGTTGCTGCTGCACTTCCATTTTCACTGCGATTGCTATCAGTTATCTACTTGGTATTGCGGAAAGAAAGATAATAGAGAGACTGAGTGATGTTCATGAAATATACAATCTATCATATTCATCATCGTCGAGATTATTTGTCGAAAGAAAAGAAAAAAACTTATATTGCGAACTCCATTCATGACTGAATACCAAGTCGTGCATAAACCGTACTACACTTTTGATGTATATATAGTAAACTGGAAATTTCTTAGCTCTAAATTTTTCGCGTCGTGCACCGCAACTGGGACCATTCGCTAAGATCGATGAATGTTGATTAGCTCAAACAATGTGAATTTTCATCAATATCCCAACAGGAGGATGCGGGAAATTGAAGATTTAGCCAAATGCGAAAAACTAGGCTTGTAAGGGAAAAATAAGAAAATGACAACAAGAAAGAAAGTTGGGAAACGAAAATGGATAAAAAAGGGGGCAATAATCTTTGTTTGTTAGGAAAGGACTACCGTAGTGCCTACAATGAAATACAAGGGTACCGTCACGTTTCACGTTGTGTTTATTTTAAATGTTGAATACCAGTACAGTCAAGGGATCTGCTTAAAAAATTATTAGGTATTATGTATCATTCTTTGTAAATGACTTTATTCATTACTGCGTTCCAAATGTCATTTAAATATTTGTGATATAAGCCCATAGCATTTTGTCTTATTTCTATTTTCGCGTTTAGGGAACGTTAGTACCGGTTGGCTGGTTGGCTTAACAAAGCAAACCAAACCCAACCAAACCAAACCGAACCAATCCAAACCAAACCAATCCAAACCGGTACTCAACTTCAAACCGGCACTCATGTAGAAGCTACATGATTTTCGTACCAGGATTTTCTTGTTTCTGATTTACTACTGAAAATCCAACCGAAACCAATCGAAACCAACCGAAACCAAACCAAACCAAACCAACCAAACCCAACCAAACTCAACCAAACCAAAGTACAAAATCAAACCGGTACTAAAATTCACTAAGTAATTGTTTTAAGGGCAAACTACCTTTTTACTGTACCGACATTGGGCATATAAATACAGTACTATAAATATAAAGCAATAAATGTAATAAAAGAGTATAAGTACTTTTGTGCAATTAGTAGGAGAAGCAAGTTCGCACTTAACACTCGATTACTGCCCCTCTTTATTGAGTTCAAAATACATAATACACTTTAACATACAGTTACAGCTTTCATTGTCGTTTTTTTACCTTTTTCATCTTTTTATCGCAACACATCGCGAATCGCGACCTCTCTGATTTTTTGTTTTTGATATCTATTGAAATAGGAATAATTTGTTTTTTCGACAATTTTCGCAGTTGTCCTTTTTCCCGCATCCTCCGGAATCGTAACCCTACTTTAAAGTCGAGGTTAATTTTTAATTCGACTTTAAAGTCGAATAATTTTTGTGTAGACATCCGGTAGGTTTTCTACGTCTGCGACATTTGATTCCACCCGCATTTAGGGCAAAATCAGAAAGTCTGGCTGTCGTTACTGTGAAATGTACGGGTGAAGAACATGTCGCACACGTATAAAACCTACTGGATCCTACACAAAAATTAATTCGACTCGGGAGTCGAATTAAGGGCAAAAACTGGTTCTGAGCCCACAGAAAAATTCCTTTGGGATATAGAAGGACTAGGGCGAGAAAGACGACGTTTTGCAAACAAAGAAAGATCCAATTCATGAATCCATTGTCCATTAGGTCAGTTGTGTTTCTCCAACGCGATTAGGGATTCGGTTCTCTTGTAGGGATAGGACGTAAGCATAGTAAATTCTAGCCATTTTTTTTACTGAGAAATTTAGTCTTCAAAAAAAGTAATCTACTATTTGACCCATAGTGACTTTTAAGCTGTGCTTGATGACAGAACCCGGAGGTTGACGAGACGCAATAATACATGCGAGGCGGCGTCTCGCTGCTGTTATTGCAAGCAATGTTGACCTGATCTCGACCATTTGAATAGCGTTGGAGCCTTAATAAGCGTCGTTTAGTTGCCGAGAGCAACAAATCGCGAAAGAAAGGTTCAATTAACGTTTGGGATCGCAAAATGGAAGAAATCAAACAAGAAAATTTCTCGAACTCATTCCGAAGGAACGACTCTCGAACGAGCAGAGGGCATTTCGCGAGAAAGAAACGCACGGATTCGGGATACCGATTTACAAACTTGTACGAGAACCGAGTGCTCTCGATGAACTTTCTCCAGAAATTCGTCACTGCATGTCGATTTGGCGGGAAAATGGGACGATAATTTGCGTCAGCGTCTGCGGATATGCTTTATCAAGAGCGAAAGCTATTCTTTGCTCTCTATGATGTCGGAAAGCACAAGAAGAAATGGCAATTTGCCATTTATGGTACATCAGACGCCGCAATTGCTGAAACAGCAACTTGGTTTTGGTCTCTCCCGCATTTCAAGGGCCGCAAGAAGGCCGGTCTCGAGATCGGTTATTGCCGGTTCGACGGTGTTCCCAGTTTTGACTTTGCTGCACTCCAACCGGAACAGCTCGCTCGAATCTTGGATGCAAATCCGCAACGCATGATTACTATCGATGAAGGAACATGGACTGTGCAGCAAGCCGTTGTCTTGGCAACGCGATCCTATCCGCTTCGATTGACATTTGGCAGGAAAATTGGCGACTTCAACTTTGTAGATAATGGAACAGCGTTCGTCGAAGCACTTGCGAAGCGGAAGTCTCTGTTTGGCATCTATGCATTGAGACCATTACAGACTCAGTATTTAGTCAAGAAAATATGAAACAGCTTCTTGCACTTGAAGTGTTTGACAAGCTTGTCATAAGAAATCTGGACGAGACGCAAGTTCTTCTTCCATTCTCTGCCAAAGTGAACTCTCTCGAAGTCAGCTTCGATGCAGATGATGTGCGACCTGACGATTTCCGTTCTCTTGCGATTCCGGCAAAAAATCTCAGTGTCTATGCCTCATCGGAAGTTTGGGAAGCCTGCGATCAGTTTTGATCGCAGTGCTGAATCGCACGGCTACTTTAGGTCATTTTACAAAGTTCACTTTTGTATTGGCTTTGCATTCAAATGCAAATCATGAAGAGTTCTCCGCAGTCGAGGTTACAGCTCCTATTGCTAACGCCTTGATCCATTTCATCAAGGCTAATCCGAAACTGACACATTTGACTTTCGAATTGGACTGGGTAGATATAGTTCGCCATTTACCAGCTATTTGTGAGGCCTTGGAAGAACGCAAAGAACTCCGTACGTTTCGTCTAGTGACCATCAATGGCGACGAATATTACGATTGGTTCGATGATGATATAGTGGTGCCGGATTATTCGCTAATGGATTACTCCGCCTTGGAAAAATTGCTTTCACGAAATATCGAAATATTTCCGTACTTGATCAAAAAGGCGAGAAGATAACCAATGGTACCACCATCGACAGAATCTATGCGCTCAATCGATTTAATTGTGGGTTGACGAAGCTAGTCAAAGAGTCGTACGATTGGCGACCTGTATTAGTGGCGTCGGCTTTGCTAGAGAGTGGCTTACACAACGCTCAGTACACGGCACTTCTAGTATCGAATCATGTCGACACTCTGTGCCAGTTTCTGGATGACTTCATTCGCAATGATGATGATGCAGCGACAATCGAAGCGGAAAAAATAGTCTCGGTTGTCCCTTATCACCCAGAATCTGCTGTAACGAATGTACCGAAACGCAAACGGCATGCACAGCCGCCACGTGATGATAAGAAAAAAGCTCGAAATGAGTCCTCAGGTCAAAAAGATTCGTAAGGCACTGGTGGATATTTCTAGAGCTTTAAAGCCTGAAACGTTGCTGTATATGATTTGTCGGTCTTGCAACCCACCTTCCTGCCATTCTCTCATAAACTTACCTCCATTTTGTAACAAAAAGTACAACAAGCTCTACTGGTATTGATTGGTGTGTCGTTGAGATGAAATCTTGTTACGGAGTATTTTTTTCTTTTACTAAAGTAGGTCTATGTAAGGTAGTGTAATAAGCTTAGCTCTTCTGACTGGATTTTTGAGTCGCGAGTCGTCGTCCGAACGACTTTATTTTGCTTGTTGAGCACCGTCGCATTTTGTCATTCTTTCATTGACATTGAACGAATCATAATAAGTAGACACCGCTTCATTTAATCGATTTACTGACAAAGAATTCTTTTTTGATTAGTCGAGTTTCAAATTCTGATGAAAGTTGTTAGAAGAAAACGAAAGAAATGGAGAAACGAAACGAAAATGACGATGATTCGCCCTTTCTCGAACCCATTCTCGACAACAGTTTTCACCCGCGCAACAGGCGTTTCGCGAGAAAGAAACCTACAAAATCAATACTTCCTTTCACCGGTTTCGAAAAGAACCGACAGATCTGGATGCGATCGGCAAAGAATTGTATTCTTTCGGTAAATCATTTGGCGGGAAAATGGGACGCTCATCTGCATGGGTCACGCGTCGAGTTCGCAATTTCGAGCGCGCAAACTGTCTTTTACATTGCTGAATATCCAGCATCACTCGGAGCAGACCATGTTCACTATTTTCGGTACCACCGATGCCGCCATTGCGGAAACCGCGACGTTTTTCTGGTCTCTCAAGCACATCGGGCGCAATCAAAATGCCGGTCTCGAAATTTATTCCTTCGATACCATAGGGGACGGAAAGTTTTAATTTGATGTTTTCGCACTTCAGCCGGAGCAGCTGGCTCAGATCTTGGATGCGAATCGCAACGAGTTGTATCGCTTCAGACGGGAACGTGGAATACGCAACAATCTGTGATTGTGGCGACACGCGCCCATCATTTGCGCCTTTCCTCGAGCTATGGCTATTTCGCCTTAAAGGACGGAAGAACCGTCTTTGTGGATGCACTCGCCACGCGACAAGCTTCGTTTGGCTCACTAGCGATCGAATGCGATGCCGAAGATATGCCGTTTTGTCGTGACAATCTAAAACGCCTCTTACAGTTGGATGTCTTGGAGAAGCTCGCCATCCGATCTGTAGGCGAGGAATGTGCCTTAATGCCCCTTTCGGCCAAGGTACACATTCTGGACTATAACATCCAGTCCAAGGATGTGGATTCTGATGATTTTGATTCTCTCGAAATTTTCGCAAAAGACATCACCTTGTCAGTGGACGATGACAACTTGATTAATTCTCTGGAAGCATTCTTGGACCGCGTGGCGGAATTGGGTCATTTGGAACGATTGTATTTGTGCGCGAGCTCGAAATGGGAGGACGAAGAAGACATGCGGTATATGAACAGTGTGGACTTATCACGGGTTGCCGATTCTCTCGTTGACGCCATCGACGCCAATCCGCAGTTGACGGTTTTGGATATAAGCTCGCTCGATCGTTATATCGATTTAGTTTCTCACACACGAGATATTTACGAGGCCGTCGAACGTCACAGCGGACTGCGTACTTTTGCGATCCACGCCTGGCATTTCGAGGACTTTGAGTATGACGCGCTCGAGCAGTTGCTGTCTCGCAACCGAGACATCACGGTTGTGGACATTACCGGCCACATCATCACCAATCACACGACCATTGATGCGATTTATCAGCTGAATCGGTTGTATCATGGATCGCCGAAACTCGTCCAAGAGCCTACTGCGGTGCGACCGTGCCTCGTAGGAATGGCGTTAGTCGAAAAGGCTTCGATGCGCTTTCCTTGTACAGCGATCTTGCTTTCCGATCACATTGACGTATTGTGTGAGTTTGTTGGTCGCTTGAACGACGACAACGCTGCTGCTATCGCAAGTGGAACGGAGAAAATAAATAGAAGTCCATCGAAACGGAAAATGAGGAGTCAGCCGTCGCACGCTGTAAAGAAAGCGGCCAAATCTCTTGTTTGAGACTATTTTATAATCTATAACATATTATCGATCTTCGTGGGCCCGACTTGTGGTGGGTGAACACTCGATTCAACAGCAAAACTTGCGTCAGGCCAAAACCAACACAAGGAGGTTTATCTTTTTTCCTCTTTCACTGCGTACGTCGGAAATTAAAATGTACGTTGCAAGTCTCAATTTGAAAAATTGTAATGGATATTACAATTCCTCCCAGTGCTCCCAAAAACGCAACAATAATCACAGCGTAATTTGGATCATCCTTTTGTTCGGTGGTATCGCCGTTATAAACAGCAGGCGGGGGGCGTGCGAAGGGCGACTTTCGGTGACTCGGAAGGAGATGGGGGCGGAGATGCGGACGATGCGGGAGGAGGAGTGGGAGGACCAGTTGTCTCCGCATTATTCAGCTGCAAACCAACCTTTTCCGCGCGACAACAACCGACGGCAATACATTCATAATACAAATAATTACAAGCATCGCTGGCATCACTGAAATCCGGATACAACATACCTCCAATAAAACGCATTGTATCTTTTTCGTAACAGTTCCACATGATTGTTTCGTTGGAGCGGGGACTGATGTCTTCGACGCACCCTTGGTCAGAGGGGTCGATGAGATCATAGTTAAGATTGGTGCACTTCCGTATCCCCTCGGTGTAGAACTCAGTGCAACAATTAGATACGCATTCCGAACTTGTCGTACAGGGCTCCTGATCTTCGAGTTGAGCAAAGGCTGCAAGGATGATTGCCAAAAGAAATACAGCATAAACTAGTGTTGTTGCGGAGAAGATCTGCATGAAACTGCGGAGAACGAAAAACAAGACGTCAGGCAAGCAACTGCAATGGCGGAAGTTCCGTCACGACGAGTCGTGCCTGTACGACGTTTCGCGCCCTCCTTGAAACAAGCACAGCCACACAGTGCTTCTCTTCATAGCCACTTACTCGTTACGTCTATTTGCTGTGGGGAATACAACGTTGCAATCGTTTGGATTCCAATCTTGTTCCGTCAAGAAATGAGCCCCGTTTGAACCTCGTTGACGCATACACACAGTCTTCGGAACTTGGATATAACCCGCCCGCAAAAGAAAGCGACACGGCAAGCAATACCAGGTACCAGTTCCTCCATCGGCGTTATGGCCTGACAGGCTTTTTCTGTGATTTTTCGATGGCAGCCCAATTTATTCATCATCTTCGCTGCCGGCATTTCTTCAGCAGCGATGATGTCGACGTCTTACGATGACGACGACAAGCGAGCGCTTGTTCAACCAAACGTGCCAACTAGACTAGGTTCCATTTATTTGTCGTTTCTGCAATTCCTTGGCGACACGACTCTTGGCATTCATTAGCGCGTGAAGGTTATTTTATATATTCTATCCTATGCGCTTTTAGGCAATGAAAAGCGATGAAACGCACAAATGAAACTACATGATGCGATGCAATAATAAGTGCAAGATACATCGTGAATCGTGACACAACGTGTCCCGTGACTCATCTTCATTTTTCTTATTATCCCATAGTGACATTTTACTCGGATGCTCTATCCTTGTTTGAAGTCGTGAGTGCCACTCGGTACTGGTAACAGAACAACAAAGCTATCCCATAGTGAGAATTTGCTTTGATGCTTTATGTTGGTTTAGGCAGCCGCGAGTACCGCTTGGTAACAATTCGTACTAAGCCATCGTATAGTTTATTCTGACTATAGCGTTGACCGTACTCTTATGCGCGCCAAACATCGCCACGCGCTTTTGCCAAAACATCTATTCTTTTATCAGGGTATACTGTACTGTTGACACGCATCTCTTTCACATTCATTGGCACACCAACCTGCGAGTCGTTTTGCAAGGGATAGAGGAACATCCAGGGCTGCAAACTCTTATTTGTGAACTCCTACCCGCCTCAGAAGGATCCAAACTACTTCTGGCTCGAGCGGCTTCTTTCACGCAAACGCAACCTCGTCGTATTGGACAAGGGGTCACGAGAATCACCATTTGGACAACCATAGACATCTGCAGAACTACATTTACAACCGAACGACAAGACGTGTACAAGAGTCTGCAACTCTGAGGCCGTTACTGGTGGCAACGGCGCTTCCTCTGACTTTAAGTATACGGCTCAGTTGACGTCCTTTCACACCGACATGTTGTGTGAGCTCGTTAGTGTTCTAGATCTTGAATTGATTGATGCTGCTACCGACGCAGCGATTGAATACACCAGCTCATCAAGGTCGGAAATTCCTCACGAAAGGTATGCTTTGAAGCGAACACAAATCGTTTCAGAATCATGTCCTGCAACGAAAGTAGCTCAATTGGAGTAGCTAGTACTGGTAGTTCTTAAACGGTGATCATCTGTGTAAACTGCATGATCAGAGTTAGAAGCTTACATGAAGGGTTTTAATAAAAAATTGTTCATGGACGACGATCTCGATGGCGGATCACCCGCGAAAGCCAACATCATGGATACTTAGGTTAGAAGCGGTTTTATGCTTAAATTTGCCTGTGCCAACCGGTACTTCCAACGGACTTCTTCTTTGTACTACGTAGTAGAAACATTACTACGTACTTACACGTTGTTGGCGCGCGCATAGGAGTAAGGGTTTCTACTTATTACTCCTGTCTCCTGTGACGCGTGACGCTCGCGTCATTATCGGCGCGGGCAATATTTTTGCGCCTCAAAATTTTTATTGTTGCTCCTTCCATTATTCGCCTTCGCATCCCTTTCTCGTCCGACTTGCTGCATTCTTAAGCGTTCTCTTTCTTATTGATTAATGATGGAGCAAGTAGAAGACGGTGATTCACTTTTGGAACTCATTACAAAAGATCAAATGGTGTCGAAGCACAAGCCGTATTATTTTCGACCGGAATATTTGAAGAATGTGCCGATCTACCGATTTCGACGAGAGCCCGGCCAGTCGGAGGAGATCGATCTTGAACAGTATCCGCAGTTTGATATTTGGCGCGAGAACGGCACTGTCATTTCGGTGTGTCATTATGATACCACAATTTTCTTTCAAAAAGAAATAAATTTTGCGATGAAGACTACCGCGAAAAAAACGAAACTATTCGTCAGAATATCCGGCAGGAAAGAAGCAGCCATTGCAGAGACTCTCACGTTTTTCATGGCACTGAAACATCCCGAAGAGTACACGTGTTTCGAAATCAGTATTCGGCATGTAGATAAATTCGACTTGAGGGCCATTCAACCCGAGCAGCTCGCTCAGATATTGGATGCAAATCCGTCTAGGAAGGTCCATTTTGCGGATGGCATATTTAACGCTGAGCAGTCGGTTATTCTAGCAACACGGCCTTATCCGTTAGATTGGGAGCTTCCAATGAAGCATTTTCGTTTCGAAGATGACGGAACAGCTTTTGTCGATGCGTTGGAGAAACGACGATCATCCTTCGGCTCGCTTTGTATTAACTGTCACAAAGATGATATACACTTTACTCGCTCGAATTTGGAGCGTCTTCTGAATCTTGATGTACTTCAAAAGCTAAAACTCAATTATCTGGAGGAAGACTTGGTTCTTCTTCCGCTCTCGGCCAAGGTGAATGCGCTCGACTACTGCATCGATTTTGAGCATATTCAACCGAACGCCTTTGATTCCCTTAATATTCCGGCAAAAGATCTCACATTAGAATTTTATTTGGATGACTTCCCTGCATGGAGCTGGGATGCGCCTTTGATTTCGCTTTTGAACCGTATTGCGGATCTGGGGCACTTTGAAAAGCTGACGTTATCCGTTGATCACTGGAACCATCGCCCCGAACGCATGTCAATCGACAAGATGGCCCGTGTTGCGGATGCATTGATCCGGGCAATCCAAAGCAATCCCAATTTACAGTACTTGAACTTGAAGGATACTGAAGATCGTTACGATTGGGATCCGCATATGCAGGATGTGTTCAAGGCCATGGAGGAACACAAAGGACTACGGACATTTGTTTTGCGTTTCTATCCGTTTCTCGAGGACCGAAAATATTCTTGGCTACAAAGTTTGCTTTCACGCAATCGACAGATCACTGTTATTGATCTTTGTGACAGAAAGTGTTCAAATGGGCCTATCATCGACAAACTGTATCGACTCAATGCCATTTACAATGGATTGGCATCACTTCGTGCAGAATCGGTATCATTGAGACCTTTGCTGGTGGCGGAGGCGTTAGTGAATCAAGCTAAGGGGAATCTTCCACAGGCAGCACTTCTGCTCTCAAATCATACCGACACGTTATGTGAGTTCATTCACAGTTTAAATTTGAATCATATTGTTGCTTCTATTGAATCATCGATGGAGGAAACTTTGTCGGGTGCTGTTGCAGAAAGCGGTGGCTCTTTGAAACGCAAGGGTACAACTCAGTTGTCACTTGTTGCAACAAAAGCATCCCGAACTTCTACAAAACTCTAGTAATTAGGGTCTATACTCCTTTGCACACACGCGATGAATTTTCTGGTGACGTGAAGACAACGATCGCTCAGATTTTCTAGGAAGGTGAAAACACCACTAACCCAGATTTTCTGGGAAAGTGAAAACAACAATCGCTCAGATTTTCTGGGAACGTGAAAACACCATTCACCCAGTTTTTCTGGGAACGTGAAAACACCACACTCCCAGTTTTTCTGGGAACGTGAAAACACCACACTCCCAGAATTTCTGGGTTCTGGGAATGTGAAAACACAACAATCCTACTGTACAGCTGTTTGTTTGGAGTCACTGACCCACGTCGGTTTGGTACACTTTCTACACTCACTAGAAAATATCGCGTCTTTGCGGCAAAAACTTTTCATGATATTTTTTCATTCTAAATTAGATCAATGAAAAACGATAATTATATGGTTAAATAAAACAAATTAAGAGGAAAAATATAAGTCATTATCGTCTTCGACAAAGCAGTTCCGCGGACTTGTGTAGAAAAAATGTCAGAGGTTCGTCAAAAAAGCCAAGTCAGGCACGATAATTACCAATATCATTCCTCTTGAAAATCTGAATTTAGTCATATTAATATCGTGCCTGATCTCGTTTTGCACAAAAGATATCTAACATGGGATTTTTATACGATAAATTAAACGGTAATGGAAATTAATTGTGGTACAGTGATTCAGAAATCGGAGTTTCTGAAAGAAAGAAAAAAATATTTGTGCCAAAAGAGAAAAACCAGTGGAAAATTCAGTCAAATGTCGAAAAAGCATCCGCATTTCAGGAAAATTAGGAATAAATATTTAACAATAAAGAAGACTTCATCATTTTTTTGGCGCTGTGTAGAATTTGTACCGGGCTACATGAGAATGAATAGTGCCGCTATGCAACCAGCTGTAGATTTTCTGGGAAAGTGAAAACACAACTCTCCCAGATTTTCTGGACATGCGAAAACACCCATCACCCAGATTTTCTGGGAACGTGAAAACACAACACGCCCGGATTATCTGGGAACGGGAAAACACCACTCACCCAGATTATCTGGGAACGTGATAACACCCATCACCCAGATTTTCTGGGAACGTGTAAACACCACACTCATTCGCTGCAGTGCGCCCCATCGATTCCGTTATTTCTCGGCATTTTCATTTTCTTGGTTGCCCTCTTCCTGATATTGAAACTGATAATTTTCTCGTTTGTTATCGTCTTGCGTTATTTCTTTGAAGTTCTGGAGCAGGGAATGATGGAGGAGAAGAAAGCTGTTGATGACGCATTCTTCGAACTCATTCCCCCCGAGGAATTTTCGGCCGAACAAAAGGATTTTCTGTCGGTCGCTTTTACGGAAACCTTTCGCTGCACAGATTCTTGCGCGAGCCTGCTTATTTCGATGATGTTGAATGGAAGTCGTACGACAATATTTCCGTTTGGCGTGCAAATGAAACGATCCTTAGTATAGGCCGGACCGCTTACGGGCAATATGATGAACGCAGGTTGTGTTTCAACATTTACGATGATGATGAAGTTAGTCACGAAGACAAGTTAAAGTTTGCTATATTTGGTAAAACCGATAAAGCAATTGCCGAGACGGCAACTTGGTTCCTGTCTCTTCAGCATTCAGATGAAAGCCATGTCGATTATTTGGATTTCCTAATTTACGGTTTCGAGAATAACTTTCTGTTTGCCTCTCTGAAAGCAATAAAACTAGCTCGCATTTTAGATGCGAGCCCCCAGCGACGCTTCCACTTTAATACAGGAATTTTGAGTGCCAGTCAGGCCCTGGTTCTGGCAACGCGACCGTATCCTTTCCATTTGAGACTAATTCATAGGAGAAAGGGTGACTTTGGTTTCAAAGACAAGGGAAAGGCTTTCGTGGACACACTTGAGAAACGACAATCTCCTTTCGGATCGCTGGGTATTACAGGAATGCCTTTTAGTAGCGCTAATTTGGAGCGTCTTTTGGAACTAGAGGGGATGTTCGACACGCTTTTTGTCCACATGCCAGATGATGATTTTGTTGTTGATTTCCTTTCCGCCAAGGTGAATGCCGTGGATTGTGCAGTCGATTTGGAACAGATCGAAGCAGAGGACTTTCATGACCTCGATATCGTGGCGAAAGATCTCAAGTTCAAAGTTTTTGCCGACGGAGATTTAGATGATTGGCAGGAAATACTGATTGCGTTTTGGGATCGGGTGGCGGAATTAGGGCATTTCGAAAGACTAAATTTTGTCTTTAGCTGCTCGCTTATATTTTCGTTTCCTTCGGTGGCGCCGGTAGCCGAAGCATTGGTGCGTGCGATTCGCACCAACTCGCAATTGACGTACTTGGATTTGAGTGGTTATTCTAGGTGTTTCGATTGGGTCGCCCACTTGGGAAGTATACTAGAGGCAATGGAGGAGCACACCGCATTACAAACGTTTGTTGTGGACATCAGCAACAAAAGCAGAGGTGTCTTTCCGCAAAACAATTTCCAGTATATCTGGCTCGAGAAACTGTTGTCGCGCAATCGAAAGATTAACGTTGTGGACGAATTCGGAACGAGAATCACAAATGGAACTACCATCGATAAACTCTACGCGCTCAATGATTTTTACAATGGATCAGCTTCGCTTGTGAAAACAAAGCAGACGGCAACTCGTTCGTTTCTGGTAGTAAAGGCTTTGACGGAAAGGGCTTCGTCGAATTTTCGATACACGGAATTGTTGATGTCCCATCACGCCGACATGATGTGCGAATTGCTTTCTGGGGTGGATCTGGAAACGGTTGCTAATACTCGTGCAGAAGTTGTTGAAGAAGTAACATCGGTCGCAAGACCTTCTGCATCCCGTCGAACCGCAGCGGCGAAACGGAGGAGAGTCCAGCCGACAGGAAGGTCAAAGAAAGCATCTCGATCTGTGGCTTAATCAGCTTCGTACATTATCTGCTTTGATCCAAGTACATGAACTCTATAATGCGATTGAAGCGACTATGCAAGGTAGCGGAGTTTCCCTCTGCCAGGTATGATTGATAATACCAACCGTTTAGAATCTGATGAGTCCGCCAAATCACTCTTTTGAAAGAATAGATGGGTATCGATTACGTTAAAATTGATTGATTTTAGCAAACAAATAAGCTAGCAAAGCGATTTTCGACACCTAGTGCAAAAACAGTATACGTGACTGGATGTCAGTCCTGAGCGTGTTATAAGTGGACAAGTCGAACCGGTATACCAACGTGTTTGTAGTCTATGTACGAAAACACCTTCAAATTTTGGCGATTTTTGTCGCCGATCGTTTCAACCAAGATCGTCGCCTCTCCCATTCATCTCTTCATTATTCAAAGCTATCGTTTTATCGCTTCAAGAAAACAACACATACAGCACCACCATGCAGCAAATGTCTCAGCGCGCTCCTGTATTAGTGCGTATTCCGGATGATTTGCTTTTCGAACGACAAAAGAAACTCAGACCGGAACCGACCGGGTTTTATTACATTCCAGTGTACCATTTCGTACGCGCACCCCGTCATTTCGAAGACTTAGATTTGCTCAAGTATCGCTGTCTCGCTATTTGGCTGGATTGTGGAGCCCTTATTTGTTTTTCGGGTTCTTCGTTCAATCGAGACGACAAACGAACCTTGTCGTTGAAGATCGAATACGACGGAGACCCCAAATACGAATTGGAATGTGTCATTTACGGCGAATCGAATGAGGCGCTGGCCGAAGCCGCTACCTTTTGTGTTCTCTCAAGGAAAAGGGCGACAGCACGCGCACACGTTTGGAACTGTACGCCGGCTTTGAGTACGATACACAATACGCACTCGATTTTCGCGCGTTTCGACCGGAACAACTGGCGCAGATCCTGGAGGCCAATCCGCAACGGCACTATGACTTTCGAATGGGAAATTGGAGTCCCGAGCAATCTGTCATTCTAGCGACGCGTCCCTTTCCGTTGAACCTGACATTGGCTCAATCGGAGGAAACAAATCGCGGCTGGGTTTTTCAAGATGGCGGAACGGCGTTTATCGACGCACTCGAACAACGAGCGACCTCATTTGGCTTTCTCACGATCAATTTCCCTCGAAACCTAATGCCATTCAGCCGTAACAATTTGATTCGTTTGTTTCAACTCGACGTTGTTCTGGACAAGCTGACGATGTGTGCCCTCGACCCAGAGCTGGTGCTGTTACCCTTCTCCGCCAAAGTGAAGGCTCTTCAATACGAAGTGGATGCCAAACACATCTCACCGCACGCGTTTCATTCGCTCAACATTGTGACGAAAGATTTGGATCTCCGACTCTATCTTGACAAATATCATGAAGATTGGGATGGTCGTCTCATCGCATTTTTGAATCGTGTGGCGGCATTGGGTGATTTCCAACGTTTGGGATTATCGATGAACTACCGCTGGGATTTTGAAGATGGAGATGAGCCCTTTATCGAAGAGCCTAACTATTCACGTGCCAGAGTGAGAGCGTTTGTCGATGCGCTCACACGTACAATTCGTGCCAATCCGACGCTCACCTGTGTTGATTTGAGCGAGATGAATTGGAAAGTGGAGCTGTGTCCTCATATGAAGTCTCTATTCAAAGCTCTGGAACGACACCCAAGTATGCGCATCTTGTCCGTCCGGGAATATCCAACCAACATGAAGAATCTCCGCCAGGATGTCCGTGACCGGTACGCCGCGCCTCTTGAGGAGTTGCTTTTGCACAACGAAAACATCTCAGTATTTGATACTTTCGAAGAACGGTGCTTTATCTTCAATTCGACAAAAATAGCTGAGATTTACCAAAATCGCTTCTATCGCGGATCGGAACGATTGGTGAAAGAATGTATTTTCGTGCGACCGATGCTCATGGGCACCGCTTTGGTACAACGCGCCTCCAAGAATTTCCGACGCACTGCATGCTTGCTGTCCGATCACACCGACATACTTTGTCAGCTATTCAAAAAATGCGACAGAGCAAGAGGAACAACGAATGCAGGCGCCGTCTCGACCAAAGGTTTCCACACAGATCATTGCAAAACGTAGAGAATCGCACCAAACGCCTTATGTGAAACGCGCAACGAGAACGCAGCCGTCGCGTGCTTCCAAGAAGCGAACACAATATGGAAAGTAATTAGCATGAGATTTGATACACAGTGAATAAGTTAATTTAATTATGTCTCTAGGAAAAGGATCGGCTTTCATGTTAGCAGCCATCCTGGTCCAGAGCATATTATGATAAACATTGCGCCACTACGACTCACGCTCTGATGAGTCGATCGTTTCTTCGTTGTGCAAGAACTCACACAGTATGTCGGTGTGATCCGAGAGCAACAAAGCAGCGCATTGAAAGTTTGCCGAAGCGCCCGCTGTCAATGCCGTCGCTACATAGAGAGGTCGCAGCGATGTAGAATCCTCTTTCAACAAGTCGAAGGAGCCATTATAGAAATCATTGAGAGCATACAAAGTGTCAATCGTGGATCCGTTGGTGTATCTATTGCCACGATTATCGCACACGTTGATGCGTCGATTGCGAGAGAGCAGCCGCTCGAGCACGGAATACCAGAGTTCCTGTTGACGAGAATGTTCGAGAGGGTAAAGCAATTCAGCAAATATTCTGTGAAAAGGTGGAAATTTATGAAAAATCACTGAACGTAGTCCACGGTGCTCTTCCAAAGCTTGACAGATAGTCTCTTTATAAGGAGCCATGTTAATAAGAGCATGGGTGTTTTCGAAATCAAAAGAAATCAAGTGCGGATTGCCGGCTATTACATTGACCAATGCATGTACTAAAGCCTGATCGGATCCCAACGTTACAGGCAGCACATCGGAGGTGTCAAAACTGAAACTCAAACTCTCGAAATGACCCAGACAGGCGAGTCGATTTAAAAGTGATATCAATATCTCACTCCACTGCGTAGCACCATCCAGATTGATGGTAAGCTTAAGATCTTTTGCCACAATATCAAGCGTCTCAAAGTCTTCGGGTCGCAGGTCTTTCACTGTAAAATTGTAGTTTAAAGCTTGTACCCTTGCAACGAATGGGGACAAGACAATATCCGCGTGTAGGAAGTCCAGGCTGAGTTTGTCGATGATAAAATCTAGCCGTAATAAGCGCTCTAGATTTGCTCGACTCATGATGGGTCTATTGCTAGAAGCATCGAGCTCCAGCGAGCCAAAAGCAGATTGTCGATTCTCCAGGGCATCTACAAGAGTAGTTCCTTCGTCTCTTAGCCCCTTATCGTCAGTGCTCTGGTAGCGATTCAGCTTCAAACTGATAGGAAAAGGACGTTTTGCTAAGTAAACTATTTGCTCTGTGGTCAACTGACTCGCGATAAAACTGATGCATCGTGTCGGATTTGCACCGAGAATCTGTGTCAACTGCTTTGCGGAAAAGCTCGCGACGTCAAAGTGCTTCCTTGTAATAGAAGTAGCATAACCACCGACAATAACTTTATTGAATTTTCTTAAACTGGAAAGAGACAATAACCATGTCGCCGTCTCCGCGATAGCCGCATCGGTTTTACCGAAAACTGTGCCGTGCAAAAATTCTCTCTCTCGATGCTGAAACTAAAATAGCTTGTTTCATCGTATTGCAACATATCTCGACTACATACACAAATGATAGTGTCGTTATCGCACCAAATAATCTTCTCGTTCGTTTCCCAGTCAAACTCCTCGAGATGTTCCGGTTCTCGCAGCAAACAATACATGCGCACGTCGTTGTTTGCCTTGTGGCCCATTTTATAACCCTTTCGAGCGGAGAGCTCCTCCCTCGAAACAAGCTCTAACAGCGGACTGTCGTTCATCTCCTCTTCTTTAATTTTGCTGCAAAGTGAAAGTATATCTTTGTAATACTACGTAACAACAACAGCTTTTATGCGATTTCTCATCGTGAATTCCGTGAATGCGCTTTCCTGCGATTTTCAAGATCTTTTCACGTTTTCTAATTAACACAGCACGTTTCTGTACGGTACTAAAGCTTACGACTATAGCTCCTAAATGTAGTGTCAAAGTTCCACGACTTACAATTCAATCATGATTACTACGTAAGAAGGAATTCGATAATTGGTCTGGACGTCGTTGACACACACCAGACTACTACCTACAGTACAGTAAAAAGCCCGCGAAAACAAGAACACGAAAATCACAGATCGGCTGTTTTGCGTGTGTCAACGTGCCGATGAATGAACGTCTTTATGATTCTAATCGTACAATCATTACACTTGAACAAGACGACTAGACTTTCTCTTTCTACTCCCGAATGATCGACGTCGTGGTGCGTCTGGGATGTCAAGATGACGATATCATTCAATAGTGAAACTTCGGTTGTCTATTCGTTCAGCAGCAACTGCAGCATCCTTTCTTTTGCTTCATTTCTCGAGGTGCATCACAGTGTTCCTTCTTCTCTTTTGCTAAATTGTTTTGACGACTTATACCTTTACAATACGAAAACATGGAAGAAGACCCGAACGATAGCAGTCCCTTACTGCAGCTCATCCCGAGAAACCGCATGTCGTCACGACAAAAGGCACTTCTATTGGCTGAAAACGACGGCGATTCTTCACCTCCCCTATACGGATTCCTCGGGGAGCCGACCGATCTTCAGCAGATGCAATGCAAAAACTTTCTAGGTAGTTGCATTTGGCGAGAGAATGGTTCCATCATCTATTTCAACAACCACCACTGCGAACCATTTTTGGAACGGTATTTGCTCTTGTTGCTGTCGAACCATGACCAGAAAGATCATTTGTATTGTGCCGTTTATGGAGAAACCGATGCGGCTATTGCTGAGACTGCGACGTTTTTCTTGTCTCTTCCCGATGCTTGGCATACGTATTTCACGATCTATTCGTTGGACAATTCCTTTGATTTTGGCGCGTTACAATTACCGCAACTCATTCGAATTTTGAAATCGAATCCGCAACGACGCATCCGACTCTTTGGTGGTACCTTTTCGGAAGATCAAGCCGTCATTCTGGCATCGCGGCCTCATTGTTTGCACTTGGAATTGGGACGTGAGTTTTCCTTTCACGATGGTGGAATGGCCTTTGTCAGTGCTTTGGGGAATCGAACGACTTCGTTTGGGACGCTGGTTCTCATGTACGAACGTCACGGGTATCCGTTCAACAACTTTCCGCTCAATCGCTTCTTTGAACTTCAAAACGCATTCGATAAACTCGAAATCTGTGGTATCTCCCCAGGATGTGCCATGCTGCCGTTGGTCACGCACGTCAACACTCTCGTGTACCGAGTGCACGCACAGCTTCTTCCACCGGATGATTTCGAAGATCTGGAAATAGACCCGAAGGATATTACTCTTCAACTGTTTCTCGACGATGGCGATGACTGGCATGAGATTGTCATTGCGTTTCTCAAACAAGTTGCCGCGGCGGGTCATGTAGAACGATTGTGTCTTTCTCTTTCGGGAGATCGCTCTCTGCAACTCGATCATGACGAAGCAGCACCCGTGGCCAAAGCGTTGATTCTTTGTATAAAACGTAATCCCAAGTTGCGTTGCTTGGACTTGAGTGAGACGGCTCAACTGATCGATTGGCGCCCGCATTTGCAGGGCATTTTTGAGGTGTTGGAAACACATACATCTCTCCGTAAGTTTGTCGTCAAAGATAGGACTTGGAAACAGTTGCACTACACCTGGCTAGCACAGTTGCTGACGCGAAACTGCAACATCACCGTTCTCAACGACAAAGGACGAATGTGCTCCAACGGGTCGACCATCGACAAGATTTACGCAGAGCGGCGAAATGCGTCAACATCGCAGCCTGGAATAAATGATCCGCCCGGCTCTTCGTCTTTGGAAGCGCAACCAACCAAACCCCGCAAGCGTAAAACTAGGATGCACTAAGCATTTTACGAACTACAAAGAAATGAACTAAGAAGGACACTAATGAACTTTTTGTGATAGTAAATGGTGAATTGTCAATGCACTAACTTTTTGAGCTTTGATAGGAAGATCCAAACAGTTAATTGTACAAATCCTCGACTGGACTTCAGTCATGAGACTGCATCAATCCTTTTGAACATGCAGCCTGCAGCGCGAATTTTTGTCTTTTTCGCGTTTAATTATAGTCTCATTACAATAATCAACCGAAAGCTAGTTATGCTCGCACCTTGGAATTTTGCGCGATTGCGATTTCAGCCGGCAATGCTTTTCGAATTGTGACCTTCATGTTTTTACTATCATCCAAACAGATGACAGATGGTTGTACCAATCCACGACTGGATTTCTGTCATGAGACTGCATCGATCCTTTTGAACATGCAGCCTGCTGCGCGAATTTTTTTGTCTTTTTTCGCGTTTGATTCTAGTCTGATTACAATGATAGATCTAGAGCTATTTATGCTCTCACCTTGGAATTTTGCGCGATTGCGATTTCAGCCGGCAATGCTTTTCGAATTGTGACCTTCATGTTTTTACTATCATCCAAACAGATGACAGATGGTTGTACCAATCCACGACTGGATTTCTGTCATGGGACTGCATCGATTATTTTTATGTATTACAAGTACATGCAGCCTGCAGCCTGCAGCGCGAACTTTATAGCTGCCGCCGACGGCTAGTAAGCAAATAATAGGTCTTGTGACAAAGAGCCATTTTCGATATTTTCGACTGTTTATTCTATCGCTTTGTCGAATTATAACGCGCAAAGAAGTTTCTAGTCTCGAAACATAGACCTCTACACAGAATTTCTGTGTGTTGTTTCGCCGCCTCGTCAGAAAATTTTGTGGGCGTCGCGTGCGCATCATTCTTTCTTAACAAGTTTCTCATCATCAATGCTACGCTGAAAGAAGTTAGCATCAAGATGCCCAACAACAACAAGAAGCCACTCAATAAGAAGAAAGACCGCAGCAAAGCGTCCGCCGCCGCACAAGGAGGCGAGGAGCCTTCCTTTTGCAACGTCTGAAAGGCAAATTACCGACGTTTCACGCCAAAGAGAAAGTCGCACCGGATGCTTCTGTCGAAAATAAAGGGTATTATGCCGTTTATAAAGATGCTACGTTGCAGTTTCACAACTGGATGGCTGAGAATAAAGCGGGTCGTCAGCTGAAGATGTCCGCCGTCGATGATTATTTGAAAGGAGTGCAACACATTTTGCAGCTAAACCGATCTGTTTATTTGCAAAAGGAAGAAGAAGAGATTTCGAAAGAGTTCATTATCGCCCCTCCCGAAATCATGTCGAGTTTAGCAACGAGTATTCGGCTGCGAGAGAAGGTAACGGCAATGAATTTTGGATCGAAAGAGGGAGGTGATCTCGGACATCGTTACATCATCGATGTGCTAAAATACTGTCGTACCAGGTAGTGCTCTTGTATTTTCGAATCGAATTTTAGCCGCTCACAGCGCGAAGAAGGACGGCGACGAAAAAGATGCGATTGGGGGTCGGTTTCATGCCTTGACGCTGGACGATGAGGAGGAGGAAGACAGAGAAGACGACAGGAATTGGGAGGACGTTGAACGTGACAACAAAGAGGGGAACTTCCCGAAATACACCGGAGTTGAACTTAAAGAAGACATTGATATCATGGAAGTTCTTTTGAAGGCCGATGATCGATTCCAAGCCATGGCTTTCTTGAATACAATGGATGACATGATGCAATCTATTCGTTTGCATTACGAACATTTAAAGTTATACATGAGAAACCATGTACCCGGTCAATCATCTGGACATCTCATGCACTTGTTAATGGAATGTGCAGTGGTGGCAAACATTGCTATTGACAGTGTGAATCGAGCCGAGATGGAACTAGCGATGGAGCATCCTCATCTCTCGTCGTTTTATCATGTCATGGCTCTCATTTTCTTTGCGGATGTTATCGCAGAGATCAACGAACACATGGATGTAACGAAACAAAAGAAGCATGCCGATATGGCTCTGCAGTTTGTGGCGAAGATAGTGGAGTCTAAAATTCGCGATAATCTTGGAAAGAGGATGTTCCCATCATTGTGAAACAATTTGTCAAGAAATCAGGTATAGATTTTGCGTACGTGGAAGATATTGCTTCCGAAATCGAAGCATATACCATGTTTGAAACGCTTCTAGAGACGGAGGAACAACACTTCGGGATTTCACAAACTGTTGGTAACTTACCGCAACCTCACACGTGTCTGAAGGAATTCGACAATATTTGCGGGGATTGCTGCGTCTTGAATTCGCAAAGGATTCTTCAGCTCCTTATGAGTCAAGTAAGAGGCAATGCAATCGTTTCTGGAGAACCAGGAATCTGGGGACCCCCTTTTGGTGAAAAAAGCCGTCCTGCCCGTCGAATTCGGGGCGATCTGGATGAACCATTGGTGTTTAGTCTATTTCCGCAACTTTTGCTGGTTTACCGAAGTACGCCCTTGAGTAACCTACCAAACCGGTCACAATTAATTACAGTCCTTGACCTGCTGGACCGACACGTAAGAGGTGATCCAACGAGACCAGTGCCAATAGCTCTGACATTTGGCTTTCACGCAGTACTAATGTCAATTTTCGTACTGCAAGGAGACGGCGACCTAGCTCGCATTGCCGGATCAGCCAAGCGCTCCTACAATTTGCTATTTGAGCAGATGCGGGCGGCAGCGGATCGAGACAAATCACCCGAAAATTCTCCTGTTTTTTACGCCAACGTCAATATGTTTAGTAGCCTTCAGCAGTTTGCCCATCCCGGGTCATCCTACCATGCCTTGAATGAAGGCGCGGACGCACTCCAGGTGGAGCTGCTTGGATTGTGGAACCCTCTTATTGGAGGACAATATTTGCTGTACGCAACGTATATTTGTTCCATTGGCCTAGGAACCGCGACTGTTGATTCGATAGGCCAGTTAAGGGCGGCACTACACTTGTACAATGGGCTTCGGCTTCGTGATCCGACATTTGATATTCCTTTCTTGACTAATCTGGACACGATTTATAAAGATATCAAAGCCGTATGGGGCGAAGAAAAAACCGGACAAGGGAGTTTGCTGCGAAACTCTCTAGATGGCGTTTGGAATGAATCCTAGACGAGCTAATCTCTTCGCTCGTGAGCGTTCGGCAAATTTACATGAGTTCTCTATCAATTGCGTTATCGGGCCTGGCGATATCAAGAGGTAAGGGTAATATTGCGCCGTAAGTCGTATTGCTCCTTACCAGGAAACCTTATCGTCTGTTAATCTTACCCAGAAAAATGGACGACATACTCCCCGAAGAGTATTGCAAATCGTATCGCTGCCTTGTGTTAAACGACTTTGGATTCTTAAATGAGCTCAAACTCGATCAGCACAACAACCGTAAAGAGAAATCAGACGTTGAGTGTATAACAACAAAAAGGCGATCCGATTTTCTAGCCGAAATTTGGAAGAGACGCTTTAGCACGTGCTTTGCTATGGATCTTGAGAAAGACAGTATCATTCCCGTGAACTTCACTGCGGTCGGATCCATTTTGCTGGAGTTCATAAATGCGTTGTCGGATCATATGGGATGGACAAGAAAGGTTGAAGAACTTCTCCGCAAAAAGCCAAATATTCGCTTCGACGCAAATCAGGGAGGGATTGCAGCGGGCAAATTCAAAGCGTCCGATTTTCCCATAAAGCGGAGAATTTTGAGCCACATGATAGGGGACTTTTTGCTGTGCATTGATAGAGACTACATATCCAGCAAGGAGTGGCTCGACATCGATAAAGTATCGGACTTCACCAGATCATTCTTCAAATTATTGGACAAGAGTCGCTACATCTTTTTCGTCGAAGAGTAGCGAGAGTATACTAAAGACGCTAGATGCAGCTTTTTGCATGGTTCGTATCTTCTTTGTGCGGATCATACTTGTATTTCTTGAGCACAGGACCCTATTGATTCGACCTTCGATCTTAACGGTCCGTCGTCGATTTGAAGCTGCGCTGCTGTGCACTCTTTTCTGCCCTCGTGTTATCAGAGAAAACTTCTTAGGGTATTATGTGTTAATTAGCACAAAGAATATAAGTGTCGAAGCATCACAACCACTTCTAGGAATTACTCCATAAAAGCTTACCAGTATATTCATGTCAAGAATCGAAGTCGTTCGAGTCCCGAGTGAGTGTCGGACTGGCAGAGATACGACAAGAGAGATTCAAGTGTTTGTTTTATGGAACGGTAGATTCCCGAATCTGGTTGTGGGATTACCATGGATATTCGAAGATTGTGTTTGCATGATGAGATATATGATCACTGGTTAGGTGGAGCTATATATTCGAGGGAGGATTCATTAAAGATTTAGTAAAGATTCTCGGGGCGATCTTGGATGGAGATTTGATACGATTCGGAGACGAGAATCAGGAGGAAATGGGTGAATTCTAGTTTGTAGTTGGCTTCGCCATTAATCTGTAAAGTGTTGTTTGAGAGCAGTTAGTTGCCTTCAATAGTTTTTCCGTCTGAGGTGAAGATCCTGGATAGCCGGAAACAGTACAGACCGCGGTAGAAAATCTAACATATTCATAGATCGCATCTTTCTTGATTCATGAATGAAATGCCTGTCACGTGAAAACGTCGTATACACTAAAGTTTATAGTGCTTTAGAAGTTGTCGACGGACAGACGTTTTGTTGCTTGAATTTTGCATTTTGCTGCATTTATTCCTTGCTGCATTCTGCATCGTCGTCCTTTTTTTCATTCTTCATGATAACGAATGATTCATTTGTAATCTAGCAAAAGCGCAATCTACAACAAAAGAAAGCTATGAAGGAGATCCTTGAATTTATCCCTAGCGATAAAGTGCCGGAACAACTGGAAGCCTTTCGACTTTTCGTTCATAGACGTGAAGAGGATGTGCCTCTTTACAAGTTTTTGCGCGAACCGACTCATTTGCACGACGTTGATTGGGAAAACTATGGCAATCTATGCATCTGGCGGGATAACGAGACTGTTGTTTGCGTAGGCTCTCGTTTGTACGGGCAGTATGAGGAACGAAATGTCGCTTTTGCAATTTCCAGGTCCGGCGAAGCACCCAAAAATCTATTCTTCACTGTTTACGGCAGAGACAACAAGGCAATTGCCGAAACGGCCACCCTTTTCTGCTCCCCTCAAACGTGTTGTAGAAAAGAACGAGGAGTTTTATAGCCTTATTATCGCTAACGGACAGAACTTTGATTGTGAGGCTTTTCAACCGCAGCAACTGGCTCAGATATTGGACGCCAATCCGACGCAGGAGGTCAATCTGGTAGGGCTTATCTTCAACGAAAAGCAATCCATCAAACTCGCAACAAGACCATTTCCCTTGAAACTAAAGTTGACTGATGACTTGGAACGCCGTTTGGCGTTCAAAGACGGCGGGACGGCATTCATCGACGCGATTCAAGAACGGCAGTCCCCGTTTGGAAATCTCAAATTTTCCTGCTATGGAAGAACGCTGCCTTTGAACAGCCATGCGCTGGCAAGGCTTACAAGACTCGAGGACAAATTTGAATCTCTAAAGCTTTCCCAGGTAGCCGCAGACTGTGCCCTTCTTCCGCTCTCGGCCAAAGTACAATCCTTAGACTACTTTATCGACTTCCGAAATGTTCAGACCGGTTCTTTTGATCAACTTGATATTGCTGCAAAAGATCTTGCCGTTTGCATACATTCACTTGGACCGAATGGGGATTCGACTGATCGTTTGATCTCCTTTCTGGATCGGGTGGCTGAATTGGGTCACTTTGAGCAGTTGAAATTTGCGTTCGGTGACACTCGTTTCTTGAAACTGACTCCGATCACCGAAGCACTGATCCGCGTCATGAAAGCCAATAAAAACCTGACACACATTGATTTGGGGGCGTTCAGTACCTGTTCGAAGAAGCACCACATTTAGAGAATATTTTTCAGGCACTGGAAGAGAATACCGGGCTACTTCGCACAATTTGTGTTCAGTACCCACCAGAGTATGTACGTCCAGATGACTACTCTGCATTAGAGTGGTTACTTTTACGCAATCAGAATATCGAAGTGGTGAATTCTCAGGGCAAAAGGATCACAAATGGTTCCAGTATCGAAAAATTGTATGCGCTGCATGACTTCTATCGGGGATCATCGAGCCTCGTGAAAGATTCTGATTCACTGCGATCGTCTCTCGTAGTAACGACACTGACAGAAAGCTCTTTGGCGAACTTTCAATACACTGCTCTGTTGCTGGCCGACCACGCTGACAAGCTGTGTGAATTGCTAGATGGTTTCACGTTGGAAAGTGTTGACGATGCAGGACAAGCGGTGGAAGAATTAGCGTCACCTGTCGCTGCGCCTTCCGATTAGCTTCGCAATGAAATGAAAAACGCAAATTGTCCTTCCAGTCGTCTTCTTCTACAAAGAAGGTTGCTTCAGATACACGCGCCTAATCAATCCGCCTATTCATTCATTTTCTTTTCTCATGCCCCATCTTGCATTTTTGAGCGAAGCTGGCAAGAATCTAACAAAGAAATATTCGATAGTCATAGCTACGACTTGATGCTTTTGAAAGTGAATCATAACTAGATTTACTGTAGTTATGGTCCCCTTAGAAATTGGAGATATTCACTTACTGGTACTGTACTATCTGGTACGACTTCCGCCTAATAAACCTTAGCGTCAAGTACCGGAGCGACAAATAATTGCTATACCCTGAAAGTGCTACAAGTATAACCTTATGCTTACCGTAGTCAGTGCACTTGATGCAAAAGGAGCGAAATCTGCTAAAACTAGAACTGCATTATTTACCACCATTACCAGTATTATTGCCAACCTTCTTCGTTAATCATAGACTATTTTAAAAACACAAAAGAAGTCATAACAACAATGGCGGAGATACTTGCGCTAATCCCTAAAAATAAACTACCGGCAGAACTGAACTTCTTTCGACCCGGCGAGTATAGACGTGACGAGGATGCCCCCATTTACAGGCTTGTGCGCGAACCGACTCATCTCAGCGACATAAATTGGGGCAAATATGACAGCATTATTATCTGGCGGGAGAACGCCACCATCATTTGCATAGGCGGTCGGTTCTCGGGGCACTACGAGGGACGAAAAATTAGCTTTGGGATAGAAGGAGTCGGTAATTCAAAGACCGTAGGAGGCCAAATTTTTGGTCTAAAAAATGAGACGATCGCCGAAACAATCACATTTATCTGCTCGCTCAAGCACCCCAAAGGAGAAAACATAAAATTCTATCGACTAAGGATTGGTTTCGCAAAATGTTTCACTTTGGTGCCGTCACACCACAACAACTGGTGCAAATATTGGATGCTAACCCGATGAGGGAGATCCAGTTTGCTGATGTTACCTTCAATGCGAGACAATCTACAGTACTTGCAACGAGGACTTTTCCTTTAAAATTGGATATCATAAAAAGTTCGTTTCGTGTACGTCTCTTTAGAGACGGCGGAAAGGCATTCGTCGACGCCCTCCAGAGGCGGAGGTCTTGTTTCGGGTCTCTCTCCTTACAGTGTTCTGCACACGAGCTACACTTCAACAACCAGAACATGACAAGGCTGTTAAAACTCGAGAACATGTTTGAAAATCTGAATCTTTCAGCCTTAGACCGAGAAGTTGCACTTTTACCTTTATCTGCCAAGGTGAAGGCTCTCAACTACGTTATCGACGTAGATAGCGTTCATCCACAAGATTTCGAGAAACTTGAAATTGAAGCAACAGATTTAACTGTTAAGTTATGCGCATTCGGATCGGGTGAAAATTGGGATGCTACATTGATTTCTTTCTTGAATCGATTGGCCGTGTTGGGGCATTTTGAAAAATTAAAGTTCGAAATAGGTGGCTCGGCCAATAGCTGCCGCCCTCTCTCAAATTTGACGCTGGTCACTGAAGAACTGATCCGTGTCATTAACGCCAATAAAAATCTGACACACGTTGATTTGGGGGCGTTTGGCACCTGTCCGAAACAGCATCAAATTTGATGAATATTCTTGATTCCTTGGAAGAGAACACTGGGCTACTACTTACAATAAAAATCGAGCGACCTTGGAACTGTTCATGCGTTGGTTACTATGCCACACTCGAGCGACTGCTTTCCCGTAATAGGTACATCAAAATAATGGACTCTTGCGGCCAGAGATTTACAAAGGGCTCCAGTATTGACAAACTGTATGCACTGAATGCCTTCTATCGGGGATCTACCAGCCTTCAGAAAGAGCCTGATTCACTGCGATCATCGCTCGTAGGATCGGCACTGACAGAAAGCTCTTCGGCGAACTTTCAATACACTGCTCTGTTGCTGGCCAACCATGCTGACAAGATGTGTGAATTGCTAGATGGTTTCACGTTGGAAAGTGTTGATGATGCAGGACAAGCGATGGAAGAATATGCGTCACCTGTCGCTGCGCCTTTCGACTCGCTTTGCTCTGAAATGCCAAAACGCAAATCGTCCTTCCAGTCGACTACTTCCACAAAGAAGGTTGCTTCAGATACACGCGCCTAATCAATTCGCCTATTCATTTATTGTCTTTGCTCATGCGCCATCTTGCATTTTTAAACGAAGCTGGCAAGAAACTAACAGACGAATATTCGATAGTCGTAGCTCCGACTAGATGCTTTCGCATCTCGATCGTAATCAAATCTATTTTAGTTGTACTCCATAGAAATCGAAGATAATCATCTTCTCACCTATATTAGCTGGCAATCGCGTTCCGCCGAAAAAAACCCTAGCTGTAAACGACGTCGAGTGCTATACCAGGTGTCCGACCAGTTTTTATTTTCTGGCTTCCAATTCCTACAGAAAATTTGCGGTGGTCCAGAAATTCTGGACCAGTTGGATTTGTTTCCTAATGTACAGAGAATCTGCGATAGTCAAGAAATTCTGGACCAGTTGAAATTCATTTTACCTAGTACATAAAATCTGTGGTGGTCCAGAAATTCTGGACCAGTTAAATTCTCATTCTTTCAGAAAATCTGCGGTGGTCCAGAAATTCTGGACCAGTTGAATTTCATTCGTACAGAAAATCAGCGGTGGTCCAGAAATTCTGGAACAGTTGAATTTCATTCTTACAGAAAATCTGCGTTGGTCCAGATATTCTGGACCAGTTCAATTTCATTCTTACAGAAAATTTGCAGTGGTCCAGATATTCTGGACCAGTTGAATTCTCATTCTTACAGAAAATCTGCGGTGGTCCAGATATTCTGGACCAGTTCAATTTCATTCTTACGAAAAATCTGCGGAGGTCCAGAAATTCTGGACCAGTTGAATTACATTCATTGCAGAAAATTTGCAGTGGTCAAGAAATTCTGGACCAGTTGAATTTCATTCTTACATAAAATTTGCAGTGGTCTAGATAGTCTGGACCAGTTCAATTGCATTCCTATAGAAAATCTGTGGTGGTCCAGGAATTCTGGACCAGTCGAAATTCATTCCCACAGAATACGGCTCTTGCGGAAACTACAACCTATTTCTTGTCTCTTCGACAAGAAGAAGATATAGTTACGCTGCTTCGAGTGAACCAATATATTGATCGATTCATCACTCGCTAACCACTACTTTTTGACAAAAAGCAGTTCAAGATAAGTCGTAACTGCTGTAGCTGTAGGCTATAATCTCCCCACGACTTGCATTCGGCATGTCAGTCACGACCATTTCACTGCATCATGCTTTTGCCTCGCATAACGACACTTTTATTCTACTGGACATCAGATAACTTCTTCTTATTTTAACGAACACAATAATCGTTTCAGATGAACACGCAAGCAGAAATAAACGATGAATAAACTGCAAACAGAGATCACCTTAAGCACTACTGAAGCTGAGTACGTCTGTCTGTTGCAATCCCTTCGGACGACTCTAGTCCTCCTTCGTTTCTTCCAAGAACTTCAAAAACGCGTGCCGAACCTCTCGGGACAAACCTATTGTCCACTGCACGGCTTTCGAAGATAACAACGGTGCCATTGAGCTCTCCAAAGCCTCTCGCATGAAACCACGCACCAAACACATCAATATCAAATACCATCACTTCCGCTCTCACATTGGGACCACCATCACTATTTCCAAGATCGACACCAAAGATCAGCTTGCCGACATTGGCACCAAGCCTCTCATTGCTTCCATCTTTCAACCACTTCGCCGCCGCCTCATTGGTTGGTAGTCGAAGTCTTCCCTCGTTCAGAGGGAGCTGTACTCCGTCCTCAGAGGTAAGCCCTCTTCAGAGGGAACTCCCTCCTCTCTCCCTCGCCTCAGAGGGAGACCACATCTATCCATGTGTCTCACTTACAAATAGTTTGCCTTTCCCCTCTAGTTCAAGAGGGAGTGAGGGAATCCGAGACTAAATAAGTTGCAGAATTCCCTGACGTAGCGTCCGAAATGACCAAGAGATGAAAAGCGAACAACTAGAATTTTACGACGCTAACTTATAGCCACAACTTCTCAATTTGATCCTTTAATCGTCTAATGAGTCCAATATTCACAGACAAGTGAAAATTACATTCGCCCAGCTCATTGCACTCGCCCACATTTTCTGGAGACGTGTCAACGGCTCGATCTCTGAAAAATAGCGAGACTGACTTGAATTTCTGTTGTCTGACAGACAATAAATTTACAGAATTTCGGTCAGTTTGACGCAGTAAGGTTAGTTCCATTTTCTACAAAAGCACAGATCAACACTCAACTGTGAACGACTTGATTGTTATTACAACCTTGATTGGATGATCGAACTGTCACATTTCGCACAGCAACATGACGTACTTGAAGATCGTTTATGCTTCGTCATGAGAAAAAGAAAGGCTGACGACACGAAGCAAGATCGCTTGATCTTGAAAAGCCTTCCCAATTCCTTCGAGTCTTTGCTTCAACATTTCCTCAAGGATCATTTTTCTCCTTTTCAGCGAGTCATTGCAGTCAATCTACACACGCTCTACCTCTCTGTGTGTCCTCTTTTGCTTGCGGAAAAGATTCTTTGCTTCTCGTTCGTCTGTAGCAGAACGAAGTTGTACGAATAGCCTCGCGCAGCGCACAACCGAGAATCATCCTCTCCTGGAGCTGATTCCGCTGAATGAGCTTACTTTGCCGCAACAAGCATTCACGAACGCATCCGGACTTTCTCTTTATCGCTTCTTGCAAGAACCGACGCATCTTCAGGAGTTTGACGGGATGAAATTGTTAGGGATTGGGCGTCCGAATGATACAGTTCTGCGTTTGGGGGAATCATCGATTCAAAATAGTGATATTCCCGGCAAGCGGGTTTACTTGACCATCGATCCACACTCTCCTTCGGAAAGAAAGTGTGTTATTTATGGAACCACCGATGCGGCAATTGCGGAAACGATGACCTTCTTTGCTTCGCTCAAGGATGATGCTCGAACGTCGCAACTTCGTCACTGAAAGCTACCCGAAAGAAGATGAACCGCATCTTCGTTTCGACTTTACTGTGCTTCAACCCGAACAGTTGGCTCGTATCCTTGATGCGAATCCCCGACGTCGTTACAGATTGCAAACCGGTGTCTGGAATTCCACACTGTCGGTCGTGCTCGCCACCTGTCCGTATCCTCTTCAACTGACTCTGGTTTCGACACAGGGGGGAATGGGGCGATTTCTGCTTCCAGGATGAAGGTACTAGATTTGTACAAGCTCTACAAGAACGGCAAAGCGCCCTTTGGTTCACTCGAGCTGACCTTTGTCAAAGATGGAATGCCACTCAGTCCCGCCAATCTCGAACAGCTGCTGCAACTCGAGAACTGTTTGAACAAGCTCAGTCTTTCTTCCTTGGAAAAGAACTAGCAATTCTCCCGTTTACCGCCAAAGTACAAGCACTCGAGTATGTGGTGAATGCGTGTGATCTTCCATCCACGGCATTTGATGGATTGATCATTCCGGCGAAAGACCTCGAATTGAGAATGTTTGTCAAACCAGAAGACAACGATTGGGGATCGCTGGCAGTGTCGTTCTTTCATCGTCTTGCCGAATTGGGTCATTTGGAGCAATTGACATTTAGTGTGGAGGACAGAAACTGGCAGGTCCGAGAACTGGCCAGGGATGCGGCGGCTCGTGTCGCAGAAGCTTTGGTTGGTGCGATTAAGCCAACCCCCGATTGAAGTTTCTCAATATCGGCGGCACTTCGTATTGTCTGGACTGGGATCCCTACATGAAATTGCTGTTTGGTGCGCTGGAAACGCACCCAGGTATGCGCACTTTGTTGATCCGGAACTACCCGAAATTTGAAGACCCTTACTATGAATGGTTGTGGAAGTTGTTGAATTGCAACCGGCGCATCACGGTGCATAACGCGTTTGGTTTCTTGATTACCGATAACTGCTGCCTTGACCGGTTGTATGCTCTGAATCGCTTTTATTGCGGATCTGCCAATCTTGTTGAAGAGGAGTCGATCGAGTCGCGATCATGCTTGGTGGCAATGGCTAGCTGGTAGCGCTTTGGGAAATTTTCGATACACTGCCTTGCTATTGTTGAATCATACAGATGTGTTGTGTGGTTTTTAGGATGCTGTGAATCTAGATACTGATCCCACCTTGTCGGCTACCGCTCTTCCATCTGTTAAGCGAGCGACAGAGTCGAAACGTGCACGAGCTTGACTCGCGTATTCAATGGACTAATCACCTTTAAGGTCTTTTGTTTTCCATGCTCTCCCGCAATAGGTACATAGAACTGATAGACTCTCGCGGCAAAAGGATCACAAGTGGTTCCAGCATTGACAGACTTTATGCACTGAATGCCTTCTATCGGGGATCATCCAGCCTTCTGAAAGAGTGTGATACAATGCGATTGTCTTTAATCGCTACAACACTGACTGAAAGCTCGTCAGCGAACTTTCAATACACTGCCCTGCTGCTGGCGGACCATGCTGATAAGCTTTGCGAGTCAATAGATGGTTTGACGTTAGAGAGTACCGATGACGCAGGACGTGTAGGAGACGAATCAGAGTTGTCTGTCTCTAATCTTTCAAGCTCTCTTGAATCTCGAAGGCCCAAACGCAAAATGAGTTTTCAGTCGTCTCCTGCTACATAGAAGGTGGATCCAAGCAGGATCAACCGTTAACTTTGATCATGACGTTAGTTCTCTGCAATCCATAGTAAATCACGAAAGACAACGTTTAGCAAGACTCTTCGACGTAAAATATAATTACATGTTATACACACGCTGCCAAAGCCTATTTCAATGCAATAAAGACAAAAAGAGATCAACATACTTTACTTAACGAAGATTGTAGGCAGTATTGTCGCTCGATAAAGAATATTGATTCATGACTGAGTTTCAGTCGTGAATGTTTGACCTTACACTTTTGACGATAGTAAATACAAGGCTGTCGTACAGTAGGTGTCATCGTCCAGAAAATCTGGGAATGTTGTGTTTTCATGGGCAAAATCATTTTTTATTGAGCAAAACAATAACAACACTTTACATGGTCAGAGTCTCGCAAATATGAATGTGCAGTCAGCAATCACCAACGAACTCTTCCTAAAACGCATTCCCGAGAGGGAGCTTTCGTCAAGGCAAAAGGAATTGCGTAAGCAATTCTTCGGCGACGACTACATATGTCCTTATCTTTATCAATGGTTGCGAAAGCCTACGCATTTCGAAGACATTGACTGGGAGGAATATGACGAAATTATGATCTGGTGTGAAAATGAAACGTTCTTTTTACTCTGGTACGATGCGTTGTACAAGACGCGCCCTGCTACCTTTTCTATAATCAACGAAAGCGAACGATTCGTGTTAAATTGCTTTATTCATGGGGAATCGCATACGGCTATTGCGGATACTACGACCTTTTTCTTGTCCCTCAAATACCGCACAAACACGATAACATCATTGCGAGTCAATTCATACATTATAGACGACGAAGAAGGATCCATTCTCGACTTTTCTTCGCTGTCGCCAGAACAATTAGCTCGTATCCTCGATGCAAACCCATCACGACACCTGGAACTTCAGACGGGAAGCTGGAGTATAGAGCAGTCTACTATTCTTGCAACTCGGCCGTATCCTCTCATTCTGAAAATCGTTCGATGCAGTGGATTTGCTTTTCAAGATGATGGCGTAGCCTTTGTGAGTGCACTCGGGCGTCGTCACACTCCTTTTGGATCGCTCGACATTGAATGCAATACCGATGGATTGCCTTTTTGTCGTCACAGCTTGCAGCGGCTTTTTAAGCTTGAGAACATGTTCGACAAACTCACACTATGCGAACTCGACGAGGAAAGCGCTCTTCTTCCTTTGTCGGCAAAGGTGAAAGCTTTAGATTACCGCATGGATGAAAAATACTTCCAGCTCAATAGTTTCGATAGTCTTTTTATTGCACCGATGGATCTTGACTTACGGATTGTCATGAATGATGAAAGTGACTGGACAATACTGCTGATTTCTTTGCTGAACCGTGTCGCCGAGTTGGGTCATTTTGCGAAATTAGGCATATCGATTTGGAAGAGGGGACAACATGAATTCGAACATTTGAAAACAAAGAAGCACCATTTAGTGGCGGACGCACTTGTCAACGCCATTGCAGCCAATCCAAGGCTTTCTTGTTTAGACTTGAGTGGTACTTCGTTTCCACCGGATTTGGGTCCCTACTTGCGAAATGTCTTTCAAGCAATGGAAGATCACTCAAGTCTTTGCTTGTTCAAGATAGAAACTTATCCACGCACGGCTGATCCCAATTATTCGTGGCTCGAGCGCTTACTGTCACGGAACCGCAACATGATAGTCCTGAGCAGTTGGAATCAAAAGTTCACAAATGGAGCTAGTATTGACAAGATGTATGCGCTGAATCACTTCTTTCGCGGATCGGCGGACCTGATCATAGAGCATCCGCTCTCGCGATCATCGTTAATAGGAACGACGCTGGTAGAGAGCGCCTCGACGAACTTCCAGTACATTGCTCTGTTGTTGTCGGACCACACCGATGTGCTCCTTGAATGGATCGACGATTTGATCTGATAAGTGTGTGAGGTTCAGGACAATAGACAGCGGTCCATCTTATTCCTGCTTTGTTCTGGATCATGAAAGGTTTCACTTTACAAAGAATACCATCAATCTCCGTATTGTTAGTCGATTCCTCGGCTACCAGTTATTGAAACACTACCAGGTACAGTAAAACATCGTCTCTCCGGACGAGACACGGATGATGCCTCATTTTTGCTGTCGCATCACTATTCAAAACGGTTTAATAAAAACCGTTACGGTACTCACAGCCGTATCGCCACAACATCTTTCTGCGTTCCGATTTCCGATCGCTTTTTTTCACACACGGGTCTGCTTTTTTCGTTGCAAGGCAACACAAAGGAACAAACTGATGCAATTGAAACGTGCCGATGTCACACGAAAAGAGCCATACATCGATCTTTGAACTCATACGGGAAGAGGAGCTTTCTGAGAGGCAAAAGGAACTACGAAAGGTATTCTTCTTCGGAAATGACATGCATCTTTGTCGTATGTTGCGAGAGCCAAAGCATTTTGAGGAGGTCGACTGGCGACAATATGATAACATCGCTATTTGGCAAGCGAACGAGACCTTTATTTACGTGAGCAATCGCAAAATGTACTGTTCGCAACGTGCTGGCTTTTCGATCACTTGTCAGCAAAGTAGCCAGTTGATTTTGAAAGGTGCCATTTATGGGGAGAGGCCATCAGCGATTGCTGAGACGGCGACCTTCCTTTGGTCGCTCCCGCAGACTGAAGCTACAGTGCTTCGCATAAGCTGCAACGAGGATTGCAACTGTGTTGCGTCTGCCTTCAAGGGTGAACAGTTGGCTCGTATCCTCGATTCGAATCCGACTAGGCGTCTGAAGATTCAAACAAGAACTTGGACTTCTGAACAATCCGTTATCCTTGCTACACGACCGTATCCTCTTAACTTACATTTGCTGGCAAGGACCTGCGACGGGTTTCGATTCGAAGATGAAGGAGCGGCATTCGTTAAGGCACTCGAAATGCGTTCATCGTCCTTTGGTGATCTAAACATTCAATGCCAAAGCGACGGAAGTCCTTTTCACCGAGATACGCTGCAACGACTTCTGCAGCTCGAGAACAAAATCGAAAAGCTCACTCTATGTGCACTTGACGAGGAAAGTGTCTTTCTTCCTTTCTCGGCCAAAGTAGAAGAGCTTGACTATGGCATGGACGAAGCCTGTTTTCGGCCAGAGTACTTTGATGGTCTCTCCATTGCACCAAAACGCCTTCATTTGAGAATTTTGTTCAATCAAGGAACTGACTGGACTACAACTGCCACGGCGTTGTTGAAGCGATTCGCCGAGTTGGGTCATTTTGAGAAATTAGGTTTGTCGATATTGCAGAGGGGATTACATCGGCGATGGGATATATTGGAAACAGCAGGTTCGGCAAAGACGGCATTAATGGCGGAAGCACTGGTTCGTGCTATTGAAGCGAATCCAAACCTATCCTGTCTCGACCTGAGAGGAACTCCTTTCCCCTACGATTGGTATCCCTACTTACAGAATGTATTCGAAGCTATGGAAAAACACAAAAGTCTTCGTCAGTTCTTCATTGATCGCTATCCGAAAAAGAAGACCCTCACTATCTCTGGCTGGAGCGACTGCTATTGCGCAATCGCTGTATCACTGTATTGGATCGCAAAAATCGCAAGCCCTCGAACGGCTCCAGTATCGAGAAGCTTTACGCATTGAATTCTATTTATCGCGGATCAATAAGCTTGATAAGAGTGTTAAGAATGCTACGGTCCTTATTGGTAGCAGCCGCTCTGACAGAAGGCGCCTCGACGAACTTTCAATACACGGCTTTGCTGTTATCCCATCATACCGACATGCTGTACGAGCTTCTACATTATGTAGATGAGTCTTTGGAGGTTACAAAGCATATTAATTTATGAAAATAGAAGTTTTGTTCTAGTTATAATGAATTTCGTATATTCTGCTCCAACTCTACGTAGTGCTTTTCCTCTACCTAGTTCAATGGACCTATTACCGGGACTGAAATCCATTTGGTCTCGAGTGCGCCTACTTTCAACTGCATAGTCTTTTCCGATTGCGAGTGTTGCGACGCGCAAAAAAATGACGGCGGTGAATGACAAAAGGCAAAATAAGGCACATAATCATTTCATTCTTACTTCCCGAGTCAACTACTTATAAATACATCTTTTCTTTTATTTTCAAGAAATCTTTGCACGATGGAGGATAAGTTGCAAGGCAACGTCGAAATGCAGCCAGAATCACACAAAAACGACCCCATTTTACAACTCGTTCCTCTTGACAATCTTTCGACGCTGCAAATGGCGTTTCGACTCGACGTATTCGGACAATTTACGCCCATTTTTCAGTTTGTGAGAGAACCGACTCGTCTCGATGCAATTGACTGGGAAAAGTATCCCAAAATGGCGATATGGCGGGAAAATGGCACACTCATTTCGATCGGCGATGATGAATCGTTTACGAATCGAAAAAAGCTTTCCTTTACGCTGGAGAAAGTCGGAAAGCATTCATTGCTTTGTGAAATTTACGGAAATTTCGATGATGCTGCCATGGCAGAAACAGCGGCATGGTTCTGGTCGCTCCAGCATCCAGAAGGTGGATCACTTTTATCAACCACGCTGGACGAGAAATGCAACCACACTGCGTCTTTGACTATTCGATTCTACAACCCGAGCAACTGGCTCGCATTCTCGATTCGAACCCGATGCGGCATCTGCACCTTCAGACAGGAAATGGGCTGCAGAACAATCCGCTCTGCTCGCATCGAGACCGTATCCTTTGCAGTTATCACTGAAGAGCTGGGATATCTCGCGCTCTGATTTCGATTTCCTAGACAAGGGTACTGCTTTTGTCGACGCATTAAAACAGAGAGATTCTCGCTTTGGGTCTCTGCGTATTAATTGTGCGCCGGATATGATGCCGTTCAGTCGCGACGATCTACAACAGCTGCTGCAGTTGGAGAATGTCTTTGAGAAGCTGACACTAAATTCAGTCGAGGAGGACCTCGTACTTCTGCCGTTGTCTGCGAAAGTACGTGTTCTAAAATACGACTTGGATGGTTACGGGATTAGGGGGCGGATTTAGATAGCATTGATATTGCGGCGCGAGACCTCGACTTGAGATTTGATTTTCAATGCAATTATAACTGGGTAGAGGTTTTGACTTCGTTCTTTAATCGAGTGGCTTCGTTGGGCCATTTTGAGAAACTGCGTCTTTCCGTCGGTCACTCTGTGGATAGCATTTGCTTTGAACAAACCATACCAATAGTTCAGGCTTTGAAACGTGCTGTTGGCTCCAATCCGAAGCTAATGTGCCTGGACTTGAGCGACATACAATTTTTGTTCGACTGGCCGGAGCATTTTGCGGAAATTTTTCAGTCTTTGGAAGTGCACAATGAACTGCGTACATTAGTCCTCTCGAGTTACCCACCTACGTACTATGACGAAGAGCCTGACTACCAGGCGTATTACTCCATTCTGGAACGGTTGCTTTTTCGAAATCGAAACATCACCGTGGTCAATGAGTCGGGCAAAGTATGCTCCAACGGAACCAGCATCGATAGACTGTATGCGATGCATCGATTCTATCATGGATCAAGGTCACGCGTGAAAGAGGAACCTTCGTTGTTGCGACCATTATTGGTGACGACAGCGTTAAGGGAGAGTGCTTCGAACAACTTACAATTGACCTGTGTGCTGCTATCACATAATGTGGATATTTTATGTGAGCTTGTCGATAATGCTGATTTCGAGCAAATTGCCGGCCCTCAGTCTACAGTAATGGATGTAGCCTCAGTGCCGACGCTTGATGACGGCGAGATTTGCTCGAAACGCAAGTCAGAGCTTCATCCGTCGCACGCGGCAAAGAAAGCATTAACGTGATATATGTCCTATTGCCTAAGTGCACTTTTGTCCAGCAGTAGGTCCAGTCTGCTATAACTTCGTCAATAAAAAAGGTTTTAACTTGGTGAAGGTCTTCTTTGCTTTGCAACGTAACCACAAATAGGCGACGGGACCGGACTCTAACTGAGTCACTAACAGTCGACACTACACTCTCGATCTACTCCGTATAACCTTACGCAGCTTCATCTATAGTCACGAAGTAGTCCGGGACTGAAATTCAAATCAAGTCGTCATAGGAATTATAATTGCCGCGCAAATAAATAAAAACAAGAAAATTTATTGCTTTGCTCTAGTCGAGACTAATAGCTGAATAAATAAGTGTTTCATTTTAATTAGGGTCTCTTGCTTTTCTCACCATTCTACCTCTGCAATATGGATGAGAACCCGCGAGAAAACGAGAGCGAACAGTCGAATTTCGATTCCAATTTGCAGCCCGTTCCTCCGGATTTACTTTCAATGCTTCAAACGGCGTTTCGAGTCCCTGTCAACTATGAGCGACGAAAGATGCCGCTGCACGCTTTCTTCGACTTTTCCTTGCTACAACCCGAGCAGCTCACTCGCATGTTTGACTTGGGTTTACAACATCTGCATCTGGAGACAAGAACCTGGACGGTAGAACAATTCTAGCCTCTAGACCCCATCCTTTGCAAGTAACCCTGAAGCGATGTGCGTGGGGAACGTTTGATATTGATTTTCAAGACAAGGGCACTGCTTTTGTTGATATGCTTGAGAAACGACAGTCTTCCTTCGGATCACTACACATCGATTGCGCGCCGAATGCAATGCCGTTCAGTCGGAGCAATCTGCAACGGCTTTTGTAGTTGGAGAATGTATTCGACACTCTTATAATGGAGTCTCTGGAGGATGACCTTAAATATCTACCATTGTCTGCGAAAGTAAGGGCTCTAAAGTACGATTTGAATGCATGCGATGTACGAGCGACCGATTTCGATGGCATTGATATTGCGGCAAGAGACCTCGACTTGACAATAAACTTCGAATACAATGATAAATGGGTCGAAATACTATCGTCTTTGTTCAAGCGAGTTGCTTCGTTGGGTCACTTTAAAAGACTGAGGATTTCAATGGGCGAGTCGGTTGACGAGGTCAATATCGACGAGCCAGTTCCTGTGGTGCAAGCCTTGAAGACTGCGATTGCTGGCAATCCGAAGCTAACTTACCTGGACTTGAGTGGCATTCAACATTTGTTTCACTGGGGAATGTACTACAATGAGATTTTTCAGGCAGTAGAAGTACACGAACAGCTCCGTACAATCATTGTTGAGGATTATCCACCACAATATCAATGTGGAGATGATCCATTCGTATATCCACATCAGTTAGACTACACGTCGCTGGAGAGGATGCTTTTTCGGAATCATAACGTGACTCTAATGGACCGATCGGGCAAAATATGGTCAAACGGAACCAGCGTCGACAGACTGTATGCTATGCATCGCCTGTATCATGGATCGAGGTCACTCGTGAAAGAGCATTCTTTGGTGCTACGACCGTTATTTGTTGCGTCGGCGTTAATACAGAGTGCTTCGAACAACTTCCAATTGGCCGGTCTACTGCTGTCAGATCACGTTGATACATTATGTGAGCTCATTCATCATGCTGATTTCGAGCAAATTGCAGGTCCTACTGCTGCAGTAATGGAAGAAGTCTCATCGCCGACATCTGGTGATGTGAGCAAGATTTGTTTGAAACGCAAGGCAGAGCTGCAACCATCGCATGAGGCAAAGAAAGCATTAACGTGATTCCACTTCTTCTAATGGCTAAAGTGAATTTTTGTTCAGCAGTAGACTAGTTCGTGTGTGTACGACCCAATATACCGAGTCCAGAATATCTGGACCCATCGCAGAATGTCTGTGTGGCCGAAATACCGATTCCAGAATTTCTGGAATCAGGAAAAATGTTACGGAGTACTTATTTTTAAAACCCAAACACCGGTCCCAGATTTTCTGGAACGTGCACAAAAGCTTATTGCGACACAAAGCACCTAATCCAGAATATCTGAAATTCTCATATAATGTCTGCACGACCCAAATTACCGATTCCAGAATTTCTGGAAAATGCACAAAATCGTTGTGTGAGGGAAACCCCTGATCCCGAAACATCTGAAACGTGCACCAAATCGAATCACCGTGTTATCCCGATCACCTAATTCTAAATTTCTGGAAGTCTCGCCGAGCTTCTGTACGACCCAATACAACGAGTCCAGAATATCTGGACCTATAGCAGAATTTCTGTGTGACCGAAATACCAATTCCAGAATTTCTGGAATTAGGAAAAATGTTACTTTAAAACCCAAACATCGGTCCCAGATTTCCTGGAACGTGCACAAAAGCTTTGTGGGACACAAAGCACTTATTCCAGAATATCTGGAATTCTCTGAAATGTCTGCAGGAATCAAAACAGCAATTCCAGAATTTCTGGAAATGCACAAAATCATTGTGTGAGGGAAGCCCCCGATCCCGAAACATCTCCGTGCCACCCAGATCACCTTATTAATCCCTAAATTCTGGAAGTCTCGCCGAGCAAGTATGACCCAATACACCGAGTCAAGAATATAAGGGCCTAACACAGATTTTCTGTGTGACCGAAATTCCGATTCCAGACTTTCTGGAATCAGAAAAAATGTTACTTCAAAACCCAAACACCGATCCCAGAATTCCTGGAATGTGCACAAAAGCTTTGCACCTAAACCAGAATTTCTGGACCCATCGAAGAAGTTTTGTGTGACCGAAATACCTATTCCAGAATTTCTGGAATTAAAAAATGTTTTGTTGAACCTAAACACCGATTCCAGAATTCCTGAAACGATGCATCGCCTGTATCATGGATCGAGGGCACTCGTGAAAGAGAAGACTTCGCTGCTGCGACCGTTTTTTGTTCCGTCAGCGTTCACCGGGAGTGCTTCAAACAACTTAGCAGGTACATTTGACCGGTCTTCTGCTGTCATATCATGTTAATACTTTATGTGAGCTTATCCAAAATGCTGATTTCGAGCAAGTTGCAGGCACTAGTTCTGCAGTAATGGATGCAGCCACATTGCCGACGCTTGATGACGGCGAAATTGGCTCAAAACGCAAGTCCGAGCTTCAGCCGTCGCATGCGGCAAAGAAAGCATCAACGTAAATCTCTTCATCTAATTGCTTGGTGAAGTTTCGTTCAGCAATAGTTTGTGTCTGCTTTTATCTTTTGTCAATGAAGAATCATCCGTTTTACTTGCGTCAGATTATCTGTCAGATGACAGAATTTCTGTGTACCAATTACTTCGCAAAGCTGGACAGACGGTAATTGCCAGACAGACTTTTTGTCTGTCAAATAAATGCAAGTAGACCTAATGCGCGGTGCTCGTCATTCATCAAATTTCTGCGTGTAACGTATGTTGTTGTAATGGTTATCGATTTTTACTTGTATGCGACGCTTTGCTCTTCTATTTCGCTTCGATTAATTCGCGTCACATTCTTGGCTCCTCGCGAGGGGTTCAAAGAGACTGACTGTGACAAGAGAAAGCGAGGCAGCCCATCGACTGCGTGCTTCCTTTTGCCGTCGTTTCGAAGCAATCGCTTCTTTTGAATGAAATATATTCGACAATAAGCCCTGCATCTCTTTTCTCGTTCTCTTCCACAACGTTTCTGTCATTTATTGCTAGTTTGCGACAAAATTCGGTCGGTGAACTTTGTGCTCGAAATGGAGCAACACAACAACAATGAGGACTATATACTGGAGCGATCTGTACACAAAATCTCTTTCACGTTGACGCTGTTTGACGAACATTTACCTTTGTATCGCTTCCGACGAGAACCGAAACGTCTGGATGAAATCGACTGGCGAAAATATGACACAATTTCGATTTGGCGTGAGAATGAAACACTGATTTGTGTCAGTACTTGTGCTTTTGACAAGTATTATGCTCCCAATATTTGCTTCACGCTGGAGAACGTCGGTTCCTATACACTCCAATGTGCAATTTACAGGAGAAAGTATGAAAATCTGCGCGATACAGCCACGTTCTTTTGGTCTCTCCAGCATCCTCCAGGCGTGAACGCCGAGCTTCGAGTCGGATTGTACGGCAAGGCAAGCAAATACGACGCCACCGACCTCCACACCGATCAGCTAGTGCAGGTAGTCGACTCAAATCCGACACGTTGCCTCAACCTGCAAAGTGGTTGCTTGTGCGAACATCCATCCGTCGGTCTCGCGTCACGGCCTCAACCTTTGAACCTCAAGTTCACCACATCATTTGGTCAAACAACGGTTTGGGGCGATCGCTCCAATCCAGGTTTTCGCTTTTACGATAAAGGCACAGCATTTGTGAACGCACTGGAACAACGACAATCATCCTTCGGTTCGCTCTCCTTTGATTTTGCCTACGAATACTTTCGCGGAATTGTGATGCCTTTTAGTGCTTCGAATTTGGAGCGTCTTCTCAAACTGAGCATATTCGACAAGCTGTCGTCCACAAGACTCGAGGAGAAATTCAATTTTCCGATGCTTTCCTGCGAAGTTAATGCCCTTGACTTTGAATTTGTTGCGGGTTACTATGAGCCGAAAGACTTTGCTTCGCTGAACATTGCCGCGAAAGATCTCCGCATCAAACTTTTCCTCGACCGAGTCGATAAATGGGATGGACTGTTGATTGCGTTCTTCGAACGAATTGCGGAACTAGGTCATTTCGAGAGACTGGATTTTTCTGTCGACTTTTTCTATTTGCCGGATGAAAGCATGGAAGCTTACACTTGTGAGGACGTAGCAAATGTTGCCGAGGCGTTACTATGTGTCATCGTCGGCAATCCAAAGCTAACCTATCTGAACTTAGGCCGTACTCATTGGCGATTGGATTGGGCCCCTCATCTAGGGTATCTTTTCGACATTATGGAAGATCATAAAGCATTACGTACCGTTTGCGTGAGGGAGTATCCACCGGAGGGTTGTTCCGAAGATGAAGAGGCGGAACATTACCGGTGGTTGGAGCAACTACTAACGCGCAACCGCAATATTGAGATTATTGACGTGGCAGGACAAAGGATCACCAACGGTTCTTCGATTGACAAGCTCTATGCGCTGAATCGCATTTACGTTGGATCGTCACTACTGATGAAGGACTCAGCGCCATTGCGACCATGCCTGGTTGCTACGGCGTTGACGGAAAGTGTATTAGGGAGTTTTCAGCACACGGCACTCATCGTGTCGAATCATGCAGACATCTTGTTTGAGTTTCTTCATGACTTGGATATAGAATCGCTTCTCATTGAAACAGAAAAGAGAGAGGAAACGAAAGCGTCTGAACCATGTACCGAAGAATCGAATCAGACAGATCCTATGAAACGCAAGGCGAGTAATGACGAACCTGAGTCCAATAAGAGAATATCATAGTTTAAAAACCTACCGGGCGGAGACCATAGGTAGCCGATGACGGACTCGCAACAGTTGAAACGACTTACATATTCAGTCGTTTCAACAACCGGCTATGACAAAATAACAAAAACTCTTTTATTTACATTGATGGGACTATACGGCGCTGGACCTACTCTCGGAATCGTTTTTTACAACTATTTTACAAACATTGCGAGAGAACCAACCTCCCTGCGACCTGCGCTTATGGAAATGGTGTTGGTCCATACCGCATCAAAAAGCTTTGGTTTGTCGGCAATGGTTCTTTCCCTCCTAGTGGGCAATCAATGACCACACTTAATAAGAAATTTAAATATGATCGAGCAATAACTCTGACCTGCAACTCGCGGTAATAAAGGGCGCCAATTTGCAAGACGCCCGACTCGAGGCTTTGACTAAGTTAATGACTTAATTTGATACGTTCTCTTCAGGCCTTTTTAGGTATTGACGATGGTTTAGTGGCTTCAGAAAGAAGCTTCGTTGTCTTGTCGATTACTTCTACTTGTAGTTTTTGACGACATTTTACGACTGATTTCAGTCACGTTTCTGTTCCTTCCTTGTTGCTTGATTGCGTTGCGATTGCTGATTGCTGATTGCGTAATAAGAATTGATGATGCGTCGTCGTAGCGGTACCGGAAACCAAAGTTATGATCTTCCAAAACGTCATGATCGGCATTCGCAGTCTGGCGCGCCACAATAAGACCTTACAATTACAAAGTAAGAAGACAAGGATAAAACCATCGACGACCTCGGCGCGTTTTATTTTGTCTTTCATTATCAATCTCTACCCAAAGGCAACCAGGACTTTCTGTCTGAATGTCGTTTTCTAGTGATAATCCTGAGTCAGCCGAGGGACCGCTCCTTGAGCTTATTCCGGAGGAAGAAGTGTCAACCGAGCAAAAGGCGTTTCGGGTGGCGACAGCAAGTGCCGATGAAGCCATTTCCGATCGATTGTACCGATTCCGGCGCAAACCTTGGTGTTTTGATGATTTTATCCGGGAGAATGATGATAGTGAATTCGCATACTGGTGCGAAAATGGAACCATTCTATGTGTGCAGTGCGGTATTTTCTTTTCCGTCACATGAAGGAATCTTGGGAGGACTGCTTGCCAGCATCCTTTCAAGGACAGAACGTTTGCTTTAGCATCGAGTTGTGCGACTCATACAAGTCGCTATGGTGCACAATATACGGGAAAACGGATACTACTGTGGCAGAGACTTTGACCTGGTTCTTGTCCTTAGAATTCTCGAATGAAACCCAACAGCCTTTAACGATCAAAGGCTCCAGGCCTCGTGGTAAAGGCACCTCTTTCGATTTCGCTGCCCTTCAACCTGAGCAACTTGCTCGTATATTGGATAAGCATTCAGCAATGCAGTTAGATTGGACAAGCATTACATGGAGTCCGGAGCTATCTGTCATTCTAGCCACCAGACCGTATCCCATGAACTGGAAGATGGCCCAGCGCTTCTGCGACGGTGGTACTACATTCGTGGATGCTCTGCAGGCACGAGAAGCATCGTTTGGGGCTCTTTCATTCACTCTCAATTCATCATTCGGACCGCTTAGTCTCACGAACCTTCGACGCCTTTTTTCAACTCGAGGGGATATTCGATAAGCTTGATCTCGAGTGCTGTGAAAAAGAGTATGCGCTTCTTCCTTTCTCGGCGAACGTGGCAACTCTAAAGTATCAGCTTGAAGCAATAGATCTGGAGCCGAACGACTTTGATTCCCTGGATATAGTTCCCAAAGATCTCCGTTTGTCAATCAATCTGCTCCGTTCACGATCGAGCTGGGGAGGATGGGTGGTCTCGTTGTTAAACCGAGTGGCTGAATTGGCTCATTTTGAGAGACTAGACTTGCTCCTTTTTCGATTTCGATGGGACGATGACGATTTGCAAAACGCAGCACTTGTCGCAGAAGCTCTTATCCGTGCTGTCCAGTGCAACCCAAATTTATCGTTTTTAGACTTGAGCAGTGCTTCTCCGATTTTCACGCGTTTAAATTGGACTCCCTACCTTGAAAGAATTTGCGACGCAGTGGAAAACAATAACGGACTCGATACATGTACAATTGCAGTATTTGACCCGAAGAATGAATCGTTCTATTCTTTGCTGGAAGAAGTGCTCTCCCGCAATCGGCGCATTACGGTCTGTGACAAGTCGGGAAATGTCATCACCAATGGATCAACGATTGAGTGGATCTATGCTGTGAATAGATTTCATAATAAAATGACAAGGCTTGCGAGAGAGTGTACTTCCGTGCGCCCGACACTGATGGCAATGGCTGTGGCAACAAACGCACCGACAAGCTTTGTATTCACTGCCATGTTCATATCAAATTTAACTGACTTACTGTGCGAGTGCGTCGACGGCTTGGATCTCGAAGAGGAACCCTCTAGCGATTTATAATGGACAATGCAGCATGCGTTGCCGTCCTTAACCCCGGATTTTAAAGACTTTGTGAGCATATAGTTAGGCGCACCCTTTGAGGCTTAGCTGTTCACTCACTATTAAGCTAGTACTCGACTGTCTGACAGTGGCCAAATACGCTTCTGATTTTGCCTTTTCTCTCGGATGTGCACTAATCGAAATTCATCTATCTTGACTGAAAAGTTCTCTCCGTCACTCGCCGTGTTCACAGATTACCGGCCTCGTGGACATCTTTCGCTTTATTTGATGAAAAATAAAGGGATGCCATTTGCTTGTGTGAGAAACATCATTTCAGGACGGCCATTGCGGAAGAAGTCAAAGACCAGAGCAGCTCTCTGGAAAGATGATTGGCTTTCCACTCGGCACTGAGTTGTAATGGCTGTATCGCAATGCTGTCGATCCTTTCCTTGACACCCATCCTTTCAAGCAAATATTGTACACGATACCTGGTATTGTGATGAGGAAAACGAAAAAAGGGACGAGGCGTGTATCATGCGTGCAAGACGAAACAAGAAAGTCGCGATCTGACGTAGTGTGACGTCGCTGCTACTACATCCTTCTTCATAGCACTTTATTGTGTATGGCTCAAAAAGAAGCTGACGTAATATCAATCTTCGCTTCTATTTCTGGCAAAGAACATTTTTTATTTTTTAGGTTTTAGGTCCCCTAGTCTACCTTGTAACCGTTGAGTGAGCGATCTTTTCTTTTCTGATCTTTTTCTCTTTCTTTGATGTGAAATGTTAAATAATGATGATGAGACCGACCGTTGAGAGATGATAACCAGCCGTCGCCTCACAACAATATAAATAAGTCGAAAGAATAGCAGCAAATAACCTGAACAAAAGACTCCTCTCACGGCTAAAATGAAAGTCCAGCAAGTGAGCGAAGGCGATATCTTGCAGCTCATACCGACAAACGAGCTCTCGCCCGACAACAAGAACTTCGACTTGAATATCTTAATGAAAGCGAGCCCATTTACCGATTTGTTCGGCGAGCCGATCAGTCTCAATGATGTCGATTGGGGTAAGAATCGCACTGGTCCTAATTGGTGGCAGCATAACAGACCATTTGCTATTTGGCGCGACAACGAAACATTGATAAACTTGTGGTACCATCATTATGGGGATGAAGCCGAAGAGCGAAGTGTCAATATTTCGTTGAGCAACATCGCCCTGGGCTTTACCGTCTATGGCAAGACTGATGAAGCCATTGCCGAGACATTAACTTTTCTGTGGTCTCTGAAGCACCAGGGAGAGGAAAGCGTCACTACAGGTCAATTGTTTTTCCATGTTAGAGGGGGATGCCCTCAGCAATTTTGACTTTGGCGCCATCCGAGACGATCAACTTATTCGTATTTTAGAGTCCAACCCGACCACGTCAGCTGGAACTCGAGATAGGAAGCTGGACCCCGGAACAGGCCAAGATTCTTGCAACGCGGTCGTTTCCTTTGAAGTTGAAGATTGTCAGTGCGCGTGGAGGGAGCTGGGGTAATGCAGTGTCAAAGTTGACGGTACTGTTCTAGTAGATGAGCTGGAAAAACGTAATTCGTTGTTTGGCTCTCTTGTGATCTCCGAGCCCGGGAGAAGCTACCATTTTCAGCCGCGTCAACCTAATACAACTTATGAATCTGGAAGGGATACTGGACAAAATTGAGTTTTTTAACATTGATCCTGATTGTGCACTTGTTCCCTTTGCGACCAAAGCAAACTCCCTTCAATATACAGTCGAAGGATGCTTGATTCGGCCGGAAGACATTCATTCTGTTGACATCGAGACCAAAAATCTTGATCTTTCGTTGTTTGTGAAAGAAAAAGAGCGACAGGGATGGACTACTGATTTCATTTTTCAATCGAGCTGCTCAGCTGGGCCATTTTGAAAGCCTGGGCATTTCACTCACACACTTTATGGCAGGGGATGACACAGACACTATCACTCGAGCATTAGTTGGTGCTATCAACAGCAATTCAGGGCTGAAGCATTTGAAATTAGGTGGTTTCGAGTTTCTTTTTATCAATCAGGATGGTGATTTGAAGAAGATCTTTCACACTATTAGCCAGCACGATGGACTACGTACAATCGACTTGCAAGTGTATCCACCAATCATTTACGCGGAATCCGAGGAAGAATCACGAAAGAGAAAGCAAACCATATTATTCCGCGCTCGAACGTCTACTCATTCTCAACCGGAACCTTGTCTTTTATAACCATTTGGGCCGTAGGATCTCAAACGTGGCTGTCATTGACAATCTTTACTTTTATAATGAAATGGTGAACCTTTGGAAAGAATCGGGAAAATTCCGTTCGCTGCTAATCATAGCGGCGCTTACCCAGCGCAATCAGCGAACTTTCAGTACACGGGACGGTTGCTATCAAATCATACAGACATGCTGTGCGAGTTGGTAGCTGGTTTGATTGCAGAGGAAATCGGCGATTCAGCTGGAAGTCCACTCTTTGAGAACTTGTTCTCGTTTCCTCTGGATAGATTCGTTAGTAGTTTGAAGCAAAAGAGAGTGTTAAGAAAAATCGAGTGAACATATCCGCCTACCGTGCATTGTAAATACTACTCCAGTAGTTCTCTTCTTCTAGTCGACCGTACCCTTTATTGGCGATCCGATTCGGCATTTCTCGTGAACCTGGTATCAAGACGATTTTTTCTGATGGCTCTGCGTTATTACATGGGCCCATTGCGAAATGTTGAAAGACTTCAACATCTCTCTTCCTAAACAGAATAGACCTTTTAGTCCGCAATGATAGTGTCATTTTGTTGCCGATTCCTCCCTAACCATCGCAACTTAGTGAAAGAGATCGATGCGGGAAGACGATGGTTCGTAGTATAGTCGAAATGCTTCTGATTCAAACTCTACACGGGAAAACTGTACATGGCGTAATCCTTTTCTATCTCATGGACATCTTTTAGCCCCACAATTGGGAATAATCGATTCCCCGTCACCTTTTAAAGTCACCAACGTTGTGAATAATCATTTGTATTTGAAGCATAATTCATGCACATATAGATTGGTCTGCGATAACTCCTCTCAACATTGTTCGCAGAAGTTCTGTGCTCTTCACTGTTGAACAATGTGTAGACTACTTTTATTAAAAACCAAGACTGGACTTCAGTCATGAAGCCTACTGATCCTACCGGTAATCAATACGGTACCCAAATGCGTAATATGAAACTTGATACGGAGTATATTATTTTTTCCGCGACATACTCTCTGAAAAACCTTTGTGCGCGAGCATCACTCAACGCCACAAAAAAGCTTCGACGCATCATCGTTGTTCCTTCCTATCTTTTGCAGTCGAAAGTACAAGTACTTGGCATCCCTATTTCATTGTTTCTTTACTTACCGTCTTGCAGCGTATGAGGAAATGCGAGCATGAGCGGCAATTTTAGTGGGTCACAATTGGCTGCTCGCGTCAACAGTTCATCGCGTTCGGTGATATCTCTCTTGATCTTGCGATAAAACGGCGTTATTAAGCATCTAACTGACTAGATTCATAATGGAGTCGCAGCAAATCAGCAATGAGTCTCTTTGGGAGCTCATCCCTGGAGAACAGCTGACGCGGAGGCAGCAGAGACTCCGACATGAATTGTTTGGAAAACCCCTTGAACTCTACAGATTCCGTCAGGATCCGAGTCATTTGAATGAAATCGAAGTGGAAGCGAATTCCGGTATTATGATTCTGCGAACGAATAGAACGATCATCTTTGTGGGTCGGACGCGGCCTCTTTCCACCGAAAGGCGAGCCATCTTCTTCACTCTTTGGCTCGAAAAGTTTCCCCTTAATTGTGCTATTTACGGCAAAACGGATGTAGCGATTGCGGAAACCGCGACCTGGTTCTGGTCGCTGAAGCATGCGGAAACTAAAAGGGCAGCCCTTCACGTAAACAATACGTTTCCTAATGTCTACGGTATGCCGAGTCGCAATTTTGACTTTACAGTACTGCGACCTGATCAACTCTCTCGAATCCTGGAGTCAAATCCGCAACGAAAACTTTGGCTTGAAGTCGGCACGTTTAGTCCGGAACAGGCCGTGATTATGGCGACACGACCTTGTACTCTAAACTTGGAATTTGTTTATGGGTTTCTGACCGAACCAATCACAGATGACGGTACGGCTTTTTTGAATGCTTTGGAGCAGCGACAAACAATTTTTGGTTCACTTTGCCTTCACGGCAGCCAGGCCCGTGCCATCCCGTTGAGCCGCGTTAAAATGGAACGGCTCGCCCGACTCGAGCTATTTGATAACCTTACGATTTTGTTTCCGAACGAAGAAAGTGCCCTTGTTCCGTTCTCTGCTACAGCGGGTGAAATTCATTTGCAAGTCAGAGCGGAATATGTGCGGCCCAGAGACTTCGATTCGCTTGATATTGTGACGAAAAATCTTGATTTGACGTTATATATGCCCGATGTCGACAATATGGATAGTCGACTCATATCCTTCTTGCATCGAGTGACCCAGCTAGGATATTTCGAGAGCCTTGGTATTACACTGCAGCACCGCATGATGACGATGGGCACAGAAACAGCAGTACAAGCTTTGATTGCCGCAATCAACAACAACCCAGGGTTGAAGTATCTGAAGTTAGGCGAAATGGATTTTCTCTTTTACGAAGACTCACATTTGGAGAGGGTTTTTCATGCTTTGAGCGAGCACGCCGGACTGCGTTCCATCAACTTGGATAGCTATCCAGAAGTTGATGCTCTTCCCGGAAGTGAGGAGTACAATATCCAGTCTCAACCGTACTATTCTGCGCTGGAGCGATTGCTTTCGCGCAACCGCAACCTTACCGTTCTCGGTTTTGGGGACAAATTGATAACCAATGGAACCACCATTGACAAAATTTATGCTTTGAATAAGTTCTTTCATGGATCGGCGGGGCTAATCAGGGAATCGGAAGAAATGCGATCACTATTAGTTGGACTAGCTTTGACAGAAGGTGCATCGTCAAAGTACCAATACACAGGGCTCTTACTTTCAAATCACACCGACATGTTGATCGAATTTGTGGCTGAAGAATGGGCGTTAAGTGGAAGATTAGGATCGACTCCAAGCGCCTCTGATGTTTCTCGTCCTGCAGCGGATCGTTTGAAACGCAAAAGAGAAGAGCAATGACACGTTTATGCCTCTGATATGCCTCGTTGTATTGTGTTGCGTATACGGCATCAAATCCGTCTTCAATTAAAGTCGTAAAGGTTTCGTTATCAGCCGCACCAAACAGAAATTAAAAGGCGTAATTATGATTACAGGAATATGCATTATTAAACTGCTGGATAAAATGGCTAGAAGAAAAGAGGCAAGTTACTGAACATGAACGACGTAGAACCTAATCCACTCATGACTGAAATGTAGTCGTGGTAGCGCTGAGACAGTATACGCCAAGCTATCTTTGTAATAAGCCCGAAAGCGACGGGTTGCTGCACCTTGGTTGCTGCGACGCGGCGGCAGAGCGCAGATAACCTTAGCAGCAATCTTCATTTTTTTCATTTATAAGCTTCCGGCAATCATTCTGTTGAATAACGATCCTTCTCGATCGTTCGTCCGGCATCTTGTTTATTCTAATTGTTAATTTTTGACTACAGTTTTGCGGTGGTTTTGGTGCTCAGAGCGCGCTGATAGAGACCATTGTTAATCAAAAGACCTCTTTTTGTTGCCGTCGCTGGATACGCAAATCAATCAACTACTACCGTATCAGTCAGCATTCGTGTTGAACCGCAACATTAGTAGACAGACAGGCAATCTCACATAATGCAGCCGCAGCGAATGAACACCGAAAATGTGTTAAGTCTCATCCCTGAGCCCTGAGAAACAGCTCACATCGATGCAAAAACGACTCCGAGCTGAACTGCTCACCGAACCAGTAGACCTTTACACCATTCTTCGTGAGCCGGACCATTTGAGTGAAATTTATGAAGGACAAAATGACTTTCTTTCGATTTTGTGCGACAATGAAACGATCATCTGTTTGAAGCGTGGACTGGCGTTGTACCTTACTCCGAAGAAACGATGTATTTCCTTTCATATTTATAACGGCGATACACTGCTATACGACGCAATTTACGGCAAAGAGGATGCAGCGGTTGCCGAAACGGCCACCTGGTTGTGGTCACTCAAAGTTCCGAAAGACGTGAAAACCGCACTTCACGTCAATAGTGTTGCAGTTTACAGTGGAATGGAAGAAAGTCGAGAGTTTGATTTTGCAGCAATTGGTCCGGAACAGTTGATTCGCATCTTGGAGTCGAATCCGACGCGCATGCTACAGCTTCAAGTCGCAACCTGGACGTCGGAGCAAGCCAGAATTTTGGCGACACGGCCTTTTCCTTTGAAATTGACCATTAACTATGAGCATATGTACATGAGCGAGGAAGACAAAGATGATGGCACGATTTTCATTGATGCTCTCGAACAACGACAATCTACATTTGGTTCTCTTCTCTTGGATGTCGACACCTTACATTCGAATGGGTTTTTCTCAATCAGCTCAATCAACCTAGATCGGCTTGCAAAACTCACGATATTTGATAAGCTTGCGGTTGCTTATCCCAGGCAGGAAAGTGTCTTAGTTCCGTTCGCCGCCAAAGCGCATGAGTTGGATTATAAGATCAACGCGCAATACGTCGAGCCTAGTGATTTTGAATCGCTTGAAATAGTGACGACGAAACTTGATTTGACGTTCTTTGAGAGAGATATGGACATTATGGGATAGATACTCGTTGCAGTTTTACATCGAGTGGCCCAGCTAGGTCATTTTGAAACAATGGGGATTTCGCTTGATCACTACTTGAGGCTGGATGAAACAGAAATTATGCAGGCTTTGATTGTCGCAATCAACAACAACCCAAAGTTGACCCATTTAAAGTTGTGCAATATGGATTTTCTCTTCTATGAGATATCTCACGTGGAGACAATATTCCATGCCGTGACCGAGCACAAAGGATTGCGTACAATCAACTTACATACCTATCCTCCAGTCTACGAATTTGAGGCCGCAAGTGATGACGATTTTCACAGTCAATGTCAACCTTACTATTCCGCTCTGGAACGGCTACTCTCTCTAAGGCGCGACATTGTCGTTCTCGATCGCTGGGGCAAGAAGATATCCAATGGTACCAGCATTGAAAAGATTTACGCTCTAAATAACTTCTTGAATGGATCGGCGAGGCTTATTGAAGAATCGGGAAAATCACGACGACTACTGTTAGGACCGGCTCTGACAGAAAGTGCATGGTCAAACTACCAATACATTGGGCTCTTACTTTCAAATCACACCGACATGTTGTGCGAGCTGTTGGCTGATTTGAGCCTAGATGAGGAAAGGACTTCTCCTGCAGGCCTCGAATCATCAGAGGAACCCGATTTTTGTGTCTCCGATGCTCCAGCTATTAATAGTGATGGTTTGAAGCGGAAAAGAGAACAGTAAGATATGGGACAAAAGCATATGATAAGTCTCCCTCACTCCGTATTTGTTAACATCAAATTAACGTTGAAGTTGTAGCTCGTCATTATTTTCGTTTGTAGCTTTACCATGATAAACACCTAGATCCCGACTTTGCAGGCTCCTCCTAGGTTTGTAGCTGTGATTTAATCGTTGATAACAGTAGCTTCTCATTCTATTTTTGTGTACTATTCGTTTTGGGATACCTGGAAAGGTGTTGGCCGAGTGATCGCACAATGGGCTACCTATTCAGTTTTTCTGATTCAGATCGTTGTTTGTATAAACGTTGTATAGTTACACTTCCATGCAGCATACATCCGGAGATCTCGAAAGCCTGGACTAAGAGAGTCCCCCATCATTAAACAATAGAGAAAGTAACACTCTAAAGGGCAAGTTTTGCGCGTAAAATAATCGCCCTAGATTATTTTCAGCATGCGTCATAGTTTGATGGACTTTGTCCGGGACTGGAATAAAGTTAATTCACGAACTCGTTGAACCTTCTCGTTGCGAGGTTTGCTGGACTTTTGTTGTGCTACAACAAAAGTAAATTTCGCTCTTCCGGTATCCTACCTGGTATTTATCTATTATTTATTGATATCTGTCTATTAGGTCAAGGCAATTTGCGTTCGTAGCGCGTTGAGAGAAGCCTTTATTGCTAAGACGGCGGCACATTCGCTGCAGTTATGCTGTTGCAATCCACCGCCCGTCTTGTTTATCGAATAACGAAAGAAATAAAGCTTCCTCATGGAGTCGCTTCTTCCTAGTCATAAGAGCCTTCTGGAGCACATTCCTGAAGAGAGTCTTACGTCGAGACAAAGAAGAGTTCGCGAGTGAGTTCCTCGATCGGCCTGTGCGTCTTTATCGATTCCGTAAGGATCCGACCCATTTGAACGAAATTGATATGAAAGGAGTGACTTGTGTTACCATTTGGCGTGACAATGAAACACTTATTTGTTTATATATTGATGCTGGAAATCCCCTTTTTAAGAAGGAACGAAACGTCTTTTTCATGTTCGGTGAAGAATGTAATCCGGATTGTGTGATTTCACGGCAAAACAGATACGGCGGTCGCCGAGACAGCTACGTGGTTTTGGTCTCTCAAGGATCAAACACGAAAGAGAGCAGCACTTCGCATTCATTATGCTCTCTCTTCTGCAGCAGAGGGTCAGCGAAATTTCGATTTTGCGATTCTCCGTAGAGCAACTGACGGATCTTGGATGCAAATCCAACCCGCCAATTACAGCTCGAAATTGGAGCGTGGAGTGCCGAACAGGCGATAATTCTAGCGACTCGACCCTATCCCTTAGATCTGGTGCTGGTGAACGGAGATGGAAGTGAGGTCGACAGTGCTCACGATGACGGCACGGCTTTCATTGATGCTCTCGTGCAGCAACAGTCATTGTTCGGCTCCCTTTCTATTTTGTGGTATTCTGATGAGGATATGGTCATCAGTCGCTTCAATCTAGAACGTCTCGTGAATCTGGAAGTCTTTGATAGACTTACTATTCGGTATGTGGATGCGGATTCCGTACTTGTTGCATTTGCCGCAAAAGTAAAAGCTTTGCAGTATTCGCTCCACGCCGACCTTATTGACTCCGATGACTTCGCTTTGTTAAACATAGCAACGAAGGATTTATCGCTGACATTACGTCTCGACGAAGAAGTTGAAATAGATGGGCTACTTGTTTCGATTTTCAATCGAGTGGCTCAGCTGGGTCAATTTGAGAGTCTAGGTATCACGTTGACACATAATGGCTTTTATCGCATAGAACTTGAGGACCCTGCAGCCGTTGCGCAGGCATTAATTGGTGCCCTCAACGGCAATTCTCGATTGACTCGTCTGGATTTGTACAACTCGGAATCTCTTTTTATTTCCGTTTCTAGATCCAAAGAAATTTTCCATGCCATCGGCAAGCTGGAAAGGCTAGAAACGCTTGATTTGAGTATCTTTCCACCTGTGCTTGATCTTGATGCCGGCCGAAGATGGGTATCGATATGAGCTAGCGTGTCAACCGTATTATTGCTTGGTTGAGGAGTTGCTCTGCCGTAACCGAAACGTCGTTGTCTATAATGGCTGGGACCAGAAGGTCACGAATCGGACCACCATTGACAAACTTTACGTGTTGAATTCTTTTTACAACGGATCGACAAAACTTACGAAGAAATGTACGGATTTGCGATTTCTGCTATTTCGAGCGGCGCTAATGAAAAGCGCTTCAGCAAACATTCAATACACTGGATTACTCTTGTCGCATCACACAGATGTGCTATGCGAAATGGCTGCCAGTTTAATCTAGGACAATGTTGGTGCTACTCTTCCTCTACTTGCCTCGTTTCTCATTTGCGATTTCTTCCCGTAATACTACGACAAACTATTACGGAGTATTCGTATTATTTGACATAGACCAAAACCACTACGATACTCGATGCGTCTAAGTATGCAAAAAGTAGTACCGAACAAGAATTTGAATACCGATTTTTTTTATGTAGAGTGCAATTAAATTGTCTCACCGTTCTCAGCTAAAAGCAGAGGCGATATGGTTGCTTGTTTTGCTTCTTTATCAATACTCCGTAATAAAATACTCTCGCGACCCCTACCTGGTCAAAAAGCACGATATATTTATCACAAACGAATAAGATTCAGCTGAAATGGAGGAGCAGCGAGTAAACGAGGCGCAGAAAGAGGGGGAACCTCTGTTAGTTCTCATTCCTGATGAGGAACTTTCTGAGGCGACAAAAGGAGCTCGCTGTAGAATTACTCGGAGAAAGCCACGGGCCCATTCACGTCTTTACTCGAGAGCCAAGCAACTTAGGAGAGATCGACTGGCGAGAGTACTGGGATCCGGAAGATATGGATATGACAATATGGCGTGAAAATGGAACGTTTGTGTTTGTGACTGATGATTATCGAGGCGTGCTCCGTCAGCGAAGCGAGCGTTTGCTTTTTCCGATTTGCGTAAACTTCTTTTATCTGGACTTTTTGATTTCCGGTTGCAACGGATGAGGCCATTCTAGAGGCGGCGACTTTCTTCTGCTCGCTCAAGCAGCCGAAACATGTGCGAGCGTCTTTGCAATTCAGCAGGTGCTTGTCGGGATGACGAAGAAAGTCTTCCATTCATCGTCGATTTTGCTTCTCTCCGGGAGGATCAGCTAGTTCGCATTCTATTGTTGAATCCTAGTCGACAATTAGAACTTGAACTGGGTAGTTGGAGTCCAGAGCAGGCCAAGATTCTAGCGACACAACCCTTTTCCTTAAATTTGAAATTTGGCAAAAGGCGTAGCGGCTGGACCGGTGTGAGTGCTAAAGATGATGGTACCGAGTTCATCAATCATCTGGAAACACGGCAATCACGCTTTGGGTCTTTCGCCGTGGGGCGGCATTCAATTCAGCAGTATGTCGTTGAGCCGTGATAACTTTGAGCGGATCATCAACCTGAAGGAAGTGTTCGATAAGCTGACAATTGGGTTGCTCAATAGTGAATACATGTTTTTCCGTTCTCCACCAAAGCAGATGCACTAGACTACCAGGTTCATGCCAACTGGATAAGGCCAAATGATTTTGACGCACTGAACATTTCTGTGAGAGACCTCAGCCTTACCTTTCAATTAGGCAATTCGGACCGTTCGCGAGGGAGTTACTGATTTCATTTTGCAATCGCGTTCACGCAGTTAGGACATTTTGAAGGATTGGGGATATCAGTAGAGCGTGAGTTGCAGCGAATGGACGCGGCAACGGCAACAAATCTCTTGCAAGCGATAATCAGAGCAATCAAAGGCAACCCGCATTTGAGACGTTTGCAACTGTACATGTCTTCTTTCTTTTTCGTGCTGGGTTCTAACGTAGAGGAGCTGCTTCAGGCCATTGAAGAACTCAAAGCACTACGGGTACTTGAATTGGACCAATTTCCCCCTGTGAATCATTTCCGCAACCATGATGACGAAATCAAAAGGTTGAGTCAACCTTACTATTCGATGCTGGAGGCGTTTGCTCCGATCGCAATAAGCTCCTTCGGTTTTCGATTTTTTGGGTAGAAAGATCACAAATGGGACCAATATTGACGAGATTTATGTGAAGAACTACATCTATACACGATTCACTAAGATAGTGGAGGAGCCTACATCTGTGCGACCATCGCTGCTAGCAACGGCGCTGACAGAATGCGCGCCGTCAGATTTTCAATACACCGCGCGATTGATGGCATTTCACACTGACATTGCGAAGCATCTTTGCGATTCAACAAGTGTTTGCTAGATGATGAGCACAATCTTCCATTCATTGTTGATTTCGCTGCCGTCCGAGAGGATCAGCTAAATCGGATACTGTAGTCCAACCCGAAGGCGGCAAGTGGAGCTCGAAATTGGTAGCTGGAGTCCGGAGCAAGCCAGGATTTTGGCGACGCAACCAATTCCTCTGAATTTGAAATTCGGTAAAGCGCGTCCAGGCTGGACTGGTATCGGTCCTAAAGATGATGGCACTCAGTTCCTGAACCATTTACAGACACGCCAGTCGCGATTTGGGTCTCTCGCTGTGGGCTGACGATAGCTTCGATAAGATGTCTTTAAGCCGTACTAACCTCGAACGGATCATCAACCATGAGGACATGTTCAACAAGCTTACAATTGGTTTACTTTACCCAGAAGACTTGTTTCTTCCCTTCTCCACCAAGGCGAATGCACTAGACTACCAGGTGCATGCGAACTGGACTAAGCCAAACGATTTTGACACCCTAAACGTTCCCATGAAAGATCTCAGCATCAGGTTCCAGGTGGATTCGTCGGATCGTCTAGAGGCGCTACTGATTTCGTTCTGCAACAGGGTGACGCAATTGGGGCATTTAAAGAGATTGGGGATATCCGTAGCTCGATACTCTTGGCGAGAAGACTCCTCAGCGGGGGGCATCTATTGTGCAGGCACTCATCAGAGCAATCAACAGCAACCCTGCACTAACTCATTTGAATTTGAATCTGTCCACTTTGTTATTCTCGTTGGAATCCCAAGTGGAGGAGTTGCTTCAGGCAATCGAAGAACACGGAAGACTACACACAGTAAGGTTGTATCCGTTTCCTCCTGTGTATTATACTCCTAACCAAAATGTTGAATTTGAAAGGCTTTGTCAACCGTAGTATTCTATGCTGGAGCGGTTGCTCTTACTGAAACCGCAACCCTCGTCATTCTGGGTTTTCATGACAACAGGATCACAAATGGGACCACCATCGACGAGATCTATACGAAACTACTTCTATACCCGATTTACAAAGATTGCGAAAAAGCCTACATCTGTTCGACCGTTGCTGGTAGCAACGGCCTTGATAGATTGCGCTTGGCAGATTTCCGCAACTCCAGCGCAGCTAATGGGATTTCACACCGACATGCTTTGCGAGCTTCTTGACGGTGCTTTTGTAGGTGCTGATAGCCATGTTGATGCTGCAGGATCGGTGGTCGCGGAAATGGATGGGACGGCTTATGCTGCTTCTCAAAATGGAACCAACCGCCCAAAACGCAAAAGACAGCAGTAAAGTTGCGACGTATGCCAGCTGACATTTTATTAAACGTGAACAAGCAGTTCTATGATCATATGTCCATATGAGATAAACTCGATGCTTTGCTGTACACGATAACTATGTAAAATAAGAAATAAATATGCATGCGAAATCATGAGGAAATTTTTGAAACTGTAGCCTGGTCGCGCCTTATTCCGACCGGCTTTTTGCAGTCATCCATTGCGTCGTTGTGCGAGAAAGAAAGTCGAGGTAGCCGGTGTAGTAATCAAAGCGAAGTGACTCTCTGGCAGGAATATCAATTTCAAACTTGAAGAGTTGGGGGGCAGAAAGGACCTTAACCTTCTTTGATTGAAATTTAGTAGATCCTTTAGACTATTATTATAGTTTTGTGGCTCGGAAAGGATCTATTCATGACTGAAATACAGTCGCGGTAAAGTTATCCAACACTTTGTTAGAAAATGCAAATTCTACTTAGGCGATTCACGAACTTTATCCGTGAACCAAAACAATCACTACGCAGCAATCAGCTTATGTAGGGGCGAACTTCGATACAATAACTTGTCAACAAAAGGAGAGTAAATAAAACTTCCGTCTATTAACTGGATTGTTTCAAGAGAATGAGCTTGAAACCACCGAACAACGTCGGCCCACAAAGGAGTAAGTAGAAACCCTGGGATGGAGATATGTCTGTTCTCGACCGTTTTTTACGCGATCGCCTCGTATTTTGAGCTTATCTGTCACTGTACATAGTGCGACATCGGTCAAAATGGGTCGAATATCGATCTTTGAAAATTCTGCACCGTGTAATTATCACGGCAAAATGATCGATCTTTGCATGTCAACAACATAATCAAAGTATGGTCCGACCTTTGGCCGTCATTGCAAATCTTTTTTTCTTAATATTTTAAAACAATTTAGTATCACGGCCAAGGGTCGGACCATACTTTCGTATTAAGGTAGGCCCACTAAGGTCAGCCTTTTGTCGTGCTGTTACGCGGTGAAAATTTCGCAGCAGCAGCGCAAAAGGGTCTGACGACGGACAAACGTTGGTTTAAGCGGTGAAACGGTGAAACTATCAACGGTTGAAAACAGACATATCTCCATCCCAGGGTTCTACTTACTCCTGTGCGGCCCATGTTACCGTTTTACTAATTTTCTCATCGGCACGCCTGTTCTTTCTTGTGTCAGTTTTATCATTCTCATCTTCACTATGGTTAGAGATCGTTTCAGACTCGCAACTTCCAACACACTTTACCCCATAGTAAATTTGTTGAGTACCGTGAGAAGCTCCACGGATATGTCTTTGTGCAAAAGAACATGCCGCTAAGACATGATTTTTTCAAGCGCAAAGCGCAATCAATCGAGAAAGAGCGAGAAGTGGACGACCGTTGTCATTTTTTATTATTTCACGCATTGCTTTCGTGTTCGCCGTGTTCCTTCATTGCAATTGAGTGCTGCAGCATTTCATTAGCATTTCTTGTCTCGTACACATCACAAATAGCACTCAATTTACAATGGCAGGAAAGAAGAGTATGATGAAACGCGTGCACAAGGTTACATTGAAGGAAAAATACCATGCGCAATACCCCTTGCAGCGTACTCGCAGAAATTTCAATGTTTCAGATTGCAAAGAGATCCGATTAGTCTCGGCGAATTCGAGTGGAAGAAATATCCCGATCTTGTTATTGAACATGAAAATGACACGATCATTTGTATGTGTCATTGCTTATACGACAAGCCAGACGATGAACACGGTGAAAAACGAGAGCTCGCGAAGTATTCATACAACGCGAAGCGTGTTTGCTTCAATTGAGAATCCTGACCGAATTCACGTACTTCATTGCACTGTTTACGGTTGGAAGGATGAGAATATCGCCAAGACAGTTACCTATTTCTGTTCTCTGAATACGCCTCCAGCAGAAGGAAAACCTCGCTCGAGTCTCTTAATCTTTGATAGCGAAATAATTGACAGATATGATTCTGACACCGAAGAATATCACGAAGGAACATGAGTTCGCCTTTCGCGGCCTTCCGACCTGACCAACTTCGCTCTCATTTTCGACAATAACCCGAAGCAATATATTGAGCTTCAGGGAGGACCCTGGACTCCCGAACAATCGGCGATTATGGCGACACACCCTTATTCTTTAGATTTGAGTCTCTCCCGCGAATTTGCTTTTCAGGACGAGAAGGAAAAGCGTTTGTTGACGCACTGGAAAAGCGAGAGTCGTCCTTTGGTTCGCTGACCATTTATCCGGGACGGTAATGAGGCGCCGTTGGATCGCTCTAATCTCAAAACGGCTTTGTAAGCTGGAGACTTTGGATGATCTCACAATTAAGTTTCTGGATGAAGAATGTATCCTTGATCCGTTTGCTGCCAAAGTTGACTTCTTAGAATACCACGACTCACGGCAATCCTCTTCTGCCAAACAGCTTTGATTCATTGGAAATTGGAACAAAGAAACTCAACTTTAGGCTTTATCTGGACGGCGTGAAAGAGTGGGACTAAATTTTAGTTTCCTTTTTGAATCGCGTAGCCGAATTGGGTTGTTTCGAGAGACTAGGGTTGTCGGTTTGCCACAGGGATAGCCATGAATGTGTTGAGCCGTATGAGGATGACAAGGTAGAACTGGTTGCGCCAAGCATTACTACGTGCCATCCAGCGCCAATCCAAACCTACGCATACTCGATTTACAAGACTCGGATTTCCCTTTTGGTTGGGGTTTTCATTTGAAAGAAATCTTTGAAGCAACGGAAGAGCACAGCAAACTTTTTTTGTTGATCATGAATCGTTACCCTGAGGAGGACCCAAAGCTTTCCTGGCTGGAACAGGCGCTGTCGCATAAGCGAAATCTTCAAGTCATTAATAGTTCCTGCAAATATCTTTCAAATGGACCCCCGAATTGGCAAGCTACTTATGCTGAATCAAGTCTTCAGGGGTTCTGCATGGTTGCTGAAAGAGGAGTCTACATCATTGCGGCCCGTAATTCTAGCAAAGGCGTTAACAGCGCGGGCACTCGCAAACTTTCAGTATCACGGGGGTGCTAATGTCGGATCATACGGATGTGTTGTGTGAATGGATGCAAGATGTCTGTTTGGAAGGATGCGCCTCTGATGTTCCAAGTTCAAAAGCATAAAGGTCCAGTTCTGTCACCACGTGAAGCAAAAAGGGCAGCCCACAATGTAGAAGGTGATGCTCCGTCGCAATATCTTTAGTCTAGTTCTATTTACCTATTATTTCGATTAGCATTTGCAGTGCAGGCACTAACCATGATAACAAAAATCCGTTGAAATAGTTTTTCGTCGGTTTACTATGACTCAAAGTGTAGAAAACCTTTTATCACGACTGTATTTTAATCACGAATTATCATTACACGCATTATCGCGAAGGAAAGATTTCTCTGTCGCGCCGAGTACCAGGTACCAGGTACGTAGCACGGACGATTTTGCTTTGCAACACAATGCAACGCAAGGCAATTAAAAGAATGAAATACTCCGTAATTGTTACATGTCCTGGAAATCTCAAAAATTCTGCATGATTGTGAGAGTATTGTTAGAAAATGGAACAGCAGCAAGCGCCGAAAGATCTGCTGGAGCTGATTCCGAGAGAGCAGCACGGCTTGCTTGAGTTCAACGTGCCGATTTACTGAATTGCGCGAGAACCGAGAGCTCTTGATGAAATAAACTGGGAGGCACCCTTAGCCCCCGAAATCATTATTGTGCGCGGCAGTAATAGCATCATTTGGGTTCTGAATAGTCCTCACGAGTCCTTTCGATTAAATGATCGTCGAGGTATTCCTTTTTCGATCCGTCACGTCAACACAGTGCAAGGGCTTTGCTGTGCGATTTTCGGCGAAACGGATCAAGATATTGCCGAGACGGCTACATGGTTCTGGTCTTTAAAGCAACCGGAGCATCCGGAAGCATTGCTCCGAATCAGTTCTGTTTGCGACGACAGGATTTCTTGCGATGACAGTACTTTAGTGTTGCTGCCTTTTCGCCCAAACAGCTCGAGCAAATATTCGGCGAATCTTACCCGAAAAATCGAGATTCATACAGGAGCCTGGACTCCCGAGCAAGCTAGTGTCATGGCTACGAGACCGTATCCTTTGAACTTAAGGTTGGCGGTGAACGATTCTTCCGATTGTTCACGGATCAAGGCGCCGCATTCGTTGATGCGCTGTAGAGCCGACAAACTACTTTCTGTGCATTATCCATTCAAGGAGGCGCCGTTAACGGGATGCCTTTTGCAGCGAACATTTGAAAAGGCTTTTGAAGCTTGAGAATGTGTTTGAAAAGCTCACGGCCCAAATATCTGACTTTGACGATTACCTTACCCCGTTCACTGCAAAGGTAAAAGCTCTGGATTACGGTATTCGAATTTCTTGCATCCGTCCACACAACTTTGACTCTCTCGATATAGCTACGAATGATCTTTCTGTGACCTTCCAGTGGCTCGAAGTAGATGACAGGGATGGAGGAAAGCTGTCTGCATTCTTTCGCCGTGTGGCCCAATTAGGTCATTTGGAGCGGTTGAGCGTGGACACTCCACGTCATTCTTCACTTCCATCATTTCGTCCGCGCTGGAGTTAAATGATCCGGAACCTGTGATTCAGGCACTGATTGCTGCCTTGAACACAAATGTCAATTTGACCCACCTGACACTCAGCAACACCCATTTCCTGTTCTCATCGGGATCCCATTTGAGTGATGTCTTCGATACTATCATCGAACATGAGCGATTGCGTGTCGTAACATTGCATCCCTTCCCGCCAAGGAGTCAGAAGTCGATGATTATGAATTCGCCTGCCGGCCCTATTATTTGGCTCTGGAGGCGAATGCTCTCGTAAACATAATCTCAATGTTCTCGACAACGAGGGCAAGAGGATCACAAATGGAACCTCCATTGATGAAATTTATGCGCAGAACTACATCTACACCCGATTTACAAAGACCGGCGAAAGAGCCTGCATCTCTTCGACCATTGTTGGTGGCGGCCGCTTTGACAGAATGCGCATCGTTGGACTTTCAGTACTCGGCGCAGCTGCTGTCCTTTCATACAGACATTCTTTGTGAGCTGATGAGCGGCACGGACGTGGTCGTTTAAGTTGGACTAGCGTCAAAGAAACAGAATCACTGATCGTAACAAAACTTCTCATCAAGTTGTTGCTACGTTGAAGCAATTCACGAATCAGCACTTGCCAACTGTTTTCAACTACTCAGAAAAATTTGCTTTATTCTTCCATTCTCTGCCAAGGCAGAAATAGTCGGATAGTGGATCAAGGATACCACGATGCGACTCAGAAGACTTTGACTCTACTCGATACCAGGTATGCTGGCAAAAAACTTCAAAAGTAAGGTATTCACATTTGAGCGATCTTGGTTGCGCTTTCCAATCGGGCGGCAGAGCTTGGCCATCTTGAAAGCTTGGTTATGTTGCTGAGAACAAACATAGAGATGTTCAGTTTCTTCAATGATCTACTACACGGTATAGGTGATCCAGCACGTGTTGTCCATGCGTTTAGTGGTGCAGTCTGCGGATATTTCAAGTTGGCGCATTTGCAAATAGCCAATCAATCATTATTCGCTGGCCCAGCTCCTCATTTTGACGAAGTTTTCCTCCTATTGCGAAGCGAAGCACAGCGCACCATGACGTTGCATCCTTATCCACCTCGGTATCGAGGCCACGCGAGTCGATGATTTTGAACCTTCCTGTCAGTCTTCTTGATTCGCTGGTGGGGTGGTCGCTGTTGGACAACAGGAACGTCAGCGATAGTGAATTTTTCAGAAAAAGGGATTACCATTAAACGGCCATTTATAAGGTAAGTGCTCTGAATTACTTCTCAATGGAGTGAAAGAGCTTCGGCGATAGCATGAAACCGCTTCGGCAATCTTTCAGTATACAGCTCAGTTGCTGGTATTCCACACCGATGTCTTGTTCGAGCTTCTTGATTTCTAGACTTGCTGTAGTACTTAAAGCATTAAATTTGAGATTATTTCGCTAGTTGCAACGACGTGAGCGCTATATAAAGTGATAACAAGGGCAGATCCATTTTCTATTATTTTTATAGCTCATAGCCAGGACTGGAATCCAGTCATGATCGTTTTGTGTACTTTACTCCCATGCGGCACTCATTGGACAACATGCGACGATCGGACCGACGATCAATAAAAAGCGGCTAGCAGCCGGCGATGAGGATGTGCAAACGATAAACACTTGCAATTGCCGAGACACTCAACAAAAACATCACCCATGAGAGACACTCTTTTGAAGCTGAGTCCCTTCAAAAAGCTGTCGCCTGAACAAAGGTTCTTTCGACCGGAAATTAATCAAGCAGCTTTACCGATTTACATATTTACGAGAGAACCGAAGCATCTAGATACCTCGAAATGGGCGAAGTGCGACAATTTCGCCATTTGGCGTGATAATGGAACTCTTATTTGCGTGTCAGATGAAGCGACTGTCGAATATCGACATCGGCGAGTTTGTTTGCGGCTCATTGACAAATATGATTTGTTTGTTGCGATTTACGGCAAAACAGATGTAGCAATTGCCGAAACATTAACCTTTCTCGGTTCTTTGAAAGAGCGCCCAAGAAAGTTCGACATGACTCTTATTATCGGTAGCCACGTTTAGGTCACAAAACGACTATCGTTTTGACTTTACCGCCCTTCAACCGCAGCAGTTAGCGCAAATATTGGATGCGAATCCAAGTCGCTATTTTGTGTTTTACGCCGGTACCTGGAATGCAGAGCAATCGGTGATACTCACAACACGATCGCATCCATTGAACTTGGCTTTGAATGATCTCATTACAATGTGGACCGATTCTAATGGCGTGAGGACATTGATTCCTGGGGCAACAGCGGGAGACTTTGCTTTTATTGATAGAGGAACTGCATTTGTTGACGTGCTGGGAGAGCGGCAGTCCACATTCAGATCTCTCAGCATCGATCGCAATCTGCAAGGGATGCTTTTCAGTCCTGAAAACTTGCAACGGCTATGCGAGCTCGCAGTACTAGAGAAACTCAGAATGGACCGTCAAAACCGGGATTGCGTGCTGTTTCCGCTCACAATGAAAACCAATACACTGGACTACGAAATCGCAGCAAAGCATATACAGCCGGAAGATTTTGATACCCTTGATATTGCGGCAACAAACTTAGAGGTGAAAATTGATATTGGCACAGAAGATGATCATTATGCTATGCTCCTGATTTCCTTTTTCAATTCGCGTGGCAGAACTAGGCCACCTGGAGGGGCTAAAACTCTCGTTCGATAGATATGGGGAGGTGCTGCACATGGGGGGTACATCACGTATCACAGAAGCGCTGATAGGAGCAATCAAGGGAAATGTTTACCTGAAAGAGTTGGATTTGAGTGTTACTGATTATCTATTCGATGAAGTTCGTCAACGAAAGAACATCTTTGAGACGCTGAAATATCACAAGTGTCTATGCAAGCTCGTTTGGTCTTTCAAACACTTTGATGCAGACAACGATGGCGACGACGGCGACGACGATGAGGATGATGATGATGATAGTGACGTGTCATGCCCTTTCGACTATTCTTTGTTGGAACAACTGCTTTCCCACAATCGTGACCTCACAGTAATCAATCAATACGGCGAAAAGATATCGAGCGGAGATACTATTGACCGGTTGTATGCTCTAAATGACTTTTACAATGGGTCTGCTAGGCTGGGGCAAGAGTGCACACCATCACGATCATCACTAGTAGCAACGGCGGCTGCAAAAAAAGCGCCTCAATTAGTTTTCAATACACAGCATTGTTGCTTTCGCAGACCACGCCCGGCCTTTTCGTTGGCTTTATTCACAATATGAATCTGGATGACGATGGTGCGGCAGCTTTAATGATGGATGCGGCAGTCTCAACAGTAGGGGTTCTCAAAGTTTTTTTGTGTACGACACCGATAGGGCGTTTTTCATTTTTGCTTACGTCACTGCAATCTGATTGGCTGATTTCGCCAAAAAATGAAGTGCGAGCTTCGAAATCGCGAGCGGCGTGCAACACGGACGCCGCTCGCCTTTTTTCCCAAAATCGTTTACCAAAAATTCCTCCGACGTTTTTCCTTTTTATTGCGCGTGCACTTTTTTCATCCGTCGCTCTTGTTGTTTCATTTGTTGTTAAATGGAATAATGCCCCACAGAAGTAAACGGCAGATGCTTATCTCGATGATTGAGCGTCTGCTCTCTATGAAGCTTGACGTCATGACAACAAGCCTCTCGACTGGTTTCATTGGTGGAGACGACGGCGACGAAAAGCGACGACGACGGCGACGAGATTCTCTGGTTGTTCATGTTCTATTTTGCCACATCACAGTCAAGATATCTCGAGCGGGAGCGATACAGGTCGTCTCCACTGCTCAGTCACATGTTCCGCATTGACTTGGCACTTTCGGAGAGAAGATGGCTGAAAGACACAGAATTTCTTCGCAAATATCGAGTCAGTCAAGAAGGCTTTGAGATCGCAGTTGCAGGTTGGGGTTCGGTCATATCTTCTTTGAGAAAATGAAATGAAATATACCAACGAGTTTTGTTGAGTTGTCGTTGTTTCTCTTCCGACGATGGCGGCGACGACTCCCTCACTCTCGGGTCGCAACAAAAACTCCCCCCGTTGGAATCTGGAATGTTCAAATTGGAAGAGTTCTACCGGTGACCTCAGATTTTTGCAGGGGCAACGCAGACGCGGGGGGACTAATATGATTGGCTATAAATGGCGTAAGCAAAAATTGGAGGGCGGCTTTGAGAACCCCTAGTCTCCGAACAACCGTGTCACACTACTGGGTCAAAACGTACACTGCCGATTGGACCACCTCTTCCCAATGTAAAGAAAGCAGCTCGAGATCAACTGTGAAATACCTCGTTTCAACAGATATACTTGCTGCCGGATCTTATCACGTTGACTAATTCAGCTATAAATGTTAGGGCGAACCAGTTTTATTTAGTTTTGTCTCTTTTTAACGCTTCCACTAGCCAGTAGTCTATGGTTTAAAGATATGCGGTACTCAAAGTACTACGAATGAAAGAGTGATCAGTTCTCACGCAAGAACTCACGCACTTTTTCTACTGAACTAGTCCTTCCATCATTGCGTTGTCGGCGACATCGATCCTTCGCGCTTTGTGTTTGTTTGCGTAAAAAAAAGTGAATGCAATGCGAATGAAGAATGAACATTGACAAGCGTATTATCTTCGAAGTCTCAATCAGTGCACATTAGTGTCTTTCGCTCGAAAGAAGGGCAGTAGATGATGCACAACCATGACCCTATACTGCAGCGTTCCAAAGAATTGCAAAAAGCTTTCCGGCCGGCGAAGAAACAATCGACGTTGCCGATTTATCGTTTTAGAAGAACCAACGCATCTAAATGCATTTGAATGGGAGTTTTGGGATGATTTCGCTATTTGGGGTGATAACGGAACTCTCATTTGTGTGTCAAAGCGAGACAGCGCGGGATATCGACACCGAAGCATTTGTTTTACACTCGAAGGAGACTACGAATTAAACATTGCCATTTACGGGGAATCGGATGCCGCAATTGTCAAAACGTTCACGTTTTTGTGCTCATTAAAGGAACCTGATGATTGTGATATTCGATTTGTTAACGGTCCTCAGATTTCTTCGAACCAAGAGAGCTGTTTGATTTTGCAACTCTTCAGCCTGAACAGCTGGCCCAAATATTGGATGCTTACCTGAAGCGGTATTATGTCTTCGGGCTGGTCTCTGGAGTGCGGAGCTGTCCGTGGCTCTCGCAACTAGACCCTATCCATTGAGGTTGGATATCAATGATTCCTACGACAAATGGAATCACTTTGGTTCCAGGCGGTCGGCAACTTTGAAACTGCAAGATGACAGCACAGCATTAAGTAGATGCGCTCGAGAAGCGACAATCTGCCTTTGTCTCACTTGGTATCGGCGGTACTTTACAAGGAATGCCGATGAGCAACGATAACTTTAAACGGTTGCTTAAACTTGAAATATTCGACAAGCTTCGCTTCCGAGGCTTTAGACGCCGAATGTACTCTTCTTCCATTCGCTGCGAAGGTGAGTGCCTTGGAGTATCGACTAGAAGTAGGAAAGATTCAGCCCGAGAACTTCGAAACGCTGGACATTAAAGCGAAACGACCTTGATTTGGTATGTTTCTTGACGATGATGTCGGCGTCGACTGTGTTGTCCTTTGGTCGCCTTTTTAAACCGAGTTGCCAAGCTAGGCCATTTTCACCGATTGAAATTTTTTTAACGGGTGCTGGCTCGATTTCTTGGATCACAATGACAACACACCAATCACCAAGGCACTCATACTTGCAATTCAGGCAAATCCGGAGATGGCCGAGTTAAATATGAGAGACACATTTCTGTTCCGACGGTGAAGAACGAGACAGCTTCAACGCTATAGAAGATCACAAAGGACTACGTACCGTTACTTTATGCTGCAGCCCCAAGATGAAAACTGACAATGCAAGCGATGACGATAGTGATTTCTTCGACCCATTTGACTTTTAGGCTCTAGAGCGTTTGCTCACCCACAACCGAATGATCGAAGTATTTGATTATGAGGGAAACAAAAATATCCAAGGGAGCAAGCATTGACTGACTTTATTCCCTGAATCGTTTTTCAATGGATCAACCAAGTTACTCCATGAGTCTACAGCAAGAAGGTCTTTACTTGTCGCTACCGCATTGTTAAAGAGCACTTTGAAAAGCCTGCAACACACATCGCTCTTGTTGTCACATCATACGGATGTGCTGCTTGATTTCATGCGAGATACGATTATAGAAAACGAAATTTTATGAGCGTCAGTGGCGGAGGAGACGGTATGGCCTGCTCCAAGCCACCTATCAAACAGAGTCGGCGTCACAACGAATAAGCAAAATCGACCATTCTTGGATAGCGTGGGGCTTTGGCCCGTCTAGAATAAATATCGTGTTGTCTTATTTCTACTTGTGCCCGGTTTTTGCTGAAAATGACAAGGTCTAACTGTCTTCCTAGTTCGGGAGGAACAGCGATATCAGCAATCGAATGTTTGCTTTGAACTCAAGTCCACCCTCCCTATAGTACGTAGCACAAAGCGCTAACAAATAGCAAAAAAATAGTGAAAGAGACAAGCATTAAGAACCGCCTCTCAAGGCGGCTCCTAAATTACTTGAAGATTAGTAAGCCCGGCGTTGTGCACATGTTGTGCATTCTGTGGCTCATGACTAAAGTTTGATTCCAGTCGTATGACCCTAGAACCTACACTTACTTACTATAGTACTTTGTAGCTAGGCTACGTGCAGCATTGAAGCCATTCGAGACGATTTTCGACACAAGTAAGCCTTATTGTACCCCGTAGAATTTACAATTCAAAGCGTCGCGCAGTGACCCTTCACTTTCTAAACGAGCCTGTTATTCAGCTCATAAAAAAGGGCATCAAAAGAGAATTGAATGAAGCGAGCCAAGCATTCACTTGTGACTAAAATCCGTTCGGACCACGTTCCTTGGCCCGAGGTCGCCCACGGCGACGACCCTTTATTTTTCCCTCGCTGCGTTATATTTCCATCGCATTACAAAAATGCGAACGAAAGTCGCAATGAAAGGTCCCTCTAACATCTGTATTTGCACTTAGCGTCCTTGTCAAGCGCCAAAATGGTAAAGCGTAAGAGAATGAATAGAGGACTACGCTGCTGGAGCGCATCCCTGATAAACTCTTTACGTTCCGACAAAAGGCCATCCGACCGAAAGACGGAGAGAACTTTTGCCCATTGATAAATTGCTGTACCAACGGACACATCTTGGCGACTTCAACTGGCGAATCTTTCGTAGATTTTCCATCTGGAGGGAAAACGAATCTCTCATTTGCTTATCCAACAAGCCCTTTCGAAAATATCGGAAGCGGAATGTAGCTTTTATGCTCACGAATGACAAACTGACTCTGTTCGGCACGGTTTATGGAGAAAACGATGAAAGCGATTGCCGAAAGCGGCAACATTTTCTGGTCTCTACAGCATATAGAGAGCGAAAACGTCACGCTTATCATCGGCACTCATTTGTCTACTTCCACGGTTACCATTTCGACTTTGCTGTCTTTCAAGCGGAGGAGTTAGCGCGATTAATGGACTCGAATCGGTCTCGACAACTTGAGATTCATACAGGTACTTGGTCTGCTGAGCAGTCGGTTGTATTCGCAACAAGACCCTATCCTATCGATTTGAAGCTAGCCATGGCTGTTGATGAAACCAGTTGCCTGGCTTTCACGGATGACGGAGCGGCATTTGTCAATGAGCTACAGAAAGCGCCAATTGTCCTTTGGCTCTCTTTTCATAGAGTGCAATTTTTATGGCACACCGTTGAACAAACCCAATCTCAAGCGGCTATTGAAGCTAAAGTATAGATTCGAGAAACTCGGTCTTTGGTCTCTCGATGAGGAATGTATCCTTCTGACCTTTGCCGTGCAAGTGCATGCTCTAAATTGTCATATCAACGCTGTAGATGCGGTGCAAGAAAGTTTCCATTCACTCGATATAAAAGCCAAAGACCTCAGTGTACACTTCTACTTTGCTTCTCACGGGAAGACTGGAATGCCATTCTGACAGCTTTTCTCGATCGAGTCGCTACAATAGGTCATTTTGAACGACTACGGATCTCGGTCGATGCAGGGGATCTCTCGTATGAAGTCGACGCCGCATCTATCGTTGAAGCTTTGATACATTATCATTCACGGTAGTTCGAGGTTGTTTTGTGGACTTATGAATTAGTCACTGGTTGATGGATTGGGTCTCCAATATGCGAGGTATATTCCGAGCAATGGAGAGCCATAGTCGGCCTCCGTACGTTCATTGAGCATATTTTCCACCGGGGAGTTTATCGGGATGGAGAGTCAGAGGATGACATGGCTCAAATTTACCGGTTTGATTATTTGTTGTTGGAGCGGTTTCTTTCCCAGAACCGAAACATTTCGGTACTGCGTGCTTCTGGCAAGAAATATTTAAATAGGCGTATCAACAAGCTATACTCGCTAAATCGCTTCTACAATGGTTCTTTGCAGATAGTGAAAGAATCTACTACGGAGAGGCCAATTGTTAGGGAATGGATTGACCGCAAGCTTCCAGTATATAAGCGCTTTTGCTGGCACAACATACGGATGTACTTTATGAAGTCAAATGCGCGATGCGAGTTCGAGGGAATGATTCGAAGAGACTGATGCTCTACGGTTTGATAGTTCTAAACATTAATTCTCGATAGAGTCTATTGTCGAGAGCAACGAAAGATCAACGTAATCTGCTGGCGGCGCTTTTCTTTTGTACTAGTCAAAAGGGCTTACACGAAATAAAGCATCCGAGAATATTGATTGATTACATGTAATCCATAACGTTCAAAGTTCTAGAAAAAGCCACCGTAACACTAACGACTAACATCCGTAATAAATTAATTTTGACTGATGCGAGCTATATTTCTAAGACACGTTTGCATGCTTGTTTCCGTCCCTTTATACCGGAAGACCACCGCGTCGGGGTCCTAGTATGTTCTTGGCATCCGAAACCTCGCCCAAGCCCAAGATGTTTTTGCACTTCAAATCTCCGAAACTCATTTCCAAGCGCTTGACCGTGTTGACTTCAGCCGCTCGCAGACACTCACGAGGATCGTAGTATTTCTTGTTGGGTTTATCCGGGCCGTCCGGGTTGCCGATCTGAGACTGCAAGTAATCATGGTACTTTTCCTCAAAGTTCTTGATGCCCTCCCAGTAACTCCACTGCGTGTCGGTATCAATGTTCATCTTGATGACACCATAGCCGATGGCTTCCTGAATATCGCTGACATCACTGCCCGATCCGCCGTGGAACACAAACATGACCGGCTTCTTGTCCGCAGGCGCCTTGTCGCCGAGCTTTTCGGAAATGTACGTTTGCGCTCGATCCAGAATCTTGGGCTCCAACTTGACATTGCCAGGGCTGTAAACACCATGCACATTACCGAAAGCAGCAGCGACAGAGAACATATCGGAAATGGGCGTCAAAGCTTCGTACACCTGGTAAATCTCTTCCGGTTTCGAGTAAAGCTCGTCAATAGGACGATCACTATTGTCGACACCATCCTCTTCACCTCCCGTAATACCCAATTCCATTTCGAGCAACATACCCAATTTGCTCATTCGCTTCAAGTACTCCTGGCAAATTTCGATATTCTCCTCGATGGGCTCCTCAGAGAGATCGATCATGTGACTCGAGAAGAGCGGTTCGCCATGCGTTTTGAAATAGCGCTCAGAAGCCGACAAAAGTCCATCGACCCACGGCAAGAGTTTCTTCGCACAATGATCCGTGTGCAAAATGACAGGAACTCCGTATTGTTCGGCCATCGTGCGCGTGTGAAAGGCAGCACTGACGGCTCCGGCAATCGCCGCGCGATAGTTGCTGTTGTCAAGTCCTTTTCCTCCGTAGAATTGCGATCCTCCCGACGACAACTGAATGATAATAGGAGAGTCGTTTTTGCGAGCGGCCTCCAAACAAGCGTTGATGCTAGAGCTGGTGACGCAGTTAACGGCAGGAATAGCGTATCCTGCGAAGAAACAAAGAAAGAAATAAAAGAGGTGAGCGAACAGCTTTCTTACAGCATTAACGGCGGCAGGCAAGATTGAACGGCGGATCGAACAACATCCGAATCAACACAACCGCAACATACGAAACCCCAGCGAGCGAACGAAACCTACAATTCTATTGCTCGACATCCATAACACTCCCAATCTTCATTTCTTTCTTTCTCTCTTTTTTTCGTCTTCACTTACCATTCTCTTTTGCATGATTCAGCAAATCCATCATGGCCTTTCCGCTCAAAACGCCCGGATGCACCGATTCGGGAAGATTAGGAAATGATTCGAGCGCACATTCATCTTCACAAGGAGTTCCGAGCTCGGCAGAAGTTCGGCCTTCGAATTGCTGCGTCAAAGGAGAGATACGAGCAGCGCGTTGCGGAGCAAAAGCTTGCGCCGATGCAGCCAACAAGGCAAATACAAACGTCAACTTCATTTTTACGGCTTTGTTGCTACGAAAGAATCAACTGAAACGAAGAGAGAGGAGGAACAAGAGAATAACAATAAGAATATTATTATCCTGGCGTAAATGTCGTTCGAAGTGAGAGACACTGATGAAGGTTGTCGAACGAGTGTGTGCTCCGTGCACTTGCAATGGATGACATAGGAGGACGCGGATCAAAAATCGCGAGCGAGAGGCGTGAGAGAAAAAAAGCCGACACCGACCATGGCGTGTACGCAGATTTCTGATGAGACGAGTGACGTAGACGTATCTTGACCGTCGGAGATGTGCGCGACAATCGCGCGGATTATCAGAACGCAGCACGGACGAAGAACGAACTTCAACATTCAGTTTTCAAATGGTACCAGGTAGTACCGCTACGTCATCTCTTTTCAGGAATGTGTGCAATGACGTCACAGGCTAAGGGCTGCTAGACTATCTCTTTTTTAAAATTGCATGTACAATGACAATTATTTGGATCACTCACGACTGGAATATAAATTAAGTGGTCATTGAGTTTTTCCTCAAGACAACGCTGTGACACAATTTACATATTGTACACGGATTGAGGATTTTTGATTGAGAATGCTCGCGGATTTGGCCGGTAGGAAAACAAGCTTTCTAATCATAATTTTGTTGATCTGTCTATTGCCTGTTATTCGTTTATGCGATTACGCCTCGTGTATTCTTCCCCTAAGGAAAGGGGAATTTACTGTGGGGTAAAGTGTACTTTTCGGTTTTAAAAAATTATATTGCCTCTAAATAAAAATTCCGGCCCAAGAGGATGGAGGATGCGGGAAATATGAAAATTAGGAAATTTGGCGTAAATAAAATTGAACTAACTCAGTTTTTCCATTGAAATCTTTGTTATGGTGTAAAAAAATAGGAGTTAGGAGTTAGGAGAAATTGAGTTAGGCAAGCCACGACATTCTTGCAAGACGCAAGATAGGGTTAGGGTTAGGGTTAGGGTTAGGGTTAGGGTTAGGGTTAGGGTTAGGGTTAGGGTTAGGGTTAGGGTTAGGGTTAGGGTTAGGGTTAGGGTTAGGGTTAGGGTTAGGGTTAGGGTTAGGGTTAGGGTTAGGGTTAGGGTTAGGGTTAGGGTTAGGGTTAGGGTTAGGGTTAGGGTTAGGGTTAGGGTTAGGGTTAGGGTTAGGGTTAGGGTTAGGGTTAGGGTTAGAGGTTAGGGTTAGGGTTAGGGTT